>JALIRH010000013.1:13600000-14200000 GCA_023055505.1 Callipepla californica brunnescens
CTAGGTAGTTAGAAATACCATGACTTCTTACCCAAGTGTGTTTATGACCAGTTTGAATAATTTGTTCTAGTGCCAAAATCAGCCTTTAGCTGAACAGTTCTTCCTTGCTGCTGGTTAGCTCTACAATGAGAAAGACTGGAAAATAGATAAAATCCTTCTCAACTTTCATTTTGTGAGGTTATACAAACCAAGAATCTCCTTTTAAAATAAACAGTATTTCCCTCAAATGTACTACGGATGCAGATAGAATTTATTTTCCTTGGGTGGAATTGCATACCTTTTTCCAGATGAGGCTTCACTAGTACTGTTTAAATACCTCTCCTAGTTTAATTTTTCACAGCTGTAAGGTATTACAGGTTTGTAATCCTTTTGTGGCTGGACATTTGATCCAAATCTTTTCCTGCATGTTTCTACTTAATTAGATGTTATTGCAAGTCTCCTATAGCATTATCTTAATAATACAGCTGTCAAAAAGAATATCTCATAGAGATATTCTGTGATGAGATTGTACTGAGAGGATGACTGAAGTGGGAGATTCCTACTTTTGTTTGTGCTGAATCCCTGAAATGCAGTAATCGCTGCCACGTGACATCTGACTCCTGCCATTTTTTTCTCTCCTTCTGGGAAGTTGAAAACATTTTTGACAGAATTTCTCTAACATTAAGATCCTTGGCTTAATCCAAGTCCAATTGTGGAGGTCTTTAATGGAGCTTAATATATTCTTTTACCTATTTCTCTAAAATGATTTGATCACAGAAGATTTTGCACTATCATTCCTGCTCTTTCCCTATTTTTTTTCACAGCATTACCAAACAGTGCTACCATACTATCACTGTGTCTTTTAATACATGTGATGTGCTTACATTTTCCATTCCTTCATGTTGTGCTGATCTCTAAATCACTTCTATATGAAGCTGTACTCACTTAGTGACCCAAGAATCTCTTTTTAATAGACTTTTTTCCCCATTTAACAGCACTCAGGTCCTGCAGTACATCAGACGAGATCATCATTATCATCTCTGGATTTCTTCCTGTCTTTTCCACTCTTCCTTCACTTCTTGGCACCTTCTGTCCCTTCATAACCTTTAAAGAAGGAGTGAAAAACAAGACAAGTTTTTTCTTTTTAGAGTTCTATTTATTTTTGTGTTTGTTTTTCTTTCTCTACAATTTCACTAGTAATGTGCTAATTAGTGAGTATTTGTTGAAGAACTTAGAAAACTTTAAGCATGTGTAAATTCTGCTTGCTTTTTCTTGTGTTGCTTCTGCCAGACAGAAGTAGAAGCTGTATATTTTATAATTACTTAACTCCTGAGGGGCCAAAAGACAATTAGATATTGCATGTGGTAATTATGTTATTTGGTCGTTTGTTTTGCATATTTCAGCTTTCAAAGACTACTCTGGATAGCAATGAAGACATGTGGTTGAATGGTTTATTAATTTGCCCTATGAAATTTTAGTCCTCAGAAATGTTTTAGCTGAGGACAGCTGTACTGCTGAATCTGTTGCCACTCTCCCCTGCTTCAGCTATATGCTATGAGGGGAACATCGTGGAGTTTTAGAGGGACTTGTCTCCATCTTTTTGCAGAGAGTACATAGCAGAGAAACCTCACAATGCGTGAAGTGATTGTCACTTCTCTGCTGGAGAGCTGTGCTCCAGCTCCCAGCCCAATCTGGCAGCGTTCAGCATGTTGCTAAGCAGTTCAGTTAGGCAGCATGTGTACAGAGGGGGGCAGTGAGGATTCAGCAGCACACTTAAATTATCATTTCTGAGCAGCTGAATAAAATCTGGGCCTGGAAAGTACTAAATACTTGGAGAATGTTGGTAAAATTTGCTTTTACCTTTCATGTTCTGTGCTCATTGTTGTTAGGCTATGGTGCAGCCATCTAGGTGCCCCTTTAGGCTGGGCTGGCTTCAGGAGCAATTAAAAAACAAACAACAGAAAAAAAGAATTATAGATTCCTTAAGGAATCTGCTGTGCCTGGTTTGCATGCCCCTGCTCTAGGAGATTACATGCTGGCTTGGGGAGCAGGAAGGTGAGGGAGAGGAGAGATCAGGGGAAAGGCAAGGTGGGTGAAGGGACAGAGCTAACTCAAGACATTTTTTTTATTCCACAAATGTCTTGTCACTTTTAATCCTTGTATATTGCTGTGTTATGTTACTAACTGTATTTCTGGAAAAAAATATCAGTGTGTAAATTCCAAATTTTTATTATTCCTTCTTATCCTTCCTGTCATGTCTGTAGAAAAGTTAAGTATGTCCCATTGCAGACACAAGGCAGCAGAGGAGGACATGGGGTATCAGAAATGTACTGATAAAATACAGAGTTTTTAAATATAGAAACTAAAATGCAAATGCATTTACATGGGACTAATTAAGATTTGTTCAGAAAAATATAATTGCAGAAAATAGAATTTGTTAGTATTTACATAGTCAACATGCAAGTTTCCTTTTAATATAGTGAGAGGGTGCTGTTAAACTGCTGACATATTTGCTGTACACTGCTTTCAGGTTTATGGTAAAAGCTGACATGGTGCGTGCTTTTGGCTGAGTTGAGGGTCTCTGGAAATTTGATTTTTCTCAGGTGTTTGAGATCCTTAGTAAGAGAAGTTGATCTGAAAATTCTCAGTTAGAAAATGTTTTCTGTATTCATTATGTCCACTTACAAAGATAGAGCCTGTGGAAGTTGTAACTAGCATGACATTTTTGAGAGAAGGCTGTGGCAGTGCTTCACTTTGAGGTTTGGATATCACTGGTTAATATACGTTTATCAATCTATTTATGAGCCTGCTACAGACCATGTACAGAAATGTATGAAGTCCTCAGAAATTATTTATGATGCATTTACAGCATAAATAGCTAAGCTGTCAGCTGTGATTGTAAAGTTCTTCCTCTACTCTTGCACCATGCTTTTCATTTAATATGGCTTTGTTCAGCTAAACAATCCATAATTAAAGTAGGAAATGATGGAAACTTAGAAACAAACCAATCCTGTGATGGCTTTTAATAGCTGTAATAAAATATTGAGAATATAATGTCTACCAGTCAGTTGTAGACACGTGGACTGTCTGTGATTGGGATGTTAGAGCTAGTTAAAAAGGAATCAAGATGGAAAGGAGACTTGTGGAAATTGGAGGGACAAAAACTTGGGACATATCTCAAGGCTTGAGGTTGAAAAGCAAAGTTTTCTTCCAGTGGTTTTGTATTGGCAGCCTGAAGTACAATTCACCATTCATCGTTCCCTGTAATATTAAACCTGCGTGTCATTGTAGTGCCTTAATTCAGTTAAAAAGAAAAATGTGTGGCTTGTAAGTAAAAATCATTCTCAAACTGAGAACATGAAATGTTTGGTCTGGCACATGCTGCACAAACAGATGTGTGTTGGACCAGATATAAGGTGTCACTTCAAGGTTAATGAATCCAGACTTCTGGATTGTACAATTGACTAGATGATTTAATAAAGCTCCCATCTCAAATGAGTCAAACGTTTTGTCCAATTGGTAATGGGAGAGAGTTTCAGAATCCTGATGCACCACAGGCAGTACTCCATCCTGTGACTTTTCAGCTGCAACTTAATCATGGCCACTTCATGTACGCTTATTCCCAATTCAGTGTTATTTTTCAGCCTGAATATATTTTCTCCAGGTGCATTTATGGATAGAAATCATAAGAACTTGCAGCTTTCACTTTGGAGAACTAAACAAATCAGACTCAGACAGACTCCCCATTCTCACCATCCCAGTAGGTTTGCTCTTTACCTGTTCCACAGCAAATTCACCTCTCTGGAACACAAGTGATGAGAGTTACATCCAGTTTCCAGATATTACAAATGAGGACATTTCCTGAAGGTTACATTTGCTGTTTCTACCCTCACACAAAGCTGGTGTCACATAATGCCTTGTGATGAAGTGCACCGTGGAGTTCTTCACCCTTGTCAACTACTTCCAGCTGCTAAAAGGTTGCCACAATATTCTTCACAGTGCAAATAATGATCCATTCTTACTGATAGAAGATGACTGAAAATGTTTTTGTGAAGCATAACTGTTCAAGCTAGATCATTCTAAGTGATGTTATAAAAAACAACTGGTTTTGAATTTCTTGCTCTGGGAAATTAAAATAGTTAAAAATCTGATTTTATCAGGTAAAAAGAGTTGAGTCATTTCTGTATTTCTTGTCTCATACAGAATTGAGAAACTGGTGAAGGAAGGAGACAGAGTAAGGAAGACAGAAAACAACCCCCTAATTCCTCAGCTTTTCTGCCAAGGAATGATTTCACACATTATGTAGTACATTAGAATTAGATAAGAAAAACTGTTTTATTTACTAGCCTCTGCGTGAGATGTTTTACTGGCATTATTAAATGATCTTTTTCTAGGCATAGACTAGAAGTTTTTCCACACTACGGAGATTGGCATGAGAAATCCAGTAACTAAATTTTCACTGATTTTATGGAGACTGTCAGTGGAAATGTAAAACTGGAACTAAATCAAATGCAGTATATTAACAGCAATTGTGAAACATGGCACAACAAAAATGTTGGTATTTTGCTTTGACTTACTCTTTTCAGCCAGACTGAACCTCCTTAGTACTCCATGTATTGAAAAACCCCTGATGTTAACCTTCTACAAAAAGGTATTATTACTATTTTGACTTGGGAACTGGATTGAAATGCAAAATTTTCCTGTTACATTGGATCTCTGCATTGTTTCCAGGCAGATTATGGCAAGGCAAAGATACGGATTGTTATAACAACATAATAATTTTCAGTTTCCAGGAGGGTTGATGGGGATCTGATATCACAGATGCAATGCAGTACTTAGTTCTGGAGTTCTAACCTGGATATCGGTACAGTTATGTTGGATGATGAAGCTCCTTGTTCCATGCATGAATTTCTTGGGTTCTTTCATTCAAGTGTTAACTGGGTTGCTTGCATAATGCTGGAAATGCCTATATTCCTTTTTGATCACAATAAGCACAATTTGGCCCTCTGCTTCTGCAGGGAGGGGTGCAGTGTGGGAACCTCACTTGAACGTAGAACTTACTGCTGGTAGGAGTGACAAGAGCGCTTATCTGTGGGCCTCTCTCCCAAGGCATTATCTCAATGGTTTTACGTTTGACGATGCACACAAATTGTACATTTGCTTCACGCAAACCTCAGTGCATAGATGAGATATTAATGGTGCCTGAAAAAGTCAGTCAGGGTTTGAAATATAGAAGTGCATGGCTCAGTATTTTTATATCAATCTTCATACCGATGTAAATGCAATTCCTTTAGAACATGTTTGTCTGCAAAAGCCTAAAATAATTATAAATTTTCTCATGTGCCTTATTGGCTTTCTGGGCTGTTTGTAGAAATGTCACTTAAAGGAGATACTCAACAGTTCAGTTAGATTTGAGCATTTGATAGTTAATGTGTGTCTTTTTTTCCCTCACTTTTAATTTGGTGAAAAAATGCAAATCCCTCCTATTTTTCCACAAATTTCCCTTCAAAGTATGTGTCATTCATCAACTGCTCACCTATCTTTGAGTACTCCAGGCAACCTCTGGGAACACACAGCTGAGGAGGAGATCTGTATGCCATCCTTCCTCCAAGGTGGCTATTTGTATGTGAACTTGGTAAACCCAGATTTTGCAGCTGCCCTGTAATGTCCTGTGGAGGAGGACTGGAAGAGTTTAGATACAGTTTGTTCCTCTGTTAGGAAGCACGTGTCTTTGTGAAGGGAGTACACAAAACATTATTTTGAAACTGATGAAGATTTCTCCCTTCATGCTGCAGGGAAAATTTGGCTTCCTGGTGGCCAAAAATAATTTCTGTATCAGTTTAACTGCTGATCTTGTTCTAGTGATACTGAAATGTTATCCCACTTCCCAAAAGTTCATGAGACTGAAGAGAGTGAAGTAAGCACCATTCTGTTTGTGTGTTGCACAGTGGAAACCCTGCTTGCAGGAAGGGAATTTTGCTAGCAGTTTTTATTCTCTTATTACACCTGTGTTATCTATATACTCTACCTTATTCCTATGTGCACTGTACCGCATGTCATTATACAGCTTTCCTTTCTGCTCCATGGATCCTAAACAACGTGGAGGAAAAAATCCCTTTTTTAGAAATGAGAGAAAAATGGAGAAGTTAGGTGCACCTGAATGTATGCACATATGTTGTTATCCAAATAGGTGTACCAGTAACTGTTCAGTCCTCACCAGTCTGGATGTCTCTGTTGGGAGTACTGTTTTCCTGCCTTCAGAAAATCTGATGTCACAATCCAGCAGTTACTGTGGACTGTGTTATGGCCTTTTGTAAAGGAAAGGGAATTCTGTCAAGGTAGTGTACGGTTTGGAGATGCAGTAAGGTGAAAAATTAAGGAACTATTCTTTCCTATTGTGGTTCATTACATTCCCAGAGACTGCATATTCCTCTGCTGTATTCCCTTAAGCATATATAGCATATACCAGAAATCAAAAGGAATTTTTATGGGAAGAGGCCATGCCACTTGTACCAATTCAAATCAGGATAGTTTCTTATGCAAAAGTAATTCTCCAGTGACCATTACCAACCAATTACTTTGGGTGACCTGAGTACTTGGGGCTGTAACAAAACCAAGGTTTTATTTCTCAGATATGGATGTAGTTAACTAGAAAAAAATCCCTTACCATGGCTGCTTTTATATCTCAAGTAAGAAAAAAAATTGTTGTTTCCATGATTCTTAACCTAGATTTAGTGTGCTGCAGAGATATTTCTCTGACATGTTCAATGATAGCAGAAAAATATGTGGTGGTGCATTAAAAGCTGTAGAGCAAAGGAAGTTTGGGGAACTTAATCAGAGCCTTAGGCAAGAAAAGGATGTGTAACACTGATATGTACATTTTGCTTTTACTGTAGTTAATGAAAAATGTTATGCCAACACTGTTTTTTGTCCCTTATGGTTTAGCAATGCAGAACCAATCCTTTTTATTCTTTGTGTTTTGTGTTTTTCTTCTCTTAATGTTACTTAATCTGGAAATAAAAATGTTTGATTTCTGTCATTCCCTCTGGCTACTTTGCTTAAAATGGTGCTTAATTGTTTTCACTTTAAAGGAATACTGCCAGGTTTACAAGTTTAATATATTTTCATGGATTTTGTTTTAAGATTGACTTTTTTTATATGCTTCTCCTTGACATCTGTCATAACATTAGGCTTTTCAAACATAGCCACTATCAGGCTGGGAGGGATTGTTAGTGAATTGTCAGGTTGCGACAAAGGCCGAGTTTTCTTTCGTTCTCTGCAGTAGCACTGATCAAGTCAATTCTTGTGCTCAGCACAGTGCAGTAAATGCCTCATATTATTACATAGATCTTCACAAGTTTCAAATGAAATGTGTTGGCTTTGTAGGAAGCAATGGATGGTTAAGTTTCTATTTTTTCTTGTGTAACATCTTACTTTCTCTAATTTTGAGAAAGGGTACTTCAAGGACCATTTCTTCACTTGACTTCTTCGTACCTCCCTCAACTTTACTGTGTTTTCTTTTCTTTGTTTGAGTACAGATGATGTTGCTTGTTCTTCAGATGCTGGTACATTATTGATCAAAGTATAGAGAATGCACAAGAAACATTTGAACTGAGGTTGTATGAATGAGAGAAATTAAACTTTTGTCAGTTGCATATTGTTTTCTGGTTTTATTTCAAGATACTTATGATATTTCTAGTGACACTTCCTTAAAATTCTTCCAGTCCCCATTTATCTAAGAAATTATTCTCTTGGAGGTTTTCTGTTTTCTTATGTTTTTCACTCGTGCTCATTCTAAATTTCCAGATTTCATTTTCCTTAATAATAAACAAATCATTTTTCCTACCCTGCTATCTGTTTCATTAGGTTGCAGCCAAATTTAGTTATAGCTAATTACAGAAAATTTGTTTCAGATCATCTTCTCCCTCATTGCATAAACTGTTTTAATTCTAAAGGCCATATTCACCTCTTGTCTCAATCTCTGAGACCAATGAGTTGACTGCACCTGAGGTTATGGTTCCTGACCTGAATAAAAGAGCAATAAATCAAAGTATGTTCACTGGCATTGAAGCAGGCTCCAACTGTGTGGAATCAATGTGCCAGTTTCAAATTGTAATTTCACTAAAAATAGCATAGTTTAACAAATTTGACAGTTGTATACTTGAAAGATGTAGGCACACTGTCTTGTCTTGCTGTGCCTCACCTCATAGGTTCTTTCAACATTACATTTTCAATAATTAAGCCAGAAAATTGTGGAATTTCTTCGATATTTTCTTGCTAGGTATGCCAGACCTACCATTTACATCAGAAGGAACAAATTTTACAAAACTGAACCAAAAGCATCTTGTAAGAATAGGATTTTGGATCAGTATTTCTCCTTTATCTCTCTCCTTTCCTGCATCTCTCTATGCTTCCAGGAAACAAAAGCCATCTTTAAATGCTTAGATGAATTGGACAGAAGTTTCCTTACAGTAGTGAAAGATAAATGAAGTAAGCATGCAAATTTCTGGTTAAAATGTGATTGTAGTACTGAAGTTAACTATTTAGTTGGCCATTTCCCTGCCAGAAAAAAAAAAAGGAGTGTGTTGTTATGTATCGCTTTAATGCCGATTAATTGCTCTCTGCCTCACAAAATGCCTGAGGTTGAACCACACTTTGCTTCATCAGAATTCAACACTGTTATTGGTCTGTGGGGAGGAAAGGGAAGAGACAAGAGCACTGGGGAGCACTAATCTTTTATTTATGTATAATGCTGTACATTTCCTAACTATAGTGTGAGTTTTCCTTCTAACTCTCACTAATTATGGTGACTGGCATGTGGCCTCAGGAGAAGTGGGATACATACAGCTGTTCAGATCTGGCACACTGCATTTGAGTTTGCATTTGCTGGCAGGCCAAACTTTCTTTTCAGTGAGAGAAACTGGGATGTCGCGCCTTGTTTCAAGTTGTGTTGCACAAAAGGAAACTTTATTAGAAGGAACTAAATTACTTTCTGAGTTACCCAAAGGAGTTGTACACATAGAATGAAAATGTGGCTCCAGATTGGTTGCATTGAGTTTTCAGAGGTCTTTGCTCATATCTGTCTATTCCAGCTCTTAAATCATCTATATATTACTTGTTCTGTACCATTAGGCAAAAATTGATGACTACATATGAAGTTAAACACTAAAGAATACATAAATTCATCTAGAGCTATTAAGGGTTCTCATTTTTGTTTTTATTCAGACAAAGGCAAGGAGGAAGAGTATTTTTATATCACTTGGCATAACTTTTTAAAGGTGCTAAAATATTTCAGTCATTATGCAAAGTGCCTATTTGCCAACAGTAATTTTTGCTTCATCATTAGTAATTTTGTGAGTTCAGGCTGAAGCCTTCCCTTATTTTAAATGTGTGTACCTGCAGAAAACAGTAATGATGTACCGGACTCGCTGCTCTCGAGGCTAGATTTGTACCCTTGTTGCACAAATTGAAAGTAAGCCAAAGAGATTATTTCCCACTTGTGGGGAGTATGTGTTATCCGAAGTGCAAGACTAGGGGGGAAATGTGTTAATTGTTTGACACTTCATCATTTACAAGATTCATTAAAGGAGATAATGGTGATGCCACAAGTACTGACATGACAAAAATTTGCAGATCTCCACAGTGGCCTCTGCATTCTTAATATATAGGTGAGATTTTTCAGAAGGTCTTTTTGGGTAATAAATCCACATTGATTCTATAGGGATATAACCCATCTACCTACAATCCAAGTAAACCTTTATTTGTTTCTGACTTTTTTCCCATCTGCATAATGTTTATGTTCACATTTTCAAAGACGAAACCATGGATACGGCAGATCAGAGGACCACAATATTACTCCTGGTGAATACACTATGTCCTCTGTGGTGCTGTGCCATTGCCTTGTAATTTTCATTTTTCTATTACAAAAGACATTTTAAATATAGAAAAAAAAAATAAATATATTCTGTTTTCTTTTCCCTAGGCATCAAAGAAAAAAAAAGTTATTTTATTGAAGTCTTTTTTTGTTGTGAAGTTTTGTGCAGCAGCTCTTTCAAATGGAGCACAGGGATATCCTTCATCATTTCCACTGTTGGTTCCTTCTCATTATAAACTTAATGGAATAACACCTCAATGAAGAGGAATCCTACAGGTGAGGGGAAAAATATCATAAGCTTTAGGGAGCTTGTTTAACGTGGTTGATTAAAGAGTTGATCAGTTCACACCAGCCAAGTGTGAACAATTGGTGGACATCATCTGTAGTCTGTCTCAAGGTGAATACTGTAAATATGAGAAAAGTCGATGACTTGTTGAAAACCTATACTTATTTATCAGGAGGAAAAAAATGCATCATGAAGTAATCCACATTTGCTATTTTCTGCCTTACACTTTAGCTGTGTGCGTACAGTGCATTCCATAGATTATTTGAGTAGATTACCCACATTACAGTACATTAGCTTTGGTTCAGTCTCAAGTTTCAGATTCAAAACAACAGGGGAGATTGTATCTGGAGTATCCAACAGCTCCTACTTAGGCCTGATCGTATTTAGTGTTTAAACTGGGCAACTCTGTGAAAAATTATGTCTACTAATGAAATTTGCCATTTACAGAATTTTAGATGGCATAGTCAATAAAGAGTAAGATTAGAGTGTTATATGAGATGAATTTAATGACTTTGAGGAGTGGAGTAATAAAAATAAGATACAGTTCTGTAGTACAAGTTCATGTGCTTAAGAAGGAATAGAATTCTAGTAAGGAGGGCATTCATCAGTTCCCTGAATTAAGACTGAGGTCTCCATGGCAGAGCAATACCAGCTAGCTGTACTGCTGTGATAAATGTGCCCATGGGTGAGCAGAAAATGCCTACTTCGACTAGTTAGTGAACCAGTGCTGAGAGAAGACAAGGCAAACTGTGACAAGCTTGCAGAAAAGGACATACAAAATGACTTTCCTCATGATGTCAGCAAATCTCTTCACTGTTTCAGGTCTTTGCACTCAGGGGCAGGAGCCTGAGCACCTTCCCCAAGGCCTGGCAGTGTCCCTGCCCACTCACTCGTGCCACCTCTCTTGTCCTGACACTTAGCCGGCTTGTGCCAGGTAGGGTAAGTTGTAGGTTGAGCTGGCTTCAGGTACATCTGAAAGCTGGCCCAGCAGAGGAAACAGAAGGGTCATTTTCAGGTAGTTCAGTTGCCTAATCCAGGTTCCCACACTGAGCAGAAATGCTCTTGCTGGCTAAGGACAGCCACTGAGTGGGGCTTAGCACTACTGCAGCTGCTTTTGGCTGCCACAAGTTTGTGCTAGATTGAACTGTCTGTTGTTAGGAGGGTGCAAGCAAAGACCTTTCACCAACTGCTGTACATTTATCAGAGGGCAGCACTAAGCCTAATGCTAACTAAATGAGTACGTTGATGCATGCTGTCACACTGCTGCCACCTTCCACATCTGAAGCCACTGCTGCACAGGGACTCCAGTTCCAGGTTACTGACTGCACACAGTTTCAGCCTCCTGTCTTCAGAGGGCTCCGCAAGTCAGCAAAATGGATTTAAAACCTATTTGTGATTCACTTGGTTATGCTGTGAGGTTTCTGGCATGGGAATATAAATGTTTCTCGCCTGGGGTTTTAACGGAGTTCGCACAGAATATGTAGGAATTGTTCTCTACTCCCTCTTCTTCCCCTGCACCCCAAATATGCAAAGGTTTGGGGCAGGCAAGCTTGTCTGGGGTTTTGGTACTTGTTTGTTTGTGTACATATGAAGAGGATTACAGCTTAAAACATAGCCCACTGTGAAAGCCACTGAAAACTTCAGATATTCATGATTATTCCCAGGATGTTTGGTTGGTTGCTGCTATCCTTTGGGCAGTTTTGCTGATGGCAATAAGATTTTCCTTAATTCTTTGCTACAGTGCATTACCAGGTCAGTAGGCTACAACTTGTGCTATTTTTATGTTTATGTTGATTCTGCCATTAATATTAAAGTGATGGAACCCAAAATAACCTGTTAGAGCTACACAGCTTCAAATGGTTGGTCAGTTTATTTTTCTAAGTTCCTCACAATAATTTGTAACAATTCTTTAAATCTAAGTACTAGCTACTTTTAAGTTCTTTGCATTTTGCTGTTAAAAATAACTTTTTGTAGGGTATTCTGTCTTTTTTATTACTTGTAAACTATACATTTCTTTGCTAGATGGATGTTAACAAATATGCAAAAAGTATTTTCATGTCTGGAAGTCAAGCCATCCTTCAACAGCTCAGGTGTTGTATATTCAGATGCACTTGAAGTCAGGTGCTTAATTCACAGGTATTTTTTCATGGTGAACTACAGTGTTTATATACAGTTTATGTTCAGTGTTGTGTATTTATATTTCGTTGTACAATGTATATATATGGTATTTTTAGTCCTATAAAGCTTCCAAATAAGAATTTAATAGCCTGTGTAAATCACCTTTTATTTTCCTGCATTCAGTTTGGTGTAAACACCGTGGGGCCTTCTAAGCCCAGTGCTACACTGCACACCTTTGAGATGGTGTGCATTTGTGTGCTGTTGTTTTTCTTGCCATATCTGCCCTCGGGTAGGAGGAGGAAGGCTGGTGAAGGAGTGAGGAGTCAGCATGACAGGCTGGAATTTAGCCAGAGCACCAGCCTTAACAACTGGTTTGTGTGGGAGCTTGTGATTGCTGAGAACGGAAGGATCAGGTTTCTACATTTTATCTAAAAGACAGAGCCTTTGGTATGTCAGGATCCCTTCTAAAACCATGTGGGATTATCAGTACTAACTTAGAAATAAGAATGTCACAAATGGGATCGTTGTCACTTGCTAAATACTTCATAACAGAGCCTCAGGGAGTTGAGAAAATCAAAATTTAGTAGCATCTTTGTTCTCTCTGAAGCAAACTGGAACAGCTGTTGAAATGCTGCACCCAAAGTCACAAAGCTCAGTAAGACACTTTCTGCCTTGCAAAATACCCTCCAAGTGTTATGAAACCTGGCAGAAAGAAGGGAAGTGTGATCAGACATCATGTTGTCCTTGAACACCTGAACTTCTTTCCCCCTTTTCAAAAGAAGGTGCCAAAAATAGACCAAAGAATTGTGATTTCTTCACCTATGTTGCATTATGACACAAAATAATAAAGCAGCTCCAGATAGATGAGAGAGGTAAGGTGCAATGTAGGATTTTCCATACAGTCTTGAAAACAGACTGGAAAGACTGTGACAGTAATGGAAGGGTGAAGGATTAGCATAGAGAAGATGTTTCCACATAACATTTCTTCAGGCACTAAGAAAAATTAAAATATCCTTTGAGTAATTCAGTGACTTCAAATAAAGTGTTTTGAAATAGTGGAAGGGGAAATATTTGCATTTCACTGTACAGAATGAGCATTTACTGTGCAGACCAGGGAGGTTTTTTCAGACTCTACTCCCTTTCATCTGTAAACTCTAATGGAGAAGTCTTCTGCTCCAGCGCTGCTCAGAGCTTGCATCCATTCCCCAACCAAAATGTTAACGGTTTAATAAGCATTGGTAAAGCTCAAAAGTGCATTTGCTATGACTGGAGATAAGTATGCTTTTGCAATATTTTCAAAATTATTGACCTGATGTTTGACCTGAAGGAACTGTGTGTCTGAAAGCTTGTCTGCTTCTCCTAGCAGCATCATTTGGTTTAATGAAGTATATTACCTCTCCCTGCAAGCCCCACTAGTCTGAGGTTAGTTGGCAAAAAATGAGAGAGAGAGAGAGAGAGAGAGAGAGAAGGAAATCCTACAATTCATTGAAACTGCTCCTCTTTAGCCAGTAGTTCATTGCCTTAGGGCTGAAATTTAATGTACTTTTAAATGATCAGAAATAAGGCTTTTTAATTGTCATTAAAACAATTATTGCAGGATGATCAGCAGTCTAGACAAAGTCACTATGTTTAGGAAAGCCATTTCCCAGCAAAGGCAGAGGTGATCCTGCCTTGAGTAAGAGCACAGGGCAAGATAAAGTACAAGGGGATTCTCTTTCAAGGTTCTTGGCTTGGGATGGTTCAACATCAGCATGATGGGCAGCAGGGAAGGGCTAAATATTCAGAAGTGTTCTGTATTTCAGATACCAGTCTGCTTTGAAGAACTGTCAAGGAGGTGAAACAATGGTATTGCTGGAGTTCTAGCACCCATTTTGTGTTTCCAGCATTTTAAAGTCTGGACAGATCTAAATCTGACCTACACTGAGAATTGTCAACCCTAAATGGCTTGAAATGACTTTCTGCTGGGCAGATTAGATGTACATTTCCCAGAAAGCTGAGAGTAGCAAAACAGCCTGTTTTATTTCTAGCCATGTCTGTGTGGCACTGAATTTGTGATTATGACTGGAAGTTACCGGGCCTTGTCATTACAGTCTGACCCTATCCTTGGAATATGAACTAATGAACTAATTCTAGACTGTGTTTAAGCCTTCTTCTCATGGGTAGACTTTCATATTTCTTTTCCCCCAGTTGGTCTCTGGAGCCAGGAAGGCTGACATACTTGAGCCCTGATGGTTTGTGCTTTGTCCTCTGAGTGGTTTGGAAGGCAGCTCATAGACAGAGTGCAACTTTCCATTCTGATGAATCTGTGCTGATCCTCCCATTGGGGTACAGAAGTTTGTTTTGTTTAAATGTATATTTCCACTAATACAATACGTGCTATGTGATCTATATTTCTTGGTCTCTGGTGACTTGGGCATCACTGAGTGCGATGTGGAATAAAAGAGCCCTGCTTCTGTTTAGAGTATAAGCTGTGTGAAAAAAGTAAGGAGCTTTGGGATTGTTAATTATTAACATTTTTAATTATTTTTTTAAATTATTTACTCTGCTCACTGCTATAATAGCAGCAATGTCCTTATATGGAACAAGTGTGGCTGTAGGGGATTTACAACATGCTTGGTTTTGCTTTTGAGCTTGACAGCCATTTCTCACTTTCTGTAATAATGACAGTTAGCTAGGGAAAATGAAGAATATTAATAGATTTTTAGACTGCTGTGTCTCTAGAATAAAGACAGGAAAAGCTTTAGCAGGACTAAGAGAAATAGAAGAAAGGATTATTCGTGTTTTCTGATTTCTGGTTCATTCTTGTTTGCAGTCTTTTATTTATACTGTTTTTCCAAAAGTAAATGTAATAAAAGAAAAAGTCTCTATCATGATTTATTCTTGCAATTTTCCTAGGCTTGTAGGATTATACCCTCCTCCCTCTCCTTCTCCTTGCAGTAACCAAGCACTGTAAATCCAGCTATACAACCTTTGAAAATAAAGGGGTTTGCAGAGGACAACTGAAGCAACCTTAAACTTGCATGTTCAGAAAAAGAAAAAAAATAAAACCGAGACAGACCAAGCACCAAGCTCGTGAACCTCTGGGAGTATTTGTAGCATGTTATTGCTAGACTAGTTCTGTCTGAATGTGCTGCAAAATAGACACCGGAGCTTGGAGCTGATTGTTCTTTTTAGAAAGCGACGAATTTCTCTGAAAGTGTTTGGAGTTTCGTATATATTTTTTTCACGTTTCTTCTTTCATCTAAGATTTCTGTTTTTTTGTTTTAATGTTGAACTTGTATCTGCACTGCATCTGACAGAAAAGAGAACGTAGCTCGTTTTCTGAAATGTGATAGTGTTTGCTGCTACCCAAATATGTCTTTGACAAGCCCGATAGTTGTGTATTCATCTTATTTCTACTGCAGCACATAAATCCAGCACTAATATTACATTTCTCTTTTTCTTCCTCTCCTATTTTTCTGGTTAAAGAGAAAAGTTGATGTGTAAAGATACCGTATACACGCTATAGATACGGTGATGTGGTGACACTTGACACTTTTTCAAGGAATGGAAAAGTGGAGTTAGGATGAAAGTTCCTATAAATACTTTTTTCCTCTTTTTCACATTGGTTAGTTTTTTGAAATGTTAATTAACTGTTTTTTTTTTTTTTTGTTTTGTTTTGTTTTTTTGTCACTGATGTAGTACCAAGTGGTGCTTACTGATCACTCGTTTAATGAAAAGAGTTCTGATAGGGTCTGTGTTTCCTAATAGGTTCAACCTGTGTATTTTCTGAAAGGCCAGGGGTAGGGACTGGCTTTTCAATAACCCTGAAGTACAGTGCACTTACCAGAATAGACAAAATTTCCTTCCTCTTACAGTATAAACTTACAATGCAAAACTGCTATTGATAAACAGCAAATGAGAGTATGTGCTGCTATTCAGAAGGGTTCAAGTAAATGTGTTGGGCTGCTGCTTTCTACCCAAAGGAAGCCAATATGTGCATCTTTGGGATGAGGAGGGAAGCATCATACGTAATCCACTAGAGACTGCTGGTAAAATTTGGTACCTCTAAAATACCATTTTAAATCATCCCCATGTTCACAGAAAGTGCAATTATTTTACAATTATTCAGCCTGAGGTGCAGGCTGTGGTTCATCTAATTCCTTTTAATAGAAAAGTGCCCCTACCACAAAACCACAAATTGGCTAAGGCTATTTGACAGTGATAAAGAAGCAATTGCACAGAGCATGAAGAAGAAATTCATTGCTCACCTTCAAAGAATATCCTTATGAACCTGACTGGGCACATCAGTAGGGAAGCTTCTATCTGCACTGCTCTATACACAAGGCATGGATAAGCAACAGCTGTTTCCTGGGTTGTCTCAATCAGGAAATGATAGCATGGGCAAGGATTTCTTTTTTATATCTTAAGAAGGTTTAATGCAGTACACTGATGGACAGCTGAGATTGAGTTTCTAAAAATCCAATCTGAGTTCTGCTGTATGATTAGTGCTTGTTAATGGTTACACGTGAACATCCCTTTCAGGGCTCTTTTTCATATTCCTGATCTAGCAAACACAGAGAAGGTCAAAAGTTCTACTGCCTACTTTGTTCTTCCCAATATCTGCTGTTTTCTTCAGGAGAATCTGAATTCTTTTTTTACCAGCTTGGAATTCTTCCCCGCTGGGAATTCTGTGGCATCATGCAGATGTTCTCTGAAAGACTGAGAAAAGTAGAAACACTTGATTTTCTTTAGGGTACGCAGAATACATCAGATATATTAGCAAGGTCTGAGAAGTATGCATCTGTAGCCTGCCAAGGCTCCGTTCTCAAGTTTTTGTATGGTATCAACCTGTTACTTTATTATACAAAAATATCTTCCGCTGAATAGTAGTCAAAAGGGAAACGCATGGGACTTGAATAGAACTGCCAGCTGTTGATTTGGTACACTTAATGGGATGCCTTGCAGACAGGAGCAGTGGCTGATACCTCCTTGGACTTTCTGTGTCCTTCTGTCATCCCCTTCCCATCATGTATACGAAGAGCTGTGTATGCGAACTTCTGAACCACTAGCTTTGCCTGCCTTGTCAACTTCATTGCAGAGGGGTTTTTGTTGCTCTTTTGTTTTGACTGCACCAGGCTTTGTGTTATAGAGCAGAATTACAGTCTTGAATAATTCTTACCAGTCATGTCAGAAAAAATTTGTAAGATCCGGCAAACACATCCCTTATATGGCAGTACTGTGTCACGCATGACCCAAGTGTTTTTGTACTGACGGAATATGTCAGGAAAATTATAAGAAACCCTGAGCCATTCTTCTCCCCTCCCCAAACCCACTCTCTCTGAAAGGCAGTCAGTGATCTTTTTTTCTAATTGCTAGGATTTTTCTTCACAACTCTGCAAAAAAGAGATTTGCATCAAGGAACTCAACAATTTGCTGGCCCTGGCTTCCAATTCAGGTCTTTATTCTTGGCTGACATACCCCTATATCGGCATCCATAATCTTTTTCTTGTTTTATACTCGTGTGCTACTAAAGAACAGAGACATATCTTCTTTCTGGTCAATATTTTATGCTACGGTGTAGCAAAAATAAAGCCAACAGACCCTCTACATAATTTTTGTAGAGTGAACCACTTTAGTGTGACTGTATCAGGTGCTACTTTGGGGGAGAAACTGAGTGATTACGAATTGGAAAAAAAGCAGAGAAAACCAGATGAGGTGCTGTCTTGGCGCTTGGTAGACATTGAAAAACAGTAGAGCTTCCAGTAGCCTTTAAACCTCTGGTTTTCTGAGGTGTTCTCCTTGTTCCTCATCTGCATCTGAAACACTGAAAGAATTACTCAGTGTATGGGAGAGCTTCACTGGACTTCAGTCAGTTGCAGTGAAGTTTTTGCCCTTAAAATGAGCTCCCACTTCCATCTATTCTGTTCTTTCTGTGAAAGCACCTATTCTGCCTGAGGCCCAAGAGCTGGAGTCAGTAGCAATTTACCACTGTGAGCAAACATAACTTTGAATGTGGCTTGGTTTTAACCTGGCCATCAGGAGCTGCAGAATGGAAACAACAGTCTTTACATGTCATTAAAGGATTCAGACAGTTTTGAGTTTGCATCACTATAATTAATATATAGAGAGAGATGGAGTTTTCACGCATAAGTGTTTTGAAAGGATAACAGCAGCAATAGATCTGCCTGTCAGACCTGTTGTGTCTGAGTTGCACGGAATTTGAACTGAACTGAGATACTTCCATGAAAGGAACTGACATGCAGCACTTAGTTTTCTTTGTTGTGGTGTGCTGATTCAGAGGAGCTGTGACCATACTCTGCTGGGAGCTGTGCTTCCAGCCCATGGCTCCTGTGGTGCAGCACAGTGTTGGTGCCATGTGGTCCAGGGGTTGGGCAGAAGGAGTATGTAAGGGGGGTAGTCTAGGCAGTAGGCTGGTCTCATGGGGATTATGAACATCAAGAAGCCCAGTGAACAATTCCTGCAAAGCAATGTACTGCAGGGAGGAAGGCAGCTTAATACCGAGCAAACTTAATATGCAGAACAAACTATGTTGCTTCAAGAATGCATCATTTTTACCTAAAATATTGAAATTTTAACATTTCACATTTTCTAAATACTGCTTCAGACCCCTGGTAAAAAAGTAGTCAGCTACTGAAATGTTGGAATTTCTCATGGGACAAGCATTCAGTTATTTTCTTAGTTCTGTTCCTTATACATCTTATGTAATTAAGTTGTAGGATACCCCTGAGATTTTGATGCATAAGTTCTGTGCCTATTATAAAGGAGGAAAGTAAAATGACCTGCCTGGCATCATTACAGCATATTAGTCAGAAGCTAGGATTTACTGACTAGAGCCACACAGTAAACAAGATTTCTGCAGAGCAGTAAGCTCTGCTTGCAGTGGTTGTATCTACTGCAGCTATACCTACAGCTGATGAATGAAACCAAAGATGTTTTCACTCAAGAAGTGGCTGCTGCCATTCCTCATGCCACGCAAAGAAAGTATCCCAGTTTCCATCCCTGCCTGGTCTAAACTGTTGGCCACCAAAGGGTTGTGATTTACCCTTTCTCCTGTTTCTCTCTTCTATTAAGCATACACTTTTCCTCATATTTCAGAAATTTGGAGCATCTTGGTAGTTTTATGTTGTTTTTAACATAACTGTGTAAACTCTGATGACGATGAATGGTCACATTCTCCTCTCTGATGGCACAGCCTGCATTGATCAGGGCAGTTGCACATCCTGAGGAAACTGCACAAGAGTCAATAGCTTCCTTTTGTGCTGAATAGCCCTGGCCTGCAGCATAACCTTTGGATACTGCATCACCAGATTATTTTGGAGAAGAAAAACGTGTGAGTTGGAGGCAGGTCCATCTCAGGATATTCTTGAGAGAGATTTTTATCTTTATTGTCTAGTCCTTTGTGGACTGAGACCTTCAACTTTGCAGAGGTACTTTCTTGTCAATAAGAAAATGGCAAAAACTTGAAAATATGAGGAGATTAACCATAACAAAATTTAGAGCACAGTACTTCTACCATGACTGCATAGCACAATCTGGGTGAAGATCCCTGCACAGCCATTCAGTTCAGCTGTCTGTCACTCCTGGCTTTCACATCTCCTCAGAGCCCCATAGTTTATTACTCCACCTCTCCAGCACTGTCAGCTTTGGAGAACTTGGAGGTTTTTCTAGGCAGAGGTACTAGCAATTTTCAGGCCACTTTCATTTCTAGGGCTTTAAGTAGTATTCATCTCATTAACATGAAGGTCACTGGAGGAGTGAGTTTGTGGAGGTTAAAACGTGATAGATAACAAGAATCCAGTTCCTCATTCTTACGCTGTGCTTCTCTGTCTCTGGAGAGGAAGATAAAATTTTACAACAGAAAGAAAAGAGACCATGGTACTGAAGATTTTGTTCCACAGTTTTGGTTTTAAAGCTGAGCTCATCCCTTGCACTCTGTCATGACCAGGATGGGGATCAGATGCCTTTCATGCAAATGTTCCTTCTCAAGCTGCTGGCTGAATGGTGTCCTTCCTCTCTTATCACCATTAAACAAGATTTACAGACCCCTTCTCAACTGGGACAGTTTAACTTCTTGGAGGCTGAGATTTTTGGGTTTTGAGTTTCATTGTTATTTTGTGTGTGTTCTGTTTGTTTGGGTTTTTTAAGCACAACACTTCTCAATTTAAGTGTCTCCTGTCGAGTTTTGATTTTATTCTGAAGTCCTACACAGGTTGCCAGAAGCAAAGCATACTCAGAAGGGATATTCTCATCCATCTATCATTGTAAATATACTGATCAATTCTGACCTTCAGCTAGCCTGGACACTATAACTACATTCCTCTTTCTGTGTGATATTTCCAAACATATTAACAACATGCAGGAATCTAGGTATGTGTCTTGTAACTCTGTCTTGGACCAAATGAAAGTTATTAAACAGCGGATTTTGGGAAAAAAAGTATTTCAGTCCCAACGTACTGACATTTTGCAGTGCAATATCAGAAGTTGTACAACAGTATCCTTGGGCAGAAGTATGAAATGGAGCCTCTCACTGGCTGGTAGGTAATCTCATTACTTCCTTTCTTGGTCGTACATAGCTGGGCCATATGAAATCTTATGTGTGCATCATGTGTACTTCTCTTGTACAAAGGCTTCAGACCTTCCTACGTTCTGTGAATCATGTTCATAGTGTATTGATGTGTATCTATAGCCATAGATATGGGTTGGGAGCACTTTTTGCCCCTAAAGCAAAACAACCATTGAAAAACTGATTTGGGGCTTCAGGACTTGACCTTAGGTATATAGATCTTGCTTCAGTGGCACTAGGCAGCCTGAAACAGATGTGCCTGTGGTTTTCAGTGAAGCAAAATGAGAAACAATCCCTCATAATCCTGTGGTGCCAGGGAATAAATAAATGGATGTTTGAATCTGCCATTTCTCCTACCAGAACTTAATATCGAAAGGTTATTTTGGAAAACGTTTCCATTTTATCACTAGAACTTTTTGATATTTTTTTTCTGTTCTTTTTCATTCCCTTCTCTCACTCTCCTCCTCACCTGAGGGACAGGCATATATGAATAGTATCATTCATAAGTGTTTCACCAGAATTCATTAGAGCGAGGCTGAAGGTTTCATTATTCTTTAAGGGTGCATTAATAAAACTGCTGTACGCTTGGGTTTTTTAATACTATATGAATTATTCTGACAGTCAGTTTGCAAAGCCAACATATCAATCATTAAATTAAAAATGTAGTAATACAAATTAGCATGATTCAGGAGCTGTAGAACATGTGGAACAATACACTCACTGTTTGGAAACTAATACAGAACTGTCCTTCAAATGAGAAAAGATAGCAAGCAGGGAAATATAAAAAATTACAGTGAATATATCTGGCACTTCACAAACATATCTGTTTCCATGTATCAGATGCTATTATATGTGTTTTGCCCAGATCTCTATTATCCTTTTTGCAAATATCCTGGCAGTCTTTAACGTACAACGTTTGTTTGCAGGATGAGGTGTTTGCAGATTGCCTGACACGGTGCTTACAGCTAAGGAGGAGGCAGCAGCACCACTGAGCAATCAAAACAATCTCCCCAAAGCTCCTGCTTTTGTTTGTTTGCAGGAGGGAGGATACACACAAAATATTTTGCAAAACACATGCTGCTAACTCAATATTTCATGAAGACATATTTGCATCAGTCCTATAGACTTAATCTCATCTGCCTTTGTGGCCTCTGATGCTCCGGGGAGAAGTACTGTACCTGGTCAGTTTCTGTGAGGAGAGAGAAATTACTTTACCCTCAGTAAATGCGAGGGATAGGATGAAGTGCTCAGGACAGCTTGCTTTTTCACTTCCTTGAGCAGAAAGTTCTTTTTAAGCATCTTTTTCCCTTCCTCTGCTGATTCTGTGAAAACTGTGTGGCTGTGAATAACATGTTGGATTTCTGAAGTAGCCCAGTGAACGTGAGATAATGAAGTTGTGGCTAAGGTGCAGGACATTTTCAATGGCAAGCCTTTGCCTGTGGATTTTTCTCCTTTCCGAGTTATATTTCAAGCAAGCAGCTTTAAAGCAGCTTGCCTACACTACAGATAAAACCGTGCTCTGCATAGCTAGGTCTGATGCGCTTATCCACCACAGTGTGCTTACCCCAGTTGGATCCGCACAGCGTTTGTCCCAGCACATCCATGTCAGCCCTGGTGACTGTCAGCAGGAGCAGTGCCAAGCAGCCAGCTCTGCATGCTGCCTGCCCGCTGCAGTGCCTGCCTTCCTCACGCGTGCTTCTCTGTGTGTCCCTCTTCATGCTGTGGCACGAGCCCAGTCGAGAACACCAGCAGGAGAAAACATGCTTAAAAAGCAGTTCGCAGCCAGGACAACATGTTACCCGTCCATTACATGCTCACCACTTGCATGCCATGAGGAATCACAGTGTGTGTCCGACCTGTGCGGGTTCGGCTGCACGCAGCCTCACCAACTTGTTAAAAATATCTGCAGTCTTAAGATAGGAGATGTGATTTATTATTCAGGCTTTCTGCTAACCACAGATTTAAAATCCCTGGGTATTTCTCATCTCTGGTCCTTTCAGGGCTGTGTTTTTGATGCTGCCAGAGAGGACTGCAGAGGTAAAAGCTGTTTGTTCTTGTTTGCTCCTTATCTGTGCTATATAAGATGCATGAAATATCACAGTGGCGGAATAAAAGGCAATAATCGTTCCTAATAATGAAACTGTTCTGAAAGGGAAGACCTAGATTTCTTACCAAGATAGTGTGCTTAAGTATTTGCATAGTAACCGGGCTATAATTACAGATTTGTCTCTTTATGTCTCTTAGCTCTCAGGCTTAAGCAAGCAGATCTGTGGAGCAGTCGCTCGTTTCGGGGAGGCTGGGTGTCAGGCAGCATATGCTGAGGCTGTGTGCAGTGGTACACTGACTGTGTGTAATGAGTGTTGATAAACTGTTTACTGAAGCTGGCTGGCATTCAGGACTTGTGGGGCTTTCTGATACTTCTGAAACATTTCCATCTTCAAGCCGTGGGATATATTGTCAGAATTCCTCACAGATTTTAATTCTTGGTATGAAACTTAGCTTGATTTTGGCTGTTGAACTTTTAAGTTTTGCATCAGGATTTTTTTTCTTTTTTTGATATGTTTATTTTATGAAACAAAGGTGGTCATTGAAAACATCAGCAGAATACAGCTGAATCATTTTATTTTCACTTTACCTAAAAAGCCATTAACTTCAGCTGTTACTTAGCTCCTGCTGACAAACCCCCTCCTCTACCCAGAAGGATGTGAGAGCTCAGCCCTATACCACCATGAGCTGCCCAGGAGGCAGTGAGTGCCAGTGCTGACAGTCTCACCCTCATCATCCCAGAGGTGCCACTGAGCATTGCTGCTGCACAGAGCCTTCCAGTTCCTTCTTAGTGTTGTGTTGGTAAATGTTTAGTCCTACTATAAGAATCCATTAACTTCTGGCTATGCAATAACCTGGATAGGAGGAGTTAGGTAAGAGTGTTTGCACTGTCACATATTAAGCTCTGTCCTGGGTTTGGAGTGGCTCCTTGAGAGCTGCGAGCTGAAAATCCTGGAAGATGGGATTGTTTGGGGGATTTCTGAGTACAAGAGCATTAGCAGCCTCTGTGCCATTAACTTTCCTCCCCCAGAGAAACCAACCTGCAAAACTCAGATATTCTTCCTACTCTGCAGAGAGATCCCTTAGAAAAAGGGATGGAAGTATGAACTTGAAAGGCAGAAATTCTGTGTCAAGGTGACTGCGAGGACTGTTCTTTCCTTTCAGGTGTGCACAGAACATGAATATCCTCTCTGGAGAGCAATAGCTTTTTGTTTCCTCCTCACATTGTAAAGTTGTTTGTGCATTTGTAAGTGGTGCAGAACTTGGTAACAAAGGGGACTCTTTATCCCATTGTATTATCTGTGCCACTTTTAAAATATTCCTGATTTTAGTTGTTTCATGTGGCTGAGATGTTTGCATTTCCTTGGTTTAGATCAACTCATTATTCCCATGTTAGTAAAGGTACGCTCCTTTTGCTCTCTGTGTTCCTGGATACCAGTAGTCTTTCTCTTTCAGCCTGTTATCGAGGCAAAGAGCCTGCCTCCCTCCTTGAGCAGCGTCCGCTTTGTTATTGATTATCTGCTCACTCCTGCCTGTCAGAAGCCTGACTTTTTCACAGGTAAGCTGAGATGATCTTGGCAGGTCTGTTACTCATGCAGCATTAAAAGCAATAAGCTTCCTTCCTTGAGAGAGGGGATTCCACTGAAAGACAAAATCTAGCGTGCTTGCTGTCTTCTGACTCCAAAATCAAATTAATCTTTCTGGTATTTCACTGTAGGACTCAGTGGGATATCGAGAGAAAATACTCAGTGCTAGAAAGTAATGAAATAGCTATGCAGGCCTTCATTAGGTGGCAGGGATTGAAATAAAGGTGGATTGTCAGAGCATCATAAGCAATGAAATCACAAAAGACTGAGGTGTTCTCTTAGAACATCTGATAAGTGTTTGGGATGAACTGGGTGGAGATATCCATCCTGTACATTGTGGGTGTAGCTGAAATAGAAGGCTTGCCATGTGTAACAAAGGGGAATGCAGTAAAAATGTGATACATTTCATACTGTGGAATGTCCTAGGTGTTTTGTGTTGTGCTGCTGTGTTTTGTTTGCTGTATTTTTTTAAGAAAAGAAGGAGCCTTCTGAATCAGTGGTTAAAAAAATTGCTGGAAACAAAGAAACAACACAGGATTTGTCAAATGATGCATACTGGTTCAGTTCAAAAGTGGCGAAGAAGGGTGACCAGGAAGATATAGGCAAATTGGCCTGATATTCTATGTAACACAACAAAAGACTTGATTCATCAGTAATTAAAGCTAACATAGTTAATTAATGCTGACATAGTTATATGGAAATGCAGACCTTGTCAGATAGACATTTCATTTTTATTTTATTTTTTTAAGTGGATTATGCGCAGGTTGATAAAAGCAAATTAACTGGCGTTGTGTGCTTGAACTTCTTCTGAACATAATACTGCATGACATTTTGATTTGAAAGCTTGGATTTAGCTGGGTGTCTTTTAAAAATTGATTCATTGGTAGATTTCAAAAGAGAAAAAGGAGAGAAATCAGCAAATAACTCTGTTTGAAGGGTGGGTAAGAAACACTTCAGTTGTGGTCCAACATTTAATGTCATTATCAGCGTAATTCTTCTGCTGAGTTTGTAGGCTTTGGAAATATTGTTTGAGTAGTAGGAAAAGAGCAGACAAGTTACTTTTATTGAGTTATCCAAGTGTGTTATTCAGCTGATCACCATTGCAGAGGATTGTCTAACCAAACCACTGCCAGGTAACTTGTCTGGGATGAGTGAACATAGGCTGCATGGACCTGAGGCTTTCAAAAGTAATAACTCGGGCAAAGTTCCTGGGGCTGCCATAAGAAAGCCTCTAAGCATGAGCTCTCAATTCAGAACTGTGGCTGAAAGGAAACATAATCTTTTGCATAAATGAGGAAAAGTAAGTGAGAAAGTGATCTTGCATTTGGGAACAGTATTACCAGGAGAGTTGCTAGATTTTTGTGCTTGTTCTGATGTCAGAGCTTCAAGGGTCACAGCAATACTGAGCAGAGTTTTTAAATGGGTTGGAAATGTTCCTGGGATTGAAGGGGAAGTTTTTATTCATTTTAACAGAGAAATCACATTACCTTTTTGTGGAAGTAGATAAAAAAAGAGCTGGATATGGGAAGATGGACCAGTGCCTGGATGTAACAACCACATACCTGAGCAGATTGTCTGTGTTCAAGCAAATTCAATTGGTTAGTGCAGACTGACTGCCAGATTTGTACTGAAATACATTTTCTTACAGAGTTTTCAGGGCGTTCGACCTTGTGGGGATTTTTGTCTTTCACTGTAGCATGGGCACAGCCCATCTGCTGGGATCATGCCTACTTCATGTTCTCAAGCCTTGTTTTCTTCCTTCCCTATCGCACACTTTTTAGTGATTCTAGAACCAAAGTATTCCGCATTACAGAAGATGATGGGCTCGACAGAATTTAACAACCTGAAATGCATAGAAGAGTAAAGATAACACACATAGTGCCATGAAGGCTTAGATTTTGTAAAACCCAGAAAGATCAGCACTGGTAATCACCACAGGGACCTGAATAGCTGTGTGCCACTTACACTGCTTGACAGCACTGAAAATGGATGTGTTCTGTGTAGTTCAGACCAAATCATCTGGATCCAGATCATCCTACGCCCTTGTACTTGGATCCCATGTTACATGAAAGGTTATACCAGACATTTTCAGGAGTCCCTTCTGGCTGGATTCATCTCTGAATCTGGTATGCCTTTAAATGATGTAGAAGTAACTAATAAACCAACAGATGCTGAACTGATTTCTTATTTACATAGCAAGTAATTAAATATAAAAGAGAATAGGTTTGAAAAAGATGAAAAATACTCTTCTTTAATACTTACGCCATGTGGCCCAGTGCCATTTCTATCAGCTTCAGTAGCTCTGAAATAGCTAGTTTCAAGAAATATCGATGGAGATGTGAGCTCAGAACCCTCAAGCTGTATTGCTGGGACAGCACAGCCTCTGTCTGAGCTGGTCAGCCTTCAGCTCCAGCCTGCACTTGCTGGATGGGGTGCTGCTGTTTAGAATTGAGCTGTGTGATGCAGACATGTAATGCTTTGATGTCAAAAACTATCATCTTTCATTTGAGGATATCAAAGGCCTAGATTATATTAATAGAGTTGTCTTGATCTAATGAGGGGGGTGGAGGGGCAATACATAGTAACATTTCAAGATCAGAGGAAAATTGAGGGAAGGCAGGTTCTCCAGACATTGAGTGTTTTAGCAGTGTAAAACACACTTAGCTGATTCGTATTTTATTGCAGCAGAAACATAAACAAAGGATGGATTTACTGTGTATATACAGTGGCCAGCCAACAGAGCTTTGTACCAAAAATGCACTTCTGAAACATCTCAGTAGGGATATAAACAATAGGCTATTACATGGGTACGTACTGTGCATTTCCAAATTAGTACTCAAACCAAAAATGCATGTATTTGCTGATGGACTACAGCAGCTCCAGTGCATAAGCAAATAATTGGAGGGTTGAGGGGAGGGGTGTAGACCAAGGGAAAGAGATAATATAGAACTGAAATAAACATAATCGATATTACTGACTGACACGTGATAACACAGTGCTCTTAATATATCTCAACACAAGTTTAATACTACAATAAAATGGTAATTCAGACAAAGCTCTGTATTTAAATAACATTAAGGACAATGAATAAAGCCCACAGAGTAAGAGATTTTAGAATGAAGGCAGGGAATCTGTAATTAGCTACATGAAGGCAGTGCAGCAAAGCAGTGTTTGATAGGTAGCATTTTTCCTGGTTATCTTGTTTCCATCAAATGCATGAAAATGTTGTCAGTATTAGGGCATGCAATTGAATGGAGATATGCTCTTAACTGTAATTTTTTTCTTTACTCGGATATGTAGGTTACATCTGCAACGGAGAAATCATAAATTTAGAGGAGTTGTGGTGGATGTTTTCTGTTGTTTTGGTTTTTTTTTTAATACAGCATATTTTTTATCTCCATTTTATTATGTGCATTGTATTTTCCCTTTTTGATGTGCCTTGGGAAGGTGAGAAGATGAAATCCCCCTCACTATATGGATTTAATTGTGGATGTGTTTAATTACTTCCTATTAACTGACCTATGTGTGAAGCTGTTCTTAGCCAGAAGACTGCTATTTCAATGCTGAAATTTCCATCCTTGCAAGAACTGAGTGGATTATGAATAGCTGGCCGTGTAAACACAGATCAGAAAAATTTCTGATGTGCAGCCCAAATATTTGTCTCTTAGGTTGGATCATGCCTTTTTCTTGGTGTGCTGGTAAAGCTGAGATAGAGACCAGCAAATGCCAGTTGCTAGAATCTGTCAGATCTTGTGTCAACACCTGTTTTCTCAGGAGAGAAAACTCAGCCACTGTAATTAGGAGCTTGGAAATTAAATATTTGCAAAACAGTCCACTCCTACTGTTTAATCAAGAAAAGAATTCAGATCTCTGGGATTGTGCCAGTGCCCTTTTCATTAGATTGCATGTGATTTGTTTCAGTTGTTTCTGTGCTACTTTAAAGTTGGTTTGTTTTTTCTTTTTCCTAAATACAGTGGTGGGATCAGTTTGCTTTCATCTTAATGGGCTCTCACTTCTCACTGAAAGCAAACTATATCACTGTGGATCAGACAGGCAGAGTATCAAATGTGTCCCTCTCCACCAGTTATGGAGGATTATCACCTAGCATTGCTGCAAGCAAATATGGTTGGTTCCTGAGGTCAAAAAACGGTAACTTCATTACACTGCTGCTGGTGTTCATCTGGCTCCTTACAGCATTCACTCATCCGAGCCTCTGTAGCATGTTCACTAAACTGAATGGAGTATGAACTTTTACCTGATATGATTAATGAATAATGCTCTTCTTTTATGGCACTTGAGTGGTTCTTCTGGAAGCAGATACATGTTACTTATGTATTTCTACAAATCCAAACACAGTTATTGTTAACTACCCCTGCTTCTCTGGGCAGCTTTCTGGAACCTGGGGGCAGATATGCCACTAGCTATGGCCAGGGGACAAACCACCACCTGCTCTTGGACCGGGCTCCAGAAATATGCTGGGAGAAGTCTGTCTGCAAGTGGGCACTCAGTCCACTAGATCAGATTCAAACAGCACGTCGTGCTCATTACTGGCTACCTCACTCCGCAGATCCACTGCTGTTGTGCAAGGCTGGCTGCAAGGGCACCAGCAGCTGCTCACAACCACACCTTGTGTAGTGAGAGCTACACTATGCGTTAACCCTTCCACCAGGCACTGGTTTTCCAGGTCACTGATTTTGCTTTGTGTCTCCTTTGATTTCTTCCCACTTATTTCAGATTTTACAGGAGGGAACTCAGATATTTTCTTCCCGTACAGTACAGAAAAATAGGCAGAAGCTGCTTCCCTTCATGAGCAAATCTCCCAGGTACCCAATGCAGTAAACCCTGTAAATAAATAGTATTGACTTTACAGAAGCAGTCAATGTTTGTGCAGTTATCTTCTACCTGAAGTCAGTAAGACTGTTACCATGGACTGAGCACAATGGTAATCCTACTTGGGAGAAATACAGTTGTATTCTGGGATGTCTCTTTTTTTCTTTTCGCAGTATTTTGACAGAGTTAAAGTTGTGAAATTCCAGTTTTGAAGCCTGTGTGGTTTGTTTTCAGCCTTATCAAGATGGAGTAATAAGAATAATATTTATTACTCGGTGGTAAGAATTAACATAAAAAATCACTGTTAAATGACTCACAAGTAATAATGTCTTACTCAGAAAGTGACATGTTAGGTCTGTGTGTGCTTTTGTGCTCGCACGTGTTAGCGAGAACACACAGAGGCAGTGTGATTTCCTAATTTCTTACAGTGAGGGAAACACTGGTTGCCAATAAATGCATTGTCTTTTATAAGGGACTGTAATGTCTTTTTAAGGGTAGGCTGTTCCTTCCAGATCGGCTTGTGCAGTTCTAGCCTAAATGAGCAACTGTTTTGAACTTCCTTCTGAGTTTTGCACCAGTGCCCCCATTTACCATTTCAGTAAAGCTTTTTCAGAGTGTGTACAGGAGAGCAAGATTTGGTCTGAATACCGTTCTGTTCAGAATAAATGGTAGGTGGCTTTGATGAGTGCAGCCAGCTTAGCTGCAGTTGTATTATGTTTCACTTTTTCATTTCTGAAAGGAAATAAGACTATTTGAATTAAAATGCTCCCAGCAGCTCATGTATAAACTCAAGGATGGAATCTGCAAGGGTCAGCTTTGCAGCAGTTGTTTGAAAACTGTGGTCAACAGAACAGACGTGCCATTGCCAGGGGAGAGGTGACAGTGCCTCAACAACGGGATGCTGCCTATGCCCAGGATCCTTGATGTACAGTTTGTTTTGAAACTTGTTTTGTTGTTTTTTTTTTGTTTTGTTTTGTTTTGTTTTAATGAAAAATGGATTAAAGTAGGAAATTTTGGCTCAACTTTTTTTTTTAGCAGCAAGGCTAGCTGCTGTAATTTGTAACAGCACAAAGCTTTTATACACTGAAGATTTTCTCCTTTAGCCCCCTAACAGAGGAGCCCATTTTCCTCAAACTGCAGGAGCTATAGGCTCTCCAAACAGGGAGAGGCAGAAGATGGGTAAATAGCTATTGTCCCCATGGGCAATACAGTGGGAAAGTAATATGTGCAGGCAATGCTGCACTTTTTTGCAGTCTGAACTGGGGGAGGAGTGATGGTTCCTGTGATGATGAGCACCTTAAGGCAGAACCATGCTGACTTGTTACTGAGTGGACAGGTTGGGCTGCTCACAACCCCTCCATTCTCTCTCATGATCTGGCTTGACATCACTGCTGCCAGTGTGACCTAAGTCATATATTCCCTCCAAGCTAATGTTTATTGGGTATCTGAGTTACAAATCCTACCACAAACCAACTTTCCTCACATTAAGGATTTTATGATTTCCTAGTATAGCTTTGAGAAAGTTCCAGTGTCTTTCATTTCCTTCTTTCCTTGAGGCCAGAATAAAGCCCAGACACTTGCATCTCCTTTAGTGCAGAATGCCTTGCTGGTTTAAGAAGAGATGTAATTCCACGGCTCCATGCTGTGGTATACATGATTAAGTCACTAAGCCATTATGCTAGCTGAATACAAGTGTCGGAAAGTTAATGGCAAACTGAATCTCATCCAGTTCACGTGCTTCTAATTATGACCGGCTGGTGTTTGTAGGTCTTATGCCAATAAAGACATCCAAAAACTACAAATGTAACTGGATCAGAGAGCATTTGGCTTTAACTAGCTGTCAATTAGCAGGAGAATGATGGATTCCAGATATCTTTTTGTGTCTGTGTGTACAACTGTGAGTTTGCTTCTTTTTTTATTCCTGAAATTCTCTGTGCGCTGTAGCAATAAGATGTGCTGTTTCAGAACTGCTTCGGAGGAAAAGTTCCCTAGACACCTCCTTTTTGGCAAAGTGTGCCATGCTTGTAGTGTTTCAGCAGAGACAGTCTCTTCAGTTGCAAATTGTTCTAGCTGCCTCTCCCCTGGAGTAAAATTGGTAATACAGTGATTTTAGGGGAATTACATATTCAGGGAGAAATGTACGGTTTGACTAAATGAAGCGATTTACTGGTATAGTTGTATCAGTGCATCCTCATTGCTATGATCCTATGTGTTATTTCCCATGTGGATGCTCTTAATGAGGAATAAATGTTACACATACAGAAAAGAACCACCTTATTACCTAAAATAAGTGTTATAACTATAACATTAAGGGTCCACTTCAATATTTTCTCCTAACTGCAGCTTTTTTAGCTAAGGAAGATAGCACCCTGTTGTCAGCCCTCGCTTCCCTATCACTGTTGTGTAGATCGAGGCAACTGTTTCCTCTGATGCATCTTCTCTTCTGCTTGTGACATTGTTTTGCAAGTGATTGTAGTAAAATAACTTAGGTTAGCATAAGCGCTTAAAAATTGTAATTTAACTTAAACTTGCTAACAGAAAGCAAAATACTAACTTACAGGGACAGGGCCGAGCATTTAGGAGTGGCTGCCATCTCCAGCATCACAGCAGCAGGTAGGAGGAGTGGGTTCCAGCAAGACAGCTTAGCACAAGTACCGTAGTGCTAAGTTGTATTCAGACAGGAAAGAACAGCATCCTAAAATGCTGATCAAAGCTGACGGATTACAGGAATCAGAAAGAAATTTTGCTCCCTTGTGTAGCATCAGGTACTCCACGTTTTAAAGAACTCTTCAGAACTCTGTGTTGGAACCTATATGACAGTTTTTCAGACCATCTTGCTAAAAATGAAAATCTGCTTTGGCAGGATTAATCTGAAACTTAGAGCTGAATGTAGTCTGAAATTTATTAGGCAGATTTTGGCCCTCTCAGCTGTTGGTTGGAAGAGTGAACGTTCACTTGCCAGAAGAGTGAGCGATTACATTCCTTTTCTCTGTGGATTCATCCAGCACCATTTGTCATGAATTAATGATCAATTGTTAGTTCAATATTCACTTTTCCAGCTGCACTGATTAGATGCAGAAATCTAAAATAATAAGTCACATAGCATTGTTTCTGTTGCCAATAAGATGAGTCTAAAATGAATAATATTTGAACAACTCAATTCAAATTAGCTCATGGGAAGTGAATTTAAAATATTTCCCATGCATCATAATCTGTAGAATTTTAACAGTTCATTTTCTCAAATAGTCGTGATTGTTTTAACATGGAAGAATAATTGTATATGCAGTGCAAACTAATAATTGTGCTTGATGTTTGCCATTGTTTTTTTTTCCATCAAGAAATGTCATAAATTAAGCACCTTATTTAAAATCTCCCTCTAATAAAAGGCAGGTAACCACTACTGCTGTGATTTTTATTACCAGCTTTTTACTGGAATTAGGTAAACCAAGACCCTGTTCCACACTGTGGGAGTGTTTTGAGATCAGTTTGAAAGACTGGTTGTTCCAAACAGTGGTTGATATCGCAGACCTCATTCCTCCTCCTTCTGCCCATGGCAGAATCTAACAATTTAAAGTAGCGAGTTGTGAGGCAGATATGTAGCTAAATACAAGAGTAACTGCTGTGGATTAGAATCAACAGCAATATAAACCTAACTGACATAGAGGATATGATATAAATGATGGCTTAGTGTAATTGATGACTACCTGCCTGCTGTAGAGACTTGTAAAACATATCCCAAATCTTGCTTTGATTTTCTATGTTGCAGTAGAGTTGTAAATGATGTGTAGCTGACATTAGGTAGGAGGTTCTTGCAACCTCTTACAACCTGATTTCAGTTGGTAACAGCTGTTTCTGCTGTGACAGTTGTAGACATGTAATTTGCTGAGAAGATTCTTCAGGTGGAAGACAAGTTCCTCTCCAGGCCGAACTAGCTGTTTGTATTTTCTTCAGACACGCAGTGAGGGCAAGAAAAGTTAAACTGGGATTTATTGTTTGCTTTGACTGTTGTTTGACCATAGTATTAGCATGACTGATGTGTAAGGACATGAGAAAAGCAGAATCTTGAAGACACAGTATCTTCTATTGGGCCAGATGAAGTAACTGGAGAAAGCAGCCAAGCTTCAGAGTCTAAAGTCTTTGGATCTGATGTCATCTGGCAGGGCTTTGAAAGACAGTGATGACATGTGCAGCTTGTCATCCTGCTTTTGGCTTTATATTGGTGAAATCAGTGAGATCTGACTGCTGTCACTATTTGTGTTTACATAGATCCAAGTACAACCAGCATAATTCTGTTATTTTACAGCAACTTTACACTGAAATCAGAGTACCTCCATGGCAAGAGTGAGGCACCTTGTGCAGAAGTTTCTCAGTAGACCACCTTCTGCATGACTTTGAGGTATGACTTTCTGATAAGAAATTTCAGCATAATCCTTCATGAAGGTTGCACTTGCTTGATTTATAGTTAGTTTGCTTCTCAAAAGGCATTATTAACTCTAATTGTTAGGACATTTTTATTCAACTTTGCTGGCAGACGAGCCATCACCACTACCAGCAAACAACAAATTATTCCACATTGCAATTTGATGTAAATAATGTCTGTATCGCAGAGTCTTTCAAGAATGGAAGAATTGGGCCTCTCCATGTATGCTGGTACTGTTACTTATTTTCTGCATTTCCTGTAGTCTTGATCTCACACATTAATACTGACGTACAGCACACAAAAGACATGCCACCACTTTCTGTGACTTTTACTGTTTTATCTGGAGATACATCTGTGACTTTTCTGGAACATTCGCTGGTAGATTCACACACAAGAATGGAAGTCTTTTCAGTTGGGTGGAGCGGCATTGTTCAGAACGGGCTTTTCAAAACTGCAGCCTGTTTATTTCTGGAAGGAGGGAGTTGTTTATTTTTCCTCCCTCTACTGTGCTTGCAATTTTCAGACAATTTGTAGACACACAGGTCTGAAAAGGACTACTCTCACAGTTACAGCTCATGTTGTCATTAGTGGCTGGATTCGGTAAATTACACAATCAAGGCTCACAGACTACCAGTAAAATGCTAGCCACTTAAGATTATTCTGTGTATTTGGGTTCAGATAATAGTTACTTTTTACTAGCTGTTTCATGCAATCTCACAAGAGAACTAACCTCTGTGAACTTGAGAAACAGCAGTTTCATGCTATTCTGATCTAAAATGTTGACGAAGGCAATGCAGTCACAGACACTGGGGCTTCCTGTGAGATATTGTGGATAGTGATATGTGATTATTGGCATTCTTTGAAGCAATCAGGCTTAAACTTCTTTCAGCAAAGAAAACAAAAAACAAGCTTAGTGGAAATGGAACAAGGGGCTGAAACATAAAGAGGAAAAATCTCTAAGGAAGTACACTTTCTAAAGATCTTTCATGTTTACATTTCTTTTTTTCTTACTGTGAATAGAGCAGTGTGAATGCAGTAACAGCAGGGCTCGTTTGAAATCTGTCTGAGGGAGTTCTGCGTATGCAAAGCGCACAGAATTTACCTTTTAAAGTAGGCTTGTTTCTTCAAGGTACCAAATTCCTCATACTCTTATTCAAGTCATTCCTTACAGAAGCTCTCAAAAATCGTTAGGATCCTGGGCAGAGTGCTGCATATTTAGTACTGTCAGAAGGCAGATTCTCCCTGGGTTTCTACCTGGCACTTTAGTACTGCAGAGAATTAAATTGGAAATTTTGGTCAGTAACTGCCACATGTTCTGTGCTGTTATGATAATCAAATGGTGTTTGGAGTAAAACGAGGAACACAGTTTTCACTGTTTAAGGAATTGCTGATGCTCGGCTAGGAATTTCACTCTCCCCTCTTTGACTGCTATGGGATAAATTGACCATGAGGAAATTACTAGTTTATTACAGTGTAAGATTATACCTCGTAGGTTAAGCCACCTGTAAGGAACATTACACACTTTGGACTGGGAATAAACAGTGTTATTTTGAGAATGGGATTAATTTCAGCCATTCTTAAATTCTCTGACTTGGTGATTTTTATAGATCTGTTCACTTCTGTAGAAAATGCTTTGATTCTGTATTTTTTACAACAATATTACATTCATAATAATTTTGGTCTTGCAGATGCTTGGCTTTTTTTCTTCTTTTTTTTCTCCTTATTCACACACGCACAGACCCCTTTATTTTTTAATTTATGTTCAGGTGTCAGCTAACAAACACAGCATTAGATATCAAGCCAAGAGTCCTGTTAGTTCTTTCAGTCTCCTTTGTTAAAGCAGGAGCTATGACCTAGTACAGGGCCACTCCAAGGCCGTTCTGTGATGGCCCTTTTCCCCACTGAAATGGCAGTGCGATGGCATTACCCAGAGTTTGGTTCACACAAGGGTTTCTATCATGACTGCCTGTTCTGGAGGGAGGAAAGTTGTTGGGGAGCAACTTGTGACCCATCAAAATAAATCGGTCATATCACCACACTGCTGTCTGCCTCTGTGAAGTCTTCAGGAAAAAGGATGTCATGGGGTCAGAGATTTGCCCTGGAAGGTCAGACATAACCCATGGAGCCATAAACTGGATAACACATCTCAAAGTCAGCATGTCTGCTGTTCATTACATTACAGATTACTGTTTCCAAAGATTGCACAACCAAATAGTTTATAGTTATTCATGGTCACAGTTCTGGTGCTTGTATCCAATATTTCCCTAACATAGATAGTCTGAGGAAGATCAAAAAATGTCTCAGAGAATTGTAATAACAGCTCACAATCTCATAATTATTTGCTGTTTTTGCTTCTTTCTATGTGAATTCTCTGAGACTTCCTGCCAATTTATGTATATAATTCTTGCCGTAGACAAAATTTTGAACTAAATCAGTGTCCTTTTTTGTTGTGCTTTAGTTTACCTGTCATTTAACTGACATTGCAGTTTGATATTTTATGCATCTAGTTGTTTTCCAGGTTTCGCCAAGTTTGTTGCTCTAGAAATACTGCATAGGAATATCACACCCCAAATGTGTATATGTTGTGTTTTGTAATCATATTGTAATTCTAACACTTTCATAGGAAAATATTTAACTTGTCTTTGGGTTTTTATTTTCACTTGATTTTACCCTATTTAGAAACATCTTGCATACTGCATCAGATATTGTGAGACTATTACGTGAGCTCTGCGTGGGTCTAAAATGCAGTTTAACCCTATGTGTGTCATGAGACCTCCCTCTCATCAACTTTTCAGCGACACCAATTCTAAGGGACTGGTCAATACACACTGCCATTCAGGGATACCTGGACAGACTGGAGGAATGGGCTGACAGGAACCTCACAAAACCCTCCAAGGACTATTGCAAAGGCTTCTTTATGGCAGTTAAGCAGCTCTGCTGAAAAACAACCTGGCAGCAAGTTGAACATGAGCTAGTAGCATATCCTGGTTTTAAAGGACAGCAGCAACATGGGCTGTAGGAACAGGAGCATGGTCAGTTCCCTGGCTTGCTAGAGATGAGCCTAGAGGCAGCATGTAAAGGCTGGGGGTGAGCCCAATAGCCCAGCTGAAATGCATCAACACCAATGCACACAGCATGGGTGACAAACAGGAGGCACTAGAAGCCATTGTGCAGCAGAAAAGCTATCCCTGGAGGTGTTCAAGAAATGTGGCACTGAAGGACATGGTTAGTGGGCATGGTTGGACAAGATCTTGGAGGTTTTTTTTTCAACTCTAATAATTCTATGATTCTATGATTCCCTGAGGAAAATACTGATCCACCTCTTAGTCAGTAGTTGGTAGACCATATCTAGATTATGTGTCCAGTTTTGCTCCCTACCCCAGTACGATAAAAACATTGATCATCCTGATTGAATTTATCAGAGGGCTGCCACACTGGTACAGAGACAGGAGCACGTGCTCTGTGCAGAGACAAAGAGCAGTGGGTTTGTTGATCCTGGCAAAGGGAAGGTCTGTATGGGACCTAAGAGCAGCCTTCCAACACTGTGCTTGTCCACAAGGTAGTGCCTGGTTGGAAGATGAGAAACAGTGGACAGTGGATCTGACTGGATGTAAGGAAAATCTTTTTTACTGCTGGGACAGTCAGTGCAAATGGACACCCAGAGGTGCTGTGTGGGCTCCATCTGGAGAGGCTGAGTAATCTAGATGCTGAGTAATCTGCACTGATCTCATTAGACGCCCCTCCTTCGGATAGGAGTTTGGGCTGGGAACATCCTATGTTCCCTGGATTTTCTTATTCCACTACAAAATGGAGCTGACTCTTAAAAAGAAATTGTTAATATTTTTAAAATATTCATAGAATAAAAAAGAAAAAAAACACCAAGTATTTATATTTAGTGAAATTCAGTGTCTGTAGTTTTGACATCACCTTACAGCATATCAGGAAAAGAACTTCTAGGTCTACTTAAGCTCTCAAAATAAAGTCAGATTGCATTTCAATGACCAATATGTGTTGAGATGAAATGAATTATGTATACATATTTCTTTTATACTTAGTAAAATGATGCTTTGGAAAAGAATGTTGAAACATTTTTTTTTAATATACAAGCAATCTCACCAAGCTTGTTGAAACATTTATTCATTTTACTATGATATTTTGAAAATCTTTATAGGGTTTTAGAAGTGCCAACATTTCTTGTAAATACACATAGTATGAACTTGTGAAATAACATAGTATCTGAGTGAAAGATGTAAAAGCAGCAATAAGAAAGTCCTCCTCTGGACCCTAGGAAAGAGCTCAAGTATACCCTGCAGCTGCTAGTACAACATGCTTGTAGGAGATGATGAAGACACTCTTCACAAAATGACACTGCCTGGAAGCATGATCAGTAGCTGGGGTAAATTGAGTGATCACACAAAGCAGAGAACTGTTTCATGTCTGTGTTTATTTCTGATGTTTGTGCAGTGCTGAGTTTCCATCGAGGCTCTCCCCACTAATATGCCATTACTTATGACTGTAAAGAAAAAGATGCCCAATTCCATTTCCAGAAGAGTAGTAATTTGCTGGTGCAAATGATTTATAAAGAAGTAATTATTATGTATGGAATGGAGTGCTACCCAGAATAATTCTCTTCTATGTAGGATTCATATCCCCTTTTGCTTTGGAACTGAGGCTCCAAAGGTCTTGATGAATATTTTATTGAAATCATTATTCCAGGGAATCGTGTCATAATAAGCAGGAAAGCAAACCAACTGCATTTTACAAGATAAAATCCTTCTGACTTATGTGGATGTTTTCTAATGATTGAATACATTTGAAAATATTTCCATCAGAAGTTAGCTATTGTACCATGTTGTTTTTAAAAGTGCATCAATAAGATGCACTCTGTGAGTGATATGAGTACCATGTGGTTCCAGCAATAACAAGAACATCGGAGAAATTTTCATATGCTCTTTCTGTCCCTAAATTTTAAGCCAGTCTTCCATCATCCACATCTTATCTTTTATTGCAACTTGCAGAACTATGATATCTTCACCTTGAGTGCCCTGTTCTTTCTTAACAGCTGATGCTTAACCTTTTTTCTAGATGGCAGTTCAATGTCTAATTAGCTTGGTCTTTAAAACCAAAAATATGTACCTCTATCAGACGTTATAAAATCCTTCCTACTCCCATATCACAGCTTCTGCAAGTTGCTGTCTGAAATTAGACTGTATTACTCCCTCTTCTGTATTACCATTACAGAACCTTTCTGCATGTCATGGTTACCACTTTTTTTTTTCCTTTGTTCCTTTATTATATATAGCACTTCTCCAATTGTGTTTTCCTGTAGTTGCAGAACTGGAGATCCTTCTGTTGCTTTTTGTGACTGAGCATCATACTTGTCACCTGTAAGCTTCTGTAATCACTAGCTACTTCAGAGTGTTCCATTTGCTCCCTAATTTTGTTGATCACTTTTTCAGTAAAACAGTACTGATGTTTACTATGATTTTATTAGTTCCTCCAATTTAGGAATCTCTGATTCATATTATATTAAGGCTACTCATGCTTATTGTATTTACTCTTATCTTTTCACCTTCTGTAGTCACAGCAGCATATATACCCTCTGTTATTTGTATGACTTAATGTGAATCTGTAGAGTGGCATTTATGCAGCCACCACTCCTCACTGACTTTCTGGTACATTCCTTTTCTATTTTATGCTGTCCTCCCAGTACCTTGAGGTATATAACTTTGTGAATTAGGTGGCAGGATCTCAGAATCTTGTCCAATGAAGTTTTTGTTCCATGGTCCTCTTTTCCTAGAGCAAAAGCTTCAAACCAGAAAAATCACAGCTTTCACTCTGTCACAGTCTAAAATTAGGTTTCATTTTCTTGATATGCCACATATCACAGCACAGTGCTCCAACTGTTATTGGCGTTATGCTCTTGCTGTGTTCATAGACATTTTGGAAGGGAATCATCAGATTTGTAAGACAAACAAAAGCTCAGACCTTGCCACAGGAGTACTGATTATCTAAAGTGGACAAGCAGATGTCATCTGTTTAAAGGTTCAAGAACTACTCCAACTAGATTTTTGCCTGTTGTGGAAGTCTTGGTTTTGTTTCAAGGATAGAAGAGTGTACAAGTTTATTTTTCTTGTGCAGAAGCAGGACAGGAAAAATGAAATTCTGAGTCCTTGACTGGCCCATGTCACTTGTCTCATAAATGCAGTGTACTGTGATATATATATATATATATAATGCCTTTTCTGTTTCTCTGCTCCATTTTTACCATGTTTTTTCCCTCAGATATTTTTTAGCCTCTTTTCTTTAATCATATTGTCTCTACTAAAAGTAAAATGCGTCAAGAGTTGAAATTTCAAACCCACAATAATCAAGTAGCTTTGAAATTAATTTTCCTTTACCCTTTGACTGATCTCAGTTCACTGATACAGATAAGACCATGGTGGTTCAGATCTCTGTCCTTGTGAGTGCAGAGCCCTCTCCTCCAGGTGCTGTTGTAGCATTCAAGGAAGCTGATTTGCTGCAGGAACATTTTTGGTGGGTTCTTTCTGTCAGCTGTGGATCACTTTGGAAGCTTCTTTACAGTATAGAGGTGCAAAACAATAAGCCTTGGAAAGCAATGATATCTCATACTACTCACTGATGTACACTCTGTCTTTTGATAACCTGAATGTGTTCTGTTTAGCTAGATCACTGTTAGAACTATTTGAATCCTATTTAAGCAGCTGGATATTGCATCTCCAATTGCGCTCTCCTTTGATTGCTCTCACGCTTTCTGTAGTGTGTGACATGATAAGTTATTAATACTGTAGCGGGGGAGATGCTGTTCTTGATGGCCAGCAGATAGCTCAGGGAAGGTTACATGCAGAGAACTACTGGGCTATCTACATTTAGGATTTCTGCCTATTTCTTTCTAGGTGTTTTTCTGTGCTTATTGCTGCATGTTTTCTAATTTTTTCAGCTATCATGAATCTGAAGGTGTTTTTTCTGATTTTTGTACATAGATATTTTAATAGATAGACATTTATAATTCTCTGTAGTATGTTTCCTATTTTGTTCGTAGCTGAATGGTTGGCAAAAACAATATTTTTATTGACCTGAACTGTGACAAAGAAACCATAAGAAATGTGCAGTATGACAGTTATTTTGTATGAAAGAACTAATTGGAAGAGAAGCAAGAGAATCCTCTTCTAATACCCACTTTGTGCTGCTGCAAGTCAGCCTAGTTTGTGCAGCTCCCACCTCCTGAAATATTATTCTGTTACTATTCTGACTGATTCTTCTTCTTTTTCTTCCTGTGCATAATTATCTCATAGTATCCTGTGTTCTCTCTCTTTGCTCTTTCTTGCATGCAGAACATGTTTCCCACAATCTGTTCATTTCTCCCTGAGTGTCTTTCTTAAAGGAGTCAGTTTACATTGACACTGAGTAGACAGTAGAAGAGTCCTGCTGGGTGCCCTCACTATAACCTGATTTCCTCCCTATTTGTTCCATGGGAAATGGTTACCTGCCGTGTTTAAACACACTTTTAGACTGCTGATTCAGAACTAAACAACTTAAAAAGCATACAGAAATGAGATTTGCAGGATCATTTGGAACGTTAAAGCTTTTGCTCAAAGCATTTTTAGACAGTAGAGCTTGTAGTTATTCTCACGGAGTGGTAGAAAGTTTGAAAGCAAGAAATTAAGTTCTTGGTTTTCCTAGCCATGCCTCTGTGCGTGCATTAAAATTGAATTAGTTACACCTCTGTCTCCTGACTGTTGTGTTTTGTCAATTTTCAGTATATTTTGCTTGACCAGATGGTTTCAAATATTAATTTTAAATACTTCCCAGGATCTGGACATCTCAGTGGTTTTCACAGGAACTGTGGAGCTGTTGACAGTTCTGTGTCTAGCTAAAGTAGGCGAAAGTCTTTCCTCACATAAAAGGCAAACAAATAAACAAAAAGCCCCCTACCAACTGGCATTTAGCAGCCTGCAAGGGAGGATTTTGGACTTCCCTAGTTAGACCTGACAGAAAGCTCTGTAAAGCTTGAGTGTTGCTATTAGTCTGCATTTAGGTTAGCAGTCACATCAGGAAGCTTTTTTTGCAAAACAGGTGTGCTGTGATCTTTGAAATAACAGTTAGTTCATCCCAGCATAGAACAGCGTTGACTATGGGAGTAGAATGAGTAATCTTTCTCCAGTTTATAATTTACCTTAAGATTTTGAAATATCTCAGGATGGAAGGAATGCTATAAATACAAAATAGTATGTACTCTTTTAAATCTTACCTACCGTAGCTGTGTTATCACAGAAACCAGAGACAAACAGCAAAGTTTATTAGCCAGCCATAAAAGGATTAGAAATGTGTCACTGTGGCAGGGTAAATAGGTCACGAATGCTAACTCACAGAAGTGGTGAGTCCTCTGGATTTGTGTTATTTAATGAAGTGGTATAATTGCTTTATTAATAGTATCAGGACTGCATTCCTCATGCAAGGGGTAAATATCCTTCAGGAGTGACTCCTACCCAGCCTAGTTGTGAATGAAGTATACCCACATTACTGAGATATGATTGAACAGCCCTTCCAGCTCTGATGCATCCTATTTAAATCCTCATAAGTACAACACAAGTCAGAGTGGATACAAAAGCAAACTGACAGAGAGGAGAAATGGAGTTGCAACACTCTCTTTAATGCTGAAGAACAGATATTTGCCTGGACGTGTGCTTGACCCGTTTGTTCAGCTGAAGAGCAACTGGTGCTTTATCCAATAGGGTATTACTGCTTTATTTCAACAAAGCTATTTATCAAAACTGATGGGCTCTATAATCCACTTAGTCTTCAGCATCCTGACATTTTAGAACCTTCTGCTGATTCTCAGTGCTTATTTGTCACTCATTTAGGACTTTGGTCCCCGATTCTTACAGCTTCTCAGTGTTCTGCTACCGTATGATTTCCTTTTGTGGCCCACCAAGATTTCTATGCTTTTTTGAAAAAGCTTATAAAGTCAACATGGAACATACTGGAACCAGGAAGAGCAAGCCCGTCTGCCTTTTACTTTGCAGCAAATACCTCCCAGCAGGTCTTATTAACTTGAGCTTAATGTCACTGCTATGTGGCTTTTCTCTGCTCACAAGCAGTGAGCTCGCATCCCTCTGTAAAAGGCTCTGAAGACATATCTAACTATGACTGCATGGGGGCATTTAGCCTTACAGATCTGGAGCTCTGTGGTGTCATTTGGCACAGCTTTTCTTCCCCATGAAGGTTTCCAAATCTAATTAGAACTGTATGTACTTGTACTTGTGACTGCACAGCAGAATGGGAAAATAAGGGAAGAAAACAAAGATCACGGGAAAATATCATCCTTGCTCCTTTTTCTTTATATTAATCCATTAAACTGTCATTGTTTTCAGAGACTTCACTATATTTTGGTGCTATTATACTTTTACCATCTTTCAGAAAATTGAATTTGCAGACCGAATTTTAGATAGGCTTAAAAGCACTCACAGAGGGAATGGGTTTGTACGTCTGTTCTCTACCTCACACGTACTGAATGAGTGGAAGTTCTTTACCTACAAAAGCTTCTATTTCACATAAACGGGACAATAAACAAACAGTACATCTCAGATAGTGAATAGTAGTGTAAATGTCTCAAGTATTCTGTGCAGACATTACATCTATGACAGCTATTGTACGCTATGAATCCAGAACATTTGTCTTGTGTTTGTCAGGAACAGACTTGCAGCTGATGTATAGTTCAATCTGTGCACCTTCATCACAGAGAAACTTCATTTAGGACTTTTTGGATATATATGCATTCATGGGGAAAATGTGCTGTTATTGTAATATATTACAGAAATAACTGCATTGTCAAGCTATCATTGTTCACCTATAACAAAAGGATTTTGAAGAATTGAGGATGAATTCTGAATCAGAAGAAGCAGCTGAATATTAGAGTGAAAAATTTTTTTCAGATTCTTCTGTTTGTTTAGTTGCTAAAAATAGGTTTTTCTCACTGCAAATTACTGGAGTATTCTTATAAAGACATCTACAGAAAACTGCAAATGGTATCCTGTTTGGATTAAGTTGGACATCTAAACTAGCATAACTAGCATATGTATCAGAACACTTGTAGAGATTCATCTGAGTTTGTTGTACTTGACTTGGACTTCATTTAAGAGTCTCACCATGCAACTGTTTACAGGCCTGGGTCATTGGTGGCCCATTAAGCTGATGTAGTGGGATCCAAATGATACAAAATCATGTGTCTTGAACTTAGTAAAGTTTTGCTGTTAGGATAAGAAATCTTTCTTGAAAAGGAGAAAAGGGGAAAAAAAAGGAAAACAGAATGGAAAGCAAAAAGGAGAACAAAAGATATATATAGAGATACGTACTGTAATGAGGACTAAGCAAGATATTTAGAATATATCTGGTATTTGGCAGACCAGAACAAAAACAGGGTAAAAGGGAGGGATGTTTCATGCTTCTGTGTTGCCTCCAGCCCTTATATAGGCATTCCTGTAGATTCAGATTAGTTGGGAAATAATTTATAAAGTTGAACTGTATTCTTGTCTTGGCAAACTCAGTCTGGCAGAACATTCTGCTGAATACAGAGATACAAAGGGTGATAGCTAATCATTTGTTTATTAGATTTTTTTAAATCCTCATTGCCTTTATTTTTATTCCTTGAACTACTAGATACAAACAGTTTCTGTATTGCTTCACTACTTCTTATTTTGATAGACAGTAGCTTATTCTTGAGATGCTCATACTTATTTTGCATACTAGATTATTGAGACATTGTATCACAAAATAAACTAGACATAAACAGGATTTAAAACAGGCCTTGCAATTAAATTAGAGTTTGAGTCAGATTTAGAAAAAAAAAATGGAAATGAGGAGTTTACATCCACAATATAAAGACTTTCCTTGAAAGTGGAAAATTACCATTCTTTGGAAGTCAGCACACAGCAGAATCTGGCCCTGTCTCAACCTAACACTATTACGCTGCTTTAGATCTGAGTCCTGTGGGATGCCGGGGCTAGCACAAGTTTTACACTTACCAGTCCCAACAGTTTCCCTTTGAGCATGCCAAAAGTACACAGTATGTACAGATGAAATGTGAGGACTAAACTTTGAAAGCAGCAAATGTGAATAAATAAAATAAAGCCTAGCACCAAACATAAATAAAATAATAGACAAAAATAAGTAAAAATAGATTTCAAAAATGTGTCAGATAGTACTCTGGTGTTATGTAGTTATCTAGGGATCTAACACATTTTGACAGAATGTATCAGTCTATGTATGCAAAGGAAAACATTTTATTAAAACAAAATATATCAGTTTTTAAAACACGCTATGTATTCTGTTCCCTGAACAACGCTCTGAGAAAGATGTTCATTGAATTTCTGTGCAACCTGATGAATGATTGGAGCTAACAAAGCAGAAATACAATTTTCAACAGGTTAGGCTTAGTTTGATCAACAGCACTCTCCAGTACACTGCTTCTATAACAATGCATCTATCTTCATGCATCAAACAAATGCAGATTTGTATATTAGAGAACAAAGTGCTATATGGTGGGTTTAATGAAGTATTGTGCTTGTAATTCTACATGTGGATTTAATTTTTTTTCTGTACGAAAGTCAGAGAATAAACTCAGCAAAATGCCCATTATAGAGATAGATTTTAGGCTTTTGAACAGACCCCAAGACATATCTTCATCTTCATTGAGGAAAACAGTGTCAGTTATCACACAGAGGAGTATCCCACCTTGTCAGGCGTTGACAAGGCATGCTGCTGCTTCAGCATGTTTATCTCAACAGGTTGTCTGTGTGTAATGCATATACTTCTGTCCCTCGTGTGAATATGGCTATAAAAGACAATATGGAATTTTAAAAGTTATTCATTGCCATGTGTTCTTCTTGCTGTTCTTAGATCTATCCATGAATATGGGCACACCAATTTTTATGCCTTTGCTGTCTCTGAGCTTGACTCAAAATACTGACTACTCAGAATACTAGAACTCCTAATTCTTTCTCTAGTTTCCTTTACAAAGGTGCCTGCCATGGAATATGGATATCATTGGAGATGCCATGCCAACTAGACAGCACAAGCCACTTATCTAGTAGGACTTCAGCCTGTGCCTGTAACCTTTAACCTGTAACTTCATACAGGAGAATTAGTAACTAGAGATTGTGAGATACTGTGAAATAGACTATTGAATTATTCTGGCTTTAGTACCAAAACATCGTTAACCATGATTTCAAATATTCTGACTATTCTCTGAAGAGAAGGGGACTACAGACCTGAACAATAACCCATTCTCAGATGAGAAAGAGCAGCTGAGCAAGTTCAAGAAATATCTTGAGTTCATTCAAACCTTTTGTTCCTACAGTCAGTGCTGTGCAGTGAAAACACCAGTTTAGAATAGAATTATCGTTAGATAGACAATTCTAGTGATGAATCAGTTCAGAAGTCTTTGTTCTGCTGCAAAACAGCAGTGATTGATTGCAAGTGGACGAGGCTGTGACTATTTCTCATAAATACTAAAATACATGAAGTACAAGTAAGCAGCTCATGCAGGACTGTTTATATCAATGCAGTTCAGATCTTTTTCTCCAAATAAACTATCGTATTTATAAACATGAAAAACAGTTTTGTGAACAAGAGTTTGCAAATTTACAATGGTAAGCATGCAAAGCTTGCATTCATGTTTGACCTTTAGAACTTCTCTTATTTTGTGATCTGAATGATTCTCTCTTCACGTGTTGCTTGATGTTACGTGGTGGTCTGCAGCAGTTGGTATAGATGAATTTCTCTAGCGTTAATTGTACTGTATAAAATAAGCTCTGGCAATGTGGTGACTAGTTAATTGAACAATATAACCCTTTCTGGAATTTGTGACTCCAAGTCACTGAACAATATAATTCATCTCAGACTTTAATAAAAAGTCTTCAGTAAAATTGTGAGGCTACAGCGGTATATTAGAATGCAGAGTGCTGTGCGTAACCAAGAAAGCCACCTCTCCAGTAGGCCTTTAATAAAATAAATGTTTTCTGATTGTGCAGTACTTATTTTTAGCTCATTCCTGTTTCAGCTCAGAAATATTGCATGTAGAACGATTCATGAAGCTGTAAAGCAGAGGAGAAGGAGGAGTAGAAGAGAAAAGGTCATGAAGAGATTTAAATGTTAAAGTAAAATTTTTGAAATCAACATGATTGTTGCATAGCATGACATTGTGTTCAGTAGGGTACAGTGGAAATACTGAATTTACAAAGAATATACTGCCTAACAGCATGCTCCTGAACCATTTGTTATTTCCTAATTAAAGCTTGTGAAAGGGCAGTTTATAGACAATTATAATAAGCTCAGTGTGGGAGATGTCAGAGTGTAAATCAGACTCTGCAGCAGTAGAGCTTTAAACATCTCTAATGACAAGTGGTGGTAGGTAGATGATACAAAAAGACTGTTTTGACAACATGATTGATTGAGATCTTGAAATATATAAGCAAACACTTTTGTGTGTGAATTCAGCAGGAAACCAAAATTGCATACTGTACACCATAGGAAGAGTGGGGGGAGGCTTGTGGCAAAGAAAGTTTAAAGACTTACTTGAAAATGAAATGTCGTACGTAAGCAATCAAGTGGCTGCTACTGGAGGCAGGATTTTTCTTAAAAATATTGAAGCAGTTTTATTAAAAGTACACAATTTGTATCTTAATCATCACTCTGCCCCTCTTTCTTGGTGTAAAGGTAGCTTTGGCACAGAAATTGTTTGCTCTGCAGCACACGCAAATGTGCTTCAATACACCTGTTTTAACACACATTATATTTCCTCCAGAGTCTGTTCCACTGTGTATCTGTTCTTTCTCTGCTGTCCAAGCCTAATCTCTCTCTTTGCTACGCCAGATGAGAACTGCAGATGGTCATGTCTTTCTTGGGTGGAGCCTTCAGAGATCACTGCAGAGTTCTCAGTATCACCTGTTCACATCTAACTTTTTGTTATGTTAATGCATACAGGCAGGACTTTCAGATGAATCCTCTTTTGACCAGCCTGTGTTTTCCAGTTGATTAAAATGGGAGTGCAGATAGATCAATGTTAAGTGCTTTTTCATATGCTTTCTGCTGCAGATACATGCCAGGATACAACTTGTGGCAAGCTGCTTGGTTCAGCACAGGGCTCCAAAATGTTGCTGGGGACAGAAGAGCAAGAGCAGGGCAGTTTAGATCACTTCCACTTTCATGTTGGCCTTCGAAAGATTTGAGAAGCAGACACATCAAGAGTGATCATGTTCCCTACACCCATCTCTCTCTTGGCATATTAGCAAAATACCTGTGTAATTATTGAGGGAGTCTGTCAGCTGCTCCTGTCATATGTTTTGCCTTTATCCCACACATATTCCAGCAACCCTAACAGATCCTCACTTTCTTGTCCTTGCTGTGCAAATCACTGGAATAGTTCGTTACATCCTGTGCAAATCATTGCATGAAGCAACAAAACATACTTGTTGCTACACCTGCACATGAGAGTTGTAATATTAATAAATACCATTTCTGTAGCATCCAAAAAATGATATCTGGCTGTGGGATGTAAGAGCGTTATCGTCTGTGTCTGATGTATCAGATACAAGCCAGTGAGAAATTCCTTGTCAGACATTTTGTGTTTGATACTGTGTTTTATAATCTTTACTCTGCCTTATCTGTTTTATCCATATGTTCTTTTTCTTACCCAGGACAAATTTTCTGTTAACTTAGAACAAAATTTCAAAGACAACAAGCGGTACCTTAAGGATTGGTTCTCATTGAGTGTGGGTTCAGACCCAGAGGCTTTGAGTTTGCGGTACTTTTTCATAAGTTGAGAACTGAATATACATTTTGTTAACTGGATCTTACTGGAAGTATCTCAATATTCTCCACAGCTGATCCTGAAACTAAATGAATGTGTCCTGTATGGGCTTGGAAAAGTGCTATCCACCGTTTCTGTCTGAAAGGCAAATATACTCAGGCGTAGAGGAGGAGCTGGCAGCACAACTCCTTGGCTTTCCCAAGAGTGTATTTGTCAGTCTGCTTTTATTTCCCAAATGATGATATTTTATTTGCATTTATAAAACACTAGAAGAATAGAAGGCATGCAAATTGAGATTTATTTCAAGGCAGTTGACTGCAATACATAAACTGATAAGATCTGATTAGATCATTCTCTGCTTTTTCCCATCCCAGAGTACATGATCAAGGATTCAGCCACAGAAATAAAGCTGAGTGATTCTGTGTTTGAAAATTGCTTGTTTATGTGACATTCACAATCGGGAATTAACCAAAACAAAGGGTCAGGAAGGCAAATGTCAGGGAATTTCAGAAAGGATTAACAGCTTTTCTTTTCTTTTTTCTTCTTTTTTTTTTTTTCTTTTCAGCTATTTTCTATATATATTTCTAATATTTCCAATGGTAGAAGTAAAATACTGCTTCTGACCAGGAGTCAATGTGGAATTTATACCCACACGTTTGCTGTCTATCTCACAGTGTGTATGCTAGGTGAATCAGGCAATTTGTTTTGCTTTTTACAGATGTGTGTACACATCAACATCAGTGAATAGGAACTACCTGTTATACGTAGCCATGTGCTGCCTTCTGAGTCTGATAGTCCAAGGCAGCTCTACACACTGGAAAGAGCATAGGCAATGATCTACAATTATTTTATTTTATTTTTTTTACCTTGTAGCTATTTTTCTGTCCTGTTTGCGTAATGTAAACCCATACATCAAAGTGGCATGACTGTGGTCCCCAGTTCTTATGGTATATTTTAGAGCTCAACACAATTTTCACTGAGGTTAGCAGGTACAGCACAAATGTGCCAGATTGCTGTGCATCTTGTAGGTGTTTTGTTGGAGATAACACGATGAGAGATGTTTGATATCGACCATCTAAGTTCCACTCCCAACAGTTAAATGAGCTTGCTTGAATTTTAGCTCTAGCTGTTAAAACCTTTTCTCTGTTGATCGCTCAGAAATCCCCCATGTCCCCATCCCCAGCACTGCAATAACTCTCACTAAGGCGGGTGGTCAAATGGTAAGCTGTACAGGCTGGCAGGTACAAAAGGGGCATTGAACTGTCTGATTTCTTTAGAAGGGACTTAGTTCTGGATTAAAACCTGCCAAATACATCCCACTGTTTTGCACTGTGACTGAAACAAGTTTCTACTCACCTTTGGCTATCTTTGTTTTGGATCTGTTGTTGAATGTGTTAAGCTGTTGAGCTTAGTAAAAAGAGGGATGTTGCCGAAGAGTTGGTAACTCCATTTAGCCTTCACTGATATAATGACCATGGGGCATCTCAAAGCACCTAGATTGTCCTTCAGATACTGATAATGTTAGGAAAACAAGACTCTTATTAAATACAGAGGTTGATTTTTCTTTTCAAGAGGAAAGTCTCTTTCATGCTGTGTCATTGTTGTTATTGAAGGTTTGACTGTCCTGCACAGTGTACAGCTATAATCTCTCAGTAGCGAAAGAGTCAGCTTTTTCTGCTGTGATATCACTCTGTTCATCCAAGATTTTTTTCTCTCTACCTCCTGTTCTTTTGCCATTGCTGTTCATAAATATGCGTTATCAGCTGAACCTCTCCAAATTTGTCTGGCAGAAGGTATTTTTCTTTTCCAAAGGTCTCTATTTAGTATGAACTGCGCTCCAATCATTTCTAGCACCTGTTCACTAGTTACATGGTGCATCAACAGCAATTTCAGAATTCTTCAATAGCGTGACAGCTTGAAATTGTCATTTCTTTATGAACACTGGATGCACTAAAATCATGTTAGTGCAGTTGTCATTTCTCTTTGTAGTCAAACATTAGATATGTTTTTGTGAGCTGAGATGGGTGGTGAACAGTTTTTCACTAAGCACCACGCTCAGTTTCCATGAAATGAGAAGGGGGCTTTTGTGCAGGGCATGTGTCAATGGGTATCCAAAGAAAGGAGAATACTTTCTAAAGTGGTAGATATGGACACTTCAGCTTAGCACACAGATGGTGCTGCTACACGAAGGACTTTTCGAAGCACTTAACATCATTATAAAAAGTGGAATAACATTATTTTACCTAGCGGGGATTGAAAGCAAATAATGATTTAATGTATGTTGAACTAAGGAGAGATTTTCACTCAAAACTAAAATGGAGATATAGATTATGTGATATTCAGCAGAGGTAGTATTTAAATGTTATTATTTTAACAAGTGACATTATCTTAATGTAATTAGATGAATGAAGTGGGTATGTTCCTGTTTGTGTGTTTCCAAGGATGATTGTGTACCAATATCTATGCTGTTGGATGGCTCAAAGCTTCAGCTAATAATGTTAAATCTAAATGTTCACTGGCATGTTCTATATAATGCTAGAAGGGTTTTTGTTTTTGTATTAGCTGTTTAAAGAGTCTCTAAAAACAGTACATGACCTCATTGTGTAAAGTGCTACAAGCACCAGAGCAAAACCTCCGCTGAGTGCTCCAGGGATTTACTACTCATTTATGAGAGGAGATAATGGGGAAATGCTTAGAAATGGGGCACACGAGAAAAATGAATATAGTTGGGATGGCGAGCATCAAGTTCAGCCACCCAGTCCTCATAGCCCTGCTGGATTTTCAGTGTAGGTTTTAGAAAATGGTATTTTAAGGATTAAGTAAATAGCAAAAATGTTGGTTCTTTGGTTTGTTTGAGAAGTACAGTGCTCACTGATTACATCAGAATCCACTGCAGGTACAGAGCTCTGCCTTGGAATAAAACTGGTAAGGACCAGGAGCTGTTACTAGAGTGTGGTTCATTCAAGTGTGGGAGCTAAACAAAGATGTTTGACAATGAAGAAAACCACAGAATTAATATTTGCCTTGTGCCTGATGTCAGCAGCAGAATAGAAGTGGAATGACCTTCTCTCTTTTATAGGATTAAAATTTTGGATATTCATATAGTATTCTTGCAGGCGACTGTGGCAAATCCAGACTATTTCTGGGCATTATGGTTTCACTTCTCATAAGTGGAGAATGATCAATTATTTTAACACTTCCCAGATATTTTATGATAACATCTAAACAGAATAATTGTAGGTAGTTTTCGTAATGCTGCTATAAAAATAATTTCTTGTTTTGATTTTATATCAGGCACAGTAAAGAGAATCAGAGAATTAATTGCAGGAAAATAAGTACTTACAAAGACTGGTGTAGTATTGGTAGATTAGTTGAAATAGCTGTAGTGAGATTAAGGTGCATTACTATTATATTAATTTTGAGGGAAATGTTTTTAGAATTCAGTTCTGTATTTTTATTTCCTATACTATAATATACTATAGCACTCTGTTCTATAATTGGAATACTATAGTTAAACAAAAGCTGCATAATATCAATTCAGATTGTTTACTGTGGATGGTATTTCACTTTCAGTAGTTACTTTATGTAGGAATGTAGGAATGAGTACATCTTTCTCTGTGTTAAGGTTATCTTAGCACAGTCAGGTATAGTCCAACAATAATCTAACAGTGCTTCATTTGTTCAATCAGCAAACAGTTCAGATCTCAATTGACAGGCCATTGTAGTCAGCTCGCTGTAGACTTCTAGTAGGGTGATAATAATGGAAAAATACTTTTGGGTTAAATTACTCTGCCTCTAGCTCTATCCTGACTTCTGTGATATGCATGACATAGCTAATACTCATATTCGGATGAGTCCAAACTAACTGTCTCTTTGCCTGACCTGTCATCCAGTTTCTTGGACTTTGAATCTTTTCTTTGGTTTTGTCACTATTTGAATGCTGGCATCTTTATTGCTGATCTTACTACTTGCTTCAGCTACCTTTCTCTCTTCAGTGGTGAACCAGTCAATGCTTACTGTCTATCTTGTAAATATTATGTTAACTTTGACATTTACAATGGTTTGTTTCTCTTTCCTCCATTCTATTCATATCTTACCCATGAACCTACTGACTAATTATACTCCTCCAGTCTGAGTTTCCTTTGCTACCCCTACGGATGTTCAGAAATTGCTTTGTTTCCATTTTGGTTGTTTTTTCCTTCTTTTGTTCTCTCTCCTTCCACAGATTCCTCAGCACCATCCATAAGTGAAAATTGTCTTCTAATTCTTTGTTTTGCTGTTTTACTTTATCTATTCATCCCTCTTCCTAATATGATTTTTTTTTAACTTGATCTGTCTCTGAGATAATTAGTTCATACCCAAAATGATCTTTTTCTATTTTCTACTGATTAACTTCTTTGGTTTTCGTTAAATTATTCCAGAAATTCTGACAAGAAAATCAGGTCCATCAAAATCAGTAGAGACTAAAGTGATTTCAGGATTTTGCAGCATGTCTTAAGCAGTCATTTACCTTTCCTTTATCAATAGCCCAGACTGTGTCACATAAGCAATCGCCCACTATCAAATTGCATTTTATTTTCTGTGTGCAGTAGATCATAAGTTCTTTGAAAAACAGTATCTTTTTCAATCACGGTGCTAAATAAATTGTATTTCATCGTGGAAATTGTTCTTAAACAATAAAGGAAGACGTTATGTAATTATCCTATTTTTACATTTAAATGGACACAAACTGGAAATAATCAAGAACAGAAGGAAAATATACATGATTGAACATGAATATTTTACCGTAAAAAGAAATTAAATATGCTAAGGAAATAATGAAAACAAGTAACTACTTCCAGATGATAGTTAAAGTTTGATGAAATAATAATGAAAATTTAATCTTGCAGTTGAATGAAAACACTCCATATGTTGTTAAATATGGTTAAATTTGAATTCAATTTTGTTGATTTTCTGTCTCATCCAACTGCTGTTTATAGGGATCAATTGTGTGTGAAGACCAGGGCATCCCTTTTTGTGTGATCATCTATAACTTTTACCACGTTATTTGCCTTCTGAATCCTACTGCTCTCCAAGATCCTTGAGGGTCAGAATTAAACAGCTAAATAGGGTGTGTGTGAATTCATGTGTGTGAAGCATTTGCTTGTTTACATGTAGTATTTAAGTACTTTGAGATTAAATACTGATTCCTCTGGAGAACTAAACTGGTGCATTTAGGACCATTGTAACCATGCAGCAGAAACCTTATGGAACTTAGAGTATTGTTTTATATCTTATTTGTATTTTTCCATCTGCCAATGCAGCTGTAGCAGTGGAGCTGAATGACATCCTTGCACTTTGTGTTCTGCATCTGCTCTATAACTCTGTTTATTGCTAAACCTCTTTGTTCTGTTCCATTCTCCACTCTGTTCTGTACAGTCTTGATCTTCCCTCTGTTTAATCATTCCTTGCACTCTAGTATGTATTATCATGTACAGTGTCCTTCGAGGTTCATTCTTCACATATGCTGAGATTTTTTTACAACAGACTTTTTGCAATCTTTTGCAAGAGACTTCTTTCATGACCTAAACCTTTCATTAGAATTTGCCTTTCATTTCTGTTTTCTTGAAGTCACCGTTGTTATTTCTAACAAGCTCATTTCTGTAGCCAGTAGTAGTATTTGACTGCATCCAGGATCCAGGTCATTCTCTTTGCATCCAGCACCATCATCTCTTTGCGTCAGCAGTCATAGCAGATGCATGATAAATATTCCTTGTGACAAATTTTTCATCTGCCCATTCTTTTGTTTTGCATAAAGCTGTGATTTCCCCTGCATATCATTTATTTTTATGTACCATTACTGCAAAAGCTAAAGATTGCTATAATGTTCCTGTACATCTCAGATACTCTGAGTTCATTTCATAGTTCATTCCTGGTGCTGCACCTTGATGTATTTGTTCTTGTTTCAGTTGCCTTCTTGTTTCTCCACTCTTTCTCTAAGAGATAAGTGCAGCCTTTGTGTAGCTGGCCACTAATATCTCAGGATGTGTTCCTTTCCACCCAGTCCATATGATCAGATATTCACCTAACAATGAACTCCTTGTTTGTATGTCCCACATATTTGATTAGAGCTACTCAATGGGTTGTTCTGGAGGTGTTGGCAATAGTTTAGATACAAAGGCATTCACATGCTTGGATGAGCAAATTCATTTTTTGCTAAAACTTGTCACTGTCAGCTGTTACACTGGATTGGTAAACTACTTAAGGCATCATTGGCAGACATAGCCCTACATGGCAAAGCTTGACAGAGTTATTTGTGAAAGATAAGCAAACTACAGAACCAAAAAGCTTGTAGTTTTGCTCCTTGAGTTTTAACTTGTGCCCATTCTAAATTTAAGGCTGCCTTCTAGCCATTCCACTGCTGTGTTTCCTATGCTTCCAGGTCCCAGTGCTGTTGAAAGCCTGTAGTGAGTGCTGTGCAGCCAGCAGGAATATCCACATCTGCCAGAATCTTGCTGGATTGGGATGTCAGAGGGCAACACTGAAGATTCAGTGGCATTTAAGAAGTTGAACAGGGACTTGGGCTTTGAGGCTTTGAAGAGAAGAATAGTTCCTTAGTATTCACCCTGCAAAAACTGTTAAAAGTACTTTATACTCATTTATGCGTGATATATCTCTGTACATCTTTGTAAAGGAATCTTCTAAGAAAATAATGCATGTGGCAAAAAGCCAGCCAGGGGAGCAGCCAGTGGAGAAGTAACTGAAGGGCTTTGATTCCTAGGCATGAATATTCTAAGCAGACAGATACATGTTAACTTTACCTGCCACCTTTAGCACACACGTTTTGTTTCAACTAGGTACTGTGCAGAAAACATTAGATGCTTTTGACACTCCTGCTGCCCACATTACTTCTAACAACTCAGCTGTGGAAGCTCTTTCAGAGCCTTGGGGTGTTGTACTTCAGTATATTCATTCTTCTCAACTTTTTCTTTTTTAAAACAAGTTTAATGAAACACGTATTTAATTAGCAACATGCTAATGAATAAATACAAACAGATATGCCCCTGTACACAACCCCACTGAAGAAGAATATCAGTGTGAATATTAAAAATTGAAGCCAACTTTACAAAGCAAAATATGTTGAATAAATAATGGCTGCTCCCATGTACGAAGCGCACTAAGGAAGAAAGGAACCTCTTTTGTTGAACATAAAGAGACTGGGGGAAAAACAAACAAACAAACAAACAAAAAAAAAAACAGAAAATCTGGAAGTATCCGCAGTGTAATTTTATTGATCACATTTTTTCTCTCTCTCTTTCATTCTATCCTTTCCGGAAATGGTCCGGTGTTTTTTCTTACACTGGTGAATGTGCTGCAGCCTGCACTACAATGGGTCACAGCTCAGGCACTGGATGGCAGATGCTGAAAAGGCAGGGCTTCTCCAAAGGCACGAGCTGGAGCTTTCAGCCTTGAGTTTTGGCTCTGGGTGCAGTTATTTATGATCCTTGATACTTTTTGGCAAGGAAGTCAGCACGGGCTCAGGCTATTTCTTTTCTCATATTCGAATCCTTGTTCTTTTTCTTGTTACCCATTTTAAGTATATTCAATTCTTCTTCCTAAACTGTGCATAGTGACACTGTGCACTGAAGGATGTTTGATTTTGTGTGGCTTTTAAGTAGGACTAAATTTCAGTGGTGGATCAATCAGTTTTTTCATTGGGCCAAATTCTCATGTATTTATCAAAGAAAATACCTCCTGTAAGATCAGCACTGATAATATGTAAGTACACATATATTATATATATTTATATATGTGCAATGTGTAGACTGCACTTTCATTTTTTTTATCTTCATTTTTAAAATTCCTTTCCTTTCAGTATAATTACGATCTGTACTCTGCCAGCTTGTGTCTAACCAAGCTCTTTGCCTTGGAGAATTGAGGATATTGAATAAGTAGTGCTGTGGAGCAGGAACATATTTTCTCTGAAGATTCAAGCATAAAGACAAAAAAAAACCCAACAAAATAATGATCAAGAGGTAGTCTCACACAACATTCTGTAATTATAAACAGAAATATTTCTCTTTATAAAACAGAATTACATTCAAAACTGAACCCAGCACTCATCTCTTAAAAGTGCTGGCTTTTGCTCATTGTTAGCCGCTAAATGAAAAACTGTGTTTACAATAGTTACTTATCTTACACATTCAAGCATATATTCAGGGTTTATTCCCTTCACCCTTTTCCATCAGTGTAAATAGGAGAAGCCTTTCAATGACAAGGGAATGGGTCACCAGGAACTAGCAGTTTGTCCATACAGCAATACTAAAGCACACAGCTCACAGTGTGCCATTTACTGACACCACCTCACACACACATAAAGAACTGCAAATCGCAGCTTGCTTTATATGTAGTGAAGAAAGTTGTTTGTCTCTCCTCACCCCTGTGCAGGACCACTTGCTGGGGAGTGCTCAGGAACATGCTGTTGCTGCAGGATATGGAACAGCACCCTCTGGGCTTGGTTATCCCTCTTCTTGGGCCTCTCAGGGAATGAGAAACAGTTGCTATCTAGTTTTCTGTCTCTGGCAGCTGCTGCTGTTGCTGCTGGTTTTGGATGGAATGAGCTAGATCTGAAAGGAGACATTTGTGTAGGAAACGCGTTTCTGTGAAAACAGTAATTTAAGCTGCCATGCTTCTCTTAGAACTTGTTTAAAGAGAAAGACATGGCGATGGATGTAAAATTCAATTTAGAGTGAATTCAAGAGTCCTGACTGGCTCTGTCCTGAATCTAGTCTGTACGCTGGTGATCAGGAATGGTGGCTGTTGACCTTTTGCTTGAGGTTTGCTCTAAGTTCTTTTTTTGTGTTTTTTCTTAATAGGGAATTTTACTCAAAAATAATTAAAAAATCACGTAACAGATTTTGGAAACACTAAGTTTTTACTGTTTACCTTTAGAAATTGCTGAGCTAGACCAGAGCTGACGACTTGAAAATCCCACCGCATGCTTCCTTAATGCAGTGCAACTATTGAACGGTGTTACACAGTCACAGTGGGAGGGAAGCCATCCAAGGGACTGGTCTTTATTAAGCTCTGGTCCACACTGTTAAAAATTCTTGAGATTGCCTGTCCTTTCAGAGTGATACTAAAAAATGATTCAAAATGTGTCCGCCCAAAATATGGAAACTCTCATCCTGTATATTTACCAAGGTGGTCAAAATGCCTTGTGCAAAACATAAGGAATTCTTCATTACTTCTAGGATGCGTTATAGGCAAGGAGTAATCACATAAAAATATAAGGGCTGAGAAGAAATATGACAAAACTATTCCTCTAAAAGCTCCTTGGAGAATATCAAACAGATCTGCTGATTCAGATGCGAACAACATTTTCACATTGGTGGTCCATTAGTCCATCTTTTTCAATGAACCAGAAGATAAGACATTGCAATGCAGCCTGGACACACTTTCCCCTCACCTTTCTGTTACTAAGCAACTTCAGTGAAAATGGAAAGATGAACTCACTGGTATTGATGTGGTGGCTAGAAACACATCTAGGCTGCAGATCAGCCTGTTGCCTGTAGAAGGGAGAAAAATGATCATTTGGAGTAGCAATAAAAGCCCCAGTCAGACCAAGCTGACTATGATGCACACCTCATTGCAGTCTCCCCTTGTTTTTTGTTTAAAAATGTAAGACAAATCCAAGGAGAATTACAGGCTAATGCTCCTCCGATTTCCCTGCTATCTGAGGCAGACAGTAGATGAAAAACTGCGGCATAATGCGTGTGCTGAAAAATGCACAGTGTAGCAGCCCATCACCTCTCCACTCCTGCTGCAGTTATGCTGCCAGAGCACAGAGATGTTCATTCCCAATTGTGCAAGTTATTCTGTTTGTATGATCATCAGGAAAGGACTTTAGCAGTAGCAAATCACAATTCTAAAAGACCCTGATGGCTGTAGAAAGTAAAGCTATTGCTTTTGCCAGAGAAGAACAGGAAGGCAAGAGTGAAATGGCTCAGTGTAGGACTGGAAACTTTTAAGATGTACTACTATACAGCTCACAAGTCATCATGAAAGCCTGGCTAAGAGAATTGGGAGGTAAATACAAGCATTCCCTGCAGTGCTTTATAGTTTCACTTTAGAAGGACTGGGGAGAAACAGAAAGATACTAAATGAATTGAGAACTTTAATCAAAAGGACTAAAAAAGAGATAAGCTGACTAGAGGAAAAAAAAATGCAGGTTAGCAAACAAAGAACAAAGAGAGTGTTTGAATACAATTACCAAGAAGTAAGGAGTAGAAATAGGGCAGTCATGCAGACAGAGAACAGGGAGGGAAGGTTGAGCAACAAGACAGGATTTTTTGAAGATCCATATGGAGTTGTACAGAAGGTATTGGAAGGAAAAAGGATGCAGAAGTTCATCTGTCTCTGGGAACCTAATTGAAGTGATGGATGGAAATTGGGTCAGAAAATGTAACAAACCCCTCCTTCTCTTCCTCCCAATTTTCCTTCTCTTTCTTTAATATTAATGTGTGTTATTAAAGAAACATTTCCGGAAGGCAGTAAGAGCAGAAGCTGTATGTATCCCTGCAGAGACTACCTTGCAATATCAAAATGTTCAACATTTGAGACTGACTTCCTCCCAACACAGAAGCTGTGATTGTAAACTGCAAATGAAAATTGGGAGATACATGAGAAACAGCAAACTGGGATAAATGTCAGTGCAACCAGAGTAATAACAGAGACGTATGAGAGGGCAATGAGAAGAGAGCTGTAGGAAAGGGAAGGAGAAACAGAAGGGATAGCAATGTGACATACAGCAACCTGCCACTGTCAGGAGCTGACATCACAGCAGATGAATGTAAGAGTCTCTGAAGCCACACTGGACAGATACCTCTGGCTGACACTCCAGGGCTTCGCTCTCTCTCGCTTGATGTTCGGGACAGGAGAACAGCTTGTCATGCTAAAGCAAACAAACAAAACCCTTTCTGAACTGAAGAGTAAATAAGGTATTGACAGTATGTTCTTAAAGAAAACATCTTAAGAATCTGCTGAGTGGATTTGGTTTGTATTGGAGATGTAATTTGGCAGACATTTCTTTTGGTGGCAGTACTGGCTTAAGCAGTTAGTATGCATTTCCATGGCACCCTGTCCATTATGACACTGGCTGCTCAGGGGTTCAGGTGGTGAATCAGACCACTGAAATGATACAGGGCAAAAACAAGCCAGTGAAGTGCTTATTTTCATTCTGGATCCATTACTTCAGTCAGTTCAGAATACAGAGCCAAGAACAATTCTGTGCCAGTCTGTACTGAGAACAGGGGAAGAATGGGAATCAGAGGGTGTGGGTCAGCTTAAGCTGGCAGTGTTGCCACATGAAAATACTTACATACATCACTGTTCCTTTGGTTGGAAAGGAAAATGGAATTTGATTCACTGGATTCACAGGGGGGTGGAACACAGAGACAAATGTACCAGTGTATCTAAAACTTGGAATACAATTATGTACTAGTATTAGTACCTTGAATAGGAGCAGAGATACATGTCTTGAAAGTCCAATTTTGAGACTTTATAACAATTTGAACATTTGCATCAAGAGTAACACCTCAGCCTCTCTGAGGCATGCATTTTCATTGTGGGTTCTCTCAGCTGATATGCTGGTGGATGTTGAGGAGTTTAAAATGCATATTTTACTGTAAAGCTCAGTGAAGCAGATTTTTTATCAGCTACTATTTTTCCATGTTAATTGTGGCAGTTGTTACATATTAGTTAATTTTAGTATAGCTGCAGAAGCCAGACTTGTCATCCAAAACACTGAACTACATAGAAAGACCTGTCTTACAAAAAAGGTTGAAGATGCAGGACTGGAATGATGGCTGGAAGAGAAGTTTGGCAGATCTCATGAGTAATGAGTACAAGTATTGTGCCCAAATAAGTCTGAGAAGAATTTCCTTTGACACTGGATGAATGATAAGAACACTCGGGTTACTGAACCCTAGGACCCAAAAAAATGCTTGATAAATATTCTTTTTTATTTCCATTTGGTTTTACAGAAAAGATTTCTGTCTATATTCTTTCTATATAGTTGGCTTGTACCAAATCTATACCTAGTTCATATGAGCAACTCTGACTCCCTACAGAAACAACTCAGTGAAGCCCCAAATACTGGGTACCTTCCAGGGTCAGTACTTTACTATGTGTTTATTGACATTCTTTGTTTGAGAGGTGAGGATGTTTGCTTGCTCCACAAAGATAAGTGCATCCTTCACACAATGGGAAATTCTCAATTCTGCTTTTCTTCTCTCCAGTAACTCTTATTGTTGAGTGATACGTTGCTATTCCAAATCAGGTCTATAAAAAGCTCCAGGTGTATTTCTTGATGAAATGTGTACAATGGGTACAGTAGCCCATTATTCCTATAGCAGATGAGTCTCTGACAGATTCTGCTACTTGATTTAGTTTTAATAATCTGATGAAAACTTGGGTCATTTTTCTCCTTTCAGAAGCCCACCCTCATAACAGCAGAAAGTCACAAACATTCAATTTCTTACTCACCAGATAGGCTTTATTCATATGCAGGCTTTCTGCCAATGATTATAGGTTGCAATTGGCCAGATAGAGTTTTAATTACTTCTCTTTTGGTCACGCAGGAAAATTGGTGGTAGCACCAAGAAAAATAAACATATTTCTGCCACAATGGAAAATCATGGTACTTCAAAAGCCAAAATATACAACAGTATATAAAACAAGAGTGTATAAAAGCTACATCAATCCCCTGAGGGTACCTCATTTCTAGCTTGGAAAAGAAAAACAGTTAATATCTGGTAAATACCAGATTACTCAATTCATTGCAAGTAGGTGAAAATTGCATTAATCAAGAGGTAGCTGTTGTGAAATGTCATCATTTCAGTGAGCAGGCTTGTTGCTGTTTGTTTGTTTATTTTCTTTTGTTTCTAATCAAACATACAAAGGGGGGTGAAACAGATTAAGAAGCGAGAAATGAACAATGGAATTATTAACAAGCTAACAGCAGGCCCACTACTTTGGACGAGCCCCACTCATTCTCTGCAGGTGTCAGATGATCTGATTTTGACATCCAGTAGATGATTCTTCATTACTACTCTAACCTGCTGAATCAATTAGCTCTCTCATTAGTGGTTTTGCCATCATATTCATCTCTCAGTGAGGCTGTATTGCCATTGCAGCTTTTTTTCAAGGGTGTTTATTGCTCTTATCCTAAGTGCTGCATTTAGTGGTTCTTACCCTATCCAGGGCTGGGTGGCAGTCTCTCCCTGTCCCTGGTGTGGACTCCCCTGCCCTGCTGTTTGTGGAGTAGATAGGATTGAACAGATGTGAGTGTGTTCTGCTCACTTCTGTCAGTATGCTTCCTGCTAAGGTAATGTGAAGATACCCTGACACTGAGTACTGTATTCATCTCCATAGGTATCTGAACAATGTATATTGAGAATAATTTTATCTTTTAGCACTTCTTTTTTCAGAGTTATTCAGTACCGTAGTACGCACGTGGTTTACAGAGAACTGTACTTTGCTGTAAAGTGTCTCCTAAAACATTGCCTGCGGGTTTATGAAGAATCTCTCCACCTTCGTGTTGAACTCTGTTGCTTGGACCTACCCTTCTGCCATTTATCTTCTCAAGGGAGCAGGTATTTCTTATACCACCCAGCCATTGGGCAGCAATAGCAAAGACATTCCACACTGCTGTGTGCAGAAGCTGTGCTCTTCTCCTGGGCTCTGTAGCTCCAGCAATAATACTGCTGCCCAGTTTCCAGGCCAAAGTTTTTTAACCTCTACTGCCCTGTGTTACTGCATGTTGCTGTCCGTATCTGGACAGGAAGACAGCATTTGTTTGCTTTGTAAAAGCTCTGTAATGATTCCATATTTACCAGTGGCATTGTTTTGCCATGTAGATTTATCTTTGGAGTACTTTCCCTTTAATCAGTGACATTATGATGACAGCAGGGGAAAATGAGGCCCAGCACCCCCAGTCAGTATGGACGTATGGTCCTATCTACTGAGACAGCACTTCTGAACTTGTGAGGGAGAGGGATTTCACTGGGAGCTGTGCTTGAGTGAGCAGGACAGAATTGGGCCACCACTTGTAAACAGGAGAAAAATTGAAGGAAACACCTGCTTTAGTTTTCAGAGAGAGGTTGCTGTTTGCAATGGACATGTTTTTGCAGGGTTAGTCTGGCAGGTCTCTACAGACAGCACCATCCTCCCCTCTGTCCTTTACATTTTCCTTAAGTATTTCAAATGAGTTTGAATGTCTCTGAGGAACCGAACACTCAGGAGCCAAAAACACTCTCCTGCAGATCAGTTATGACTAAAATAGCTTAGATCTTCGAATAAAGAGCAGCCTGTAGTTTGTAACCAGGACCAGCTGACTGCTGCTGGAGCTGAAGTCAGAGCAGGGATAACAAGTACATGTGGTCACTGGGGGGGAAGCAAGAAATCACCATGCACCAATATGTGTTTTCAAGCTCTATTTTGGGATTGTCAAGAGTTTTGCTCTTAGCAGCCTAGGCATGTCTATTGATTTGCATGCTGTGGTTTCTGCATGACAGAAAAGCTGTAGATTTTGGAATACTTGCAGCTTAAAAGAGAATCTCAGCAGCCAAGGAAAGCATTTCAAGAAAGAGTACTGATCTCACTTTAGTCTTCTTAGGCACAGTTGCTATCAAAAGAGGAAGAAAGAAATAACAATATCAAATCAATAGAGAAAGAATGAGTCAAAAGAAGATTGTAGTGTATAAGGATATAAGAGAAAGGAAAATAAACTACGAAATGTGCTGCTGCATACTGGACCAAATCCTGATGCTCTTTGTATCGGTACAAAGGCAGCAGACAGGATTTGGCCCCTGATTAGGACTCCCTCTTCCTAGCAATTTACTGAAGCTTTCAGTGAAATTATTTCTCAAAAATAAAGACGTGTGTCAGTGTAAACACTGTGATCAGTTAAATGCTAACTAGCACAAGTTTGTGAAGCCTTATTCGTTAATCTTTCAGACTGTATGAGAGAAGCGTCTTTTGAAGTGCAAAGTATTCTCATCATCATTATGCGTTCATAAAACAGGTTTTGTGCCTCATTCAAATGTGAGAATGCTGAAAGTGGCACGCAACCTTCTGTGCCACAGCCTGCATCGCTGCTGGCTTCCCTGCATTCCTCTTGCCCAGAAAAGTCTGAAGCAGTGACAAGTTTTCTGATACGGAACACCTTGAAATTCTCTCTTTAATTTCCTGACTTCTGTGCCTGAACTGCTATGGCACATGCTCCTTTTTTTTTCACGCTCGCTCCTTTTAGATGATTTCCAGTTTTGGAGGGATGTTCAGTTCAAATACCTCCAACTATGTGATACTCTTTAGATGTGGTTTAAGAGACTCTTCTTCCTCTGAAGTACTTGTATGCAAAGAAACAGACACTAATGAATGGAAAATTAATAGATGGAGCAGAGATCACAGTGGCAGGGACTTAAGTTACAGCGAATTCAAATTGTCACATGGTGATGTGAAGGCATCCCCGAGCTTGCTCTTCTTGCACTTGCAGTGAGCCAGTCAACAGCCCTGCAACTTGGTCACCGATCTGCAGCTATTAACTCCTGCTGGGAGTTAAATAGTATTGACCTGGGCTCAGCAGTGTGCCATACAAACACACACTGGTTGAGTATGATCGCTTGCTATTGTTCATTTTAAAGTGGTCTCTTGTTAAATATACTTACATCAAAAAGGGAGTGAAAATCGGTGTCAATAATTCATACAGGTCCCCTATATTGGCTGATAGGAGTTGGCCTCCTGATACCTTGAGAAGGAGTTTGAAGGCAGACCAAGGGGTAGCTTTTCAGTCTAGTCAAGGAAAGCATCCTGTGTATGGGAGTGACATGGAAAAGCTGACTTTTAATGACTTAGACATCTCTGAAGAAATGCAGGCATTTGTGCTGGGCCTCCACAGAGCTTATCAAGTCAGCTGTGAAATTCCAGTGTTTCATAGGAGTAAAGACTGACCTGTTGCTCTTTAAACCATCACACTTCTCCCATCTGAGATCTCTGTGAGTTCTTTATTCTTAAAGCAGCAGTAGCCAGCTTTTGAAAGCACTACATCACAGTCCAATGTAGCTTCCTGGAAGGGATCAGTACATCAGAGAACTTTACCATCTTTTTGCCCCTCGTTTTTCTTCTCTTCTTCAGATAAAATCAGGATATGTCAGGCTTCCTGGAATAAAACTGTGAGCATCGGAGGGGGCAGAAGAAGGCGGATTGACTGAACTTCTGCATAGCTGTGTCACCCCCCACCGCTCATGAGGGTGGTTAAGGGAAACAGCTCCAATGTGTAATCACAGTTATCAATAATTAAGTGGAAATCGGTGTTTGGCCCCAGAGTTCAGACTCTGAAAATGCCAATGAAGTAAATGGGGCTATAAAATCACTGACTTAAGCATCTGTCATATTAAAGAGTGGCAGAGGCACGAGGCATGCTCATCTCAAGGGACAAGAATAGCTCTCAGCAGAACAGGGTAGAAATGAGAACTCTCCCATGGGAATTTACAGAGAAAACCTCACTGAAAACATTCTTGAGAAGTAACTTTCTGTGTAAGAAGTAAAAAGAATAGGAGAAGGGTGAAGGAAGGGGAAAACTTTTCTTGTTTTTCTTACTTCTTTCCATCTGCCAGAAAACCATGTGGAATTACAAAACTGTATTTTCTTCTGCTTTCTGGACCTTTTTTTTTTAGACAGCAAAGCTGTGAGAAATTCAAAGAGTGAGGAAAAACAGAGCCTCGGCTTATTTACTGTTTTCTGTGTACTAAAAGAGGTGAGCCATTCACAGGGAACATAGAAAGCTACGTTTTCCCAATAGCATATTTTCACTTAGAAAATTAACCTGCTAAATTTATTACTTCTCTGCAAAATATGTACGTGTGTATTTACAAAAATATGTTTTTGTTGAAAACATATAGATAACTGTAGCACTCAGGATCTTGCTTGTCCTCATTATAGTTAAACTTTACAGTCTTAATTTTTCTTCATTTCACCTTGGTTTTAAGGTTTGCTTTGCTTTAGCAAATTAATTGCATGGTTTGCTTTTCTGCTTCATATCATTCTGTCTTTGTCGCTTATTTATTAGCCCACCCTCTACACAGCCAAAAAAGATAAGTGAATAAGCAGAAAAGCTAAGAATTTTAAAGGTAAGTTAGACCTAGAAACAGTAAACCAAGATGTTTCCCTCTGATGATGAGTGAATTGCATACTGAATCTGTGGGTGATAGATCTCTTAGATGCGATGTGTTTTGCATTCTTTCGTGCTGTACACAACAGAAATTTAACTTAAAAATCTCACAGCATAAATATCTTTAAAAATATATTTTTCAAAAATCTGCGGAGTCTGAAAAAAAAATGCTGATGTGTCTACCATTAAATCTGACCTGTTCTTAATAACCATCAGCACTGATTCTTAATTTATGCATGCTATTCAACTTAAAAATATTTACTCTTGTGTGCTTAGCGTGCGAATCCGGGCAGGTCAGATAGTTCTCCCTCAACTTGCAGGAGCTTTAAAAGAGGAGGTAGTTAATTATTTCATAGAATTATAGAATCATTAAGGTTGGAAAAGACCTCTAAGATCCCCAAGTCCAAGTCAGCCCACCTCTACCGTACCCATAACCACATCCCTCAATGACACATCTCCACTGTCCGGGAACACCTCCAGGGACAGTGACCCCACCATTCCCTGGCAGCTTGTGCCAGTGCCTCACCAAGAAGAAACTTTCTAATATCCAACCTGATTTCTCAAATGACAAGGAACTTAAACTTCCTTTTCTGTGTCCTCAAACAAATAAATTCTGTGGAACAGCTGTCCCTTCAAGTACAAAACACAGATCTATTCTGACATGGGAAACAAAAAATGCCTTTTATTTTTTTTAATACGGTAATAAGAAAATCTGTGTTCATATTGTCTTTTTTCTGCTAATCTGAAAGTCATGCACAACCTGAGCTGATTCACACTTGTGCCACGTTATTCTACATAAGTTATGGCTTCAGCATTACTCTGTTCATTTTGCGTATTTGAGGGTGAGATGCCTATTCAGAGAGGATAAACTATTGCTCATGGAGTTCAACTCCTTGCCCTTTGGCTTTAGCTGTTATCACTCAATACACTTTAACAAAAACATTCAACTGTCAGATGGCATAAGTGCTGCAGAGTTATGCTGTTAGCGTAACATTTTGGCCGATGGCTTTTGCACTGCTTTATAAAATGCAATTGGATGGGTGCTGGTAAGTGCTTCTGTTTGTCCTGTACATCTTGGCTGCTAGCATGTGGAATGCCTGATGGTTAGGTGGTCTACCTGTCAGTCAGAAAAAACGTCAACTCAGAATTCAAAGTCAACTTTAAAAGAAGGAACGGTAAAGGGAGAAGTTTTTTACTGAGAGAATGGTGACATGCTGGAACAAGTTTCCCAGAGAGGCTGTGGATACCCCGTCCTTGGAGGTGTTCGAGGCCAGGTTGTCTGGGGCCCTGGACAACTGTGCCTGCAGCAGGGGGGGTTGGAACTTGATGATCCTTGAGATTCCTTCCAACCCGAGCCATTCTATTACTCTGTGATTAAAGCTGATCCAACTGCACTTTGTGGACCACTGACTCACAGGTCTTAGTGGTGATTTATTGCTTAATGCTTCACTCGTGATTCTTGTTTTTCTTGTAGACAGGTCATGATAGCAACTAAAGACAGCTTCAGAAAATTTTCAGGCAGAAACTCTGAATCCTGTCTGGACTTGTATGAGTCAATGCCTGTGTGGGCAGAATGAGCAAAATGAGTTTAGGATGAGGCAGGTCCCTCTGTGCCTCACGGGGAGCCTGGGGAAACACACTGGGGAATCTGTCACGGAGAGTAATGTGTTATTGCCACACAGCCCCCTTTTCTCACCGACCTCATACCCTGTGTGTGTCTTCAGTTAGAGGTCAGAGGGGTCTGTAAGCAGGGTTCAAAGAGGAGGGTTTCATTAAGAGGAATGAGAGCGACTGAGTTCATTTAGACTGTTTGCAGTTGTCTGCGGAGATCAAGACTGTTATGGATGTGTTTGCTCAAACTTGCTCAATTAATAGTTTTTGTTTGATCTGGTGGATAAACTGTTTGCAGAGCAGTTCTGTGCAAGTGTTCCATTGATTATTTGATATTCTGTGTTTATCATTAGGTTTGCATTCCATGTGTTATATACGAGATGCAAGATTATTTAAGAAATGCCCAATCTGTAATGCATAATAGGTCCTCCATCAGGATGAGCTGCAGCCTTCGGAGTTCAATATGAGAATCAGTTAATGTATTAATGATCACAGAAGAGTGGTATAACTTTGTGATGTGCTATCTATGCAAAGAAATAAGTTCTGCCTTCATAACTTTTGTCCAGTTGTCTTTTATTTTTTTTTGTCCAGTCCAACTTTGGTTGAACCTCCTAAACCTTATGATCATGCACTGAAATAGAAATGAAGGGAAAAAAAAATAAACAGAACTGCTAACCTTAAATCATCACCTGCATATGTATGTGTATACGTCCATAAACTCTCATGCACACGTGTTAAATGTCAGAATTGGTAGAAAATCTACTATTCCTGAAAAATCTGGAATTCTGGGATTAACCTGTGTACCAGCAGGGAAGTGAAGATAATGAGTAAATTTGCTGCAGGTACTGCTTACCCTGCATAACTGACTTCAAAGTTAAAGCCGGTGAATTGCTGTTTGGAAAGGAGTCATATACAAATAGGTTTTAGTTCCATGTTTTCTATGTACTGGAAATATAAGAGAAAGTGTTAGCAGTGAGGAATGATTGCCGCTTGTTTTTCCTCTAGGCACAAAAGCACATATTTCCAGGAGGTTTCCAAGTCTTTTGTCAAACAAACCAAGCAGCTAATGTGTTTTTCTCTCTGCTTTGGTCACACGGACATATGTTGAGTTTGGATTGAGGTTCAAGACTGGGATGAAAAAAAGTACATACAACTTAAGGTTTCTATTAGATCAGGAAATAAAAAATGAGTGTAGTCTTTGGTATTGATCATCTGAAGAGACTGGGATGGAAGTTGTGGGTAAGCAGAGATAAATAAATTATTCACCCTATATACTACTGCATTTTTGGAGGCTCAGAAATGTAGGATAACAGCAAATCTTGTTAACGATTGACTGATGTTCATTTGTTGGCTGTGTACTGGTTCCTTGGTTGGAATGTAGGGAAAGACTGGAGAGTCAAACATTTCAAAGTCATACTCATTTCTGGTTCCCCAGAGAAGGGAAATAAAGAATAAGTTTGCACCTATCCTAAAAGTCATATTCTTGAGGGGCTGGTGTCAGCTTCTCTCTAGGTCTTGGGCTCCTGGTGCAGGATGACACTAGGGTTAGGGTGAGGGATTGTGATTAGAGTTAAGATTTCAGGAAAAGATAAATTTCTGAGTTAGGCTGAATGCTGTGTTCTATGTGGAATGGAACTGTAGGATAAGTGAGGTTGTCAGCAATGATGAATGACATCTATTTGTTTTTCTTCTGGATTCTGCTCTCTTGGGTATCATTAAAGCTAGTGATGGGATTAGGGTAGAGAAAGAATGTATTTATGAATTGGGTTTAGCTCTGCAGTACTGCAGGATCTGAAAATCTAGGGTAAATGTGAGCGCAGGTATGGAAGAATAGATAATGTTTGGTTTTCATCAGGGATTTCTCATCTGGGTTCAGATGAGACAAATAGCTACGTTAAGTTATATTTGGAAAAAAAAGAGTTAGGCTTATTGTAGCATGCTCCTAGTCCATGAAATCTGGAATGAGTTTCAAAGTCAGCTGGGATGAGTTGCTTATGTTTAGATTCCTAGATTCCCTGGCATGGTTATGGCTACGGTTAAGGTAAAGAAAAGCTTTTATGAGTATGCCTCAAGTAGGGTGTGGTTGTCTGGAAATGGATGTATGCAGTTCTCCTTTGTTCTTTCATCACCTGAAAATGCTTGAAGGTAAAAATGAACTTGATGCTAAGCAGGGATCATAAAAAATCTCAATCTTTTTCTAGATCTTCTAGGCTTTGGACAGTTAAGAGGAAGGGCTAATGTGGACTCGGAGGTGGTGGTCCGTATTTTATTTTGGTGAAAGTCGTTTTTATGCCTCTAAACATGGGATCAAGCTTTAGTTCAAATTAGGATTTGTGAAATAAAGGGTTTAAAACCATACGTACTGCTGAATTCTGTATGCCCAGAAACCTGAGATGGGTGCTAGTACCATCACGGCTGATTATACAAGTGAAACTGGTCTGAATATACTGAGGTTAGAGCTCTGCAATTAAATAGGCTTCAGTGACAGAAAAAGAAGCTATCTGCATCTACTGCTGAATTTTTCAGATCTGAAAGGCTTGAAGAACAGTCTTGATAACAATGGAAAATGTATCAGGTTCAATTTTACTGTAGAAATCTACCACCACAAGATTTTGGGGTTTTTTTGTTTGTTTGTTTTTGGTTTTTGTTTAGTTTTTGCATAGATAGTTACAGAGCTCCATCATCCATATTTGCAAAAAAAAAAAAAAAAAAAAAAGAAAAATCCCAATATATATATATATATTTATATCTGCAGCTGAAAAGCTCTGAAAAATAACTGCCTATTATCACTGCTTGTTTTTCTCAATCTGATGGAAACAGTTGCTATTCTACTTAAAAATATGCAACTCCAGGGGATGAATAGGACTGATTTCATTGGAAACTTCTCAGGAAACTCTTCGGGTATTTCAGTATTTTCTTCTTACCCTGCACCTGTTCATCAGGTAAATTCATGAAACAAATGGCTAAATGCAGTATATTCATTTTTGACATATACTGATTGTCTCAAGCAAACAAGGAAATTCTTTTCTTTGTGTGTGTGTGTTTTCTTTTTTTTTTATTCTTTTGTGTGGATTTTTTTTTTTTTTTTTTTTGGAAAGAAAGCTTGCATTTTCCTCCTGTAGTTTCACTCACTACAAAGTTTCTGGAGGACACTTGTGAAACCGCTCTGCAGTTGGTATCCACTCAAAAATTGCATTAGTGAAGAATGAGACCACAATTATTCTTGTGTGTTAAATCATCAGTGTTAACAACAATTAACAAATCAACAAAATGAGTATGTAAGATGATTCACTTTATAAATAGCTTTCAGTGTAGAAGTGCAGTTCTTACAATTCTCATTTGTGTTCTATCTCTTCATGATATTCACAGCATCTTAATAATTTGAAAGGGTACTTTTTTTCTCAGAGTAAGCTACAGTTAATCTTCCTGGAGTGCTTGTTAAGTGGATACTGCCTCAGCTGTTGGCTGCTTGAAACCTGGCACTGATCCTAACAAAGCACCAAAGGCATGCACCAGTGGCCAGGTAATGCAGGCACTGTAGTGCCTTATTTCTTCTTTGAATTTAAATTCCTTTCCTGGACAGCTGCTCAGTCTTTGAGCTTTGCTCGCTTTTGCTTTAGAGGACCTTCACTCTAAGTAGAATGACTTACAGTTTCAATATCCGTGAACGGGATTTTTAGAGGAGAGGTATCTCTAAAACCTATTTTTAGGGGGGGAAAAATTACATCATTAGCTTGCTTTCAGATATAAAAAGAGAAGGATATATTTTTCACTTCACTTTCCTATAGCCACAATTTCTTGAAACAAAAAAACAGAAACATATGCAGTACCCCTTAGAATCAAACAAAGGACTAGCTCCAGCATCAGTAAAAGCCACTGGAAAATGCCATAACATATTTTAAAATGCAGTTCTTAATTGATCATTTTCCAAAGCAGAAGTTTGTGTAAAATAAATTAAAGTTTTGGGTATCAAGGCTTCCTATGGCTTGCCTAGGTAAGGGGCAAGAGGACAGGAGGATTTTTTTACTGCTAGGTGTTAGTGCCAGAACAGAACATTTATTTCAGGGCAACTGAATGTCAACGGCATGATCAAACTGGTGATCACAATCCATGTCCAAGTGAACAAGAATATCTTCACAAAACCTTCTCTGAGGAACTTAACAGGCACTGGCCAGTTTTATCAGAATCAAGGGATTGTGGCTTTAATCCAGCAAAACACTTAAGTACATGAGAAACTTTGAGTATATAATAGTTTCACTGGAATCAATCAGACTGTGCACATACTCAAGTGCTCCTCTGGATCTGTGCCTGAAGAAATGGCGATAGAGCTCTCTTCTTCTATTGTAAATGGGGTTTCTCCATGGTCTGACCCTGAAGCAAACTGATCAAAACATATTGGGAAGGATGTGTTGCTTGTGCTGTGCCTTGCCTGCAGATAAACTGGCTTAATTCTCCTGTGCTGCATGCTTAGGAGTTCTCTTGCTGCTGAATTCACTGTGGGAGGGGGGTGTGGAGGAGAAATTGAGCTGTATACCTGGTTAAAAGTTCTTATTATTCCAGTATTTTAGAATTGAGTCATAAATTGTGAGGATTGTAGGGGATGGCGCACTGATTTGATCCATAATTTGCAGACACCAGACTTTTCAAGGTGCAAGTGGGAGATGACAGAGGCAGGTTGTGCTTCTCAGGATTGTTCATGGCTTCTGCTGGCACCTTGCTTTCACTGCAACAAAAACACTCTCTGAAAGCTTCAGGAGACAGACGAGCAAAGGGAGCCAGACCTCTGAGATAATACACCCAATCATCATAATACAGAGTGAAATAAAGGAGAAGTAAAAATAATTCGTAGCATGTCAAGCACCAGACAACTGGAGCAGCAAGGAGTCGAGCAAAAGCTACGTGAAAGTTCGCGTTAAAATCTCAAGCAATCATGTCATAGCTGAAGGAATGCAGCGGTGGAGGTAGGGGGAATTGAAATTTGTTACTGCCTGCCATATATAAAAGACTGTTGCAGACAAATACAGCATGTCAGTACTGTGAAAGGGAAAGAAAGGAAAAAGAAAAGGGAGTAAAAAGGACGGGAAGTTTCTACTCTGATTTTTGCCAAAGCGAGTCAGGAAAAAGATCACTTTCAGTGGAGTTACTCTGGAATAAGAGGGGAAGAATCTAGCTCTGAGAGGTCTGTAATGGAATCAGATTGATACAATTGGCAGAGAAGAACTACATTTGAGCAGGAAAACTAATGTGCAGAACTTGTGCTTTTGAAGCACAACAAAGAGTCACAATGGCCAAGCAGGACAATGAGCAGGAGAAGAAAAATCACCACAAGTGGCAGCAGCTGAGGGATGGCTTTAGATTTGACATCTTTAGAACGGTAATAGTAATTATGCTTTGTTCTTACTGTTAGAAAGGGGAAAAACCATTCAGGTAGGGTGACACAAAACCTGAGAATCAGGAGTGGGGCAGACTGTGTAATTTAGAGCTATTTCAAAAGGATGCTAAATGGAAAGACGGAAAATAATAGCAGGAGCTAAATTTTCCTCCTGCAAATGACAGCAGTTTCAGTCAGAGCCCTTTAAGTGCTTCTGGCAGCAAAAATATAAAAGAAATTGTTTTTTAAAAAAGTGGCTCCAAACAACAATTGCATGTGTTGATAACGTAGGGATTTCTTGCCAATTTATTCTGCATGGCTACTTGTCACAAATCGCAATGCTGATGTGTTCTTACCTGTGTCTCAAAAAAGTAATCCCAATAAACACATATCACTGCTATATTTAGCAGCCTGAAAGCCTCAAAGCAAGGCTTAGCTCATGTGAAATAAATATAATCAGAAAAAAAAAAGTTATCTGAAGAAGTTAATTCAGTGATTCTTTGCTAGATAAAGCACTGTTGGCTTGAACAAATTAAGGGCAAATTACACAAACAAAAGATAGAGATTGTGAAAAAGAAAAAAGATTGAGAGCTAGATTTAAAAAAAAATACTGATTGGATTCTTTGGAACAAAATTTATTTTCAGCTTGGATAGCATCCATCTAAAGATTTTTTCCCCTACAAATTAATAGTAGAAAAGTCCCAGTCTGTGATAAGTCTTATTCAGAGCTATTTTGTGTTTGCTAAATGGAATGTGACAGGGATCTGAAACACTGCAATACTACAGAAAATAATTAGTTGAGAAGTAACTTGATAATTTTACCACTGTGAAGAATGAATGGAAATCAACCTTCACTTTAATTATGTGCAAAGGAGAAGTATAATTACCTGCACAAGATACTAATCAGAGAAAATGATAATACATTCCTTTCTTATCTAGTAGATAGCAAACTAGCTTGCTTCATCTGTTCACCTCTGGTGTATCAGAGATAGCAAATTAGTTACTGCTGAGCTATCTGTATGCTAAGGTTACTTGAATGGTTTTATACAGTCCTTGAGATAAATGCTTATGTAGAAACTTTGTAAAATAAAATTACCAGCTACTATTTGAATATTTCAGCGTTAAATGAGAAAGTCAAAATCACGTTCTGCGGCTTCAGAATATCAACAAACTGTGACAGCGAAGGTGCCCAGAGCTAAGAGGTGGTCAAGCAAAGAAGTGTGACTTCAAAAGCAATGTTTATGGCAGCAGACATCAAAAAGGCCTTTCCTAGATCTTGAAAGCCCATATTTAAATCAAATATAGAGAAATTAGTGTTCCTTTATCCTCCTTGTCACAGGCGTGGGAGGCCTAACAGGCAAGTTTGGTTCTGTTGCACAGAGGAAGGCAGACAGGATTTAAGGGGATTTTTTCCAAGTTTCATCCCTGATATATTCCATGTAAATGAGCAAAAGCCTCTGAGATTTTAATGCAAAGCCTGGTAATTCCTTGTGTGCGACGTTACAGTGCAGTCGCAGCCATGGAAATGGCTCTTCCAACGGAGGCCTGAGCAAAGGCTCTGTGCTAAGCTCGCTTGTGAGTGCTGTAATGTTTGGCTAATGAAGCTATATAGCAGCTGAAGGCATCCTTGTGCCTGTCTCTGTTGAAACAGTAGAGAACAAATCAATAAAGTGAATCAGGAGATCATATAGTTATATTATGGCGGTAGCCAGAGAACAGCACAAGGTCAGGAAATATTACAGACTACTATTGGGGCATTCCCTGCCTAATGAATCTTCTGAAATCAGATATATAGAAATCTGCTAAACATAACAGAGCTTTGAGTGTGAGAAAAAATACTTGCATGGTAATCGTTTAAACAGTCTGTTTGTAACATACTGAAACTGTGCTCAGTTCATACTGAAGTCTGTTTAATCCTAGGCAAGGTTGTTTCCACTGCCAGTGTTCACCTGTTCCGTGGTTGAGAGGTTTTTGTTCATGTGCCTGTGACATCTTCGGGGTCACCAGAAATTTAGTGGTAATGTCAAAGAAGTCTGGGTTTGGAGAGGAAATTTTTCATTGTTCCTATTTCCTCCTTGTAGTTGTGTTGGTTTATTTGTAGCAGTAAAACTGTATCCAGTTCCAATTCTGACTGTCATGATGACTTCACGCCAGCTGGAACAAGAGAAGAATAACATTAAATGCATCCCTTGTGTCATCTCAGGCTTGGCAGAGTTGCAGCAGAGGTGTCTTTGGCCCAGTACGCATTTCTACAACAGGACAGTCTGTATTGTAACCTGAGTTTGTCGACTCTATTTAAGAATAAGAGGAAGTTCCTTTAGCCAAGTTGCCTTTCAGACTAAGGCGATTCTGAAATTCAATGAGTGCTGGCAGAGCTGTTTGTGAATGTGGTGTAAAGGCAGCTGAGGCTGACAGTGGAGACACGGTTAGCCCTGACATGCAGATAAGAGATAACTGATATTGAAACAGTACTTTTAAAATGCACTGTAGTCTACCAGGGTAACAATTTCAAGACATCTTACAATGATAAATTTACATATTTTTGGTAAAAAAAAAAAAAGGTAAACATCGCTTGAAATTAGTACTTGCTCTACAGCGCAGCATTGCACCACTGCATGGCCACATGTGGGATGAATGCAAAATGAAGATGAACCACAGGAGCACAATAAGTTACTTACCAGTCCTCTCTTTCCCACCTTCTCTGTTTGAAAACTGTAATCATCATCTTTCCTAGAATGTGTTGCTTTCTGAGCTGAAAAAAAGGTTTTTTACTCTTACTCTTTGACATACATGACAAGCTACTGATGCACAGCGGTGAGCGAGGACCAACTGAAATATCTTTGACAGAATACATTTTTCCTCTCCCTTGTTCCACCTCACTTAAAGTTTATGTACCTGCAACTCATTTTAGCCATCTCCAGTGCTGATTTTTGAGGCAGAGACTATATGTAGAGTGATTAGCCCAACAGGGTACATGTGTCTGCTCCATATTTCCATCCACTACCATTAAAAAATTAAATTCCTGAAGAACTGACACCAAGCCTTCAAGATCTCTGCCTTTTCTACTGCAGTTGCTGATGCCAGCTGCTTGTCTCAAAACCATTGTTCTGTGTTTTCATTATTACTTATATTTTTGCTCTTCATCTAATTCAGAAAGGAGGTTTTTGTAGTTATTCTTGACCAGAAATGACTACTGAGTCTCTTTGTTTACATTTCCCCAATCACTACTTGTGAGCATGCTAACATTCCATTTCCTTTTCATTTCCTTAGAGAAGCATCTTTCAGCAGGTCTGATCCTCTCATTCCTGGACGCAGGACTTTCCCCTTTGGGCAGGTTCTGTGTAAAAGTTATTCTGCTGTTCTGCCAGCACCACTCTATGCCTCTGTGAAAACAGAACCAGATATTGTGCATTGCACATTAGTCCTCTCACTAAAGAGTCAAGGAAAATGATCAATTTCATTTCTTTTTTATTGCCTGTGTAATTAGTTATATGTCATAAAAGATCAAATCGCATCTGGAGTTAATTCCCTGTTGCTCAACTTAACTTTTCTCATCGACGTGCTTTTAATCCTACGTAGCCTTTACATTTCCTCACTTGCTGTTTCCAATAACGTTTCTTTGCATGTAAACTTCTCTTCTGAATCTTCTCCAAGTTACCTTAGTTGCAATTCGAATTGCTATACTGAGTACAACGTTCAGGAGACCCAGTCTTTAGAACTATGCATCTTGTCTTTTGACAGTTTTGTGTTTCACGTTTGTAGTGCCAGAGATGATAAACTTGTATGGGATATATGAATGCTATATAACCTTCTTACTGATTTAAATATTTGGCGCCCTTTCTTCTTTCTTTCTTCACTGTCCATTGTATGCCATTGTTCTGTTTGATCTCACGTCTGAGGAAATGTGGAAATGTTTTTCTGAACTGCTGATAATACTTTGGTTCTGTACTCTCACAACCTAAAGGGTTAAAAAAAAATGTGGAAGGAAGTAGGAAAAAAAGAGTGCCATCCAGAGCAGAATGAAAGTGGGTGTGTGTCTTTCTGAGCTATGTTTGTCATTGAAAATAAAACCTTGGTTTCACTTGATGAGGAATAAATGGGGTTGATAACAGAGAGGTGAAATAAGAAAGGAGAAAGAATCAAGGAGAGCTGGAAAAAAAAGCAGAAGTGGATAACACTTCTGGATAACACAAGTGGATAAGTATGAGATGTAAATTTTAGTGAGGAAAATTTGATAGACATTAAGAAAACATTTCTTCTGATGACAGCTGTTAAGTTCTGAAGGATACAGATTTTCCCCCACTGTAAATTTTTTAAAAGAAATTGAGAGGATGATCTCTCAGGAATGTTTGGGTGTGGCTATTCCTGATTTAAACAGCAGTGAGGATTGTATGATTTCCCTGGATCTGCTTCATATAATTTAGTAATCTGGGATGTAAATGGGAGGCAAAGCCAGGATGAAGAACAAACAGAATCTGGGAGGAGAATGAATTAGTGAGTGGCAGCAGTGGCATGCCCAGCAACCAGTGAGAGCACAGCAGGACAAGAACGCAGTGTCAGTTTAGAGTCCTAGCTTTAAAACTTAATAGGAGTACCAGTGAGAGGTCATGGTGCTTCACTGAGCTGTTTCTCCTTGTGTCTTTCTTACAGTTACTAACAACAAACTTTGTGCAATGCTGCTCAGTTTTCTGCTTGCCTTTTATTTGGTAAAATCTGTCGCATCATGTGTTCTTATCAGCACTGCTGTGAGCTTATGTAACTGCTTTCAACTTGCCATTCATAGGAGCAAGTTTTATAGCATCCCTTCATTATCCAGTTGTATTGAATACGTCTCAGCTTCCTTTCTCTTTTGTGCTCCTCCGCCAAGCAAAGATTTCCTTCAGACCTGTTTCTTACCATCACCCCCTCGAACAGCAGAGCTAACATATTGCTGCCTTTACAAAGAGTCTTTCATTTGAGTGATGCAGTAGAGATGTATATGTACATGTCCCTGTATTCCTTGGCTGGCTGCTTATTGCATTAAGAGGTAAGCAGACAATTAACCCATTTCCATGCACAACCGGTGGTACTGATTGAACTAAGGAGCTTACATTCAGATTTTTGAGCGTACTCAAATCTAACACTGGAAATTTTACAGCTGATGTTACTTTATGTCATTGGCTTTAGGGAAAAAATAAAAACAAAATTCAAACTGTTTTCCAGATTAGATAAACAAACCCTTGGGCTCTTGCAGTAAGCCTTGCAGACAGCAGTAAGCTATAGAAATTATATTATATAACGGCTGCGTGTACGGCTTCTCATTTCAGTGAGTCGCAGATGATAGTGGGACTTCTTATCAGCACACTTATCTGCTGTGAATAAAAATGTATTAAGATGAGTTACTGTGTAATTACAATTGCTTCAGACAGATTTATTATAAAGTTCCCAGATTGTTACCCCTACAAAAGCCTGTCTTATTTCATGATAATTATGCATACCGGTGTCATTTTTGTGCACAAGTTCTTAAATGACAATAAAGCAGGCACTCTGATAGTATAAATAAACAGTAGAAATTAGTTACTTGCAAAGAAAGAGGAGATGGGAAATGTGATTTAGGCTTACGAAATGCTCACCTGCAGGACGTGCAGGTGAACATTTTAGAGACTAAGTTTCAGGTGTAGAAAAATTGCACAGATGGACACGAATGCACACAGCACAAATAAAAGAAGCTACCGATGTAGTTCAGACTGGAGGACATCACACCTAGTATGGTGCCTTTACGTTATGATGCTTAAATACTCTTTGCTTGTTTTTGTTGTTATTAATGTTTTCTATGTTCTGCCTGAGAGAGAGTGAGGGTTTTACTCTGTTCACGCATCATTCTGTATGAACCCAATTAGTCAGTATGTTCCTGTTACCTTAACAGAAGCTGGATGAAAGCTTTCATGACAGGAAGGTCCATGTTTTTAAATGAGACTCAGTGCCTGGCTCCATGTAATTCAGCATCAATTTGTCAAGAGAAATAACCAACCCAAAATTTCACCAGAAATTCAGTCTGAATCTGGATTTTGGAACAGATCTGCCACTTCCTCCCCCACTGTGCTGCATTTTCATGTTCCTGTACTACTTAGCTTCAGCTCGGCTGAGACGTGCTGAAGTACCATTCAGAAGTCTGTCCTGACAGTTGGAGCAGCCTGACCAGACACAGGTAATAACAGCAATCTTATGCAAAGCCTGGACTCAAAGGATTTTCCACCCAAATTTGTAATGTTTAGAAATTGGAAAATAATTGAGATGAGGGGCTGGGAAGGAGACTGTTGTTTTTGTGTACTTCTGCTCACCCACAAGCTCCCTTCCAGGACTTGGAGCTTTGCCAATTAATGTTTAGCTCTATGTTCGTGTCCTTTTGTAAAAGTTAACATCTGGTGCTTTTCCAAGGACTTTGAGAACAACAGTAGCTTTCAAAATCTCATCGCTTTTCAAAATAATATAAACAACCTAAGAATTCATCGAAGATACAAAGGACGTGACACAGCAAAAAGGTGTCAGAGCACTGACAGAACAGGTACTGAAAAAAAGAAAAACTCAGGAAAAAAAAAAAAAAGCAGTGAATCATCCATTACCATCTGTTGGGTCAAGCCAAGATGAAGGCACTGAGATGAGTAGAGGTGTAGAGGGAGATACCTGCCACATCACGTATGTGCCACAAACACTCATCCACACTCCTAGTGAAAACCTGAGAAACGACATTATGGCTTTTCCACACAAGGTTGGCATGATCAGGAATGTTCAAAATCAACCATGCCCATTTCTCTGTATTTTAGTTTTCTAATGGCTCCCTGTTAAATTCCCATGTTGTCAGAAGGCAATTGTTGGTGTCCTGAAAGAACGGTTCTATAGATTTGTTGCTCGCTTTCTTAGGTGGAAGTCCACAACAGTTTTGTTTACTTGTGCTGTGGAGTTCTTTAGTGTTGGGCTTTTATTTTCATGTTTTGGGAGCAAGTGATTCAAGTCTAAATATTAATTTTGACATTGCTTCAAATTTTGTCCCAGAGCATATGGATAGAGGTCCCTGAAAATCTCAGGTTCAGCTCACAGTGGATTAACTCCGCTGGACCGGGAGCACTCATTTGAGCACAGCAGTGGATGCTGATACTTAGGTCACCAGTTAATGTAACCTGTTGTCATAGAGCATGCAAGCGCATTTTAAAAATCAAAGGCACATCTCTCTAAGAAAATGCCACTATTTATTATTCAAAAATTCCATAAATATTTGATTCTTGGCAAAGGAAGAGGATAAGGGTTTCATTGCAGTAGTGTTTTTTTATCTTTTGGTATAAGAGCAGTGTATTATTGTGAAACGCATTTGCTAATGTATATATCATATACAGCCTACCTGCTTTGAAGAAGTAACAAAGCCAAGCATGTCTTGCTATGTACTTATGTCACCTGCAGGATTTTACACAATTCTTCCTCTCTAATAGCTAATCCCAAATCTTCTTTGCTGCTTTTTTAGACGAGTCACATTGAGTATTTTACTTCTGTGATAAAAGAAAGTGATTTGAAAATAATGTTAGGTTATTCATGGGGGTGAAATTCTTGAGGGTTGGACTAGTAGATCTCAGTGGCCTTTTCCAGTCTAAATGATTCTAGGATTCTGTGATTCTTTCTTGTATTTTCTCATACATGAGTCTCAAGCTCTTAAATTGCTCTGTAAATAAAATTGAAGATTTATTTATATTTTTATATTTCAAAAAAAAAAAAAAAAGAATGTGTATTTGGAAGTAAAAATTTGCCAAATGGTCAGATAAGGCAGATTATTTTGTTAACAATGGAATTTTACTTTTTTCTTCCCATCTGTCCATATAATTAAATATCTCCTGGCAGCTCCCAGCAGGGTTAGCTGTCCTCTAAGTAAGGCTTTGGGTACTTGTGTAGTGCTGACTGTGTGCCTGTGTTTCTCCCAAGTAACACAGTGTGCCTGAAAGGAGGCTGGGCCCATTGTGCTCAGCAGAGTGTTTTGACAGAGAGAGTTCCCACCATGTATAAAACTTTAAATTGTGTTTTAAATTAAACTAAGCCTTCTGTTGGTGGCAAGGAGACCACGGTGCTGAAAAGAGACATCATTTGTGACAAAAGCATTACAGACATCCAATGTCAGGCGCTGTAAAACAGTTTCCCTTCTGTTTTAATTGAGTGCATTCTCAAACAGCTGAACCTCAGAGGAGAGCGCAGCAATTCCCACTTTTCCACAAACAGTTGAGTTGCTTTAAACTTCACTGAAAATCTAAGCTGGGAGTTGTTCTGAGAATCACAATTCAAAATATTTTTCTCAGCTGTTAACAGGAAAGATGAAACAGTTATCTCTTAACAGCAGTAGGAATGAATAACAACAGTCAAAAGGGTTTTCATTACTTTTGCAGCTGTATCTTTTATCGTGTTTTTAAAATACTAATTTAAAGAGATTGAAGAAGGTTTGCCACTTTCTTTCCCTCACTCCATTGCTTGCGAGACCTAAAATCCCCTTTTCCATTGTGTGCACATGCATTTTTTTAGCTTGAGCGATCACCTGGCATCCAAAGATCAATGGAGAGTGCTGCACAACCATGTCATTACATATAACATTTCAACAAGCAGATGCTAGTAAGAGGAGTTCTTCGACCAGTTTTTGAAGCTGTTGTCAAATTGTAGCTTAAACATCAGAAGAATATTCTGCAGATTTACATAACCTCTACAAAGCTTGAAAAATTAATTTATGGTGAGCATCACTCAGCACTCATTTCCAGGAAGAAAAAAAACCTCTTTGAATGTCCTTTTCAGTTGAGCTCATGTTTGTAAAATTGTAAAGATAATAACAAAGCAGATTAAAATTAGCAGCAACTGCATATGTGGAAGTGCTGCTTCGGATGAATACATTATGGAAGTCACAGTGAATTAGAAGCACATGAAATGTTGCAGCCCAGGGTAGGGGTGGGATGTAAGGGTGACATCCTTGAAGCGAGATGCTCGAAAGGAAGACTGCTGCTAAACAGGATACTGTTAATCTCTGCAGATAGGCATATCCTCTATTTGTGATTTGGGGATGCAGGCATCAAGGTCCTGTTCTCAGAATTGTTTTCTGTCTGTTTTCTTTTCCCCCCACCTCTTCTGTTTTCATTGTGTGTCAGTTCAGTGCCAAAAAAAGAGAAAAAATCTAATTTGTAAACATCAAAGTTGAGTGTTAAATTCAAAGTGGTGATGAACAGGAGAGGCTGCTGTGATCTGGATTGGCACTGTGTTTCCAGTGGTTTTTAGAAGCCTGGAAAGGAGTAACATTTCAGGTTTGTGTTTTTTTCATGGTGAAAAACACTTCACGAGCTCCAAACAGAAGTGGTGAAACTGCCGTGGGGCCTCCTGAGGCAGCCTGGTGTTTTGTTCCTTCCATTTGGAATCTGAATCTCAGAAAAAATTATCTTTAGATTTGTAAGTTTTAAGGCCAGAAAGGATTATTTAAATTATTTAAATAAAATCATCCTGTCTGACTTCTTAAATAGCTCCAATAATTCTGCTTAGTTACTGCGTGGGCTCAATAAAGCACTCAAAATGTAAAATTTTATTTCAAAAAGAAACCAGGTTAAGAAGACAAAGAAGATAGTTTTGTGTCTTAGATACCAGCTGGGAGGAGTCAGTCTGCGTCTGTGTTTGGATTCTGTATCTCCCGCATTTTCTCCCTCAAAACTCAATGAAGTTCACTTTGGTTGTTCCACATTTGCCTCTTTACCTCAAACACAGGACAATAAAATCAGAATGTCTTTCCATTGCGGTAGCAGAAACATTTTGATGTGCTCAGAACTCGGAAAGGTCAGGGATAAAAGGGCTCACTTTGTATTTAATCCAGGATAGAGAACGTTAGAAAACTTCATATTAGCAGGGCTGCTTTTGTGCATTTTTAAACACTTCAGTAAATGTGTTCTTGATTGGATGTAAACTTTTACCTGCAGTGCGTGCTACCCAGGAGAATATTAAAGTAAGAAATGACTTTTAAAAGTTAGAGGACTATAAGTGATTTTACATATATTGCAGTCTTTTGGGTCCTGATTTTTCTGGCTCGTATTAATTTTATTCCATATTTACAGCTTAAGTGAGAAGAAAATTAAATTCAAGTGGTCCATAACCATATATAAATAATTACTGTTTATGAATATTACTTCACGAATTATACAGAGGATGATGAATCAAGAGAGATGAAGTGAAAAATTTTCCTGAAATATACCTGTGTATTTAACTCACAGTGGTGCAACAGAGGGGCTGGAAGCATAGGCAGGTTTCAGCAGCCTGCTGGCACAGCCTGGAGCAGGTAGCCCTCTGTATTCACCCTTATTAGCACCAAGGCAGTCTGAGCGTTGCTCACAGCTTCACATTTCTGCTGCACACTTTTTAGGCGTTTGCTGAATTTATCCTTAATTAATACAGTGAAAAATCTTGCTTCAGTCTACAGATAAAGACATAGAAAGTGGCAAAGCTGGCAGAAGACTAAAGGAATTTTGAGCATTGTGACCCTTCTCTAAAGAAGTGTGTGAATTTGTACCTGCATTCACCCAAAGTGTATTCTGTTAATTGCATTCATCTGTGACAGTTACTTGGTTTGAAACTTTCAATGATAAAATGACTTTTTAAAGGTTTCCAGAAGTTGCATAATGTTTGAATTTTTCGTTTGAAAGACTCTGTGCCATACCTTGTTGCACACTAAGTTCAGAATTTGGAATGCTATCTCAAATACTTCTGTCTGTCAAGAAAGTCTCCTGTTCACATCCTGATGGAGCTCAGTCTTGCTGAGTTTGCAAACTCTGATGAGGTCAGGCACAAAACAAAGTGGACTGTTGCACTACACCTTAATTCCCTCAGCAGAGCACAGCACTGAGCCAAGGTGTCAGAAACAGAAGATTCTTGGATATCTCTCAGGAAACGTTTATTTATTTATTTATTGTATATTGGGATATTACGGCCCTAGTTGTATACCTAGGACTGCAAGCAGGGTGTTAAGCCCCTGACCACTGGACCAGCTCTTGCACCAGCTGAAAAAACACAGAGGAGAAAGAGCAGAGCTCAGAGCATGGGAAGAGGAGAGGGGAAGGGATGAAGGGATTGTCTGCCCTCTACATTAAAATGTACTCATATGGCCTCTCATACCCTAAAAGCAGTAGGATACATGATGGAGGAGATTGCTATAGGAAGGCTATACTTAGGGCTTTGTACCTGTACAGTTCTTACCCACACCTGTGATCAGATGGCATGTTGAAATGACTGTCTTATACAGTTGGAGAAAATATCCCTCAAAGATTGCCAAGCCTAAAATGTGTTTAATTAAGAAAAGACCAGCAAAGTTTGAAAATAGATGTATAAATATTTATGAAATTACATACAAATAAATATTACAAAAGCTCATCTGATTAAGACAAGAGCTGTGACAATTCTTGTGAATTTTTAATATTAAAAATAAACATTACATTAATGAGTCTTCATTATATAATTAAACATTTTACTTTGTTTTCTTCAGAGAATTTTATTTTTACTTGACATACTTTTTTAAGTATCTAATGGGCTCTTATGACATTTGTAAATGAGGCAAAACATAAGAAATATAAGAGTTAATTCTTTATATTCATCACTAATTCAGGCTAATTCATCATAGGGGAAATAATAGGGAAGTAATCTTTTCCTTTTTTAATTTACATATAAATAGGTCTAAATCTCAAAATTGGGATACAGATTTTAAATACTCCAGAGTCCAAGCTGACTTAATGTGGGGTTTCACTTCAATTTGTTGTAGCATAACGAGGACCTTGATTTTTCTCTTAAAAAAATTACAGACAGTTAAGAGATGCTGGAAATCAGAGATTGCTTTGTACATTTCCAGCAATGTACATGGAACCAGCAAATAGAATTTGCTTGAACCCAGTTGCTTTGTGCCTTGGAGACTAAGCTTGCCTGGCCTTTACAGCCAGGTTTTGTCCCACTTACTATACAATATCTGTGTTAGATTGTAATCCTTCAGTTCCTTCAATAGTCACTGAAGAGAAGAGCAGCTCTGGTGCAGAGTTCAGCCTGGGAACTGGCTGCTGGTGGCTCTTTGTGTCGCTGCTCAGCTGGGGAGCTGGCTTCAGGTGGGATGAATTGCTAACATCAGTTTAGGTTGGGACAGCGAGTGTAAAGAAAGGGTTTAGAATTCAGAGGCACTGTCGTCAAACACCATTGTCCAATCTTTCATTTCTCCCTTTTCTGCATTGGATACAGTATACTACGGTGATATTGCAGTTAATAAGCTAGTTTGCAGGTGTACTGGAGATCTGATTGTGAGCTCTTGAGCAGTAATACGAACAGTAATGTGGTGAGTTCAGGAGTGATTGTGTGTTTATATTGCGTGTCTAGACCAAATGGAACTCAGCATGCCTTTAGCTTTTCTTGCTCAGCTGCGCAGGAATGCAAAGACCTGATCCTGCCTTGGACAATGGTTTGGGCTATGCACTTCTCAACGTAGTATATGAAATGGACAGTAGACAGGCAGATTCACTTTTGTCTTGCTAAAAATCATCATTTTCCTTCTCCTGTCCATGTGAGTTAGAGAAGGGCACCTTCTACTAGCAAGAATTATCCTAGCACAAGGATCTTCTAAAAACATCCTTCTCTCCTGTACTTTCTTCTCACATGACTGTTAGACCAGAAATATTCCAGTCAGAGACAGTCCTCCCTCTCTGCCCTACTCAATCCCCAGGAAATGTTCCTGGTGAGTGCTGTCCTTTGTGTTCCTGAAAGGAATGTGACTTGGGGTAGCAGTGTTGCCAATCTTTATGCAGTTAGTACTGTGGAGCTCATACTGCTTCTGGTCTTTCCACTCATGATATTCATTCAAGGCGACATGAAGAAGAGTTTGGGCAGTCCCATACAGGTGAGCAGAATCTGATCCAAGACAGATTCTTTCACATCTCAGTTTATATAATATCCATCTTTCTTTCTTTCTTTCTTTCTTTTCCCTAGGCCATGTCTGCCTTATGGGAATTTACACTACAGTGCTTACATTAGTGTGGTTCTATCAATGTACATTCCAGTAATTTACTGGATTAAGCAATATCTTTGAAAACCTAGGTTTGCCCCAGTGCACAGCAACTGTGTTAGTAATTCGCACTGTGCATCCACAGCAATGGAGTTACAGCGGGTCACATTTCACACACAAAGGGCCTCGGCTTTGTGAGTTTGTCTCAAATCTAATACTTTGTTAAGGACTCTTCTGGCATTAAATTTATGCACCCAACTAAGCAAAGAAAATACTGATGCTCTCTGTGCATGAAATAACAAACTCATTTCCTCACAAACATTTGAATTTCTGTCAAACATTTTAGCACGTTTACTTTTTGCTTTGCCCTCCCTCTTTGTGCATTTTTAAGCAAATTAACTTAGAAGAAAAAAGTAGTTTATAGATCAAAAGGAAATGTTGAATTATACACTTTCTTATTCTCTCTCCCAAGACTGGTAAATGTCTCTTCTCAAATAGAAACTTGAATGCTGCCACATTTTTCACACTTCTCCACTGATCCAGTTCCAATGAGATTATCTCACACTGTTCACGCAGGAATACAATTTTCCAAGAAAAGCAAGGACCAGAAATCTCCCTACTCCACACAAAAGATGAGCTTCTTTAAGAAATTGGATGACCAGTCCTACCCACTGATTAGTGTTGGCTCTACGCTCACCTGCCTTTTCTTCATCATTCACCTTTTCTGGAAATCTCTGCTCATCATTGACCTTATCAAAAAGTCTGTCTGGGGCTGTATGCATTGGAACAATCTAAAGTTGTGACAAAAGAAGAGGAATCCCTCTGGTCCTTGCATTGCTTTCAGATCAATTTCTGTAGGGTTTCCAATAAAACTAGCCAAACAAAATCCTTATCAGGCTATTGAGTGGCAAGGTTATTAGATTCTCAAGATTTCTCCTTCATTTAAGTTCTTTTCATAAAAATCTTTCCGTATAGCATCACACACGAGATAAAGACTTGAAAAGTAGGAGCCTTGCTGTTCTTTTATTATCTTTCTCAAACCTTTCCTATCCTGACCTCATCCTCTGTCTAGCCTAGCTGTTCAAAACTTGAGCCCCCAGGACGATATTAGACAGACACTGTATAAATCCTAAATTCAGGCTCACCGTCTAACATCACTGTGAGCTGGGGGAGGGAAGAGCAATGAGTGGGATGGAGACTTATTGTTGCCTTCCTTCTGCATTGTAATTTTTGTTTCATTTACAAATCTCCTGCAGTTATGTGACTTTCACTGTTTAATTAATATTAAATACTAATGTCATTTGTAGCATTTCTGTCACCCTGGTTCCTCAACTTTTCCAGATCTCGATCTTTCTTAGACTTTGAGGAGGGTGTTTGCCTTTTTAGAACACTGACTTTACTACCTGCAGAGTGATGCTGAAGTATTTCCTTGGCTCGTACAAGACACACTGATGTTTGTGAAGCTTTTTAAGAGCCTCCTAAGAGAGGACAATGGGTTGTTTTGTCTAAGCATCATAGAACATGGTCTCCTGATTTGTTACTGCTGTAAAACATACCCATGACCCTAAAGAGGCTATTAGGTTTTGGATAGTTTACATCTCAAATAATGTCAGCGCCTGAGCCCCAGAAGCTGCTATTAAAAAAGAAAGAAAAACAGTAGAGAAAAAGGAAAAAAGGTAATGTTAAACATTTTATTTGGAAAGAAATCAAAGGTCAGAAGAGGGCAAGAACTGAATACATTCACAGATTTTGTTATCCTGCCCTTAATGTTACTTCTGAAGCATATTTGAAATAATTGGGCTTGCTGGAAACCTTCCAAAACATTTCAAGGGGCCAACAGATGAATTGGCTATGCTCTATCCAAACTTTAGTTAGAGTATTAATTCTTAGATGTATAAAAGTCTTCTAAAATAAAAAATAAGGAAAAGATTTTCTTAGAACTCTTCACTTGGACTTATTAAAATAACACTTCTCTGTAGAGACAAGTTAATCATGATTGCCAGAGTAAAGATTCTGTTAAACATAAAAGCTGTCACAGCCCTTGTAGCGAACTGCAGCTTAGAGAGAAAAAAGACTGAGATGATGCTGTTAGAGAAAAGGTTGTTCAAATTGTACAGACACCCTTCATAATTCGTGCTAATGATAAACAAACATGCCACAGAATGAGAAAAAGATCTGCAAAAGGCAAAAGAGTTACTAAAATGCTGCTCTCTCAGCAAAAAGGTGCTCAAAAAGGGAATCTTTGCCATATCTAAAGGAATGCCACAGATGTTAAAAGGTAGAAAAAAAAAAAACAGATTTATTGCAGTTAGCTGGGCTGGTATCATGATTACTCTGTCTTATCTTTGAGCAGACTCTTCTACAGCAATGTCTTCTTCAAGATCAAATGCCACCAAAAAGCATTGCTTCTGGGGTGAGATCAGTCTGCCGATTGTTCATTTCTACAAAGTACAACAGCATGAAGACAGAAGTGACTTGACATCTAATTTACTCACACGAATAGCCATGCATTTACTGGCTGGCAATTTCCCTTAGGCAATAGCAGCTGGCTTGCTAGCTCCAGACTTTCTGGTTTTGCTCCACTCGTCCTGAAATCAGTCACCTGTAGTTCCCCGTAGTAGATCTCCCTTTGAGCTATCTGGTGCATCGTTGGTTATCTTTTAATAGGCAGGTATTAAGTCATTACTTTACTATGATTTCTTGATAGCTCAATGAATTCATAGTAACTAAAGCATCTCTTCAGATATCGTTTTGGAGAAGCCAAGGATTCTGAAGAGACATCAGGTTGAGAGTAGGCTTTGACTTACTGATCCAGCTTGTCAAATATTACAGAAAATGTTATCATGAAGAGGTATTGCTATGAGTCAACTGGAACTAGATTTCACATGATACAGAAGGTGAGATTTATCAGAATGTATCTGAGGGATGATCAGAGAGAGTACAGCTATCTTACAGTTCTAATATTTTCAGTTAATTTTATATTCAGGTTTGAGAAGTGCTGCACTTCTTGCAAAAAGAGTTGGATAAGAGACGTTTTTAAAAATGACAAAAGAAAGGTGAAAAGACAAATTGCACTAATCCAAGATTGAAGAGCCCTTCTTGTGATCTTTTGGGATGGAGTCCCAGAGAGAAGATCAGCTTGTGACTGAGATCTGAAACAGGGTTTTCTCAAGTGTCTACTTGAAGAGTCAGAACATAACCCTTAAGAAAGTAATGAGAAAGTGTTGGGCAAAGGGATTTGCATCACACAGGTGAAGTTTCTTTCATACAATGCTTTAGGTGTTTATGCAAGGTGAGCATGATTGTGAATTCAGAATACTGCAGCAGAGAGCTAAGAGTAGTGCTTTGACAAGTGCACTAAGCCTCCTGGCGCTGGCACAGATTACCCTGCTATGAGAAGGGGCCACAGGAGACAGTCTATCAAGACTTATGCTGGCAGAGCCATGTTGTCTGTGTGAAGACATGAGGAAAAAATAGATTCAATTCGTGGAAAAGGACACTTGCCATCATTTTGTAAACAGCAGATGTAGAAATGAGCATGAATAGGTAAGCTGTTTTATTTGCTGCTCGTTGCATGAGCATTTTCCTGGAAGCTAATCCCACAAACACTTACACTGCTGCTCGGTTTGGGTCACCATGTTTGTCTCTTTTTGCCCACCCTAAGAAAATAACAGTTGGTGACAGTGCTTTGACTCTCATATTGTCAGGCTGCATTTGTACTGCATGCACACTACTGCACATTGAAGTCTGGAACAAGACAGTGTATTATTAGAGGTAGGAAGCATTTAACCAAAAGAAATGATTGTTAGATCTTGACTTGATGTGTGTATCTTAACATGCAAGACTATTTGGTGGACAGAAGCGGGGAATTTCTCAGGGCAAGCACACAATTGTGCTGCAATTTACAACTGCTCATTATTAAAAGAGAAATAAAATAATCAAAAACAGTTTTCTGTAGCTAGGGAAAAGGTTTTTCATGTCTGTTTTGTCTTTCAAGATATACACTATTTCCTCCCACTTCTGGGCCACAAGGTTTTCAGACCCACCGTGATAATTACCGCTTCTCTGAATGCCTTCACTAAACGTTATACTTCTATCATTTTAACAACGGAAGATGGAGGAGTATGGTAAAATATGTGTGTGTGTGTGCACTCCTATGTATGTGTGTGGAGAGAGTTTTATTAGACATTGCTGTCACATCCCTAATGTGACACTTCAGCCCCAAACCTGCTGGGTGCCTTCAACTCCCACAACTTGATTTTTCAGAGGTGGTGACTCCCTGCAGGTCTGATTGATTTCGGTGGAATTGTGGCTGCTCAGCACCTTTCTAAAGGCTGCTGTGTTCAGTGAAGGTGCTCAGCACCTTGCAACATCAAGCTTCCCCCAGCACATGCTGCTGGGCTTTGTAACTCCAAAGCTGCCAACAGCATTTTCAGTGTTTTCATCAGACCCAGATTATCCACAGAAAGGTGTTCATTCCTCGCTAGCCTGTAACTGGTGATAAATACTACGGTTATAATATAAAGTTCAGAGCTACCAGGTATCTCCTTTCCCTTTCCCATCATTCAGATTTTCTGTGTAGCAATTCTCTTCCTTACTGCATTTCTCAAATGCCTTCCATCCCTTGATGCTGACTGCTCTTTACATTGTCAGTGATCCCCTTACACTGCATATCCGCTCCTTGTCCTACCTCTCAAATACTCCTTATAATACCCATCTCCCTTCCCTGTAATCTCTCTGAGGTACTTAAAATGCTTCCTTGTCTTGTCATACCTTTCAGATACTCCATATATTATAACCTGAACACTTCTGTGCTCACCTAGCCAGAAAGATTGCCGACGCTCTGAGTGACAAAAGTGATCTAAAGAAAGATGTAGTGAAAAAGTAAAGGTTACATCTTACTGCACTCAAGGAGGATCAGTGTGGCTTTTCAGGTCTGCTAGCCAAGCAAGGGCTGCAGCTACAGCATCATTTGTAGTTCCAATTTGCCTGGCAAATATCATGAAATTTCACAGTTCTGGTCATTGTGTTACAAGAAACCTGCACTGGCAGCATACAAGAAAAGCTAGACATTGATATAATTCACTGAAAGGATTTTCCTGTCTATCAGAGAGGGAATTAAGTCTCCACTAGGTAGTTAAGTTGTATATCTACGTTCAAGCTATGGAAATGGGTCTCCACAGCTTAGTTTAGTAAAATATGCTCAGAACTACTAATTCTCTGCAATCTTTCAGAAATCAGTGGGGCCATGCTGAGTTCAAATGAGCACACAATTTGACCTCATCACTTCTGCAAATTATTTGCCTACACCTTTTTCCTGAAATGAAATGCAAGGCTTGCTTATGATGGCACCAGGGACTTAGTGAGATCAGGTGCAAAGTCCCAGTGCATCAGCTAACATCAAGTACTGTGTTCTCTTTTGGGCCCTTCACTACAAGACATCTTGGTGCTGGAGCATGTCCAGAGAAGGGCACCTGAGTTGTAGGGGGTCTGGAGTCAGTCTCTTCTCCCAGTCAATGGTGATAGGATGAAAGGAGATGGCCTTAAGTTGTGCCATGGGAGGTTCAGGCTGGCTGTTAGGAACAATTTATTCTCAGAAAGATTGGTGATGCACTGGCACAGGCTACCCAGGGAGGTGGTGGGGTCGCTGTCCCTGGAGATGTTCACAGAACGTGGAGATGTGGTACTGAGGGATGTGATTATTGAGCATGGTAGGTAAGGACTGACAGTTGAACACGGTGATCTTGGTGGTCTGTTCCAACCTTAATAATGATTCTATGATTTTAACCATGGGGGAAAGTGAACTGAAAGGGATTGCTGCTTTATCTCATTAAAAAACAAGGGAGTCTCTTCCCTTGTTCATCACACAGAGCATGCCCCCTGTCTGTTATGTCCTCCCTCAACATGTTTTGATACATCTGCTTTGAAGTGATGATATAGGAGTTGTCTAGTCAGAGCCCTGTTATCCTTTCACACGGAGGTAGGACCATTTGGATGGGCTTTAATCTCGTTAACACTACTTTCACTGCCTCTGTCCTATTATGCCCATCTGCAATTCTATCTGTGTGATTAAAATCCCAGTCTGGCTTTTGGTATGTTTAGTCCTGATTGATGCCTGCATGCAATGAGAACCAGGCTACCTCATTTTCTCCAGCTTAGGAATTTGATCCTTCTACATAGTTTTTTGGTGCTGTTTGGTGTTGTTGTTGTTTATTTGTTTTTTAACTTCTCTCTAAAAGGAAGCTTTCTTCATTCTTTTGTATGATCTGACCAGTGAAGATGGTATTTTTCCTCTAAACAGACAATTTTCTTATTGCCATATAAGTGTAAGATTGCTTGTTGCAGATCATCCCTTTGAAGATTGAAGATATAAGTCAGTTAAGTGGCATCGTATTGGTGAATATCCTTGGTTTTTGTAAATGTTTTTTCTGTGTCTATATATTGAGCCGTGTTAAAAGGCAACTCAGAAAGTACTGATTTTATGAGTGACAGATAATCTGTATTGAATGCACTGCGATTCAGTTCCACAGCAGACTTGTTACCAAGACTTTGCAAATTCCTTTCCTGAAGAATTTGACATTCACTATTATTAAGTCAAAAAAGCAGCACTTGCTCCAGATTGCAGAGCTGACATCACACTTATGAATATTTCCCTGTTGAGCCTTTATTCTTTGTTATCCTGGAACTTCAGCTTTAGGTAGACCTCTTTCTCCTTTTAATTTCAATTTTAATTCCAATGTGTTTTTTGGAAGTTGGGTTTTGCAGAGGTATCTTGGCCTGTCATGTGCCATGGATCAACTCTTTGCAGTAAAGGAATATGATTGAAATGAACAGCAATTTTCAGTGAATGTCAATCTTATTGCAAACTGCAGGAAGAATAGCTTTCGTTATTTTCTTCCAGGAAGTTATTATCTGAAAATGAAAAGTTAATTTATTTCTGGAGCATACCCAGGATTCTTCTGTGGTCGTACTTGTGGTGCATCCAGCCTGCAAGATACACAGTCAGAGACATGAAGAAGAAATAGAGAAATTGTTCATTCAACTTTTGTTTCCATAGCTGAAAATCAGGCAGTGAGTGACTAAGAAAAACTCTGGGAAGAAGGCTTAACAGTGCAGAATAAAGTAAAAAAATGTGTATGGAAATATTGTTGAGAACAGCCCTTCAAGTTCCTCATTAATATTAGAAAGAATAGTTATTTTTGTTTTTTTTCTTGGCATTCCCACATGACAGAGGCATTCAGTTTCTGCCCTGTTGACCAAGAATCATCTCCTAGTGCCTCATCAAGACAGGTTGCTGTCTACTGAAAGCACTTTGTGTCTGGGAAGACATTAGCGAGCAGAAAGTAAAAAAAGTATTCACTTTCAGTCCACTGAGTTGGTGAAGACTGATCTGGTTTCTGTTTATCAGCTGACAAATGTAATTGCAGCTTATAAATCAAGTGTGGCCATGAGAATTGGCAGCTCTTCTGGTTTAAAATGTTTGCTAAAGCTGCTAATACTGTAATAATACAAGTGAAGTTACATAAATATCATTGGTTTTCTTCTTAAATAAAAATAATGGCCATCTATAATTGATCTTTGTTTCTTCCTCGGAAAGAAATGGCATTAAAATGTCAAAGTGGAGCTGGAATATTGAAGGTGGCTGCCCACCTCTTTGTTTGAAACTAGAGGAAAAGAGAAGATAGGACCCTCCTTGGTTGTGGCAGGGGGTCCCTCTGGAGATGCGAATACCTAAGGATTAACTCTGGGAAGGAAGAAAAGCAAGGAGGAAGGGAATTGTTGGCACAGGAAAGAGTTGAGGAGCAGTTATTTGTACTATGTTAGAAACAAGAGGCTCCAGCTGAGGCAGGAGCACTGCTGACATGTTGTTAGGCACTCCCCGTGAGGGAAGGGAAATGTTGCATTGGAGTGTTTATAATCTGAATAGGAAGTGGATGGGGTAAATTACCTACTATGCTCTTTGATTATTAGACAGGAGCAAATTGAATTTCAGTGACTTGTCTAGAGTTACTTGGTGGTTCTGTAACATGGCTAGGAATAAACCCAGATAATCTTTCTTTCAAAGAGCTGGCAATATTACCCATCTCATTTTATAGTCAGGTCACTGAACCCCAGTGCCTTTGTTGGCACAGAGAAATCTGTCTTGATTGCATCCCGGATCCGTCTCTCTTTCCTCATCTAGAAACACTGCCAGAAATCTCTCACAGTTTCTCTCAAAATCAAGCAATTTTTCTTCCTCTGCTCTTTGCAGGAATTACACAACCCCGGTAGTTTTTCAGCTCTTACAGTGTTTTGAAATACTTGCTTTCTTCCAGTGAAGATGAGAGCAGCCCTTCAGCATTCCTAAAGAGATATGGATTACCGAAGGGAGTAGTGTTCCTCTTTCAATCTCCCCACCAGTTCTTCTAGAGGTGGTTCAGTCATCTAACAGCTGCAAAAAAAATGGCTCGAGAGCTCCATGGAATTTGTAGCAGGCTACAAAATGCAAGTTAAGAACAGCTGTGTTAAATGGAATAGGTCATAATCCAAGGGGCATAGGCAACATGAGTATTTTCATCTCATTTTTTTGGCTTTTGATCTCAGATGATCTTTTAGCATTGTGAAACTACTGCTTGGAATTTATTTATTTATTTATTGACACTGGAAAAAGACATCTTTTGTCAATGTGTGCACCTGGTAACTCTCAAATAAAATTAAAAAATAAAATTAAATTAAAAAAAAAGGAAAAAATCTTATTTACACATTCTATTAGAAAGAGTGATGCAGAGAATAATCAGGAAAAGAGCAGGAGAAGTGAAGTCGACCCAGAAAAGTATCCAACTTCTTTCTAAAAAATTAATTTGATTGCAGCTAGGTATGACCTTTTGGCTGCAAAAAAACAAGTCATGGGACCCAGCTCAGCGTTCAGCGTGAACACATTCTGAATTTCCCTGAGAATAATGAAGCAGTAGGTAAACTTGAAAAAGACAGCAGAGGCCGAAAGCACACCATTGTCTTCCTTCTGTTGCTAACTGGCACGAGTCACTGCAGACTGATGCAATTCGTGCATGCTGTAGACTTCAGGACAAAGCTGAGGCCACCCCAGAATGATGACATGATTCCCAGTGTGGAAGATGAAATGTCTGAACAGAGCTCCCCAGCATCAGGACACTCAGCCCAGATCCGTGTAACTTCATCCCATTTTTTTTTTGTTCTTCTGTCACAAATAAAGATTCTACAAGCTGAAGGTGCCCAGTAATTTTACTGCTCATTATCCAGGGAGTCCAGGATCCCATCTGTTCATGCATTGTGTCATTGAGTTGGTCGTGTTACCTTCTGCAAATATGGAGCACTGAGCACTGGGATCCACACAATGAGCTCCTCAGCAGTAATTAGAAACCTTGGTCTGTGTCTTTAACAGCAAAATTAATAAATAAGCCATCAGTATTTGTATGAGGGGTGAATGGACAGTGTGGCGTTTAGCAAGGTAGATTTCTGGGTGCTCTCTTCTTAAATATAGCACAAATAGTGTTGTTAATTCACATACAAAGAGCTTGCATACTGGTGTCTTAACTATAGAGCCACTGCTCTGCTCACATAAATTGGCACCACTCTGCTGCATGTTGTAACTTCTCTAAATTTGAGCCGTTTAGTCAATGGAACTAATCCAGTTTACCTCAGCTCAGAATCCAATCCACAATTAAGACTTAGTTTACAGTAAAGGTTTTCTCATTCTAATGTTCTCATGTAGTGCTTGAGGTGATCAAAACTTTCCCTTCCCTGCTTTTTGGTTCCTTAATCCCCAATTAATTTTTAGATCTAAACACATGCGTGACTTTTTCAGACAACTTTCAGAAAGTGTTCTGAGTCACTCCAATCAGTCCTGAAGCACAAAATATCCCTTGGTTGACATTCCGAGATCATGAGCTGTGGTTATGTGTATTTCACTGTTCACATGGTAACAGAATCAAAAGAAAATCGTAATGAAACACAATGGTGGGATTCAGAAATAGGTTACAAAAACATTCCTTTTTCTTTTTCTTTTTTTTTTTTCCTTTTTTGCAGCCTTAACAATAGAGAAGAAATGAACTTAGATTGGGCCAAAATCATCCTTGTTGCAGTGCCAATTATCTCACTGAAGTTGCACCTTGCAATAACTCAATAATTAGATAAAATTGTTTCAGTTAGACTTGTTCCATCCCCAGTCTCCCTTCAATGGTAACCTGAAAATAATTCGGCTGTGAAAAATCAAAGCTTTGGATTGTCATTAACTCTTTATATGTCTTCCCTTCTTTTTAATTGTTAAATATTTAATGGAAATTTGCATTAGAAATTGATATTAAAACTGGATTTATCAGAAAGGATGAGTCTCTGATGGTTTAAAACAGAAACAGCTTCTGTATAAGCATGAGAAGAAAGGGATGAAAAAGACTTAATTCTGTAGCTCTAAGCTGTCCTTTGTCTTAAAAGGTAAGAAAGGAATTACCATGGAAACCTGCTCACTCATTTCTTTTCATAGAAAAAGACTTTTACTTAATTACTATGAACTTGTACTATCTTATCTTAAAATAATATTTCAGGTCTCTTTCCAAAGTAGTGTATTTATATGTCAGACAGAACTAAGGGAAATGCTATCAGAAGGGAAATAAGCATTTGTCTGTGTTTAAATCATAGCTCTCGCTCTGTAGCAAACATTTTTATTGCTGTTGTGAAATTCACACCTCTCCGGAGGAAACCTTCTTATAGAATCTGCTGGTTTTTTTCAGCTCCTATACATGTATGTAAGCAACTGTAGCAAATCTCTTTTAAGTAGCAACAATAAAGAACAGTAATTGAACACTTTAATTTAAAATTATAAAAATGTTCCTTCCTTTTCTGGAGGGAAACCTTTTCCGTGGGCCACTTTCCAGAATTCAGGAGAGAAAAATTTCGTCTTGCTCAGATTTAGAGAGCATGACAGTCAAAACTGGGACACAACGCAAAGCTCTGAGTGTTCTGCTATTTCGCTCCACTTGTATTGTCAGTTCAGGTGCTAATGAAACAACAGAAGGTGGTTGTGTAATGAATTTGTACCTCTGGGACTTTAAACTTTGCTCTTGAATCTTTATCATGCCATGGAACAGGCTCCTCGTGGCAGTGGTCACAGCACCAATCCTAACGGAGTTCTAGATGTGTCTGGGCAATGCGCTCAGAAATTTGTTTTTAGTTATGAGTGGTGCCACGTGGAGGCAGGAATTAGACTCACTGTTCCTTATGAGTTCCTTCCAGCTGAGGATGCTCTGTGGTTCTATGAATCACAGTGCTATTCACAGTGCTTCTGAGGTACTGCTTCCATTGCTTCCTCTCCATACCTTCCTACAACACCTTCACTCTGGGGTAGAAATAATCCTCCGTCTGTTAGACAGTATTGGTTTCTTCATAGCTTTCTTCTAGGGTAACTTAGTGAGCAAGATCTACACCATGCTCCTCACAGGAAGCCTTTCTCCAAATGTCTGTCAGTCTAACCCAACTTAGAGATCACGGAAGGTAGAATCAATATTCTAAGGGAAACTTTGGTGGTGTAACCCATATTAAATGTATTTAACATATTTCACTACTGAAAGAGTAGCTTCCCTCATATCTCAAAGTATGCAGGCTTTTGCTCATGGAGCTTCAAAACCTTTTTCCAGCTGGAAAGAATGAGGAATGTATTTCTGGATGACATGGAAACAGAGTGTATCATTATCTGTATCTGCAATGATCTTTGGTTTTCATTTCACATCTGTGAGGCTTCCGGTCTTCTGCAGTTATTCTGCCAAGAATTATATCTGTGGGAGTTTATTCCCTAGGAAAAAAGGCAAACGGAGAACTTTCAGTCTAAAGTAATTTAATTTAGTGGAAGCAAAGCATTAGAGATCAACAAAAACAAAGTTTCCATGAAATGCTGCAGAATACACAGCTCTCCTGAAGCACTCCACAGTAATTTTAAAACTAAATGGCTGATGTCTTTACACCTCTTAGAAATGTGTGAGACAATAACTTGCAGGCATTTATTTTTAAAATTATATAATTTGGGGGAAATCATAGATTATTTCAGTTGCTCTGGGATGCATGAAGTCCTGTCTCCACTCATTTCTTGGTGGTGCCTTTGTGTCATTTGAGCGATCTAGAAGTTTCTCAGTATAAATGAGAATCTGCCCATAATACACTTAACATAAGAAGATTTAAAGTGTTTATAACTTCTGACTGACTTCAGTCATGATTTTGCCCTGTATGTCTCTGTGACAGTGAAATGCATACAGAGAGTGTGAGTTGTTTGAGTTTGAGCTGTGTGTAAAAAAAAATGTTGTACTGTGGGTTTAAATGCAAAATATTAAAACCTGAATGCACTGTATAGAGATGCAACATGCTCCCCTGTGTCATTCTCTGCCAGAAAAGTTGACACAAACCTTTTTAATATCTTTGCACCAAAGATGTAGACGCTTCAACTTTCACCATTTTAATTCAGCTGCTTTTAATAATGCTTATAACATACAAAGATCAGCTCCAACTTTACTGAAGAAAAACTGTATTTTCTGGTATCTGCTAAGCTGTGTGTCATGAGTTTCTGTAATAACTACCAGGGATTAGGTTAATAGCATTACAGCTGGAAGTGTTACTTCCGACTTTGTGAGACCTGTTTACGATTTACAAGGTTGGAGTGATTAGCAGTGCAGATGCAGACTCCGCTGGTTACAAAAGCTTATATTGGCTGGAAAGCATAGTGGATTCGTTTTCCGGAAGAAAAATGTGGTATGTTACAGCAGAAAGTGCTGCTGTGTGTGGAGAATCTTGGGCTCATTAGGGATCTATTCACAGAAGTAAAACAGCCGTTGATAAGATGCTGCTAGGGACATCCTCAGTAACTGGGATGTCATATAGCAGCATATGCTCCACAAGGTTATGAAATACACTGGAAATACTCTTAAATGGAAAAGCCCCATAAGCCATGGAGTGACAATAAGTGACATCTTCGAGGAGCCAAGTAACATAGGGAAATTCCTTCATTATGAGACATGGCTTAAAGGTTCATCAGTCACTAGAGAATTTAGCTTTTGGGGGGAAAAGAAGGGACTGTGTCCATCCCTTGCTTCCACCAGTCCACCTAGAAGGAATATAATGATACCTCACACCTGTGTAAGATTCATACAGGTACCTCTCAGTTTGCACTGCCCAGATAGGTGGTGGGTTCTCCATCCTCAAAGACAGCCAAGGTCAGGCTGGACAGGGCTCTGAGTGCCTGATCGAGCTGTAGGTGTCCCTGTTCAGTGCAGGGGAGTCAGTGCAGACGACCTTTAAGAGTCTCTTCCATATCAAAAGATTATATGATTCTATGATGTCTTCACAATTAGAGACCTCCTGCTGCTATTCCGGACATCCTAACACCTGAACCAGTGCTCCCACTATGTGGGCCTTTCATCTGACAACTGTGCCCTTCCTACGTAAACTGCAGCTTTAGAGACTAGCATACTGTCAACTAAAATAATGCTAATTATCTTTTACCATTGCGTATTCAGACTTTCTGATCTAAAACTTTGAATCAAAGAAAATAAGAATGTTTCATCACTGACAACCTGAAAATACAAAGACTAAATTCTGTCAGTTTTTATATTAATCCTCCTTCTATAAACTGCATCAGTGCCCATGGCATCGGTAATCCCAATTTACACAATTAGAGACCAGCTAGTGCTGCGGGCTCATTTGTGGCTTTTGTCAGCTCTCTGGTCCCCAGTAATCTCCATTCACTTTCTTTGTTCCTAACTGGTTTCCGCAGATCAACTCTTCCCTTCATACACTATAAAATGGAGAACTACTGCTTCATACTGACTGTTCTTCAAAACATGGGGAGGAGTGATTAGGCTCTGACCACCATGGTGTAAAGCCCTATGTCTCATTTAATTCCCTTCTTGCTGCTTTTTTCTTAAACATATCTTGCTAGCTACAGCTTTCTATAGATAAACAGGCACCGTGCTGGAAAATTTCGCACTCAAAGTGAAGCCTACAAAATTTGCATTTGTCAAATTTTACAATGAGGTGGAAAAATGGCACTCTTTACTCAGAACAAATTTGAGACTTAATTGCTTGTAAGCTAAGCAGAAATCAAATTCATCTGGTCAGAATTTAAATCGTGCTTTGGTTTTGCAGATTGTAGCTCTCCCACCCCCCCCTTCCCCCCCCCCCCAAAAAAAAAAAAAATGCTAGAATTTACTGGGAACTTTAATAAGACCAGAAGAAATTGGTGGTATATGGTGTGCCTAATGGAATTCCAGAACTCCTCCTACATAGTTTTTGTACATAAACACAGCCTGTTTTTTCGCAGACTTCTGCACCTATCCAGTATTTCAATGTGAGTATAAAATATTTGCCCAGTCACAAAGATTGTTTATTAGTTGGCCCTCTGCTGTGTGTGCTTGGCTTAGGAAGACCCTTTATGAGCTTCAGCCAGACAGACTGCATGAGGAGAAGAAAATACATGTCGGGAATGTGAAGGGATATAGCTGCAGATTATAGTGCCTGGAGGATTTGTGGTAAGACCAAGCTGTCATATAAGCTATTACTATTTAGGCAGCAGACTGTGTTGACCTCCCTGACTTGCATGATCAGGAAGGTGAAAATATGCTCTCCTTTTCTGTTTGAAGGGTTTTGTGAATCCCTTGAGCAGCAAACCAAAAGCCTCGTGCAGTTGCAGACAAGGTTGGTATTGCTTACTTCAGCCAACCTGTCCTGCACACTAAACATTTGCAGAATAAATTGGGTCCCTATGAAGAACTTGAGTCTGAAGGGTGTCCTAAATTCATTTTCCAAAGTAGCAAAAGGTTGCACTAGTTGAAAATTCAGCGCAGCATTCAAGGAGACTTCCTGTCACTGCTGCTGGGAATCTCCGATGCCAAATGGCAGCGTGATTAGAAACATGACAGCCGGTGACCCTTTGCTTGCTCTCATCCCGAAGGACCTTAAAACCTCAGAGGAAATTCAAATCACAAGAGAGATGCTTTCAAATTTGCCTGAGGAAACTGAGTAGTTTGGCTTTGGTTTTCTTTGTTGGTTATTTGTTTGTTTGTTTGTTTGTTTTGTTGGTTTTTTTTCTTTCTTTCTTCCAGAATGCATTTCTTCCTGGGAAAAAAAAAAAAAAAGAGGAAAAGACAACTGAGGGAGTGTGTTGTCCCAGGGCGATGTGACTGTGGCATTAAGAAAGGTAGTGGGGGTGGTGAGGCACTGAATGTGCTTTTCTGTTTGTTCATATGTATGTTTTAAGTGCTGTATTGCTGATGCTTCTAATGCCATATGGTCGAGCAGCTGATGGTTAAATGCTGATGCTGAAACATGATGCTGACACAGCAGATGCTAAAACGTGACTGTGGCAAAGCTGATAGCAAAACACTGAAGGTGAAACAGAAATGCAAAAAGAATAATGTTGATAAAAGAGAAACGTTTGATGTTCCCCCGTTAGATATGGTATTTCTGGAGTCGGCAATAACCGTAGCAAGAGATGCTTGGAAGGGCAAACTGGAGGGTTGCCAGATGCTTGGAAAACCAGTGGAGCTGTCAGCTGTTTGCTACTGAGAGATAGTGAGCAAACCTTCTCAGTCTTTCCTCTACAGAGAAAGACGCACAAACCCTTTAGAAAGAAAGAAATCAGTTGTGAAACTTTCTTTCCACCTTGTATAGACCACGCAGCAGGAGCTTGTGTCAGCTCTCTGCTGGCCCCATGGATAGGGAAGTGGCTGGCTGCACACCAGCAGATTGCCAGCTGGTCACAGCGGAATAACGAGGTCAGCCAGTGCACACAGTCTGTTTCCTTGCATGTCTCCCTTAACATTTATGTATTTTTTATGGTTTCAAGCATTTAGAACAATGATTTTAAACATTTAGTTTCAACAAACTCTTGTCCAGTTCTTGGGTGTGTTTGTATTTTTTTTTTCAAAAGAAGATATTCTGGGGTGTGCTTGCTTATATTTCCAAAGGATAGCTTTGGTTGTATTAGCAAACCTATACTGTATGTCTTGTAAGGTGCAGGAATAGCATTTAATATATGAAAGAAGTATCCAAGTTATTCTAGAAGCCTAAAGTAATTTCCAAAAACTGGGAGAGAGCCAAATAACTTTAGTGGCGTAATAAAAGTAAGAAGAAAATGCACTTTCAGATCTAATATATTCTCTCAACTGATGGCCAGTGCCCTCAGAAAATCTGGGGTAAATTGAACAGCAATCTTCAGCATCAGGAAAAGCTGTTCCCGTTCTGTGCAGATCAAATTTTGTCCTTCTTACTTTGCTTATTGAAGGTAGACTGAACTGTAGAACATAGTTTGTTATTTCAGCAGCCATTTACTTGTCAAAGGTCTTGCAGAATGCATGGGAAAGGAGTTGGAGAAAGTTTGACCGCTGGCATGTGTTTTTTTGGAAAGGGCACAATCAACATCTTCCACAGATACCTGCAGTGTTCAGCCAGAGAAAGTGGAAGAGAAGTCTTTGAACTGTATGTTCCTTAGAGAGCCCTGGCATGTGTTTTTGTTTGCTTGAAGCTTACTGTGTCTTCCCAAAGAGTACAGGGAGGTGGCATGGAGGAGACCTGGGTTAGGGTTAGCAGAAGGCTTTTCTTTTTTTCTATTTTGTGCAGCAGATCCCTGGCTAAAAAGCATGTTGTTCTGGTTCATGTCTGGAGATTCAAAATCCTTCTGGGGTTTGTGTGTTAAAGAAGAGGTACCAGCCCAGGTTCTGCTCTCTGGTACAGAGAGGGACAAATGCAGAGCACACACCAAGTTCTGTCACTGGGAGGTGAGCAGGGTGGGCGTTCCTGGGCTGGCTGTGAGTAACTGTTAGGGAATCAAACACCAACTGTGAGTAATAGGAGTGAGGTTTTTGCAGATTACCACTCTTGCCTTCTAAAGTAATGAACCCTGTCAAATGGTGTCAGTGTTCAGAGAGAGCTAATTTCTTTTAGCAGCACACTGGATTGTGCCTGGATCTCAGCTCAGGGCAGGCATTTGGGGAAGCAGGCAACAGAACTTTCCTCTAGAAACTTTGACAGTTGCACAGTAAAAATGCGAACGGTTGGTTAGTTACCTCACAGTAACGTGTATCACTTGAGTAAATTTTGGTGGATGTTCATGTCCAAATCACAGCTTTCTTGGTAAGCTGGATATTCGGGAAAACAACTTCTCAGAAAGAGTGGTGAGGCTCTGGCACAGGCTGCCCAGGGAGTGGTGGGCTCACCATCACCAGAAGAACAATTGAGATGTGGCACCAAGGGACATGGTTATGGGCAGGGTGAGGTGCGTTGAGGTTGGACTAGATGATCTCAGAGGCCTTTTCCAACTCTAATGACTCTATGATTCCTGGTTGCACACTTGCAATCTTTTTCCCAGACTAAACCTCCATTTGGAGTTCCCCTCTGAGGCACTGGGGCAGCTGTTTGTTTCCTTGCTTAAAGTGACAGAAAATATCCAGAAAGACCACTGTGGAGTATAATCTCAAGTCTTCTGACACTTCAGAAAAAACTCCTCTAGCATCCAGCCAGATGTCAATAACTACAGAGAAGTCTCTGGAAAGGGAATACAGAGCCTAAGGGGAGGAACACAACTGTTGTTCCTGGGAAAGTTCACTCCAGTGTGAAAGCTTATGTTTAAATCAATTCTAAACATGTTTTCGAAGAGTAATTTGCACCCCAGTGATTTGGGAAGAGGTTCGGTGTTTGGTACCTAATAAAGATAGCTGGCATTGGTAAGGATGTTATTTTAATTATAACAACATGGTAATGGCATTTTCAGGAAAGGATCCCACAGAGTTCTGACTGCAGACGTTTCTCTACTCACAGCATTTAAACAGCTGCCAAAGGGTTTCCATTAATAGGTTATTTGGATAGTGTTTGCAGGCTTACACTGCACTATCACTGCCTCACAGCCCTCTTTTCACTTTCCTGACTTTCTTGGAAAGATGAGCCAAATAGATTTGGCCAGAGCCAAATCTCAGATTAGAAGGCAAGAAGGCAAGCAGGGAGAGGCAATGGTATTGCAGTGAGCAAGGTGAGAAACAGCCCTCGATATCACCAGCTACTGTAATCCCACTCTGCATGCAGAGAGCATTTAGGATGGCTTTCAGTGTCTGCTCGTGAGAGCTGGCTGCTGCAGTAAAGCCCTTCCCAAGTCTGCAATGTGACTGTATTCAGGGACTGAGAATCACTATTGGAAATCTAGGCACTTATGACTTGCTGTCATTCATTGTTCTGGTGTAACTAATTGCCCTTGACCTTGCTGACACTTAAAACAGCTGAGATGTTGCTCAAGGGATCAGTGCTGGGACTCAGCATTCCTCTGTGCTGAATGGTGCACAGTACGAGCAGGCCTCATCTCACACCTGTTCTGTACACAGGGAGGAATCCTCTACTCAGAGCAGTGCATGCAGGGACCAGGCCCAGCTACCTGTGCTTGCAAAATCACTTCTGAGGACACGCAGCTCACATCGTGCTTTTACAGCACAGCCTGGATAAGGGAAGAACTCAGGGAATACCTGTGGCTTGTCAGAGCGTGCAGCTATCCTCGGCTCTGTTCAGCTATGCATTCACATTGCTTAGAAGATTTTGCAAATGTATTACCATCCCCGCCAGATTGTAGTGCTCTTTTATATATATTAGTCTCTAACCAACAAATCTATACGTGAAAAAAACCTGAAAATAACTCTGTGTAAATCATCATCAATTCTTTTATTATTCATTAAAATAACATTAATCATAAACCTCTTTGGTATTCATGTGGTTGTAATATGTAGTTCCAAAGGAATTATGGATTAAAGGGGACTTAAGCTCAGAACACTCGGTTCTCTATGAACATGCTGTGTTCATTATGTTAGATTTAGTGTGAACTATTTTCTTCAGTATTATTAGAAGGGAGTAATGGTTGAATTGCGCATTTATTTGAAAGTGATTAAAGTAAAATTTTCACCTTGAATAAAACAGCAGCAACATATTAACAATTTTTATCATGCCCACAAAAGAAATCTCTTCTCAAAAGATTGGAAATAATCCTCTGAAATCTACCTGCAGCTGATTATGTTAACCCATGAGAAATACATTTCCATCTCTACAGATTGTTGTTTTTTGTTGTTGTTTTTTAAACTTGGTACTGTTGAGGCCGCTAATATCTCTGCTGTTCACATGCACCTAGGGGTAGTGTTAGGATCACTGCACATTCACTCTTCTGTTTCTGACTTCTGGAGGCCCTACATTAATATTCTAAGACTCATTACCGATGTAAAAACTAACTGGTTTACTGAACATTGCATGTCTGGCCTCATGTCTGCATAGCACTAATTAAAAATCCTAAACTTCTTTACCAGCAGGAAGCCATGTAAGATGTGGTGTGGATTTTTTAGTGGATCTCTTCCAGTCTCTGTGTATATAAAACAGAGGGCACTTTTCAGGCAATCTTGTGAGCTTAGAGCCATTATTTACACAAATAACTCTGCCATGAGTATATAAGGTTGGATTCTGCCCAACCTCCCTTTTGTCACCACAGTACTAGTCAGATGAGCTGTAGACATGGGAGACTTAATGATGGGGAATTAATTTATTGGAGGAATTCTGAAGTGACTGGTTACAGTGGACCTTGTTCTTGCCCCTGAACCTACCATGCAGCTGGTGCCATTTACTTTCCAAATACTCACCTTATCTGAAGGGTAGACAGTCCTCCAGATGCCTGGAGGCTGGCTCATATTTCACCACCAAGCTTTTCCTATTTGAACAGAGATTTACATTAAGACTTTTAGGAGACAGCATATAGGGCCATATTTTATCAGGCAGTGGATTTCTTTTCCTTTTGTATTAGCAAAGTGTGCGTAATCCTAATTAAGAAATAAGTTAATCCTAATGTCAACTGGCATAAATCCTGTGAGGAGGAGTGTTTGCATTTATAAAGTGCTGGGATGTATCTGCTTGCCTTTGATCTACCTTGTTGTCCTCATTGCTACGGAACCTAAACTAAGGTCAAGAGAAGGGTTGGTTGACCACCCTGGCAAAATCATGGCCTCAATTCAGCAGATCAGCTTTGGCAACTGGCTAATTCAGAAATAGGAAGAAACTGTAAAAAGTCAGTATTAACTCCAGTTAAATTTCCAAATGGTCTAAACCAAAATGGCTTTAGAGGCAGGAGGTGATAAAAGGCATTGCTCTAAAGATGGTACTTTTTCTGGGCTTTTTGAGAAGGCAGCTGGGAAAACATCATGTGGAGACCCTTCCCATGAGGGCCTGGAGCAGGGATGGGGGAGATCAGCTGCAGGAGAAAGCTGGAGAGGAAAGGGAGAAAACAAACCCCTTTACCTACTCCTACACAGCGCATTGAGCCTGGCTTCTGTAAATATGCTTTTATGTAGAGTAAAGATGCCTGAGTAGGGAGAGATATACCACTAAATACCTTCAAATAGTGCCTTCTTTAGTCTGTAGGGAACCTTTATCTGCAGCAGTCACAGCTCTCCTGCTAGAAATCAACCCCTTTATCTCTTTTTGAATGAAGTGTGATGTAGAGGGGATAGAAGAGTTTCTGCCAGCTCATATGGCACACGTCATTGTGTTTCACAACCTCACTGAGTTATTAATAATGAATTAGTTTTCACAGCACAGATATAAGGAGAAGTGGTTAGTAGTGTCATTTTTAGATTTAAAAACAGAATCGGTGAAAGGTGAAGAGAGCTGGTCAGGATGATACTGCACCAGAAATTGGAAACTGAATGGAGTTGTCCTCGGTGCTATGCCAGTGCCCTGTCTGGTTTAAGAACTCCACATTTCCTTTATGACTAGCTTGTCCTGAAGAGTTTTTCTTTTTGTCCTATTTCTTTCCCCTTTATTTCCCTCCTGTCAATGTAGTATAGAGGTCTATGTAAGCCCAGCTTTGTATTCTACCAAAAAAATCGAAAGGCCTCAGGACACACTGTATTTGCGACATATGAGGGCATTTTGCAAGACAAAACTCACATTGCTGTTACTGAAAATAGTAAAGAAAAAACATAACCATGCACTGCAACAGTCCATACTGCTGAGACAGACACGTCTGTCCTTTTCTCTCTTAACGGTTCTTCAGTTTCTGTATTTCCTTCCCTCCTTTGGATCACATACTGGTCGAAAGCTACTTGCTGATTTCTGCATCGAAGAAAGGAAATAAATAAAGGGATGGGATTTTTGACTGCAGGTTGATGAGTGCTTGTAGAGTGATGGCTGCCAAAGGGAGCATCGATGCGCTGAGGGTCTGAAGGTGCCGACGCTTCTATTAAGTATCTGGATCAAGGAGCAGTGGTCTAACACTAACTTTTCTCCATAGAGGTAGAGGGACTGGAAACACTGGCTTTCAGCTGAATGAGCTCTTTTGATAGTAGTCTAACAGTGAAACAATCATCAAATCCAAACAGCTAAAGCTGTTGCAGTATTTGCAGACCAGGACAGATACCACACCATTCTCTTGTTCTGAAGGAGATCTTTAGTTGCTGTGTTCTGTCACAGGATTCTAATCATTTGTTTCCATCATCCACTCCTATATATCACAGAAAATTGCTGAGATACCTTTGACCTTCAGCCGGAATAAATTGGAGTAACATTCAGGCTGCTCTACGGCATCCTAAACAGAGCAGTAGAACTGAGACAGATGTCAGTGTCTGAACCTACACTGAAGTGTACCCCAGTTTGTACCCTGAGGAGCATTACTGCTCTAGGAGGTTCGGGATGGGGTTTCTCTTGAAGTGACAAAAGGGAATGGCATGCCTGCTATCATCTGCACAGCCTTCTGCTTTCTCCTAACACAGCCACCTTTCATGTGTTCCTCGCTATTACCAGTAGCAGAGGTGTTTAAAACCAAAGTGAGGAACTCTCTCCTTTCAGCCTCTAACCAGTGCACTGCATCAGTGCTCTGATTAACAGGAGATGAAAAAAATACACTGAGACAGCTGTTAGAGCCACAGAATCCCAAAACGTTAAGAAAATATTCCTTGATGAAGGACTTTTACTGGTAATGGTGCAAATTTGCCATAGGGAAAAATAAATCCTGTGAGGAACTGGGCTGCGAGGGGGAAGAGGAGGAGAGCCAGATCTCAGCCCAGGGTCCCACCCGGGGCTGCAGTTCCATAACTCCTTTGAACCTTTGAGCTCTATGGCATGAGAGGGCAGCCAATGTCTAACATGGAAATGTCTGTAATGAATGAACATCATCTTAAATTGCCACAGGCTCCTGATCTTGCATTTCATTTCCAAATTATCCAATTCCAGTTATCCAATTTTCAGTTTAGGCCCTCTGAAGTTTAGAAAAATAAAAGTAAAATGCAGAGGAGGGGGAAAAAAAAACTAAAAAATTGCTAAAATGATGCACAAAGAGAGAGAGAGAGAAAATGACCTTTAGTTGGGCATCCAACAGTGCAAAGAAATTCTAAAGTAGTTTACTTTGAAGTACATTTCAGTCAGAGGGATTTTCTAGCAGTAAAATTGTGCACTTAGCAGGGATTGCATATAATTTCCCCTCTACGCTAGTATAAAGCTTCAAACATAATGTTTGGTTTTTTTTCTGTTCAGCGTCAATAACTAAAGCCCTTGGTCATTACTAATGAGTCATTCCTCACCTGCACTCTTTGAACTACATTTGTCATCTACTTACTAGCCTTTAAAAGAGCTTAGCCTGACTCTCCTTTTTGCCTTCTCACTCAGTTTCTGAGTCAAACTCTATAAGCGACACCTTAGAAGTTGACATTTACCTAGGACAACATGCTTTATGCCAGAAATGATTTTAGATTGCATTTGTCTTAATTTTTGGTGTTGTTATTATCACAGGATCATAGCATGGCTTAGGCTGGAAGGGATCCCAAGAATCACCAAGTTCCAAGCCCCCTGCCACAGGCACCCATGCCACCAAACTCCAAATCTCGAACTAGACCAGGTTGCCCAGGGCCCCATCCAACCTGGCCTTGAACACCTCCAGAGATGAAGCATCCGCAGTCTCTCTGGGCAGCCTGTGTCAGCACCTCACCACTCTCTCTGTAAAAAACTTCCCCCTGATATTCAACCTCAACCTTCCCTCGTTGAGCTTAAAACCATTCCCCCTTGTTCTGTCACTGTCTACCCTTGTAAAAAGTTGATTCCCCTCCTTTTTATAATCCCCGTTCAAACACTGAAAGGCTGCAATTATGTACCATTATGTTTATATTTATTGTTTATTTTAATCCTCCAGGAAGAATATCAGGTCAGGAATAGCAGGGGTAGGGGCTGGCGGGGGAATGGGTTGGTGTGGTGGTTCCAGCACCAGAACCTTCTGCCACGTCTCAAGTGGGGTAACTCATCTGAAAGGCAGACAGACTGTCAGAACAGCTCTTTCAGCACGAATGTATTTAGCCAGGAAATCTGCAGTTGGCACCTGCAAAATGCTCCACTTTAATATCCAGTTGAGGCAGCCAGGCAGAGCTGGTAGCATCCAGACACTGACAAGGAGCAAACCAAGTCCACCCTTCTCTGCGCATGGCACCCTGCAATCTGAACATGCATCAGTGATGACTGCTGGGTGTTGCTCAGTTGGGAACCTGGGAATAAGAGGAGGTAAAAGCTCTTTCAGCTCCTACCTTTCTTCGACAGATAAAATACGTCTGAAGAGCAGGCGCAGAGCAGCACGGATGGCTCTTGCTTTTTTCACACATCTGTAGGAACTGTCGCATCAGAGAGTCCAGCTGGACGATTCAATCTGCTCTTGTGTCCTCAAAACCGTCAGCCTTCTGGTCCAGCCAGCACCTGTGAATTCCATGCAAGAGTAAATATTCCTAGCTAGAAACTTTGTATACGGCTGCAATACATTCTGTTGCCATGCATATTGTTCTGTGTTTTAGTGTGGGAAATACTTTCTATTTTAACCATGACAAAATCCCGTGCTCCATTCATGCAGCTGTCACAGTAACTGTGAGCAATGCTAATGAGGGAGAAGCAAGCTTTGCTCCCTCCAGAATCACTGCAAGTTTGTCAGCGACCTCCATGTCAGGAAGAGCTGGCCCTTGTAGAGAATTCAAAAATAAACCAAAGCAGGAAAAAACATATTTTCTTAAGCGAGTCGTCTTCTTGTAGTTTCTTTCAGCGCCTGAAGTGCTTTTAGTAGAAAGGTTACTAACCTGTGACAGATGAAAGTTAAAAGAACACAGTTAGAAGGCAAAGTGAAAGGTAGTTATGAACATATGGTTGATACAATTATTTTTAGAAATGAAATATGAAAATGTTGGAAATCGGCAACCGGTGCAAACTAATGTACCATAAATTGGAAAAGCTTCATAATCAAATATTTATGGCTCTCTTTGCAGTGTTTGAAAAATTAAATTATTAAAAGCAAATATTGTGGCAAATAGGTTCCCATCCATCTCAATAAAAGTTACATTTCACTATCACTGTCACATTATTACTTTTTTGCTTTCAGTCTTTTAAGATTGAAGAGAACAGTAACAAACTCCGGTAACAAATCAAAGCTTTTCAATGTAATTTACTTGGTGAGTAATTTCTAATTGATTCAGACTGATGGGTCTGCACAGTTTGATGTATTGCCGAAACGAGAGATACTTTGGATGAAGTGAATTTATAAGCACCTCTTCTCCAAAGAAAAATGGCTGCTATATTTCATTTTGTCATTTTTAGCTGCCGTGATGTTCTTGTGTACCTATCTGCATGGACTCTCCCGAGAAAAGAAAAACCCCCAACAGTGTGTGCACCTGTCCAGGGCTCCCCAAGCACAGGGCAGAGCCCTCCAGCACCGTGCTGTAGCGCAAGGAGACGACACTGTGTGTATTTACCCTATCCCAGCAACCTGGTGGGAGCATCAGGCTCCTTCTTCCTCTTTCTTTTATGAAAGTGTAGTTGCCTAGCAACATAATTTAGTCACCTGCAGGTCAGGGTTCAGATCTTGTTAATGTCATTGTGAATTAGAGGAAGGAAATGACTTTGGGGTTTTACAGCTTCGTTGTGACATTGCTGTTAACCAAGAGGTTTGTGTTCTGTTTGGTAAAAAAAAAACCTTCTGTGACTGCTTGTTTTTCGTGGGATTATTTCCATACGTGTTCCGCGGTATTTCTAAAGCGAAAAGGGGAATATGATAAAGATGTTACATGATACATACGCTGTAGTTGCTGAAGGTCAGAAGAGGCGCTTTGCACCCAGTAACAAGTTGCTTTGTTTTAGGGCAAATTAAACTCCAAACTTCAGAAAGAATTGTTCTAATGTCAGCCCTGTTCTGTCCCCTTGTCTTTCCCCACAGCACATTCCAGGAGAGCAGTGGCATGTTCCCCTCCACGCGCTGCCACTTTATTTCCCACAGCAGAAATCCCCAAGGGCTGCTGCCTCGGGAGACCAACCTAAATTTAGCAGCTACAACATCCATCTTGAATTATTCCTCCATGCACTTGCAGCCCCTTGGATGCCATCTTATTCTCTCTGCTTCAGAGCAATATCTGCAGTCCCCCCCGGCTCCCTGCTCAGGTCACACAGTGAGGTTTCCCAGATCCCTCCTTTAATTTACTGGGGAGGATCTGAGCCATCCAAACTGACGCAGTTCCAAGCGCTGGGAGACTTGCAGGGCCGTGCAGGCTGGGAGAGCTGTGTGCTTCCCAACCTGCCCAGGGCCCCAGGGTGCTGCACACCCATCAGGTCCGCTCAGCTCAGCAGCAGAGCCAGGGGACGGGGCTGTGCTGCAAGGCGGGGATCTGCAGGGCTTGGAAAGCAAATGTGATTTGTGCACGCTCCGAGTGTGAAGGAAAGGCTTTGCCATTTTGATAGAAATATTTGTGTAGAGCTGTCAGAAGGGTTTTTCCACTTCATTGGCCTAACCAGATGAAATAAAAGCGTGCGTACATCCACGTATGCATATGCATTCACCTAGTGTGTGTGTTATCAGTGTGGGTGAAGATCCAGATCTGATCCAAACCAATTATTTAATTTCACTTTCAGGATGATGAATGCTCTCCTGGGCTATCTGATCTAGTGTTTGATCTAGCAGACAGCAACCCTGCCCATGGCAGAGGGTTGGAACTGGATGATCCTTGAGCTCCCTTCCAAACAAAGTTATTCTGTGGTTCTACAATTCTATTATGTTTTCAAAGTAAGTTCCTCAAATCATAAATAGATGTTACTGAGAAATAAAAAGCCATATTTTCCTTAGAAAATATCAAAATGAAACATTTTGCATGCGCTGGAAACATTTCTTCATTGTTTAGAGCTGAAAAGGTTTTATCAAATTCAATCTGAATTCTTCTAAAATAGCACTCCTTGACAAAATTTACGTTCAACAATTTTTTTCAGCTGATGTTTGCATTTGATTTCCTGATCAAAACTGCCTGCACTGCTCTTGTCTCTGAGGCTTGAAGCACTGTGCTAATGGCTTTGTCCTGCTGAGGCTTTCACATCCACGTTGTTCCACATGCTCTTTGTGCAGCAATTGTAACTGTGCGAGAAGCCGCACTTGTGTTCCCTGCTCACAAACACTTGTAATCCCAGGATCATTTGCATGGGTGATTTGTGGCCTAGAGTTCATTAATCTTTCACTGTGACTGTTCATTATTTGTGCTATGTGAGTGGTCAGCTAAGACATATGGGACCAGACTGCCAGCTGCTGAAAATCAGCGTGGCTCCACTGATGGATAGAGGCAGGCTGGTTGCTGTCTGTGACAGATTGGATCCTGGAGAAGAGGGGCTTCCTGCTTTTTTGTCAGGCTTTGAAGCCAGCTATTGGGGAAGAAGCAATGCTAGCTATTTTAATTTGTAGGCTTCCACACAGGTGAAACCACCTGTGAAACAAGCTGCCTGCTGATACCTGGCTTGTGTACACATGTGGAATCTTGAAAAAAATATATATATACAAGACGTAAAACCTACTGGAAATGGGTGTCTGCAAACAGAAGTTAAAGCAGGCAATCAATAAGTAGCTGAACTAAAACTTATTTAGCAATGCTTTTTCACTTTTGTTCAGATGCCTCCCCAAATGCAGCACCACTTGTTTCTTCAGTGGCTGTCTCAGCTCAGACACGGAGTGTATTCTCATCTCACCTCCTGCAGAAGCGTTGATATTATGTGGTGGTTGTCTTAGCGTACAAAACCCAAATAGCGTTATTCATAGAATCATAGAATCATTAGGTTTGGAGAAGACCTCTAAGATCATCCAGTCCAATCATCAACCCACCCCCACCATGCTTACAGCCATGTCCCTGAGTGCCACAGAACACCCCACCCTCCCTGGGCAGCCTGTGCTCATAAATAAGTATTATTATTTACAAGGATCAATAAAAAAAAAAGGCATCAAGGATTCAGAATAAAGCTTTTAAAAACTTATGCTGGTGAAAGCCCAGCACTGTAGTGCCTGCTTGGAGTGAGCATCACATGAGGGAGGACAAGACAAAGGGGGCCTTCCCAACTTCTCCATGTTTTTATTCAGAATTGGGTGGGCGTGAGCAGCAGTATAAGCAAAAATGTCTTCTGGGTCCACCTTCATGTAAATTAACTTGAGAAATATGTTGCCTAACGGAGGGCCTCGCATAAGGGAGACACAGATGAGATATAAATCACTCATGCAACAGGGCATCTCCCAACAGGGGTGTTAATTGAGACTAATGTTGCAGTGGGTAGCTGGTGAGGTAGCAGAATGGCAATTAAAAATGAGAGGAGAGGGAATACTTCCTCCTTTCTTTTTTTGGGTCGCACTGGCATTCTGATTTTGGGCTGATAACTGGATTTCTCTCTGTTACCTGCGTGGTGCCAATCTCCAGCAGCGCCTTTAATGTATGACTGACACTAATGAACAGAAGACCACCCTTAACCTATGAAAGGGGTCATAAATTTAGACTGCTGTGGAGGTGGAAGATTTGTATTGTTATTGATTTTTCTCTATCCCTCTCTGCCTCTTCCCCTAACATTTGACAGGGAGATTACAGCCGATAACAATGCTTCGCATTTATGGGAGGTGAAACTTTGAAACTTTTCTGAAACTTTAAATCCATGGATCTCAAAACACTTTCTAAATATTGACTTTCGCAACTGTTTGCTGGTTAAGTGTAAGGCTGGGGAAAAGGGAAGTTACACAGTTTGCCAAATGATACGTGGAAAATCATTAGCAGAGCTCAAACAAAAGCCAGCAATCCCTCCCACAGCACTCTGTTCCTTCTTCAGACACTGTGTGCTGCTGTCCAGTCTTGGTTTTGGAACAGTCAGGTGCCCAGCAGTGGTCAGCTAAGAGTCAGTACCCCCAGGATGTCTAACAAAAGCAAACTCAAGTGACGCACACAGCAGTAGCTGGATGAGTAAATAAGAAAGAAGCATCACACTGAACAGCTGGGCTTTGTTTCTTAATTGTGCACTTTTACATTTCCCAGCCACTAGAAGTATGGGTGTTCAAATTAAAGGACTTGAGCACAAACTTTCAAAGGGTTTTATATCTTTTTTCACTCTGTCATGTATTTTCTAGGAGATATCCAAGCCCAGCAAGCACCCAGCCCTGTGACTGCTGTGCATAGCATTGGTGGCCAGGTATGGATTTTGTGTGAGGGCCAAACAAGACAGCGTGTGATTTGCTACGTGTTCCTGGGGCTCCAGGGTACCTGGAGTTAATGAAACCACATAAAGAATAAATATTAAAAACCAAGTTCTCTGTAGGCAAAGTTTCTTTTATTTTTCCTCGTAAAGTTTGGAGAAGATGTACCTGTTGTTTTGTTTTGTGTTTTCCTTTAAAAGAGAACCAACAGGGCTTGAAAGGAAGTGGATCTGCAGAGCTGTCAGCAGAATCTATAAAAGAAACTCTCTGGGAATCCCATGCATCTCTCCACTTGCAGACAAAAAGACATGGAAAATAACACATCAAAACTACATTTCTTAAATATTTTATATGTAACGTCCAATGTTCCAGCCTTCACAGGAATGCCAGGTAGCTATACTTCCCTCAGTGCTTTATATATGATATTTAAAAAACATCAGGAATAGTTTTATGCCTTGTATATGCTACCAGTAGCGAACTGTTTTGCAATCAGCATCATATGTATTTTGTTGTATATGCCTTCTTAAAGGCCTAGGCAATGTAAAGCTGGAAGTACACTCTCCCAGAGGGTATGAGGTACAGTTTGTACCTCATACAGGGCAGTGCTTTTCTTGAGCATGTTTAGCACTGTGATACGTTCTGGTGGCAAAGCTACAATCGGTTCTCAGACTGCTCTGTGATTTACAAGAATTGATTGACCAAAAAAATATCTTAAGCCTTCGGGAGGCGCGGCAGATTAGAAATTAATTTGATATAAGGTTAATGACTTGGTGAAAATGCAAATGTCACCTAGGAAGTCTGGCATTGTGCCTCTGCTGTAATTGTAGTTCCGCAGTGATTGTTCATGTGAAGGGATGAAGTTAAATACAAGTTTGAAATACTGGATTCTTTATTCAAGAAGAGCTATACAATAGAAAAGTGTCTTTTAGTTAATTTACCAGTGTCAATCTAGATAAAATCTTTTTATATTTCTTAATTAACTGTAAGGTTGCATTATGCAAGCACAGTTTGATGCATATATTTGTGTGTGACTGGCAGAGAGATCAACCATGTCCTGACTGAGTGAACACAAGCATACAAACTCAAAGAACAAGATGTTTGCCCAGCAAGGCAGCATAACTTTTGCAAACAGAAAGTCACTTCTTCATCTTTACTTAGGAAATCTTGTTTTCTTAGTGTCTTTCCTCACTAGGAGCCCTGAAAACTTGTGCCTTTAAAGCACGCTAAGCACTCCTATATGTATGCAGTCAGATGCGTTGTGGAACATCTTGGTTCCTCTTACTGACATAGACACCTGCAAGGTGAGGCTGTTGAGATATGTTTGCCTCAGTGCAAAAGTAAACCAACAAAATAACTATTGTGTTTTTTACTCAGTTAACAGACCACAGGTTCTGCTTTAGAGCAAACCTTGATTTTCTTGTTTCGATTATTTGAGTTAATGTAATGCTTCTGAGAGATGCTGAAAAGACAGCAATGTAGCTTGAAGTCCATTATCTATCTCATAGCCAATAAAACTCAATTAAAGTTTTAATTTGCCTTGGTCGTGACATGAACTCAATGTGTGTTAGTCAGTGTATTCACAAAAGTGATTCTGAAATGCCCTTCTTTCCTGCAGAAGGCAGAGTGTGCAGTTTCTAAGCTTCCTCCCATAGCCACGACAGGGATGAGAGTGGGATCTGCAGGCTGTGTCCTCAGTGCAGGGCTGATGTGTGTCCCCTCTGGGTGACTCAGAGCAACCTCCAGAGGCAGAGGAAACACTGCAGGGCAGCTCAGGTGGCAGTTCTCCCTGTGCTTGTGCTTAGAGCACTGTAGTACTTGGAGCAAGCAAGGACTGGCAGCAGCTTTCAGCCACCGAAGGTTTTTATAAAATCCAAAAGATTAAACTGCAGAAGAACTGAATGAAGCAAGAAGTGTTAAAAAAAAGGTGCAAAGTGTTTCCTGCCAAACACCTTTAATCATACCATACTGTCTTTTCTCACCAAAACTATTTTTATATAGTCTCTTATACTGTGGGTCGTGAGTCTGGAGTCTGTCTGGGTATTTCTGTGGACAGACATTGCAGCTCCACGTGGCAGAGAAGACAGAACATGACTAACCTTGAAATAGCATCAAACAGGATTTCTGCAAAAAGTGTTTTTGTTCTGTCCAGATTTGCAGCAGAAGATGATCACTGCTGTCTGGAGCCAGTCTGCTGTGGATGAATCGAAGAGACGAGTGCAGCATTTTGTGCTGACTTTGGTTGGGTTCTCTACCTGGGCTTCTTTGTGTCTGAATTCCATGTGTGCCCTCACGTCCCTTCAGAGGAGGACTTGCAGAGCAGAGCAGCCAGGAAGCAGGTGAAGGATCAACGTCTGCTGAGCTCTTTGATTCTGCTCTCCGAATCTCCCAGGGAGGTGATGTGGGATCAAAAGTGATAATGGAAAAGCATTCACTGGGGGACTTTTTTGAGATGGATTGTATGGTTACAGAGATTCCTTTCTTTCTGTCCTAACATCCAGCTGCTGAACTGAAATTTAAATGTGCTTCATCCGTGCAGATCATTGCAAGTGTACAGCCCGAATGACCTGGTCTAACTGCCTCTAGGCCCAGCCATCCCTTGCCTTGTCTTTTCTCACCCTATCCAGAGTAGGAATGCTTCCTACAAATGAGTACATTCTATCCAGCCTTTCAAACTGCTCTTTAGACTTAAGAATAGAGCATCCAAAAGCATTAAAACACCATTGCTCTTTCTGAAGAGAAAGCTTCTGTCTGGCCCTTCCATAGTTCTCTCCCAGGAAAGTACTTCTTCTAACCCAGTTCTTCCCATCTTTAACCCCCATAAGAACAAGTTAAAATTAAATGTCAGTGCTATTCACGTGGGAAAAATAAGGCAATTTATTTACATGCCTATAGTGGAACAGCAAGCTACAGAAGGTGGCTAACCTAAGAAGGGCAATTCATATCTCTGGAAGGATAGAGTGTTTATCTAAGCATTAAAGCAAGTTTTTAAAAATGGCATTCCCCTTTACATGCAGCTTTGAGAACATAGAGTGTTTCATGCTTAAGTCAGTTTGCCAGCTGGCTGGCAATATGTTAAGGAAGGCTGAATGCTGGAGAGCAAAGCATGGTGGCTTTTTCCCCTCCTAATCATACAGCATGGCAGGGATGAAAGTGTAAATGTAATTCTGGGATTTTTAAATCAACAGAGCGGCAACAACAGGAGCTGCAATTTCACCTGAAGCTCGGATCAAGGCCAGAGGTATGCTGTATTCACTCTTTAGAAAAAAATTGCTATTGCAAAAGACTAAAAGTAACACAGACAAACATTGGCACTCCCTCTTGGTGTGTCCCTAAAGAACAAGAGATTTATTTCCTTTGCTTATTTTTCAAATAACAGACCCCTACAGTCATACAATGAAGTCTTTAACTGCTGCAATCATAGAGTTGTAGAATGGTTTAAGTTGGAAGAGACCTCAAAGATTATTTTATTCCAGTCTCCCTGTAGTGTGGTAGATCAAGCACCAGCTCAGACTGCCCAGGGCCCCAGCCAACCTTGAATACCTCCTGGGATGGGGCACCCACAGCTCTATGGGCAGCCTCTGCCAGCACTTCATCACTCTCAGTAAAAAACTTCCCCTGACATCAAGTACCTATGCAGAATAGGTTGGACTTCTCACTGGACCAAGAGGAAGTGACTTCAGAAGGGAGAGCATCTGAGTTTGGCTCTTTCACTCTTGTATCTTTTTCTGTTTTTCATAACAGTGCCAGTGGTTTCTTTGGCTGTAAGTTCAGACTTGGGGGGAATTCTTGCCTGTGGTATCAGAGGGAATCACATCCAAGCCTTTGGAAATCTCCCTTCTAACCCTATCCCCCTTCACTTTGAAACCTGCCCTTCAAAGCCAGAATCTATCTAACCTGTAGGTGGGCTGGGTGGCAACAGAGGGACAAAGAAACGCTTTTCAGAAATGTGTCTCCTTTGAAGTAGCCATGGAGATAATTGGAAGAAAGAAAATTATCTTCCAGTTCAGGATCTTTACCTGGTGAGGCTGAATTTTGTATGAGCAAGCAGCGTCCTTGGGTTTGCTGAGAGCTGCCAGTATTCTCTCAGTGCTTGGAAAGGACAGGAATTTTTCTTTTCATACATCATTTACAAGTAACTGCAGTGACTCCGCAAAGTCGGTACAACTCCATAACACAAAGCAGAAAAATGTACAAAGAAAAATAGAATGTTCTGTTGGGGTTTTTTTAAATAGAGGTTCTGTTTAGGCAGAGTTCTGCACAGAGTTGGAATCAGAGGGGCAAAACGGATGTATTTTTTTCACTTTCTTATATTTTGATGCCTGGCTTTTGTATCAATCAGTGCTGTTTATTTACTGAAGAATGCCTCATTTGAAGAAAGCAAGGTAATTTAATATTTACCAATGTAAAGCACATTTCTAAAGCAGTGGTACTGGAACTTACAGCAGTTTTCTCACTAACCATTTGCCAGAACTTGAAAGAAAATTGTTCTTGAACAAACAGCCATTTGGCATAGACCTGTGTTTCCTATGACCTGGGGAGAGGAAATTTGCAGTGACAGGTGAAGCACAGCTTCAGACCTTTTGTGTGCAGTCTGAGCACTGCAGCTTTCTTCTTACACACCCTCTTACATGCAAGAGCCACATTTTGCTCCAGCAGCCAACCTCCAAACACAATCATTCCTGCAGTTCACAAATGACTTTCAGAACAGGCTGAAAGCCAGCTTTTCCTCCCGTCCTCACTATTTATTTGCTGGAGTGATGACAGGTCCAGCCAGTTATGGAGTAAAACTGTAGTTTTTCCTTCCAGATGAGACTACATTCATAAGCACAGTTCCCTGCTGTGTGGAAGGGCTCCTGCTCCTGTCCCAAATGTCTCTATTATCCCCAGTGGCTATGGCTTTTCCAGAAGGCAGATGAGATACTCTTATTCCACAAGTGCCTTGAACTTGATTTAGAAACACATGCTTCATGATTAAGAGATACCCGTGAGCAGAGCTTTCTGCTCACAGCTGAAGCAGTAGGCCAAGCAGATATGCAGAGTTTTGTGAAGGACCACTCACAGAGACTGAGCAAGGGAGAGATAAGAGGTATCATGTACGAGAGAGAATAAAAGGAGAATGAGGCAGGCAAAACTCTACATGCAACAGAGCGGAGAAGGGTTTAGAAAAAATCCTTTGTGCTTGTTAAGATTTTTGTAAATCCCAGTCTGCTTGAACATGGGTTCGTCCTTCAGAGAGCAAAAGGGCTGGCAGAGAAAGAAGTGGTTAGAAAATTACCTTTGTACATTAACTCCCAGAGGATAGAAATTTACTTGTAAAAGTGTGCTTTTGAAGATCTTCTTATAGATCTTATCAAATACAGCTGTTTACAAGACAGTGGAGAACGCAAGTTTGTTGTTTTCTTCCTTACTACGTAACTGAGGTTCATTGTCAAGGACCAAGAGTTTAAAAAGCATTTATCCATCTACCATGAGCATCATGAACCCTGTTGCTATTCTATTGTCCTCCAAATATTCCTTTCTTAGAAAAGCTGAGTCTCTTTTAAGAAAGTGTGGTTTTCCTTTACTTTTCTGCAGCTGAATGAGATAGAGCCCTATCACCCTGCGCAGCAGATCACAAACTGGGGCAGTCCTCATTTTCCGACCTTTTCCCTCGGATCACTCCTATTTCACTGCTACATGGTCATAGAAGTAGTAATGGAGATTATGTGTGATGTTGAATTTTCTGTTCTGAATATCTGAAAAAAATAAGGCTCTCTCCCTTAAAACCTTAACTGAACACGTGTCTAATCTCGGAACATGCTGCTCAGGCAACCTCATCACTGTAGTCTTACAGATTTTCTGATTTCATCTGTGTTAAAGCTTTGTTTCTACAGCCCATCACTTTAAGCCATCAGCATGTAGTAGATATATAAGCTTCCTGCATATCAAAAAGGATATGCAGAGAGATAAATTGCCAAGGAAAGATGTGTTCAAGGAGCAGACTTAAAAAGGCAGTTAGATGGTAGAGGGGCACACTAAGAGAAAAAATGATCAGAGGCATTACAAACTGACACATGTTTTGGAATTCTTGGTCTTTAAAATCTGCCCCGAGCTCCCTAATTATGGAACAGGTCCACAAGGAAAACAGTAACCTATTTTCCTTTGTTCAACTCTTTCTGGTTGGAAGGATTTATTAAGGCAATGTCAATATTCTTCCCATCAATTTTGGAATGTCTGACTCTTTGTTGAAACAAGCTATTAGCAGCAATAAAAGGACACGGGGCTGGAATAATTTGTCCAGAGTTCTCTTGTGTGAAATATTCGCTATAGTGTGAAGAAGCCAGTAAGTAATATTATACTCAAAGCTTACTTTGGCTCACAGGTGGCAGCAAAATCAATTAACTACTTCTATCCATAGGAATTTATTGACTTCCACCCATTTTAGAAAGAAATATGATTCTCAGTTGGTAAAGTTACAAAATGCTTGTCCGATGCCACGCAGTTCTGTGATGTGCTGCAGGATGTTTCTTTCCCTACTGGTCACCCTGGCTCTATGGCATTGTATTTCATCTGGTCATCTCTTATGGAAAGCAGAAACTCCATCAGTACTGAAACACTTTCCTGACACAGATGAGCTGCTGATCTGCATTCTCACTCGAAGCTTCTCGAACTACTGTTTGGCATTGCTACTTACCTCTAATTACTTTTTGACGAAACTCCAGTCAGCAAAATTTTCAGTGACTCGTATGAATCTCATAATGCTGTGAACAGTGGGAAAGTGTGTTTTTGCAGATAAGGCACCCCACACTGCTCATTTGAGTCAGTACAGTCCCCTCACTGTGAACCTGGCATCATACCCAAGGAGGATATGGGAGAAAGAGGCCGAGCTATTTCAGCAAGTAGATCAGTGCACATAAATGTAGGCAATCATTTAATGGGAACTCAGCTAAACAAGCTGTCCCTCACCTTTTGTTCCTTTGTAGATGTTTATGTTACTAATTAAGCTGCAGGTTTAGGTCTGCAAAGTAATGAGGCTCTTCCACCTGCTGATGTCAAAATACCTGACTGTTTGGTACGTAACATAGAGGCAGGTAGGAGAGCTAGCTGCGATAATTGACTAGTTACCTGCAAAAGTTATTTCAGGGTGAATGCTGGAGAGCTTGGACTGGGCCAGAAATGTGGAAAGAAATGCTGATTTTTCCAGAGGTGGCTGGTTGGAATGTTTTCCTGAGAAGCCTCGGCGTTTGGTTGTGTTCTGTGCTCTAGGTGTAGTACGTACTAAGCCTACATCTGGGTTTTCATAAGGGAGCAGATTGTGTGTGTCTCTCTTGTATAGCCTAATTAAAATAACTTGCATACATATGTCAGTGTTCCCACTGAGTCGTATGGTATTTAGTTAACTGGTTTTCATTTTGTTGAGTGTAGGCTGGGATGGGTTTGTGTTTCTAAGCTTTTGTTGCTGACAAAGTTTTAATTGAATATGTAATGGTTGTTGTGTTTAGGTAATTATTTGAACCCTATGTCAGTGAAAAGCTGAAATCTAACGTGCTCTGGTGTTTCTTTACGTGTAGATATTTGTGTGAGTGTTTTGAATAGCTGGAATGATATTATGGTCTACATGTTTTGAAACTGTTCTATACTTGAGAGGGAGACTTTTGAGGGACAGCACAGATTACCATGCATTGCTTTTTCCCTTTTCTGCTTCAGGATTCCACCCTGAAACAAAGCCATCTTTACACTGAAGATGATCGCTCAGCTATCCATGATGAGCTGTAAAAACCTAGGTATTGGCAACGAGGTTTTCCAAAGCTAAGGCCATTAACCTAGATCTGCTGGCCAAATTCCAGTCTTTGTGTTTAACTCCTTATCTGAGTTCCTCTGGTAGTTTCAGTTATCATGATGTTCACCCTCTTTCATCTCTGCAGCTGCCATGCGGCATTTTCTTGCTTACTTCAGCACAAGTTGCAGAGTACCCAGCTCTAGTTTTACTTCAGCAACTAAGCATTGCATTTTGCAAAAACACATTGGTGCTAAAAGATGTTCATGATATCTTAAACATATGTTAAGTAAAAATCTGGATCATATAAAAAATGAAATAATATATTTCCGTTTCTGAAAAGATAGCATAGCTTTTTGCTAACTACTAAATCCAGTCAGGAGCTATTGTATCAAACTATCTGCAATGAATGGGCCATTAACAAAGAAGCAAGTTATTAAAGCACTGTGTAATAAAAGGGATTAAATGTCCTTGTGTAAGAAGGATTTCAGCAATGGGATAATGTGGCCTGTATCTACTGTTAAAAAGTAGATAAAATATCATATCAAAAACAGAGGTGATGTGATAAAAAGGTGACTACTCAATGACTTAATGTCTAAAAAGAGGTAATGAGAGTGCAGAAATCAATATCATAATACAGATAGGTTAGCATGGGTTCAAGCAATAGGTGATGCAGCTTTTGAATAGATCACCTGGTTCAGATCCAAATTACAAAGCAAATTCTGCTGTGACATAAATCACATATTTAACCCCATCAACTTCAATTACTAGAATTTGGCCCTGCTTCTGTGATGACTTAAATTCATTATTGCACACGAGTAAAAAATTGAGAATGAATACTCTTCTGATTTTACCTGTTTTTATAGTCAGAAGCAGATTGCAGATGTCCTGGGTATTTTTCCTATTCCCTTTCCAAAGAGTTTGTTCTCAGGTGGAGGGAACTATTTTTCAGTTGTTAGCATTTACAGTCTAATATCTGCCTAGTGGCTCATGAAAAGTGAATATGAGCCTACTGGGTGGCTGTACAGATGGGAATCACAGTATCACAGGATTGTAGGGATTGGAAGGGACCTCTAGAGATCATCTAATCCAATCCCCCTACCAAAGCAGCTCCCTAGACCAGGTTGCACATGTAGGCATCCAGGTGGGTCTCGAACACCTCCAGAGAAGGAGACTCCACAACCTCTCTGGGTAGCCCAGAAGCTTGGGAAGCTTGCCTGGACTCATATGATACTTATGATACTTTGAGCTGCTTTAAGGGAGGGAGTGTCTGCATCTGGAATCTCTTTTGCTAAAGTTTCTCTCATCACTCAGATTTTGGGTTGCGCGTGGAGACAGAAGTTTGAGTTTTCATTAAAGTTGACCCAAAGTAGTACCAAAAAGTTGGTTTTACTACTGAGTTCATGATTCAGACTAAAACTGAGTGTTCGATAGGAATTATGTTGTTAAAGAGATGTGCTGAGTAGGGACATATTGAAACCCATAAATGAATTTCAGGATCTAAAGAGGGAGGAATAAAGAACAGAAGGGAATGGAGAAGAGAAAAATGTATCATACCTGTGATTGTAGCCAAGACCCACAGTAGCTTACACTGTACCTTAACGCTATTGGTTAGCTACTTAGAACATTGAAACTGAGGCATCTTCACATCCTTTATAAACTCTTCACCTTGAGATCTGTGAAGTAAAGATTTGCATTGGTGATGTCCATTAGACAGTTAGAAAAGACAGTCTGAATTTAGTTCAGCCTCAAAATGACTTTGAAACCTGATCTAATTACTGCATTTTTTCCCAAATAATGCATTCTTCTAGCTTGTTGAAATGGGCTGCAGCAAAGCTGCCACGCAAACATAATGCAGGAAAGAGACCTTAATCAATATTTCAATCAGCCACCTGTGGGTGACTGAGAATTGCTAGTTAGAGGATCTCACCAGTAAATAAAAAGTTACTTGTTTTCTTTCTTTGAGCAAAGAGCTGTCAGAAAGTTTACTTCCTTGGGAATTTCTTTGTTTATATCACCAATAGTATTCTTCAAAAAAAAAAAAATTCAGTAAATTCAGTCATGGCTTTTAAAAAATGCAGTATCCTGTTAATTCTGACGGCTAAAGGGAATGTTAGATGTTTATGTATCAGATCTGAGCTGGTATTAAATGAGTGCAGCCACATCAATTATCATGGGGCTGCACTGAGTAATACATACCACGTGACAATCACACCCACACTTCTGCAGGGAAGATTGGTTTGGGTATTTTTATTCTTTTGTTGTTCAGAAATTCTCATCTAAAGAAAACACGAAGCTGTAGCTTCTTGGTGCTGACACTGCTATGACCCCATTGATTGAATGAAACTTGCTCTGGTCTGACTGTAGAATCTGTTCAGGGATGTATATGGTATCACTACTGAAAGCCCATCATCTGCCGAATATCACGTAGTGATAACTGGGAGCCCGCGTTTTCCCTCGTGCCTCCCACCTTCACATAATGCCATATGGTAGCTGTTGCAATGACTGACCTTCCATGGCTATGAGTGTGCTTTCACATCACCCTCATTTATTAAATCACTCTTTTTTCATCTCTGGGACTTAGTTGCACACCAAGCTTAATAGGATCATTTACTACTGTGGATATCTTCTTAGAAGAAGCTTGTCCTTTTAAAGCTGCTAAAAAATAATGACAGCAGGCTACAGTTTGTTCCCCAAGGCACACATAGAGCCACAGTGGTGGGGTGAGTTGCCTGTGGACTGTGCTGCCTGTGCCAGGGATCTTGCTGGACACAGTCTGCTGGCTGTGCCCACGCACAACAGTCAGCCCATGTAAACTGATCTTATTTCCATAATTTTCCATACATTTTTGCATATAGCCATGAGTGTGGCTCAGAGCTGTAACTAAGGGGTCTTGATGGCTTGGGAAAAGTTAGGGACAACCCAATGTGTTGAATATTAGGAAAAAATTCTCCAGAAGAGTGGTCAGGCAGTGGTTCAGGTTGCCCACTGTCTCTGGAGGTCTTCCAGAAACATGAAGATATGGCACTGAGGGACATGGTTATGGGCACAGTGGGGATGGGTTGAACGTTGGACTAGATGATCTTAATTGACTTTTCCAACCTTAATGATTCTATGATTATAAGGGCTGTAGGAGGGATTACTCATGTACTGCCTGACCATAGGAGTTGGGGCAATATTCATATCACACTAATGGCAAAGCTGCCTGCAGTCCATGAGACATGAGGTGATTCAGCTAATCACAACAAAGCGGTTTTATGTAGAAAGTGTTAGCCTGGTGAACTGGGGGAAGGTGTATCCCAGTGATACAAAGCCACATCTCTTCTAGCACTTTACTAAAGAAGCAGCTCATTAGGTGAGGTGGGGGAGCAGGGTAGCACAGGGGAAGCCCATTTCTATATTGTTGGCCCAGCGCAGGAGAAGAGCTACAGCCGTGCTCAGTGTGCTTCTGGATATTGAGTAAAAGAACTGCTAGTCGTGTGCTAGCAAGGGCAAGTAGATGAGAGGGAGTGGAAGAGAAGAAATGTGTTTGTTTCTCTGACTCCACTAAGACAGATGTCTGGGAAGAAAAGGAATCAAAGTCTATTTGCTCTAATACAGCTAATAGACACTATAAATGCTCCAGCTACACTTTGCCCTCTACTATATGAGTTTTGCCTTTATGAGTTTATTTAAATGCCAGTATAATATAAAAGCAAAGCTTTAATTTCTTCTGGCTACATGGAGTCTAAAGCTTTCTTTGCAGGTTTGTCTGTGCTCTCTGCAACTGGTAGAGATGACATCCTTCATATCCAGGATTGGAGCTAGTAAGATGAACCTGAACTGACATAAGAGAGTGTATCAGAAATGAAAAAGTCCCGAATCCCTGGGTTTCAGGTTGTCAAATCTCTGAAGCTCCTTCGGGGATCTAAGCAGCACAGTATGGCTCATACATACTGTATGTACACCGGGGTGTTCCTCTTCTATTTCATGGGGGGTTTCCACTTTTACCCAATGACATACTTATACTATATATAATCCTCCTTTATTCTTCCTTTGTGCTAAATACACAAAACAAGTAGAATAGTATGAACAAAACTAATCATCTAGTCATTTTACTGCATCATATGCAAAAGACAGCTGATATATTCTAAGATGTAGAACAAAGAGAAAGGAGGAGGAGAAAGAGATCGCTTCTGAAACTCTGATTTCTCCAATGATCTGTCAACATTTTTTTTCTTAAAAGAAGTTGGATATCAGTGCCTGTCATGTCCACTAAATTTTGCCAGGGAAAAAGGCAGTGCTGATCCTTTGATTTGAAATTAAGTAGATATGTAGGGCTTTAGTTTTAAAATAACAAGGTTTTTCACTGGTGAAGAAATCTTGTTTCCTCTGTTCCTGCTCTCTGACAGTTGGTTGGCAGAGAAGGGAGGAATAATAAGTTTTAATTATATCTCCCCAAACAAGCAGATTTGAAAGCAGTGCAGGGATTACATGAGAATAAAATCCCTTCAAGCATTAACTGTCGCTGGTAAAAGGATGTTAGATATAATCCTATAAGGTTAGATGTCCAGACATCCTGGTTTAACCAGGACAGTCTAATTTTTAATTTAACGTTCTGTCATCCTGATTATTTTCTTCGAGAGGCTCATGTGTCATGTTTGCCTTTGTGCCATACTTGAGAGTGGCACAATCATGAAAATAACACTTTAAATCATCATGCAGCTTTTCTCCTCCAATTTCATCAACCAGCATCATATGTCAGAATGCATTGAACATCACAAGCCAGGAGCATAGGAATTGTATTATCTTCTGCATTAAAAAGGAATAGATAAGCAAGAGAACAAAGGAAATGTAATAAAGAACAGTGGGGAAAAAAAAGCTCCAGATCTATACATGCTATTTTTTCCTTTATGAGGAAAGATCCCCGTGACAATACACAATACACTTGTCACTCGCTTGTTATGTAGAGCTTGAACTAAACCAGTTCCAAAAAGCTTCAGGTGCTGTCCCCTTCAGACACTTCTTGGTTGGCAGGAAAATCGTAAGCAAATGCCAGCGGAATAGTTACAAAGATGGAAAGATTTTTTTTCATTCCACCCATGAGCTTTCAAACTCCCTCAGACAACAGATGGGTGATCCAAATTGGGTCTAATAAAGCGCAGATAGATATTTTATCTGAGGCTAGAAGAAGTTTGATCAGACTTATCAGAGTGTTTATTGTGCTCTTGCAATTTTTGGTTTCAGGCTGGAAGCAGAGAAATCTGCAGAAACACAGTGAAGTTTCCAGTTGAAACCAGGGCAGTACAGCGAATCACATGAGAGAAGTGGATCCTTTGTGATTTCTAGGCAGAACAGGTTCAGAAAAGCATCTGAACTCCTCCAGGATTTTCTGATCATCCAAGCCTGAGGCTTTGCTTTTCTCATCCCTCCATCCCCTCTCAGAGTCTCATTGTGAAAGTCACCCAGCGCTCTCTTTGTCCAGCTCTGCTGTCAGGCAAGAACATTCATTACCTCTGAGAAGATGCCAGTATGGGATGAGATCTTAAAACACGCAAAGTTTTAATAAGCATCTGACTAAACCAACTGGTTGTTTTCTTTTCAAGCCAGATTTTCTTTCATAAAGCATTTAAGTCTCTTGAACGCGTTGCTCTTACACCCACATACTCATCATCACTTTGCTTAAGTCAGGACTTACGTCTGTGATTCATTTAGAAGTTCCCAGGTGCTCAGAGGCGGTGGGCGCAGAGCCGCCATCTCAGCCATCCTTGAGGATTTCTTGAAGGTCTTACTGCTGTACAGCTCACTCTCCCCTTAGGGTAGACAATGGTAAGTTTAATAGTTGTCTCCTTGGATGAATAGGACATGTCATCCTCTGGCTTGGGCCAGATGCTGTGCACCAGGGTCTGATGGCTTAACATCCAGGCTGCCTTGCAAATACACGAGCACAGCGTAATGTACAGCGAAGCATGTTAGTCACATTGAGGGAAGGTCCTGTGGGAGCTCTCTCAGTGAAAGAAAATATTGCTGCAAGAATTAAAGATGAGGTGTGAACAGAGCCTTATCACTGAGGAACTGAAGAAGCCCTTTCTTAAGCAAAGAACATTCCTGATCTGCTCCTACGGAGTGAGCAGACAGTGACACTTGGATGGTGCAGCCATGGAAAGAGCTCTCTCATCTCAGCACGGCCACCTGGAAGCAGCAAAGCAGTGCAGGAGAGGGAGAGGCCGCCTTGTAACAGAGGGGATAGCAGCAGCAGACCTAGTCTGAGATGGACACAGGTGGGACAGGGCAGGGGACGGCCAGGCTATTCCCATTGTGTTACTTATTCTTGTAATGCAGTGGTATACAATCCAAGAATAGAGGGACAGTTTCTCCACAGTCCACCTCCAAACAGGTCATTAAGTGGATAAATAGTGTTGAAGTCCATTAATCTCTGTTTTTCTCTCCTTTTTCTGTATTCTGGCAATCTCATGACAGTTGGATTTTGCTGTCAGTTTTTACCATTTTTATTTTGCATCAAAGAATGAAAGAAAAAAACCTTTCTGCTTTGTCTAAGCAGATGAGTTCATGGGTATATGAGCAAAACCAGACCACTGAAATCTTAGTGCTCTGAAGTTTGATGGGAGCTGAAATGACAATGGACAGACTTCAACAGGACAGGGCACCCTCCACCGCCCACTACTAATCTTTTAATTAGAGGATATAACTCAAGATGCTTCAGATCAGATTGTGATTTGAGATACACCTGTTTAAATCTGCCATCAATCTTTTTTTCTGCTTCTGAATTAATTAATGTCATGTGGGCTGTGTTTCTGTGGCTGGAGAGTGGGCTGCTTTGGATCCGATTTATTTCACTGGATCAGGCAATTTAGTTCTCTTTGAAGTTTTCATTGTGATTTATATTTGGATGTGCCTCTATATAACTGAGAATTGAAAATGAGTATTTATGACTTTTTATTATTATTATGTCTGTGTGATTAAATGCTTGTCTGTAACAGCAGGTTGTAAGCCAGGAGGTCCTTTCCAGTTCTGCAGTGAAGGCAGCAGGATTGCAGGCCATGCAGTGTGACATGGTTACAGAGCCCAGAGCACGGTGACACAGAGAGGGGATGGGTTTTAAAGACAGCTTTGAGTGAGGTCTGCTGCCAGCTACTAAGGGCAGCACTAGCAGCCCTGCTGCTGGTGACCCAACCATAGCACACGTGAGCTTCACAGCCATGGCTTCACAGTAGAGGGCTCCTCCACATTCCCTCCTCCTTGCCAGCACTGAGGCAGAGTCCTGGGGCAGAGTTAATGAGGACAGTTTTGCAAACCTTTAACTATGAAAGGTGCTATGCAGAAAACCAAACACACCTCTCCCAGCCTCAGGCTGGACTCAGGCATGATAGTTTGTATAACCACCAGCAGCTGTTCCTTTGCTGGCTGGGGCTCAATCTTCATTGAAGGTAATGGAGGGAGAAAGATTAAGTAACGCTGCAGGCTCAGCTGCATTTATTTTTTCCCCCTGTGGCATCGCCACTTTGCCACTTGTTAAATGAATAGCCTCTGCTGATTCCTTTCCCCTTCTGTGCAGTATGAAAGCAGGACAAACTTGGACTTGGCTGTTCACCCCAGAGCAAAACAGTCTAACTTCTTTACAGCCAACAAATTAAGCAAGGCAGTTAGATCTGGCCACAGATTTGCCTGTTTTACTAGCTTGCTGAATTTTGGGTTGCGAGAGTATGCCAAATTTTCCACCTGCAGAAGAAAGGCAGGCTTTCCTAACCCCAGCGCAGTGTGACCATCTCACACCCCACTCTATCCAGTACATCAGACCTGGCAGTATGTCTCCAGGATGCAGTGAACTGTAGCTATCACCAGGGCAGGGTACCACTCAGACGTGGATCCGTGTGTTGGGTTTGAAGCATTAAGGAAATGTTATATAGGACGTATGGAGTGGTTGGGAACTCAGCTAACCATTCACATTCCCATTTTCTTCTTCTTGGTTGCCACCCTCCTTTTAATCACTGCTAGCCCAGCATTGTGCCCAAGGGCATGGCAAGCACTGGCAGTATCACGTTGTGTCCTCCGCAAGTGAAGCAAATCTTTGCTGTGCCCTCTGTGTTAGTTGGAAGGCGTGAGGTCATTGCTTTAACATACATCAGCAACGTTATTTAGGAAAAGCTCACAGTACATTTTGTTATGTACAGAGAGAACTTCCCGTGACAAACGTTTGGCTAGAGCAATGAAAATGTTCTGGCAATAGCTAAAAGCAGTGGTGCACTTTGGGTAGGATGCTTTCTGGCTACTTTGTCAAGGTGAAGCTCTCTCTGAGTGGCTGGCCAGTATAATTCTCACTTAAGCCCTCACACATATATCAGTATCCTTTAATTCTCCAAATCCCTCTGAAGTGGGCCTCCAGATCCTTTCTCTCATCTCAAACAATCCTTTGAGAATCCTGTCCTGACACTCACACCTGAGTTCATCTGCCAGCATCCAAACAAACCAGTGAAGTTCTGACACTACTGAAATCAGTTGTTTCTTGCCTTCCGTGAGCATTTTACCCCCATGTGTTTGTAGGCTTGCCAAAGTTTTTGTGTTACAGACAGAAGTAGCCACTTCTCTTTCTCCCCACATGGGATTTTGTATCTTTAGTCTCCACGCTGTCACATATGCTCATATGGTACTTCTTTCTTTGCCAATTTGTTTTACCTTGGTGTATCTCCTTTAACTGTAGAAGCTATTGCTGATTTACTCTGAAGAAAGGTAAATCGGATCCATAGGTCATGAGTAATGTAGCATAAGGACTTTATCTTCCACTTACCTAGAAAACGCAGTGCTATTTAGGTACTAAGTAATGACTGCAATAAAAAATTGCACTGATTCAGCTGCTGAGGTGTCCCAAGGAAGAGAATTCCACTAGAGAGGCATGGAGGATTGAAAACCAAGGCACTTGGAGCCTAGCAAGACTGGGGATGAGTAACTGGTACTGTAGAAGGTCGCGGCAGAAGCATAAAGAACATGCTGTGGAAAACAGTCATTCTCTTCCATAAATAAAATAGTGTTGTGATCTTAAAGAAGCAGGACTTGGAAACAAGTAGACAGTGTAAATAAGTAAGTAGCAAGGGGAATGTGAGAATATCAATCAAGAAATTAAGCCGACAGCATAAATAAGCAGGCAGCCATAGCCTGGGGGCTTGATGGAAGAACACAAAGTCAAGCAAAGATGTCAGTGGAATAGTCAAGAGGAAAGAGAATCAGTGCTATGAAGATAAATAGTGCAGTGGATGAAAAGAGTTTCACCTCAAATACTAAATTTGTGATAAGCAGGGCTGGACGACAACCAAATGGATACGAGTAAAGCATAGGTCACAGCCAAAGAGACAGTGTAGGATCCTTGCTGCTGATAAAACTACATTAGCCTCAAAGTGATTTTGTATTTAAGTCACTGGTTTTATATCTCTAAATTTTTTTTAAATACCACAGACTATATAGACTGTAAATGTGCCTAGAGAGGAATCCATTATGGTTATAAAACTGTCAGTTATTCTTTACATTTCTAAAATCCTTTACTTTGAAAACCCATAAATGAACTGTAGGAGGGCCTTTTTGAAGCAGGCAGCTGGAATTTTTGTTTTGTTTTTTAAGCTGTATCATTAGCGAACACTTTACTTTTGCAATTAGGAGTCCTTGTGAGATGCATTTGAATATTTAAGAAGGACAGGAGGGTCAGAAGGCACGTGCAGTGAGATTTTTTTTGCTATTTGATGCCTCTTCTGATAAAGTAAACTATCTGACTCTCAAACTAGTTCAGTTTGGCCCAGTGAACCCACCTTAATGCTTTTTCATTAATAAAAGCTGAAGAATATATCACCAGTGACAAATTAGGAAGTGTTTGAAGAGGTGTTCTCTGTTCACAAGGAAGCATATGTGTGAGAGGACAGTTTGGCGCAGAAGTTATATACGCAGTCAAAGAAAAAGAAAATAAGCTCTCTTCTTTCTAACAAAGAAAAGATGGCTTCTTCAAAACAAGTGGGAAAAATTGCTAAATAATAAAATCCAAGGTATGGCAGGCCAGACTGGCAGAGTGCCCGAGGGCCATTGAATGCACTAAATGTGATTGGGAATTTATTCCTGTCATAGAATCACAGAGTCATAGAATGACTTGGGTTGGAAGGATCCCCAGGGATCAAGTTCCAACCCCCCTGCCATGGGCAGGCCCATCAGCCTCCAGAGGTTCCTCTTACATCACCAAAGTGCAACTTCATGGTGTTGGTTTGTTCGTGGGCACCTCTTTGAAGAAGCCCCTTTGTTTTTCTCCAGAACTGGGCTTCCTTTTTAACCCTTCAGATCCACAAACCACTCACAGCTGCACTCAGAGGGTCTAAAGAATGGGAGAATTATGTGATTTCTTTCCATTTGCTTCCTATGAAGCATTGTTTTCCTGCATTTTCTTTGGGGAAAATCTTGATTAGGCCTAGTTCGAGCCTAAGAAATTTCATGACCTTTCTGGGCCAGGCCCCGGGGTTCTCTTGTTCAGAATACAAAGCTGGCTAATAGGTTGTGAGGGCATTTGTTATATCTTTAGTTCTTGGAGGAGCTGTGTGTGTTGGAGAGTGGATGCCTTTAATCAGTGCTCTAGAGGCTCACTGCTCCAAGGCCAGCAATCTGCTTGCTCTGTTTACTACTTTGGGTTTTGGTTTTGGTATGTATGTGTTTGTTTGTTTTCCTGAAGAAAACAAAATGAAATGATCACATTATGTGACAGTATGTCAAGACTTTCAAATCAGCTCCAGTGCAGTGGTTAAGGGTCTTGTTATCCCTTTTTTTTTTCGTGTGGTCTTTATCTCATCAGTTTATTTGGCCTGGTTAGAAAATCTTCTACTCTTCTCTTTTGAATTTAGTTGTCATCCTCCAGAGAGCACATATCTCGGTGCTATGAGGACATTGTCTGCTAGCCTGTGCAATACAACTTTATATTTTTGGCTGCTTCATGCAGACTGCATCCCCAAATACAGACACAAAACAACGCAGGAGATGGAATATGACATAAATTACAAAATACACGCGCTCAGATATAACGTTTGGAAGGAATATGTATAAGGAATCAATCACAAAGCTCAGGGGTAAGCTCTCTGGGACACAGCCTTTTCTGTACTCAGAGCTGTATTCAAATCACAGCAAAGCCCTTGGCCACTGTGGAATTTCTAGGCATTACTACAATTCAAATAATAATAAGAAGAAATAAGGTGTTTAATTCATTGCAATTCCAAACAAATTCTGCAGAGAATTCTGTAACAGCAGAAGATAAACAACATAAAAGGAAAGGCACTGTATGCTTGATTCAGCTCACAGCTGTGATAAAAGCTATTACCAATTTAGACTGACTTATCAAAGAGCAGTATCAGGTGTATCAATAAGTAATTGGTAAAGAAAAAACAGCACTATTTATTAATTAGTACCTATCACTTCTGCACAGAAATCTTTGTTTGCTGAAGAGGCAACCCTAGGGCCTGGCCAAATCCCATGATTCATCCTTTACAGTTTTTAGATACTACTTATTTGCTTTACATAAGTGACATTTTTAGATTTACAAGGGGATTTTTTCAGCATCAATCCCAGCTTTTTCATATTTTCTATTCTTTTCAACCACATATGACCAATCACGCAGGCTCTCCTTGAATATGGCTTCCTGCTAAACTGTTTCAACTGAGGATCCTGAGCAGAACTCTCCCCAGGCAGCAGGGCTGTGGTGGGTTGGGCACTGCTGTGTGGATGCTGCAGCAGTGCCTGGGGCCAGGTCCATGCAGGATGAAGTACTTTGGTCCAGTGCTTTATATCAAGTCATTGGTTTTACAAAGAGGCTAACAATCATATTTCCAGTTGCATTCAGCAAGATGATGCTTCTATGCATCCAAGTCAATTTGCAATTTCCAAAAAAATTTAAATGAGCACTTTGTTAAGACTCCTCCTCATTGTAGTCCAGTCATTGTAAGATATGAGCTTTTTTAATAAAAATACAGTCAGTTCTCCTTCACTGTTGCCAGCAAACAAAGATTGACTGTTTTTGATGTGCATTTCAATTTACAGTGCTTTTTGAAGCCATGAGGGAAATATATAGTCCTAACCACTTAGCTGAAAGTCATTGTTATGTCAATACAAAATCATTATGATAAAAAAAAAAAAAAAAAAACCTCCTATCGGCTCCGAGCTTAAAAAATCTAGAAATAATTTAATACATATTTTATACAAATTCATCGCTTACCTCGGTTGGAAATGGTATTATGGTTATCTCCATTATCATTACTGCAAACTTATGATCATAATCATGGCACCCCTGCAGAAGAGCTCTGAAAGGCTCCACCATCACAGTGCTGGCAGGACAATTTCTGTGGGAAACATAGAAAAGAATATGGGAAGAGATCAAGGTAATGGATCTGGTTAACGTGTTGTGAGTTGGCTGCGATTGAGTCCGTTTGTGTGCGTGGCATTTCCACCACCATCTGGAGCACATTAACTCTCTGACAAAGCAGAGGACACAGGGCAATGTGTGTTGGAAGGGACCTCTGGAAATCACCTGCTCACATCCCTTCTAGCTAAACCAGGTAGCTCAGTACCCTCTTCAGCCCACACTGGAGTATCTCTTGGAGCTAAGATTTCACAGCCTCGTTACAGTGTTGGATGATGAAAGCATATGTTCCCCACATACACTCAGAATTTCCCATATTGATGCTCTTGTTCACTGCCCCTCAGCCTTTAGAGCACCTGTAACAGTGCAGCTAAGACTGGCTGCACCCTGCCACTGAGTACCTGAAGGCAACAGCGAGATCCTCTCACTCTTCTCTTCTTAAGACTGACCGCAGCAGTGCTGTCAGCCCCAAACCTCATGCTTCTGGGGGTGGAGAGCCCATGGCCATTTGTCTCTGGAGGTTTCTGGCAGGGTGCCTGACCCGAAACAAGAGTTCAGACAGGGTATGGTAATGATGTACAATGTGTGACAGGGCAGCGTGCAGTTTTCAGGCTGACTGGCTCAGGTGATGTGGGAGGAGAGTGATGATGAGCTGCCAGTTAAAGAATGTGGCAGGAGATTTTGTGTATCTTTGAAAGGTGGGCAGATGGGTTTTGCATTCCAGTAAGGAAAGGCTGAAGCAGAAAGCTAAGAGAACAAAATTTCCCGTCTTGCTGAGCTCCGGGTGAAGCAGCAAACAGGTCCTTTCTGTAATGAGCTCCTCAAAGAGATTAGGGAATTGTGAAGGCAGCATCTATCTCTCTCTAGATTGAGCTCCACAAGTGACAAATGCTTTTGCTATGAGAGCAAGCCTCTGACCTTTTCCTTCCCATATCTCCTGCCTCTGCAGCACTCTGCCTGCTCATTAACAGCGCTTAGGTATTAACCTCAGGGTAATCCAAGAGAAAAGCACAGAGGAAGCCTCCTTTCTCAAATACTCTGTTCCAGGCTAAATGAGTGGAGCAGATATCATATCCCTCCACCCAAGAGACCCATGTTTTGGAGCTGACAAGTATAATCCTTCTGGAAACGCTGATGTGAGTATACCAGCAAGATTTTGGTTGACCCAATAATGTCTGTTAGATGTTACATCTGTAGCTTCACATGTGGTATCAACAGAAAATAAAGGACTTCTTGCTGCTTCTTTTCTTCTTTGCCATGCCCAGACATATGCTTAAAACTTAAGAAGGATATGACACAGTGCAGAGAAAGGGCTTGAAGGGAAAGGTGCTGGCAGGAGCCTGCTGATATCTCTGATGCTCCCTGACACTCCTGGACACTGGTTCCTCACTGAGGTTGTTGCAGGCACAGCTGCTGCTTGTTCAGCTGCTGTCAACACCCCATGCTGCTGTTGGAGTCTGTAGGAAAGAGAGAGCTGTATCTTTCTGGTAGTTGTGCTTAAATACAGATTGGAGTCAGGACTGGCTCCCAGAATATAGCACCTTCCTTCTTAGGAATGGCTGGGTTTGCGGCAACATTTTATCCGCCTCTAAAACAAAGACTTTTACCTGATGTTTCTAATATCGTTCCTCTCCTCAGTATTTCTAATATTCAGTAATTACATTTTAATCAGACCTCCATATGTAATTGGCATGTTAGGGAGCTGAGTTTCAGAGCTAGGAGCCAGCTGCTTTCTATGGAGGCTGTCAAGGTGTGCCAGCACGTGGCCGCAGTGAGCCAGCACCTGGCACATGGCTGCATAGCCTCCAGACATGCTGATACGACTTGCAAAAGCCTCTGGATGTTAGTTCCCATTCATTTTACAAGGCTCTTCAATAAATGATCATGTACTGTTCTCTACTCTCCAGTAATCTGATATGCATCTTAAGGCAGCAATATTTGTCATGTGCTACCAGTCTCACTTTGTGCAGAAACAAAGGCCAAAGAGATCAAAGAGACATGTGGCCATTTCCTCTCCTTCTCTACTTAAAAAGAAAAAGAAAAAAAAAAGTGTTCTATTCTGTAGCTTTTGTATGTTTTGCAGCCACCTTCCACAATGATTTTGCCAACTTCCATCAGGTAAAGAAGGTTAGTCCAGGACACTAATAGGTGGTTTCTAAGAAACAGCTGGGCTGCTGGAGAATTGTCCCTGTTTGATTCAATAGGTGACGTTTTTCTCTGTACTAATAAAGATGGAAGCTTTTAAACAAGATGGAAAGCGAGCTTTTGTCATTAGAGAGCTGATTGCACTTCTGCAAGAAATTGTCCGATAAATTCCTATTTAGGTGACCCGCTGTGAACTATGTTTTGAGAGAAGAAATATGCAAAAACATGTATAAGGCTGATCTAGCTGTAGATGTCCCTGTTCATTGCAGGGAAGTTGGACTAAATGACTTTTAAGGGCCCCACTCAATTCAAACTGTGTCTGTGATTCTGTGTTTGCAATGTGTTCCTTACTTGTTTGCACTTAGCATTTTTCTTCAGACCTTTGCAGCAAGGCAGAAATGCTAGTGACTTATTTGATCAACTGTGCCTAAGCAGCAGACAATCATTTACCTCATTCGTCATCCTATAGATTACAGTTTTAAAAAATCGTCATTATTTGTTAAGCAAACTGAGATTGTCTCAAACTGCCAACGTTCCATGGATAAATCGATTTTATACGTTCTGTAATGATTTTTCCCCCTCCCCCCTCTTCGAATTTCCTTGTGGCTTCAAATGGAAAAGATGTGTTCTTCCTCCCACCAGATGAGCTTGGATAGTGCTGATGCTAGAGTTTGCTGCATGCAAAGGGGGGCTCCAAATAAACTCTTGGAGGGATTGATCAGGACAACATGAGGATGGTCAAAAGAACAAAACACAAGTGCTACACTTCTGAAGTCGACCTGAAGGAGACACGGAGTGATCTTGTGCCTGTTAGAATTTATGTTTCTAGTAATTCTGTTAAATCACCCAAGCAAGAGAAGCCCAACATCCAAGCTCAGGAAAATGCTTCAGAAGTGCTATGCTATCAGTGCATTCCAGCTATACCTAATCCCTCTCATCATTTTTCACATGAACAGTCTCACTGACTTCAGTTGGTCTTCTCCCAGACCTGATTTCAGGAGCATCTAAGTGTGCCTATCAAAGCACCTCCATTTGCAACTCAGCACTTCGTCCCACATGGCTGCTTTAAGCAGGTATGGTCCTGTCCTTCATGCTAAAGTGTAAAAAGCGAAGCCCAGAGTAAGAATGGAAGTGGAAAGAGCCCCTTGTTATGCTAGGAGTGGTTAGGAATAAAAGGTGCAGTAGGAATGTATGGTGGAGATCATTATCGCTTATCTCTAGCTGCCAAACGCTCTCAGCTGTCGGTCCCGTTGAGCGTCTCCATTGAACGTATCATTACTGCTCGCTGTCCATCTGAGATCAAACCAGTCCATCCGTCTAACTTCTCTCTCTACGTTTATTTTGCCTTGAAAGTAAAGCAAAATCATCCCTCTGCAGTATATTGCCGTCAATAAATTGCCCGCATCTTGCATTAGCCAAAACAATCATTTGACAGTTAGGGAAGGTGATTATTACTTAGTGCCTCTTTACTCACTACTGTTTTCCTCCAAACTCAGCTGCATGCCTGAAATTAAATGAGGAAAAATAACAGCCGTAAGAAGAAGGAAGATCTCATGTCATAAGAAGCTGATTTTGAGGAGTTTAACTTCCTACAGGGAGTTATGCAGAAAAAAAAAAAAAAAAAAAAAAAAAAAAAAACCATTCTAGCTGCTTTCCTGTTAAACTCTGCATATTTGTGCAGATATCTGGTTTTACATGATGCCACCATGCCATCCAGGAGCGTGATGCTGTAGCTGGCAGAAGTGACGTTAGCACTGGGAGGTAAGAGACCAGACTTCCTTAAAGGTCCTTTCTTGCAGCATCCGCCAATGCAGTCTTAGTTTTGCATGCAATGCAATTTGGTTTTGCAATGCAAGGGGTGATTTATAGGAATTAAAAATCATAGCTGAGCTTGCTTCTTTCAACATGGAGTGTGGAGGTCTCAGCTTTCCCTCTGCAGAAGTGGCTCTTTAGCTGTGGTCCCTCTGTGGTGGTCTCTTAATTGTTCCTTGAATTTTCTCTAAGGCTTGATGAGATGCCTCACGCTCAGTTATTAACGCACAACAATTTTGCTGCTGGTACCTGCTGAAACATTTCCACTGACTACACAGTTTAGTTTCCAACCTAAATGCATCTGCTCAAAGCAAGTAGAAGTGACAGTTCCTCCTTTAAAAGCTCATCAGCAGAATCAAGTACAAGCCTGAAGGTGGTCTCATTAGAAGCAAATGGTAGGTGCTATAAAGGCACAAATAGTGATTAAAACACAGCACGGAATGCAAGAAAATTAGGATGATAGTTTTTTCTCTCCCAGGGATGGTAAGGAGAGGACATGTCCCAGCTCTGACATCAGAGCTCCTTGATCACTCCATCACACATCAGAAAGCTCCTTGATCAGCCCTGTGATTGGTACATCAGTGCTCAGTTGTCAATTCTGTGAATATTTTCTTGTTAATTTTTGTTTTACCATATGGAAGAGTCAGGGACAGCACTTACTGCAAAGGTGCTCCAAGGTTAGGCACACTCATGCAAATGAATGCCAAAACGGTTGGTCACTTTGCTATGGATAAACCTAAAGGTTGTTGTTCAGACCTTCGTTCCTTGCCTTTGCAGCAGCCTTCCTGGCAGCTTCCCTCCCCAGCTGGCTGTGCTGGCAGTGGCTCAGCAAAACACGCAGAGGAATGTGGCCTTGTACCTACCCCTGTAAAGCAGTAATTTTTTTGTTGTTGTTGTTCTTTTGTACCTGAAGCATTCTGGAAAAATGCTGATATCTTGGCAAATATCTGGACATCTTTGCTGTTAAGAGAGCAGTGATTAATGTGCTTTTTTGTTCCCTCTGATTAAATTAAAACATGTATTCTAACATGTCTTGGAGACATTTATAATTGTCCTTGTGTAGCCCAGCTTATCAGGACATAGTAGCAGGTGTTGTCAGCTCCGCCAGCCAGGATTTTCAATCCTGCATGCCAGCCTCTCTGCTGAAGGCCAAGGCCCAGATGCCACAGCCCTTTGCTCACGCTAAGCAGGATTTCCACCGGCAGCCTGATTGCCCAGGAGGATGTGCAGTGACTCCTGGGGACCACAGCACAGGCTGGGTGGGCCGAGCAGCAGTGCCAGACGTGCCGTCACACAAAGGTCTCTTTGCATTAACCCTCCTGGCTGCACAGCAGATTGGGAAAGGTGGCTTTTTAGATTTCTCCAGATCTGAGAGTACTTGAAACAAACTTTACTGACTTTTTATCTTAAATAGAGCTTTTTGCTGGTTTATCTCAAAGTGTGTTGCGGTGGAGGGCAGTAGCAGCAATGACGTGGGAAGAAAACACTGTTGCTGTGAAGAGCCCATTCTGTGCCCTGTGGAGAGCCCACTCTGCCTCTCCTCTCAGTGTAACCCCAGGCGAAGTGTCCCCTCCATCACCCCTCTTGTCTGAGGGGTACTTGAATGCAGGGGCTTGAGCGGGTTGTCATCACCAAGGTGGCTGCCTCCATGGTGCACCCTGACCCCTGCTGCCATGCCCTCGTCTCATCCAGTTTAAACAGCTTAGTCCTCAGGGCAGATCTGATGTCCACTCTTTACCCAGAGCTGGGATTAACTTTGTGCTAGGGAGATGATTTAGCTTCTTCCCTTTTTCTGGTGAATTTTGGGCAAATGATGCAATGTCACTGTTGTCAGCCCCTTTCTGGCTAATGTGACAGGAGAACCTTCCCCTCCAAAGAAACCCTTACACATCTGGAGGTCCTCATTCAACTAGAACAAAGTTGAAATAGGTTTCCTGTGTACTTTTGCCACCTTTATATGAAGAACAAAGAAAAAGCTGATTGAGAGCGTTTACAGAATTGCAGTAGTTGTACACCAAGGGTTGAGCTTTCCCATTTCTGCCATTTTGTCATTGTTTTCCTTTAAGGAAGGTTAGGTCCATGAGGTGCTGGCATGTTCTGGTTGAATGCTTGAAAGAATGAGTATCAAAAGGGAAGTTTAAAAGGCAACACAGTGTTTGCCATGACGCGACAGCAGCTGAAAAGAGGAAGGTGTCTCTGTGGTACTGTCCTGTGGCTACAACTGCTTCTCAGTTTTTTCCTGCATAGAGAAAGGAACTATCCATCCCTAAATATAATAGCTTTGAGCATTTTTGCATTTGTTCATTTGTGTCACTTAAGTTTCCTTTGACCACCAGCACTGTAGTCACACTAATTCATCATATGTGTTTCAGGGATGTAAATCTATTGCAGTTCTGAAATGCCCGTAGATAGAGATCTGGTAGCAGCTCAGTTAGGGCATTCATCAAAAAGCATCACAGAAATGGTGTGTCTGATCACAATAACAGACGCTCAGGGTTGCCATTGATTTAGAAGGAGATGTGCAACAGACAACTGAGATTTTTATCAAAGCTCTTCTGGGCAGTGAGTTAACATGGCAGTTGCAGTAAGATAAAACACTGTAGGATCTTTGAGAAGGGAGTCTGTTATAATTTTACAGTTCTATAGGGCGCATTGTCCAAGAATTCAAAGCCCCCAATTACGTTTCACTGTGCTATTGTGAGGCAGGTAAATATGATTAGATCCATTATTAGATTGGCAAAACGAGACACAGAAGCGATACGATTCCTCCGCCGTGCCATGCCTGCTACTGGTGGCAACTCAGTGCTCTTCTGTTGTGTGAGCCCAGCAAGGCGGCTGCAGGATACCTGATCAGCCCTTTGTGCAGTTCTCCAGTCTCAGGTGCAGCTGTTTTCCCAGTACCGTCTGTTCCTGGTCTCTCAGAGACTCAGCCCTGTAGTGATTATTTTACATATTTCACTTGATGTATCTGAAAGCAGAGTTCATTAAGCAGTCCTTGAAAAATCCCTACTGCAGCTCAGCTCCTTTGTTAGCATCTGTGTGCTGTCAGTGCTTTCATCAGCCCCCCACACACCTGAAGTTTTACCCCACTGAAATCAGTAATCTGCGCTTTGCTCCCACCCGGTGCACTCATGGCTCACACCATCCTTTCTAGCCACTCTCCATGTCTTAGATTCTCATAGCCCCGATGTTCTCGCGTGCCTACCACAGCTCCCTTTGATTACAGAGCAGCAGCAGCTGCCCTCCTGGGAGCCCACATGCATGCAGGTACAGGCCAGGACTTCCTCTGAGCAGAGTATTTTTATTAAAAATTACTCCCATAGGCTGATTGTTATTATTACTCTTTTTAATCCTGTCATTGTCTCCCTCAGGCCAGTCAAACTGAGAAGAGACAAACTTTAATCTGCAATTGTTTTTACACTCGCTTGTGTTTCACACCTACTGGGAGGTGCTAGGCTCCTGTGTCACTCTCCCAGCTTGCTGCTTCATTACGTTCCTGAGATTCTTTTTGCAGTCCATTTTCTCCTTTTAAAGTCAACCTGTGCTGTAAGGGAAAAACAACTCTTTCTTCAACCTGCCCTCCTTGCAGTGTTGCTCTGTCTTAGTCACGCTTGGGTTGTGCATGTTCTGGGCCCTTCCAGAGGTATGGTTTGGGATGGAAACAGGACAGCTCTGCCTTGCTTTAAAGCCAGCCCTGAAGAGATTTGTCTCTCTCTGGGATGAGGCCAGCTGCATTATTTTACATTTGAGGTCATTCCAGCTCTTAGATCTTGTCTAATCTGCAGACATAGGGAGAACAGCACAGTAGGGAGTAGCAGTTGTCCTTCCAAGAGAGCCTTGGCCATCCCTGCTCAGTGCCAGCCAAGGACAATGGCTGGACCTGCAGCTGTGGCTCTGAAATACAGTCCAGAAACTGGTGAAGTGTAAATGCAAACTGAATTTGGAGTCGTGCATAATGGCAGCCTTTCAGCTCAACCCTACAGTCTGCTTACCTGGAGCATGGGTGCACAACTCTGGCAATGAGAGGGTACATGTGAGTGTAAGTGCACCACACCCAGGCTTTTGGGACTGCAGGCTGATGAGCTCTTCACTGCACCTTCTTTCTCAGAGGACAAAGCAGGGGAAAATGCAATATGGCAAACAACACTTTAGCTGTGAAATTAAAACTATTAGCACTGTGGCTTCAGCCTTCAGAGTTTATACTGCCCAAGCCTTCTTTTTTCCTCAGTTAGCAGCTCCACAGTCGGACACACCTGTCATGTTCCTAATGACATACATCATCTCTTGGTGGTCTTCAGAAGTCCTGGAATCCATCAAAACATCTCTCTTCTTATTTCTTCTTGCCATGGCATCCTGTTAACACAGGCATTTCGTCTTGCCCTATCATCCCAACAACTTTTTGCTCAGACCTTCTCAACCTCTCCTTTCTTGGCCCTTACAACAGTTCCAGTGAGAGCCCCATTCTTTCCCATGCTTCATTTCATAATCCCTTACTCTGGCCTCAGATATCCTTTTACAGCTCTTGCTGCTTCACTGTTAAATTGAGCAAAAATTTGGATTTTTAATACACCTGAAAACAGCATTGATTCTTCTCTCATGTGGCCCTGGTTAGGTGTTTTCTGAGAGGGAAAAAAAAAAAAAAAAGCATTGCTTTTGCTCTTTTTTCTTCTGACTTTTGGCTTTTGTGGCAGCACAATATTTGACTCTCTGCTACTTGTCTTGCTCTGAAACAGTTTATCAAATCTCCTTCAACAATTACTGTCTGTTCCTCTATTATTCACTTTCACTAGCTTGATTCTTTCCTATCAGTCAGTGTTCCTTTCCCTCTCCAGCCTGCATTCTGCCAGCATAAAAGTCTCCTGCCTTGAACTGCAATTCAGGGTAAATGCAGACTTTTAACCCTTCCCATGAGTGCCCAATCCCCTATACTTAATACAACAATTAATTCCCTATCTCCTTGGTTCAGCTTCATCTGTTCAAGCTTTCCATCATCTGCTCACTCTCTCCATTTTCTAAGACAATGCAATGGCCTTCTGCGGTTTTTGCTCACAACCCCAGTGAAGTTCCATAGGCATTTTTGTGGATGTTACAGGTTTGTAGGGCTAAAGCAAACCCTGCTGCGGTGCTGTAGCTTCTCTCTGATTTCTCTCTGCTTTGAGTGAGTCTCTATCAAATAACTCACTGCACTATGAGTATCTCCTCAATCTGTATAATTGGTTTCAAGTTAGTGGGGAGGCTGCTTTGCTCCTGAAAATGAGAGTTGTCTGTTCCTTCCGACCACAGAATTGAATTCTGCTTCTTGTGCTCCCACAGCCTATGGTGTTCTTGTTTCCTTTACCTCAGAGTCCCTGAATTCTCCACCCCTCACTCCATTCCTGCAGTGCCGGCAGCACCGGCTACATTCACCTTCACATGTTTACCTTGTAAAGGCTCTCAGAAAAATAGGTTTTCATAAGTAGGACACAAAACTCTGGCTTTATCATAATCATTAATAAAAGCAATTAATTTGGTCTGTGCAGTACAAAATTCAAAGACCTTTGGTAGGTCATGCTTAGAAGTACATGTCCTTTGTATTAGTGAAGTGATAAAATTCAAAGGGAAATGAGAAATGTGGGGAAAAATTACTAGTATTTTACTGGATTATTAGAGGAAATATGTTGTCAGAGTTCTGCTTTCATAGAATCACTGAATAGCTTGAGTTGGAAGGGATCTCAAAGATGGTCTATCTCCAGCCCACTGCCATCTGCCAGCCTTTCCTCAATGCTTTTTCATCTCAGAAGAATACATTAAATATTTTGGTTTTGTCCATGACAAAAGTCATGTTTTGTTAAAAGGCACTGTGCTTATTTAAGACATAATCATTCCCACAGCTGTGCCACCAGTCTGGGTGCAGCATCGCAAAACTTGTGTGAGCCCATGAGAGATGAACTCCTACACTCTAAACGCTAGTGTCCACCCATATTTCTTACAGGAAGAGAACTGGAAGGGGACTAATTGTATCTGTCCTTCCTATCAATTAGAATCAAAGCTGCTTAGTTGGCTGAGGTATGCTTCTGAGCCCTCTTTCTGGGTTTCTGTCATGCTTCTCTAATCTTCTGCAAAGTTACATTTCCATAAAAAACATTTTCATTCTTCCTGCTTATTTTTGTTAACTAGAAAGTGTTCTTAATGATGCTTTTTTGGATTCAAAAACTCTTCATCTAGGTCAGCATTTTTAGAATGCCAGTTTCCCAGTTGTTATATTGCTACGCCTAAAATTCTTAATTTTAAACAATAAAAGCCTTGGAACAGTTCTTGCTTTTCTGTAGTTTCTTTCCTTCTGAGAGATGAATTTTTCCTCTCATCACAGTCTCCATCCAGCTTCAACTCATTTATCAATTTATAAGTCTCGCTTCTTCCAGAATAGTTTTTCAGATACGTATTTTTAGATGAGCTGTTCCATCTTTCCAAAATGATCACTTCAACCTCAGCAACTGGAGCTCAGACATACAATATTTAAATTATTATTTATAGTACAGGAACATGCAGAGACTTTCATTAAAGATAAGGCATTAGGCATGTGCCTTGATGAGTAAAGGCACAATGAGTGATGGTGTCTTTACTGCAAGTAGTTTGTTCTCTTGAAATGCAGTGGACTTGCTGGGAGAATTTATAAAGACGTGTCACTCACGAACACATTAGGATCACTCAGTGCTGGGTACAGTCTCCAAGTAATGCCAGTTACCCAGCCCTGCCATCTCCACCAGTACCAACCCATCTCAGTGTGATCAGACAGCAGGATGGCATCAAACAGAGGGACAAGGGTCTGAGTGACAAGAGAGCATGACCACCTGAGGGAGATGCCAGGTGAGCACAGATGGGCACATCTGCCTCCACAGTGAAGCGAAGTGGTCCCTGGAGCTGTTCCGTGGTGCTATAGCTCTAGGGCATGACGAGGAAATACCATCTTGAGATAACAGATTACATATACAAACATGACCAGACAACTCCTGATGCCAGGGTTTTTTTCCAGTCATTGCTAGAGATCCTTTTTCTCCAGTGTGTCCCTAATTGTTTTGATTCCTCAGCTAGTACCTACTTCTGATCTGTTGGATTTAAATAGTCCAGTGCATTTCTGTACGGAAAGAAACCTTTCTACTTGGATCACCATTTATAGCTTCACTTTTTTTTCACTAAGTGGTGTAAATTAGTTCTCTGTGACTTAATGGATTCTCTCCCTCCCCCTTGACAACAGTGATAAAAGATCTGACCCCTTTCTGAGCATTTATAAAACCAAACATACAAAATCTAATTTGTTTACGGCCAAGCTTTTAATTGCTTTACCATCACTATGCAGAACAGAATGCTTTAGCAATCTTGAGCATTGATCGACTGATTTATAACAAGGGACTTGACCTGAGAGGGGTTATCACCCTTGGATGTAATAATCCATTGGAGATGGCCAGGACATTCTTGCTGACTTCTGTGGAGCAAGATTTTGGTGCACAGGTTTTAAATCCTGCTGCTTTTGCTGCCAAAAGTCCCAGTAAAATATTCTTCCAAGTTGCATTTCTTATGAGAGCTGAACATTGTAACGAAGAAACAAAGGTAAGAGTAGTGGCTAGTATTTTCCTCTGATCCCAGAGGAAGTCAGGCCATCAGTCCAAAAGTCAAGCCATTTTCCCTCATCTAAGAGGGTGGAAGAAGCCCCCTGCATGTTTAGGGCTTGATTTTGGGTTTGGTGTTTGACCACTCAGCATTAGATCTGTAAAACAAAACTAATAACTTATGTGCGGAACATTTGTTGTCTCAGAGTGTGTCTAATTAATTAAGGGCTCTTTGCCCTGAACCATAGATCATAAAATCTTCTTCAGCCTTTCAGAGGCAGCAATGTTTTAGCCGTCTGTTTGTGCTGATTAGTATCAAGTCAGAATAATTCTTTTTTCCCCAGAGAAATCCCCTGTGTTTTACTCATAAATAAAAAAGAAAAGGAAGAAATATTCTTGATGGTATTTTTGCAATTTGACTTTGCCATCAGAATAGAACAGCACACATACAGCACTTGTCGTGCCTAAAACTTACATTTTGAAAGTTCTTTGAAGATGTAAATTACAGATCTTTCATATGAAAAGTTAATGAAGGACTCTAAACAAAATAAAATAGAAATGATGACATGAAAGAGCCTTCTTATGGCTTCAATGGCAAGATAAACAGTTTAATATTCCACATACTGCATTAAAAATAACAGCTGGGCTCTATGGAGATGAATCCCCTAACTCAACCACTTCGGCTTTCACAGTAGCTGAGGACAGTTAAGGGGAGTGATGTCTCTCCCTTAATTGCCACCTCCTTTTGGCCCCCAGAAACACTGAAAGCAGGCAACACCTGCTAAGTTTTAGCAGGCTCCAGAAGTGCGCTAACAGATACAGCAGTAAAGAGCCATTACCACCACCACTTGAGTAGCATCCAAAGTGATAGACACGTACTGTATTGACAGCCTAGAATTTTAATGAGCAATAGCTGTTTCAGGCCATATTGATTGTCCCTTTTTTCCTCCTCTTCCGATTCAGACAAGAGGAAACACGAACCAGCATTTCATTAGAAGACTTTGTCCGGTGATTCATATTTCATGAACCCTCGTGAGCGAGCATGTCCTCTAAAACAACCAATTAATTCAGCCATGTTAGGACCGAGGCTGAAAGCTGAAAACTACACCATTACATTTACAGAAGCCCAGGTAGGCATAAGGTTCAAAACTGCCTCTCACATAAAATGTTCCCAAACAACACTTTGATCCACATCCCTTGGTTCACATCACTTTCTCATTCTCAGCTTTCCCGACAGCTGCTCCTGTGTCTTTTGCTCTAAGTGACTATCGCACTGTGTTCTTGGCAGCTCAGGATGTTTCAAGATCCTTTTTTTCCTGCCCTTTCTTTCCGTGCGTGCATTTTGGTGGAGTTGGTTTTGACAGCAACGCAGACTCAAGTCTAAAATGACCACAAGAGCAGGGTAAGGAGTAGCCTGCAATAATGATTTGCAAATTGTGTTAATTTCATAGTGGGACCCTGCTTTTTTGATAGGATTTAATGCGTAATGAGCTCCTGAGACGTTATTTTTGCTTCAAAGCTTTGCTGAGTACTAGATCCTATTAAATTCTTGCAGTGAACACACCAAAAAATACTTTGAGCTAATTTTAATAATTTTTAATTGAAGGAGTATTTTTATTCCAATTTGAATATTCAAGCTGTTTAAAAGTTAACACATTCTCAAAGTATTCATCAGTCTTTTCCTCCCATAATATCTTTTTTTAGGCAGACTGTGCCTTATTTATTATTTTTTTTTCATTCAGCTTTTTTTTTGTCCTGGATTTGTTTTTCAGACCAACTGGAAACAAATTTAGGCTTTTTATTATTTTATTTATTTCTTTTAAATTGCCTGCATGCTGCAGTTTAATCTCCATTCTTTTTATTGCTGTTTTATAGTCTACCATTATAGTTTGTTTGTTTCTTTCCTGTTTCCTCTTTGTGACAACAGAAACAAAATCTAAATTTCTCTACTGGCCCTTTCTTGTATCATAGCAGGAGCTAGATTTGTGGGTGTGTGTCACACTCAGTAACATATGTATTTTGTTACTTGTAGTTCTGCTAGGTTACATTAAATCTTACGGACCCCAGCAGAGACTGACATCCCAGGTTGCAAGGCAGCTAGCAGGAGAACAAACAACATCATAATCTACATACTCAAGCAAGAAGAGTGTTTTTCTACCATGCTGCAGGAGGGCAATGTATCAGAGAATCATCGAATCGTTATAGAACCATGAAATGGTTGGGTTGGAAGGGGACTTAAAGCCCTCCCAGTTCCAACACCCTGCCATGGGCTGGCTGCTCCCCACCAGCTCAGGCTGCCCAGAGCCCCATCCAGCCTGGCCTTGGGCATCTCCAGGGATGAGGCAGCCACAGCTCTCTGGGCAGTTTGTGCAAGGGCTTCACCACCCTCTTGAGTAAAGAATTTCCCCCCTAACATCTAACCTAAATTCCCCATCTTTTAGATAAAAACCATTACTCTTTGTTCCATCCCAATCTGCCCATGTAAAATGTCTGAGATGCATCCACGTAGATGCAGAAAAATCCAGTGAACTGTTTCAAGCCTTCCTGAAGTTCTGGGATTGGTTCCCATAGCCACAAGACTGTTTCTCTGTTTGATTTATCCTCTCAGCCTTATTCCTGTGCTTCAAAATCACGTGGAAAGCTGGAGGACAGCAGGAAGTCATATGGCAAATGAAACACAGCTGTGTCGTTTGTTTCATATGCAACTCTGCCTCCTTTTAAGCGTGGTATGGACTCAGAAATTGATGTTAAAGTGACAGCTGCACTGAAGGTAAGCCCTGACTAAAGAAATTCTGTGCCCAAAGCCCTCCTACCTGGTGACTTCTAAAGATACATAGGGAATAAAGAGGTCTTGAGTCCCACATGTATCTTCAGCAGGGTTTGGGGCTAGCAGAGGTGAGTGCTGGTGAGGATGCACACGTGATCCCAGCCTGCCCATCATCTCTTTGCATGGTGCAGCTGGCCCAGGTGTTTTTTTTTCTGGTAAATGAAAGTGACCCTAATGAGTCCGTCAAACTTTCTCTTTCCGTATCCATATTAATTTTTAGGAATCAGAAACAGATGGTTAAGAGCTTTGAGACGTTTGGGGTGACCTTGGAGAGACTGTAACTACAATGCAAAATTGCAAATGGCAAATGCAGTAAGCAGATTAAGAGTCTGGCACTACGGCAAATCTGAAGACCTACTCTTATGTTGCTATTTTCCCCCTATGGCAAACTTACAGATTCCAGAATGACTTTGCTATGGCAGTGACTTGAAAATTATAGTGAGTGAGCGTTCCCTTTTAAATAATGGATTATGAGGCAAAGATTAATTTTTGCTCAATTTCCACACTAATTCAGTGCCTTGCTGCCAGAAGAAGCACAAAGAAGGACATGAATTCACAGTGACTTTCTTTTCTTTCAAAGTCTCATCATGTTTTATTAGAGGGGACTGTTTGCAATAAAGTCCCATCATTCACATCTGGCTGCCTACCTAACCACAGGACTTTGACATCTCTGGAACATCGTTTGGTTAATGTCATCAGTGAAGATAGTCAAACCACTTCTCAACTTGCTCGACGCCTGTCTAAAGGAAACCAGTCCTCTTCTGCTACAGACAGAAGGTCATATACCAATAATCCCTATGACAGCCAATGCTGAAGCTGCCAGGCACTGCTTATTTTTAGGCCAATTGAAAAAGGGTGGGGGGAGAGGGGGAAAGTAAGAGAAGGAAAGAGAGAAAGACAGACAGACAGCTGGGAAGAGGTGAAACCAGAAATGCTATGTCCCAGAGGCATTTATCAGCCCAAATGAAATGGAAATAGTGAAAGGGAAACACTGCTTTGCTTTTCTCAAAATTGTATTTCCAGTTGAATGAGTCAAAAAAATAAAATATCCTTTCCTTTTCCCATGATTTTGAGAGATCTGTTTGCAAAGGCTGCAAGCTTAGTCAGGGGCATAAGGAGTATTTATTTTCAGTATATGCCAGTAATTTATGAGGTTGCTATAAATGCAGACTCTATGGAAGCAAGATCAGGCCATGAAATAAAAGGTGTTTTATTCAAATATCCCAGCCTATTAATTCTTTTTAATTCTTCACAGAGAAGGAGATGAGTGAGGGTGTACACAAGGTTTACTGAATTTTATGAGGGAAGAAATCCAGAAAAGTAGCAAATGCAGGTGTATTTTAAAAATAGAAAAGGGGAAAGATAAGTGAATTTTATTAGGGTGGAAATGTAATTGAATTTTTATTTTCCTATTTTGCCATCAAAGATGTCAGAAAGAAGTTTACTGTTCTGGGAAAGAGGCTTGCATTGCTAACTAGCCTGCGTAAAGTGGCTTCACCTTCTTGTGCAGCAGGGTGTGACTGATGGGATGTAAATGCAACTCTTATCTATGACACATGAATGGGTGGAGAGGAGGCTTAGAGCCTTGAGCAAGTAATAAGATGCCACAATTGCTTTCACTGAGAATTAGCGTCCCACTGGGAGAAGAAATGGGGAAAACATATTGTTCTTTGGGAACAGTATCAGGTACCAGTTCCACTGAGCACCCGTCAGTGTGCAGGGCAGTGTTGTTTTAGTGTCCTGCCTTGGTCTGCCAAAGAAGATGGAGTGATTGGGTGGAGGCCTTCACCAAAACAAGCTTTTCCTGTTAGCTCTCAAAAATGCAGATGGCCTAAGGAGTAACTCCGTCCTTGGTAGACATAGCCCCTGCACTGCCTTCTCCAGCCCCTCCCTCTCAGGCTTTGTAATATCCAAATATGTTAACTAGTTTCTAGGGTGTCTGTCAGCTTTTTTTTTTCCCCTAATTGCAAGCCCATATGCTTTTGGACAGTTCAGCTATGAGGGTGCAAATAAATGCTATAGCTGAGCTGTTTTCTTGATAAGCCCCAGAGTGTCAGAGCAGCTGGCAACAGCAGTCACCACCCAGCTCACAGAGCTACATCTAAAACGTGTTTCTTGGAATTAAACTCATTTGGGCTCTGTAGCCGAGAGAAATTGAATGAAATGAGGACAAGTTCCACAACAGTGGCTGTAAATGGAAGTATAAGCCTCCTTCCATCTTGGCATCTCCTTGACCTTATATGCCTGTCTCTGCTACTCATCTCTGCGGGGGTGAGCTGTGATCCCCAGTGCCCACGTGAGTGCAGCTCTGCCAGAAGGCATATGAAAGCTGGAAGTGTGTGGCAGTGGAGTAGTGCTGCTCCCTGAGTGTCACTTGGCTGGATGACACAGAGCACTTCACTAGGCAGGAACAGGCTGGAAGCCTGTGATGAGAGCCTGGGACAGAGGGATGTAAGGGAAGAGCAGCTCTGGAGTTCCTAGTCCAGTGGTGCCCGCGGGGGGCTGTGAGCAGTGCTGTGATGGAGAGATGAGATGGGCTGCATCATGTAGTGCGGGAGGGCACTGATTTTAAGGCAGTTCCTGATACTTTGGTGTCTTTTTTTGGAATGCTTTGGAGGTGGCATATGACCTTCTGCATGAGAGATCTGATGGCGGAGGAATCTCCAGTGATAATATTGGCCATCAGTCCCTATTCTCATGTACAGAACTGTTACAAAGCTAAGAAAAGCCTCAGAGAAAGCTGGGTTTTCTAAGAACCAATTCCCATTGTTATGTTCGCTAAGATTTTTGGATCCCTAAGGTATACAAGGGAGTGTCTGAGTTGTAAGTATCAAAAGAAATTAATTATTCTATATTCTAATTAAGACTTTTTAATTAGCTGAATAATTGGAAATTTTCTTGCACTACCATGCAGCTTTTCACTTAACCAGATCATCGAAAACTTTAAGGCTATTTACCTGTGTAAAAGAAATTTCCAGCACCAACAATTCTTTCACCGTAATAAAAAGTAGTAAATAACAGCTCTACTGTAGCTGCAAGAAAGGCAGTTCACTTTAAAAGAAGTCTGTCAAGACAAACTTGTCCCTCAAAATGTATGTTTTGTAAAAGCCTTCAGAAACTGTTGGGTCGAACTGTTTAGTGTTATTGCGAGGAAATCAATATTTCCCTGCAGCCTTTGCAACCCCTGAATTGTAGCATGTTGTTTGTGCAGAAGAAGCTGAAAGTGAAACTGTCTGAAAATGAGAGTGAAGAAAGCTGGTCTGCTTCTATAATTTCAGCAGAAAGCACCCAAGGTAAACAATATGGCACACTTGTGCAATCAGCAATGAAGAATTCTCCCTATTTAAATGGCTGAAGTGAGATAAGTGGAGAGAAGTTGGTAGGATGTGTTTTTTCCGTTTTTGCTTTCTCCCTTTTGACTTCTCTTTCAGCTTTTGTCTCTATTCCTTCCTCTTTCAGTGTTCCCTTACTCCCAGGCTTGAGCTTGATATTACTAGGCCTTCCAGTGAAGACATTGAAGAAATCATGCCAGTTCACTGTTTGTTTCAACACTGAAATTGGTGAATTACCTACAGTGGCCTCTTCACAAGTGGTGAAGAGAAAAAGCTTTTCATATTGCTTAGAAAAGCTAGCAAAGTGCATCGCAGAGCGTTAGGAGCAGCAGTCCCATCTGACATGATACATTCAGGACCGATGAACTGGAGAACATATGGAAAATGCTCCTGTGTCTGCCTGGTCCCTTCTGTGTGCTCTACCAGATGGTGTGGCCATGGGTCAAAAGCTGTCCAGTGTTAGGGCTGGCCAAGTGACACTGCAAGGAAAAGGTTTGTGGTCTGACACTCAAACACTTTGGCTGTTGATGGGCGTTTTAAGCTGCTGAGTGTGATTTCATAACACAGCCCCATTGGTCTGGGGTGCTTGGCTGGGACCTTTGTCAAGAAAATGAAAAGGAGTCTAAGAGACTTCTTGTTTGCTGATACACCAGCACGGGTGCAGCAGCTTCACAGTGTCATATGTTCACTTGCATCAGACAGAAGAAAAGGTTGAGCCAGGTTGTGGGAGCAGGAGGGCAGAGGACTGCGAGAAAGGAAATTCTGTGCTGTCTGCCAAAGAGGCTGCTCTTTTGTGTTCTTTATGATTAAACTGAAACATCTTCATAAGAATTATTTTTTTCTAATCTGGAAATAATTCTGATTTATTTTAAGCCTTCTATTAAGACAAGTCACGCAGCACTGCCTGGCTGGCAGCAGGCTGTGTGTATGCATGCACTGGTGTATGTGGTTCCAAAGGTGCTGCCTGCCTTTAGCTGACATCGCAGTCAATTATTGTGTTTTCAATTATATATAAAAGGCAGTGATTGAGTTTTTCAGCTTTCATAGCACCACAAATCCTAGGATCCTTCAACGTACAGCAGCATTGCTACCACAGTGTAGCACAGAGCATTGCCATGCAGACCTGTAGAGGAATCAGTATTGCTGGATCGTGATTTGGATGGCCCGATTGGGGGTGTTTTCCTTTTAAACTGAACAATGACTGAGAATGTATTAGTTCATGGGCACCACAGCCCTCTCAGGAAGCCAGATATCTGAACTCAACACACTCAGCATTAGTGTTTGGTCATGTTATTGCGCCTATTAACGCTCAAGTGTTGTCTGGTGCATGGGCAGCACTCTCCAGTTTTATTTAGTAGGAGAGATATTCACCAAGCCATTTTTATTCTGCTCTGTGCTGGGGTGTCTGCTCACATCATCAGACTGCATTTAGCTTGTGGCAGATTGGTGGTAACCCAGCAGTCAAGTCCATGAGAGTGAGCCTATGAGAGCCTGAGCAATGCAGGAACAGAAATCAAATCATTGCCACATAGAGTGAGCAAGAGCACTTGAATTCTGGGACTCCAATAAGCATGTAAGTGAAAAAAAATAAACAGAAGTTGTCAGCTAACCTGGATATATTGGCTGCAGTACAAAGTGGAGAAGGAGTGACCTGATAAATGGGGTTGGGGCATTTGGGATGATCCCATTTCGCTCTGTTCGTGCCTCCCAGTGTTAGCTTCCTTTGCATAATGAGCTGCAAGCGTACAGGTAAGGGAGGTGCCATCGTGGAATAGAATACTGTTTGTTCAGGTAGGTGGGGAACAGCATGAGAGAGAGCACTGAAAGAGTCACCACTGAAATGGAGTTCTTGACACACAAGGTTTAGATTTTGATGTCAGATTGGGGCATAAGGATCATCATAAGGATGTTTGTGTGGAAATGGATTGTAGACCAGTGGGTTGGTCTAACAGACCAGTTAGACCAATTCAGATAAAAATACTGTGGCTAGGGCTGGGTGCCCACTGACTGGGTTCCATGTGCCATGGAGCTCCCAAGACCGTGAGCCCTTGTTGATAATGACCTGGGACTGAGAACTGCAGTGCTGGAGGTTCAGTACAGTGGTATGACCTGTGAACCCTACTCACGCAATTGAGATTGGGAATAGAAGGATGTGATGGAAGGGCTCTAGGAGGGAACTAGAAATAAATCTAGCCAAAGCAACTCCTACCATTAATTATCCCTTTTACTAATCAGGGAAAACAACCCAAAGCTCTTGAGGATGAGAGGGACCTTTGCCATACTGCAGCCTGTTAGGACTCTGACAGTGAGAAGGCAGAGGAGTTTTCTCTGAACTGGATGATTCTTGGAAATGACATTTGAAGCAGATGTGAAAAAGGGTTTGGAACTGGAGAGCCCGGGAAAAGATAAACCTAGGTGGAATATAAAATCCATTAGTGTCTTAATGCATAAATTGGCAGAACTGCACAGTGAGAAACAACACACTGAGAGACCAAACTCATTAGATTCTGGTGCCTCAGTGACTGTTAAAATTACTGTTTTGTGTGAGTGTGGGCGCCTGCAAGGTATATAATGCAGGCAAAGGTGTGCAGTGGTCTCCTGTGGTAGAGGGAGTTTATCAGCTCTGCTCTACACCCACTCCCAGTACAAGCTGCTTACTGGAGAGTGAGGTTGAGTTTTATTTTATTCAGCATCATGTGCGGGGAAAAAAAAATAAGGAGTGGTTTTTGTCAACCTATTCCTTAAACAAAAGAGATTATTTTATGTCTAGCTGACTGTGGAAGAATAATGCAGAAATCTAAGGACTTGTGACTGTCTTCTGTGAACAAAGATTCCCATAATGGTTCCAGAAATAGTCAGAAGACCTCAGGATGAGGGTGAGTTACCTTTTTGTAAGTATGAGCTGGAGATAAGTTGGAGCATGTAAAGATTAATGCCTTTTCTTTAATAACAGGGCTTGATCCAAGACTACAGAAATAATGTAAGTACCCAGGCGAAGCCCAGAACAGATTGTTGTCCACTATTAATAGCCTGGTAGATCAAGGAGTGCCAGTGCAATGACCCAGTGTGTGTAATTCCCCTGAGTGGCTGGTATTAATGGGAGATAGAAAGATGCATCTGACTATGGATTTCAGAGCATTAAATGCTGTAGCTTCGCAAACATCACCTCTTCTTGTTAAAATGCCAGAAATTATGGCTGCAGCAGTACAGGGAGCTAAGTGGTTTTCAGTCATAGATCTAGCAAATACATTTTTCTTCAGCCCTCTAACAGAGCATTGGTAAAAGCATTGGTAAAAGCTTGGTTTTTTTACATTTCAGGAGAAACAAAATTGTTTCATATCAGTTCCTCAAGGATTCACAAGGTCCTGTGATCTTTCATGTACACATAATTCCAATATGGGAGAAATTAGCCCGTATTTTGAAGAAATTTGTATCATCATATAATGGATCACGCCCAAGTTTGTGGGATTCTGAGAAACAACTGTGTCAGCAGACAGGAATTTTTGGCTGCAATGCAAAAGAAAGGACTGAAAGTCAACAGACAAAAAGTTCAATTAGTACAACAAGAGGTAAAATATTTAGGGGCAGTGTATGCATCGAAGCCAAACTCCTGATAAATACAGTGTGGAATTAATTCAAAAGTTACCCAGCCCCACCACTCAGTCTGGCTAAGAGCACTATAAGACCCATTTAATTATATGCAGGGTTTTATTTTGATGTTCACTGAAGTGAGTCGTCCTCCAGCTAAGCTTTTGAAGAAAGCTCGGCAGTGGGAACGGGGCACGAAAGGCAGACAGCAGGGTTGAGCTGAAGGCAGCCCAAGGTGCAGTGGGGGAATGAGTCTCTGGATGCAGGAAAATGTGTGGTTTGCTCCTGTTGGCCAGGAAGGAAGTACTGATTTGGCAACAAAGAGAGATAGTATGGTATTGGCTATCGTTTGGTCATCTCAGATCTTAATGACACACAGCTTTTTGTCAGAGGAAATAGCAAATTTCAAATAATAAGAAAAATTAGAGCAAATAGAAGTGGAGGAATTCATTTTACTCAACAAGCTCCGTGCCTTGCTAGGTATGAAGCCAGAACTACACATAGCAGAATGCTCATAAACCTCAGCACTGGGAGAACCCGGCTTCTAAAGGAAGCTTTAAGGAAGTTAGCACCGATGAATGGCAAAAATGTGGTGTTCCCATCTGAATCTCTCCACAAATGAGTGCAGCCACCCATTATTATACTCATTTTAAGACCACACCATGAAGGGAGATGACTCAGTGTCTGTGGTTAAACATTTCCATATCAAATGAACAGCAGTTGAAAGGTCTCACAGATTAATGGATAAAGGAATTTGACAGAAAACTGCAGAAGGATAATTAACAAATAGCTGAGGAATTAAGGAAAAGTGTTCATAGAATAGATAAGAGATAGAAGATGGTAAATAACCAGTGAAGAATGGCAAGCAGGGAGTCAAGTAGTGTATCATAAGTTTCCTGGAAAGAAGCACAACTTGGGCTGTAAATGGAGCGGATCTGGCACTCGCACAGATAAAGTCGTTCCCATTATTTATTAGTTCCAGTAAGTTCTGACAATGTGAGGTGGTATCATCAATCTTAGCCAAAGCTTTGGAGAGCAGAAAAAAAAAAAATAACCCATAGGAAAAGTTGTGTTAATTTCGCAGGACAGCTTAAAGGAGTGCATTAAACAGTCCCCAGACCTGGATGAACATAGAAACATTGATTTACTGTAGTGTGTAAGAATAGCTCTTTCAGCTATGGTATCAGGCATAAATATTCCCAAAACTGGGAAGACTGCTGAATAGTGTTGGACAATTTCTGTTCTGCCTGCTCAGTAATGGCAAGGTCTGCACGTAGCATGGTGTTGCCTGTGTTTTGTAGAAGGGAGAACAAGAGCAGGGCTGTCAGGAAAGCTGCCTGATAGGCACATCCATCTCTGTGCTGGAGACATCCCTCTGTCCTAGCAGAGCAGCATGTTGTGAGAATGCCATAGATGAACACTATCGTTCTTGTCACCTCTAATCAGGCAACGATCACCATCCCACCAAATCCCTTCCTCCCATCTGCCTTTCTCTGGGTTATATGAAACTGTCCCTCAACCCTCAGTGCAGCTTGAACCTCTCTCTGTTTTGTTCATCTTTGGCCCTTCCTGGCTTGTGTAAGTAATCCATTGGTTTCAGACAGGGATACTGTCTCATTGTGGCAGAGGGTCTCTAACTCACGACATTTCCTCTTACAGAGGCTAGATTCTTCTGCCATGAACTAGAATCCCCTGAGAAAAAGCAAGCTAAAAAAGTCTTTCAGCAGCCTTTTCTGTTTTGCCCTCCTGGTGCAGGTTGAAAGTGAGAAGAAACGGGGGGAAAAGATTAAAAAAAAGAGATGGAAAAAAAAAAAAAAAGGGAAAGTTTTTAAAAAGAAAGACTTGTCAGGAGTCCAAACAATCAGTCGGACAATAGGCAGTAATGATTCCACCTCTTCACCCTCCTGCTGGACGGGGATTTCAAAACCTGTTTCTGCCAGAGGTGGTGAAAGACCTGAGTGATCCTTCTGGGCTCTGAACGCGGAGCCTTGGTGATGAGCTCAAAAGCTTGTTGCTCACGTTACAAACAAAGACTTAGCAGAGGGCAGAGGTAAAGCCAACCAGGGCCTGGCCTTCTAATCAGGCCCATGCTGTGAGCTCATGGTATTAATCCAGAGCCGACGACATCGGGGCAGGAGGCCGACGTGACCCCGAGCCCGTCCGACGGTGGCTCACACTACCTGATGCCGTGTGTTCCACTTAATAAACTCCATTGATATATCTAATAAAGACACCACACACTTCCACAGTTTCATGTGTGACCTCTCAGAGGTTGCTACCAAAAACACAAAGGAAGGGAGTCAGGGATCATTAGCTGACGAGGCAAAACTGTCCCTTCCCTTGCTCTTCTTTTTTCTTCTGAATATCAACTGCTTGGGAGGCTGTGATTGCCTGTAATCCTCCTTGTCGCCATTATAGAATGTACAGCTTTCTGTGAGAGCTGGGGAAAAAAAAATCACAACATAATTCCCTGCAGCTTTCAAATGCATCATGACCACGCTGCTATCCTGCCCTGACCCTATACTGATGGGCTCCTGAGAGCCCGCAGAGGCAAGGTGCTGCATCACCCCATTGCCACCCCTTTCTGATGAGCATCTGCCAACATCAGTGGCCACAGGAGACCTGTCAGCAATCCCAGAGCACCCCTTTGAGTTCCCCAGGCTGTGCTGCACCAGCCAGGGAATTTCAGCTTCTGGGAAAGGCCTCAGCAAGGGAAGGATTTGTACCTCCGTATATTTTCACTAGACAGGCTAATGAAAACCTTGTCAGAAAAATGTCTGCTTTAAAAGAAGCAGATAAGTGGATTTGCTCGCTAGGTTTTCTTTTGAGTTTGGGGCTTTCTGTTTTTTTGGTTTTTTTTGTTTTGATTTTTTTTTCTTGATTTGGTTTGAGGTTTTTCTGGTTGTTGTTGGTTGAATTTGTGTTGGTGGTTTTGATGGGTTTTTTTCACATTAGAAATAGTGTCAAACAAGACTCCTGATTGATTGGTCTGTTTTTTTTCTGCCTAGCTTTCAACATTCTCAAAGTCATCTAATTGTTCAGGGCATACTGAGTATCTGCACTTACAGAAATCAAGCTCAGGTGGAGCTCCCCAGAAAGCAAGGCACCGGGAAGCCAAGATGAGTTTTCAGAAAGTAAGTGGTTTTCATTTTTGGTGTCTCAAGGACTCTTTCAAGGGACTCTTTCAAGCAGATGGCTGGGAAATCCACAGAATGGAAACCTGCAGCTCTAATGGGGACAGAAAAGTGTGTATGGAGGGGGTTATTTGTTTGGAGCTTTTTTAGTTAAATCATCTCTTTGTTTGACAGCTATTTGTGCTCTTTATGCAGCTAAAATGCCAGTGCATTTTTGTGGACTCTTCCTTTTCAACAAAGGGCTGAGGAAATCGCCACACTAATTTTCTGAGCTTCCTAGCAGCTCTTAAATATAGGCAGAAGAGCAATTTCCAACTTTAAAATACAGTGGCAAACAAAAGAATAAAAGCGCACACAGATCTGTTCAGTTCAGAAAGCCTCTGAAAGCTCGAGGCAGCTATGGCTGTGTTCCCATGGCATTCAGAGTGGATGCTTGGGCCTGTGCTCAACACCAAGCCCACCTCAGCTGCCCTATTGATCTCACATGAGCACTTAGGTCCATGCTGTGCTTCCATGCAGCCTGGAGTGTCAATCAGCCCATGCAGATAGACAGAGACCAGCTGTGCCCAGGCAGTAGAGTGTGCATCCAAGAGGTTCTGCACCCTCATTCATATAACTATGAGATCAATGGACATGGGCCAGCAGAGCCCATGGACATCACCTTGAGCATTCCCAAGTTTCACAGCCCTGAGCCTGGACAGCCAAGATATGGCAAAGCCACTCCCTCAGCTCCCAGCACAGCACAGCCTTTCTACCCTGGCAAGTGGAAGCAAAACTAGACACCAGCAGATAAACTCTTATCTAGTGCATGCCATCTGGACTGAGCAAAATGCTTTGTTGCATAATAAAAACACTTCCAATCTTGCATCTTCAAGCTGGGAAGCTGCATTTAGCATAGGGGTGGTCCCTCTGCTTGGGCAGCCCCAGGCATTCCCTGGGGCCCTGAATCCCTGGGGAAGTGCGCGCACACACACACACACACACACACACACACACACACACATGTGCACACACATGCATCACCCCCTCCATGTCTGTTTGCATGGATTTGCTGTATAGCTGTCCCACACATTCTCCTTGCTAGCCCGTCATAACCATTACTAAAATATGCTTATCTCATATATGCAAATAGCAGGATATTTATAAGGTTCTTTGAAATTTCCATAATTGTGCTGTAAAAAAAAAATCTCTTTGCTTATCTCACAAAGTGTTGTAGCCACAGTGTTACTTTTATTGAAATCCAAAAATCAGTCAGCAAAATAAGAATAGTTAAAAACCAACAGATTTTTGTATTTTTGAAATGGAAAGAAAAGAAAGAGCAAACCGGGTTTTATTATTTTAAATTAGAAAGTTTAATGCTCACCAAAAAGGATATAAGCTGTAAATGTGTTTTAGCAGTTCCCAGAGAAAAAGGAAGAGGCTTTAATAACAACACTGTGTGCTCCTATATCATTTTCATTAGAAAAATCTCGGAGCACTTTCTGCTTATTAAAGAATGGAATGCCTCAGAACTCTCTTGGGATATACTATAGAAAAGTGAAGTAACAAATATAAATCCACATTATGATCCATTCTGTGACTACCTGGATCTTCCTACCCGTCTTGGGGACACACAGCTCCCTGGATTTGGGGGGACAAGACCACCCGGCTGTGGCTGCAGCTGTCTGCATTCAGCAAATACAGTGCAAGGGTGTTGTATGTGGGCAGTTGGTGTATGCTGGGCCAGCACCTACAAGGTATTTCATAGTCACAGAGTCATTAAGTTTGTAATAGACCTCTAAGATCAAGTCCAACCATCAACCCATCCCACCATGGCTGCTAACCGTGTCCCTAAGTGTCACATCTGCCCTTTGTTTGAAATTTCTCATGGTCAGGAGAAGGAGCCTTGAGCAGAGGTAAGCCAAGCAGCACGCTGTGCTCACTGTGGCTCCTGTTACCTTGTGTCTTGCCCTTGGGGACTAGGGGAAGAGTTCTGTGGGGATCCCTCAGCCTGCTCTGGGGAACCCTAGCCTCACACACATGGTTTGCTCAGCGGATGTGAGAGCGTTCCCCATGCATCTTGAGCATAACCTGGAGAGGACAGGAAAAAAAAGGTATTATCCTAAATTTAGCTGGAGTAATAAAACGTACGTTGAAATAACAAAAGGAGGAAGAGAGGATGTAATGGTAGAGGATATTCCCGGGGCTGATGAAGAAAATAATGTTAAAACATCTCTGGTGTTTAATTTCAGAAAATACAATAGGCTGAGTGAGTGCCCAGAAGAGGAACAGCGTGTTAACATATCTTAGATAAACAGGAGCCAAACTGCTAGCCTGACAGAAAAAATGAGAAAACCCATCAATGCAATGGGGGAAAATAATAAATTAAAAAACAGATGGTTCAAAGATGTGATTGCATCTTCAGCTTCAGCAAGAGGAAAGAAGGGAATACATATGTAATGCATGCAGGCCAGGAACACAAAAGCTGGAAAAATATGAACAGAAGAGACAGACTCGTCATAATGAAGTTAATTAAAATTGCAGGACCTCAAGTTATTTTAGGTCTCTGTGGTAGGGACCCCAGAATTCCAAGCCTCATTCTTCATTGATATGAAAAGTTTCCTATTTCATCCATGCTCAGAAAAGAGACCTCTTCCTTTATGTGCTGGAGAGTGAGTCAAGGCAGATGGGAATTATTCTGAGCTTGGAGAAAACAAAGAAGCACAAATTAATGGATTACTGGCAGCAAGGCAGTCAAAGCGCTTTGCCAAGGCACATTTCAGCTCTACACTTACTGTGCATACATATTTTTTTCTGTAATTCTGTTTAGATCAAAAGTACATGACCAAGTAGAGATACATGTTTACATTGTGTACAGGCTGGAGTGGGCATTAAAAAAGAAAAATGAACAAGCAAGCAATATAAAAACGAAGGAAAGAAAAAAAGTTTAAAATGACTGGTGAAATGACTTTCAATCAGCACCCAAAAAATAGAACAACTGCAGCTCGTCCCACAAGTTCTGTGTGGGTATATATGCACCTGAACTCTGTCACACATACACAAATCTATACATTACTGTTCCACATGCATATATTCTCTATAGTGCTGAACAGTTACATGGGGTCCCTACAGCCCCAGGGACCTCAGCCAGGATCCTTGTTCTATCAGAATGAGAAGTTTTGCCTTTGGGTTCAGAAGTGGCAGGATTTCACTCAATGCTTATGCAGCATGAAAGCTTAACACCTGGAGCTCAGCTTCCTCTGCCCATGACTACACCTAGCTCCTTCTGAGAGAAATGTGCAAGTGGTTTAACTGTGCAAATGAATCATGCACAGACAATATATGATATATTTTTTTCAGTCATAATTGGGCAAGATGATGGAGGCAGAAGCCCGAACTGTACTTGTGTTAGAATGCTGTTGACTCTTTTGTAACTCATAAGACCTCAATTTTATATCCCTTGGGAACAGAGCTTCCCTGTGCTTGGGGATTAGAAACATGAGACGAGGAGGTTCAGTTGTTATGTGACTTTCAACTGCTTCCTTATCTTCCTGACACTTTTTTTTCCCCTTGTGTAAAATTAGAATAATGACATTTCTTCATATGACAGCAGCTTAATGCATTTATGCCTAAAATACTTAGGTGAAAGGTGCTATAGATTTCAGAGATTATTGTTTATTACCATAACTATTATTACTGCTATTTCGAAGAGTTTCACTCTCACATACATAACGGCAAAATATTATGAGCATTTTGCCTTATTTTGAATTTAACACCAATTTTATTCCGAATTAATTCCTCTGAATAGAATTATTCCTGAACTGCAGCAACAAGGGACCAGCTGCTGACCCCAAGTGTTTAAGAACTGCAGATAATCATGGATGAAAAGAGACAAAAATACATTTTATCTAAGAAGTATCTACTGTTGTGATAGAGACTGAAATTAAAGTATAATCCAGAGAGAGAGAGAGAGAGAGGGAGAGAGTATTCTTTAATTAAAATCAGCTACCTCAAAAGATGGATATTCTCAGGAGTGAAATTTGCACTGTGCTGAAGGCTTCCCACTTAAACCCCTGATGATGCAAGGAAAAAGAATTCTCAAGAAGAAATATTGGCGTTAGCTGATAGCCACTTGCCACTGCACAATGCAGCCAAATTTGCAGAGGAAAAATATGTGGACAATAGAACGGAAACACGGACAAAATAGGAAGCTATCTGAAACACAAAGCTGTGATTATCCAGCAAGAAATGAATAGTTTGGCAAAGAAAGAGACATAAGATAGGAACTCGGAGATAGAGAAAGAAAAATTAAACCCGAAGCAGTAGAGATCAATGAAAATAATCAGCATTTTCTGCCAGGAGATATGTTAAAAAGGCTGAAACCAAAGTTTCAGATAACGTGTTCAAAATGATCCACTGTCCCAATCACCATCTCCATAGCAATTAATGGTCTTGAGGCAAAGACGGAGCACGATTCAAACAGTGGAGATTGTGTGGACCCCAGTGACAGGGAGCAGGTGAAAGGCACAACAGCCATTTGGGGCAGTTTGGGGCTCACGGTGTAATGGCCTCATCTTCAGAGGTGGACTGCTTCTGGCAAGGCAGGAACCACAGCGCATGCCCTTAGGGAGTGCTTCTAAGGAGCGTTTCATAGCAAGTCCTCTTCTGTTCCCATTTTAGCTACCATCACAGATGGCTTCCTGCAATACAAAGAAGGTTTCTGGCAAGGCAGTTTGCTGCATAACGTTTGAAATAGATGTGATGGAAGTATAACCTTACAGAAACTCCCTTTCACCAGCATTTATTCCTTTGCGCTCAGCAGCTACTTTGCACTGGCACTGCCTTCCTCACACTGCGCTCACACACAAATCTCTCTTGCACCAATTTTACCTAACAGTTGTCTGCAACTAGGTAGTCTTTGTGCAAAGTGGTAATGCTGCAGCGAGGAAAAACATCTTTTTTTTCTTTTTAATATTATTCCAGAAGAGTGGTTCATTGCTGCGATGGGATCAGATCTCTCTGGCTGTGTCTAGGGGGAGAAGCAGAGCACCTTCTCTCTTAGGAGGGCACCCTATTGCTAGAGAGGATGCACATAACTCTACTGACTGTAAATTCTTCACAGTTTTTCTGCATGATGCCTTTATTTTATTTTATTATTTTATTTTATTTTATTTCATTTTATTTTATTTTTCCCAAAAAGAGCCTAACAACACAATTGTTTCTTTAATATTGACCACACAATATCACAACCAGGCAGTTGGGACATGTAGCAGGGGACTTGTTCATGCACCAGATTCAAAACCATGAGTAAGTCTTGGCTGAGTCCTGGATCCCAAAGGGTCACTTTGGATTCAGGATCAGTTTCAGTTCAAGCAGAGTAGTTGGTTGGCCGGTCATGGGAGTACATCATGCAGGTACTCCTTCTCCCAAACCTTTAAAGGTATTTCAATATCCATAGTACTTCAAGTGTCAAAATATCCTAACCAAACTTGGTATTAGTTACCAGTGTTCTCCCAAAAGGAAAAAGCAATTTGAGGCAGTAAAAGAGCAAGGCCCTCTTGGCTATATTGCTTACAGTGGAAACTGATGGATTATACTGAGCTGAGTTTCAAGTCTCAAAGTTACAGCTTCTCATAGCAGCACTCATCACTCCTCGTTCGCCCCAGTTTGCACAGATGCCACAGTCCTGTGGAGCACCCTTGGGCATGCAAGATGACTGTTTCGTGGGAGAAGACAAGTTCTGAAAGTCCAGCGATGGTGGAACATGCTGGCGAGCAGTATTCACATGTTAACAGATTTCCACTCAAACTGGCAAATAGGAATGTCTATGTTAGAAATGCTGTGTGAAAGCCAAGGCAACAAAAGTCAAAATGTGCATATGATAATATGTGGTACACACAGTATATGTCACAATGTTTACCATCACTTCAAAACATGCACCCACCCACAGTTCTTCACTAGCGGCATCCTGGAACTTCTCCAATTGGGATTAGTTATATGCAGCAAAAGTCAATTAAAATCAGCCATTATTGTACAGATCATGAGATCCATAGTGCAAGATACCATACTCATCCCAGATGCTCATTAGTAAAAGTGTGTTGCAAACAAGTCCAGGACAATTGCATGGGTTTTGTGTACTTTTCTGATTGCCTTATTTGCTCAGTTAGCATATAACATTTTCAAATGGGTTGGATTAAAATTTTTAGCAAATAGCAAATTCCCCAGAAACACATTCTGTTGCAATTTGGAACTGTTGTAAATGTAGGTCAGAGTCAGTAAGTAGGTTTAGCTAATGAAAACAGAAAGGCAGAGACAGATTTGGGGAAAGGGGAATTGTGTCCACCCAGATTGCTGGAGGAAGACCTGTTAGCAGCAGCTCACCTGTTAGCACCAACTTCTTTTACCAAGGGGCCAGCTGCCGTACAAGACATGGTGACTCATCTCTGTATCATACTCGTCCTACATTTTTAGCTTTACTTTAACCACCCGCTAAAAGCCTGGTGCGCTTGGTTGGGTTCCCTCCATATCCTGTGAAGCTCTTCCATGTAGTTAAGAAAATGTGATTTGTCAAGGAGGAAAGCTGTGTAGTCTCATGTACAGGAGCTCACACAGTCGTGCAACTTTAAGAGTTCTGTTCGTGACACGCTTGTATCTAAAACAGTATTTACTGGCTCAGTTCAGAGAAACCTGCAAGAATGTCCTTGAGCTGAGATCATTCTCCTGGGAGTGTGTAGGCTGCAAGTCCTGTAGGGAGAGCTGAGCATGAGTATCTCAGCTCCCAGGTAAGGGCTCACCAGAATTACAGACCCACTGTGAATCAAGACCTTGGAAGGACACAGACTGTTCTCTTGAAAAAAACATTAACTCAATATGAAAAAAACACCAATTTTAAGGAAAGATTTCCCAGGCCATGCATGGACATACACATTTCTAAGGCTGATTTATAGTGCAAAAAATCTGTAATAAGCACTATTTTAATTGTAATTAGCAGAAATAAGTCGTTTGCTTTAGAGCTGTTGCCAGCAGCAATGGGAGCATACTCTTTGTTTTTTTTCTTACACTGCCTTTTCACGTTCAGTTGGAAGGTGAGATTACTATCTGGAAACATGATGCAATTTGTGCTGTTATCACTTCAAGAACTTCAGCAAATCTACTCCCAATAATGTATTATAATTATACTGATGATCAGAACTGAATTTGAGAGTGCACAAAGACTGGCATCAACCGCCACTGTGCGTCTGACCTGAGCAGAACATGAAAATGATTGCTGGCGTCTGTTGTCAGAGGAGATCCAACACCATTTTGCAGACAGATATGGGCTGTAAAAATTAAAACACTGCTTGTTTCATATACATAGCAGATTTCTGAAGGTTTCGAGACTCATATCTCAATCGCTGTTCTATTTGTTCCCATTTGATTGCTTCAGCAGTACCCCTTCAAAAAAAGCTTCCCTACTTTAAAGCCAAATGCAATCCTCCCCGCTGTGATGGATTCCTCCTTTTTCCTTCCTAATTGGAGCCATTTCATCAGATCGAATTTTGACAAAGATAGTAATTGTCATCCAATTTTAAGGCAATGACAAGATCAATATGAATTCTCCAATGACAAGTATTATTACTGGCCAAGCACAAAGAAACAAAGAAAATGAAAAATCCATGTTCTGGGGATCAAAACAGTTTGAGGCACATGCTTGCCTTGATCCACGTGTGTGTGAATCCTGTTGACAACAATAGACGTTGTGCATGTGGATGGATGGGTTAGAACAGATGGCCTTTGCCAGTGAAATAGCGAACGAAAAGGAGCACCCAGTGCTTTAGTGCATCGCAGTTTCGATAATGTGGGAGTCAATTAACTTACCAAATAGGCTTGTGGGGAAAATTACCCACAGCCCCATCTCAGAGAATTCTACTTCTCCTTAACATTTTGTACTCCTTCTGTTTCCTGAGCGCTGGGAATAAATACTCAAGAAAATCTGAGTTCTTTAAGGTAAATATATTCAATCTACTTATTTTTATGTAGGCAAAATTGCTTGATCGTTTTTATAACATTGTTTAAGTGAGATGATCTGATTAGTTAATGGCCCAGAAAGTTCAGATAGCATTCAACTAAGGATCTAAAATGTATTGCAGCATCTTTAGACATTTCCCCCACAATAGAGGGGCAGATCCTCCATTTGTGTGTGACTGTTGCCAGATACTGTCATTAAACTTCAGTTGGTTTACCCTGGAACAAGAAATTTCTCCAAGGCGTTTGACCCTCAGAGCTCAGCTCTTGTTCCACATTTTCTGCTCAGTGTGCATTCAAGTTACCTCTATACACACATTCATTTTGCCAGTAAACCAGACCTTCTGCTTTCCCACCCCCAAAATGTTCAGTCAAAGGAAATAGACTCTTTTCTTTTCTTTTGCAGTATTTATATTCAAAATACAGTTTAACTGGGGAAAGGGATTTTGGCAAAATAATACATGATTGTCGTACTAATTGGCAGCTGCAATGATAACAACCATGACAAGTTTTAGCTCTGTCCACTCCAACCCAGCCAAGTCATTAAAGGTTTCTAAGCAGAGGATTGTGTTATGAAGCCTCATACACACTGGTAGCTACATCAGCATCCCTGGGTTGCTAAACATATTTTTTACCACCCAAATTCAGGTTTAGTGGGATTTTGATCCACGGAGGAAGGTCTCAGCCAAGCACTGAAAAGATGCTCGTTAGCCTCCAAAATATAAATAAAATATTTACAAAGAGAATAATTGACTTTTGATGTTTACTTCAGGCTATGGTTAAGCAGGCAGTGTCTGTGCTGAGCAATGCAGTGACCACCTGCCACAAATGCTGTGATATTTGACAGATCCCTTTCTGCCAAGAACTATAATTCCTATTTAAATCTAAATAGAGGAGCCATGAATGCAGATTTCTCATCACAAAGACGCTGATGTTAATCCCCAGTACAGAAAAATAAGAAAAGCCAGAACGTTTTATTGGATTTTATATGGAAGATAATTAAACGGTATTTCTTCTTTACTTGTTATACAGCATCCCATCAACTTTCCTGAAATTTGTTTATAAAGAAAACCAGAAAGTTTCATTGCATTTATATGTAAAAGAAAATTAGCATTTTGTATACTTGGGCTCACATTAGAATAACAAAAAGGCAGGTAAACAAAAATGACCAAGAAATGATACCAATAAACGGAAGGAAAAAAAAAAAAAAGGGAAATCACGATGCTGTTCTCCTATGTAAAGCTTTATATTCCAAGCATGCTAACAGAATGAATGTTTATGAGCATACATACATACCATATATATTAAAATACCGCACAGTTCTGTAAAGCTAAGCTCCCAGAAGTTAGGAAATGCTGGAATTACATGTGCTTGCACACCCCTCATTTGGCCTTTTTGCTTGTGTACACGGACGGGTGCTATTTTTTTCTCACACACGCATCGCACAAAATGGTGCAGTGTAGGCAGAAAATTGGCTGGCAGCATGATGTAATCTCCACGAGCTGCTTTGCAGAAGCCTGTTTCTTTCTGCCCACAAGCCAGTTTGGTATTTTGGATGTACCCAAGGAAGTTCTCTTAGCATGTTTCCCAGCAGGTGGGTGCTGCCAATCTGAGTCTGTGAGCGACTGTGTCTAAGTGTGCATTTAGAGCATGTATTAATAGGGGGAAAAGGGGGGGGGGGGGGGGGGGGATCTGTATCCAAGGTTGCATCTTCGGCATTTAAAAATGTTTCAGTTCAGGCTGTGCTGCCATTTACTGCATTATGTGATGCATGTGGATTTTCCAAACAAAAGATGTTTATGAGGAGAGTATATTTTAAGATCCCTTTCACGACTGCACAGACCCCTCTCCAAGCAGATGGTCTGACAGTTGCAAGAAAACTATTCAGAAGCCAAAAGTGGCATTTATAATTCCTTTTAAAAGGCAGTTTGTTCCCCAGACACATGTACAGGGTAAGCAGGTATAACTTCGTCTGCAGCAGTACCTTGCCTGCTCCCTAGTGCATTCCTGCTCTGCAGCACAAGCTGAGGGCTCTGGGCACATCCTCCATCATCAATGCCATGTTGCATGTCCCATCCAAGCTGCATTCAGCAGTGGTTTATGCAAAGAGGACCATAAAATTCGAACTGCTAACTCAGAGCAATACTGGAGGTTTCTCTTTTGTACTCAAAATAAGCTGTATCCACAGAGAAGATGTTTACTTTGCATCTACAAGCGCATGGAAACAAGTAGGATTAGTGAAGAACTTTCCAAGGACATGGATATATTTAATTTCATTCTTATTCACAGCCTTGACTGTTACCTAGCTGTAATTGAAGTTCATTGGGGAAAATAGCCAGCTGAGAACAAAATACCTAACCCTGAGCCACTTGACCATTATTACATTTACGTTTTCTGGAAGGAATCTATTGGCACTGACTTCATACATCTGCATTTACTGACTTCTTTAATTGCCTTCTACTGCTCCTTCTGCTCAAAGGAAAAGAGAGCTCCCATATCATACACATGATAAATAAATAATGCCATCCCTCTAGAGAGAAAAATACCATCTCTAACTAATCTAAGCACAAGGACAGGGACTCGCCATCCTTAGAGTTTGAGGGGATTGTTTGTTTTTTGCTTTTCCTTAGCCCAGGTAACTGAGGCTTATTGTTTGTAGCATCTAAGACGTTCGGAAATATTTCTGAAGCATTTGCCTATTATCCTTCAGCAATGAGTTGCAGGGTTGGTTATACACTGCACGAATGTTTGCAGAATTTTTCATTCACCTTTCCGTGCATATTTGTTCTAGAGAGAAAACAGAATAAATAGCCCCTTCTCTCTGCTTCTGTTATATCATCTTTTACTCCTGTGCTTTGCAAACTAAACAATGCTAGTCTTTTTAATCACCTTTCAAATGGAAGCTTCTTTCCTCATGTGTTTAATCATTTTTGCTGCACTTTTTTTACAGTGGAGTTACGTATATATGAGCATATTCACCTCTGGAGCAATCAATAAGCCTACAAAAAACAGGTTTTAAGGCTTAGCAGAGGTTTGCTCTTTGCTCCCAAAATGATCCCCGCTCATTTCATTTTAAATTCACTTTAAGAAACAGAGTCCCCCAGTGCAGGTGCTGAGATGTGTGAGCAGCTGCACAAGTGAACAAGCGAGCAGCAGGACAGGGAAGGCAGGGAGCCTTCAGCTGGTGCTCAGCAGTGTGTCCCCAGGCTGGTCCTGATGGGCTACACAAGGGAGGGCAGAGACTGGGCTGGTCAAGGTGAATGTAGGTTAGCCAAGGACCAACCAGCAATGTTTTGAGTTGGATTCCTGTCATCTAATCTTAGCCTTTTGAAACTCGTTCATCTAGTCCAAACATTTTCCTTAACGTTCTCCTGCAGTCAAGAGTGGAGATGGTTCATCCCACCATAACGTAGGGATCTGTGATAGGAGGGATGTCCTAAAAGTAGATTGTAGATTGAAGATGGATTCTGATGGTCCAAGGTGATTACCTTTATGGGCAGTAGTAAAGGTAGTAAAAAATTCAAAAGTACTTCCCCACCAATCCCATTCCTTGGGCCAGTGAAGCCTTTGGTATTCACTGATCTTGGTATGAGAACCAAAGAGCTTTGAGATCCTGGAGACTCTTGGAGACTCAGGATCCCTTACAGCAGTGACTGCAAAGAGTAATGTGGCCACTGCAGATACAGACCCATTTCAAAGCATGCTACATCAATCAGCAGTTAGATGACATTTACAATGGTGATATATGGTTATTAAATAGTATATGCAATATTCAAAATGGGGCTTAGGATTGAGAAGAGGGAGGGCTGTTTCTTCCCCTCAACTAGTTATAGCTTATCTCTCTAAAGCTCTTTAAAATAAGTTAAAGCACCTGGCCTTCCTTTTGGTCTTAAAATTGATTCAAATATATCTCGTCCTTGGAAAGTTCTTTGCTAATCCTGTTTGTATTTTTTTTAAATGCTATGCAAACATTTTCATTGTGGATTAATGTACTGTTTCAAAGCAATCGAGGTTGAGATTTTAAGATTGTCACTAGTACATGGTAAGAAACTTCTGCTCCTATTCTGGACCTTTTGGAAACCATTTCATTCAGTGCCTTTTCTGAAGCTTTGCACTAGAGCACTAAATGAATACTATAAAAGGCCATATTAAAGAGGATTGTATATAGTTGACCAAAGTTCATACCAGAGACTAGTTTTAGATAATGTCTTACATTGAAAATATGATTCCTCAATTATACCTCCTATTGCAAAAATGAATTAACCTTCAATGCCTGGTCTAGTAGGCTTATTTCTTAGAATACAATAGTACGTGGTCAAATTCCTCCTCACAGTAAAGCATATCTGATTTTAAAAAATGAAGCATATCGAGAGAGAAATGTGAAAAGCAAAGTCAGTCACAGCAGCCCTCGGATCAGCAAAAGGACAACGTGCGCAAAGATTCTATCCATTTGAGTAGTCCCAGTAATTTCAGGACATTCTGAATGCTTCCAGGAGTGTCTAAACCGCCTCGTGTTCTGCCAGCTGATTCAGGGCACTGCAAATAGGGGTCAATGGGACAAAGTGAGTGTGCAGAAGCTCTTAAACACGTTCACACTGTTCATGGATATTAATCGCAGTGATTTGCAAATACATCTCCTTAGAAAAACGTAACAACTTTGAGATCACAATCATAAAAAATAATGATACAATTAGGGGTCCAATGCTACATTTGGAGTGACTGCAGCAATTTACATTTATTACATTTTTAAGTGTTTTCTTGTCTGCGTTCCCAAGTCATAACATTCATCTGATTTATTTGGAGAATAAGAGTGATTTACAATCCTTTCCTGTGTCTTTTTTCTGTCTGACCGTCTATGCAGATGTTTTAGGTGTAGCTTTGCTGTGCACGGGATCTGGCTTTGTGTCTCTTCTGAGGTCCACCCTTGTTGCACAGCTCCGGCTGGCGGTGCTGGCAGGTTGGTCTCAGCATTTGCTGAGCTGAGAGCCTACTGCTGCCAAATATACACACAACCTCAAGGCTACCTACTGTGGTGTTTCTAAACAGTCTGCTCTTCTAATTCCAGGATTACGGTGCTTAAAGGCACATAAGGATGATGAACATGTGGAAAGGATCTTATGTCCTTACATCCATGGGGAGTCTTGTGCCTCTGTCCTGTTGGCATTAGTCATGTAAACCTCTTGTTCGTCTACCTTGGGAAGAGTGATTTGCTCAGCTTCTGGTGTTTTCGGCTGTTTTTGATGTGCTAACTGAACTAACTCACTGATTGCTTATGTGTACGAGAATTAATTATAAATTTTGACTGCATAAAGCAGTCTTGTGGACTCAAGCTTCATTAGTAATCTGATCAGTCAGCCACTGCAATGCTAACTGACATCATTGGCGCTGCAGATATCATAGCCAGAAGGCAGTGGACATTTGTGTGGAACACAGGAGGCAGAGTCTCACCAGCTCCTTGCGCTGAATTCGTAATATCTCCCTCTTACCAGGGCAGCCTGTGATGAGAGGACAGAGCACAAGGCTAGGCATTGTGTGCCCGGCTGAAACCTTGATTTATGACAAAGAATCCTCACTTTACATTACCAGGGAAAACAAACTACTTGGACTGCAGTGGTCTATTGCTGGACATAGACTTGCACCTTGGGACTCCTGTGCCTTCACTTTCTTTGTAACCATCATAAAATTCTCCAGGAGCTAATGTTGAAAAGTATTAACAGAAGACTGAAGTGGTTATTTTCTTCTTTTAACCACTCCCTTCCTCACTTCATGTGTAAAATAATTAAAATTATTCTTAGGAATACACAAAGCGTTTTGAGACCCTGACCCACCACCTGCAGAAATCTTATTGTTTGCTAGAAAAGAATCATTTTTGTTTAAAAAAAAAATCCCTGAAGAGTAAAAAGAAACATTTATTTGCTGTATGCATTAGTAAGAAAGATTAGACAGGCTGTAATCTTGGTCACTCTGACTTCTACAATTATGGAAAATTACGAAGATTGATGTTAGTTGCAATTCATCTCATTGCACAAATTTGCACAGGATGAATCTTCTCTTTTGAAATACATATTTTGCTAAAGCTAGCTCAGATATGAAGAGATTTCTGTTTCTTTTTCTCTTCAGGTTGATAATAGACTGTGTAAGAAAGTGCTGAAGAACACAAAAAGAAAAAGTTGGAGCGATTCGAATTGTCATGGCAATATCCTAGATTTTTCAAGAAGTTTGGTTCTGTTTAGCTAGTCACTTTAATTTTCCTTCACTAACTTGTCTCCATTCTCTGCCATAATGATAATTCTTTATATGACTGTCAGCCCTTTGCATTGTGACAGCTTAAATTAATGTTTTGATATTTCTCCCTTTGTAAGAATACAACAAAGAAGACAACTGCCAAGGATAGGACAGAAACTGTATGAATGTAAAACAGACATTGTGCACCAATAAAGCCAGAAGGAATAATTTTCATTTTATTGCCTTGTTAATAAGCTTTTGCAACAACTAATCCTGAGGACCGGGTTCTGTAGCCTAGCATGGCCCTTCCACTTCATCTGGATTGCAGTAAACTTCTTACTGAAGACCCTGGACTCTTCTGGGAATACTTCAGCCCATTTAGGTCAGGAGGTTTAATACCCAAAGCAGGCTGATTCAGCCTCTAGTGCTACACCAACCATACATGCAAGCTTTGGTGGATTAGCTTGTTTTACAATCATAATCACAAAGACACTCGTTCGTAGCTGAAATCTTCTGCAAACTAATGTATGTTCATCTCATTTTTACATACCACTGCTCCAAAAGTTAAGAGGATCAATACTATGAATTCCAAAAGGAAGATGCAGGAGGAGTTGGAAGGATTTGGTTTTGTACTTAAAAAATGAACGGTGGAAAGGAATAGCCTTAAGATGTTGTTGAGGTTTATGCCAGTCCTCATCAAAAGTTCAAGGCCTTCACATCATTCCCATTCTTAACTTATGCTTCAAATGCCCCAACCCCATCTGACATTGCCTTGTATGAAACTTCACTTCAATGAGAATGGTGTTTTTTCAATATTCTTTAAAAAATCCTTTTAAAAATATCTGAGATATTCAGATGCAGTTTAATGTTTTATTACAGCTGAGGATTTCATTCTCTCATTTTTATCATTTTCTGTTTTTCCTCTTGCACATTCCTTCAGGACCTGGCCTCACCTGAGACATACGGAATTTAAATGAAAGTAGAGCAAAAAAAAAAAAATCAATTAATCCATTCTTTGTGGCAGAAGCCACCAGATGATGCTGTTACACTTACAGCTTCTTAGCATGTGAGCAAGATTTCAGTTTTTGAAGGAATGGTGCACTGTTATTAGTTTAGTTTTACAGCAATCCTCAGAGAGATACTGGTAGCAGAGTGTGTTTTTCACTTTATTCTCTGTTCTGGGATGTAGTTCTTGGGACAATATAATGAAGGCTGTGAAAAGTGCAGTTAGGATCACAAACCATCCTTTTGACCTGTACATCCCCCTCTTTCATAGAGTGCTGGTCCCGGAGAGCTTCAAACAATAGATCAGAGATGTGCAACATACTATTTGTCTTAATGGACCACGAGTGCTGAAAGCCAGGGATGAAAAATTTAATATCAGATTTGTCAAATATTTCACTGCTGATAGGATCATTTTAGCAGAAATGACCAATGACAGTGCTTATCCATCAAATTGAAGGTTTCATATAAAAAATAAATAACATGGGAGCATTGGGCATTTTGTGGATGGTTCATTTATGCATTTTAATTAAAAATCTTGATTGTTTCAATGCAAATGAAGCAAACACAGAAATGCCAGTGTATTGCATTGGCATGCTTAGAATCACAGCAGCAGCTGAGGTTTGGTTCAATCAGGTATAACAATGATAGGGCCCTGAGTGAAACGTGAGGGAGTTTTACTGCATCTGCAGATGATGTCGCCATCGGCTGCTCCTTCGTCTGCTTCTGCTGGCAGGAACAACCCCACAGCAGCTGTCTGAAGAAAATCAGAGCTCATGCCTTAGCCGAAGCGCTACAGGACAGTGATCTGTTAAAGTAGGAAGTTTTACTGAAGGGCATGTGTCAGTGCTCAAACATCTCCTGATCTGAACAAGGCAACATTAAACTCTTCAGCCTTTGCTAGGAGGAAAGAAGTGGCATGCACGCACCTGAGTTCTATTTGCCACTGAATTTCTAGGCTTGACTGCCATTTTATGCAAAATAAGTGCTGTTTACTTTTCATAGATTATATGAGAAAGAATAAGCTGGCACATACAGAAACCAGGCAAGCATGTTACAGAGCTAATGCACCCCGGGTTTGCTAAGCCAATTAAGCGATCAAATCAAGGTCACAGCTGAGTCGGACTCAGTAGATCAATGAGATTGAATGGACAAAATTAATACACCAGGAAATTAAATCAAAAGGATAAGGTTGAGACTAAGTTTGGTCGGTTGGTATCAGACTAGGGGGAATATATGGGAAAGATGTTTTCCTTTCAGGCCAGTTTTTAGCTCAAAGCGTACACACCTGGCCAACAAGTATGCAAGTACTCCAAGGCTGTCTGTGTCCATCAGGTGCTGGTCAATCCCAAGTGACACCTTCTAAGGCAAAGGCTGATCCTGACCTGTTTCTTTTAGGGACATCTAATGGTATAACGGCCATTGTGATGCCAGCAGCTCTACTTCATTATTTCCTTCTTTAAATCTCACTGTTATAACAAGTTATTAGCTTGCTGTTCAGATTTTCCTCTTCTAAAAGAGTAAATCTTTCCATAGAAGTGACACAGATGACAGCCAAATCAAGCAATAACAGCTTTGGGGGAAAAAAAATAACAAATCCTGAAGAATCTTCCTAATTATGTGCAAAATTTGCAGAGTTTGGTGTTTACTTTTAGGGACCTGTATGTAGTGCTGTTTCTCCGTTATAGAGTGCAAATATCCAAGTGTGTGTTTGAGATAAGGCAGTATCATCCTGGTATAATGAAAAGGAAATGAAAGGAAGGAGTTCAAAATGCTTTATTTTGGGGGATCCTTCAGCAGTGGTGTTGACAGCAGCTGTAACATTTCAGGTTGCGTGCAACTCAAAGCTCCTGTTGAAGGTCTCTGAGGCAGTAGCACAGCTGTTAACAAATCTCTTACCTCTTTCCCCATTAATTGAATGGTCACAAGAGGGAAAAGCCTTACATCCAGGAGCTGTCTGTGTTGGTGAGAAATGAGTGCTCTGCTTCCCATCTAGGTCTTCAGTTCTTTACCAGTCCTGCACATGGTGATTAAGACCAGCTCTTTCAGTGGATGGTGCTGGAAGAGCCTGGGGCTATGTGGCAACCAGGACGAGCACTCACCATCATGCTGTATCTGCTGCTCTAAATGTGGGTTGCTTGTCAAACAGATAGACAAGGAGGTCAGGTTGTAAGTACTTAGGTTTGCTTTCTCCTTTCCTTTCCTCCTTTGGCAGAAGGGAAGCCCTGAACAAGACACGTGGAGCTTCTCCTCCCCTCTCTGCATGCTTCATCAGCAGGAATTAATTACCAGCTCTCCAGGTCACACCAGCCATCTGCCCCATCAGCACTGGCCAAGACGCAATGGAAGGACATCTATAAGCTTTGGGATTTTAACAGGAGCTGGAAGAGGGAGAAAAAAGGAATTTTTTTGCTGGTTGGCTTGAGTATGGCCATGGGTTTGCAGAGCCTGAAGGCTGATTGCTGACCATGTATGCTGCAGCCCAGTGCAGTGTGCCAATGGCTGTGACTTATGTGACAACTGTCACCCAGCACAAGGAGCGAGCTGCCGAGCCAGGCCTTCTGTTTGGCAAAGTCCGACAACACTGCTGAACTAAAGACATAATTGGGGTTTTGGCAAAATTGCAACACAGCTGCCCAAGGTCATCTCCAGTGAAAGTAGCTGAGAGGTTTACACAGAAGATGTTAATTGGATTTTCGTTTTCTCTTTAGAAAGGTTCAGAGCTATCGGATCTCACCACACTACATGCTGCATGAATATGTCCAATGATATTGTGAGCTGTGTTCAATCTTAACGGCTTTCCATCTCCGTAACAACGGTATTAGCATTAATATTGTGCCCAGGGCTCTGAATGTGGGTACTAATGGAGCTCAATCAGCTCTAAAAGAACAAAGGATCTCTTTTATATCGCACCCTGTGACAGTCAGAGGATTGGATTAGCAACTTGTCAATCCTTTGTTTTGCAGCTTTTTTTTTTTTTTGATTGTTTCTGAAATACTTGGAAAGTATGTAGAATTGTTTTATCTGAAAAATTAATACAAAACAATAAGAGGAAGCTATGTGCTATTCCCTCCTGACCTGATTATTGTAGATTATTTAACTAAGTAGCCAGCATACTCCCTAATTTAAGTGCTGGATTCCTACAATGCAAAACGCTATCTTTTCTCATAAAATAAGTCCAAGAAAGAGCTAGCTCAATTGCCAATTAAGCTTCTTCCATGAAATCTCTTCTATCCCCTTCAGGATAGGTTTGGGTAAAAATATAATTGCAGTGGATAAGGAAGCTTAAGAAAAGATGTAAGTGAAAAAGCGTTATGTGTTGGCATCTGATTGATCCATTTGAAAGGAGGAGAAGGAGAATTTGATGAGATGGTAAGGAGCTCATAGTTTGTTTCGAAGGAACCCAGCATTTTTAACCTGTACAGGGTGCTGAGCTATAATTAAGAACGGCAAGTCAGTGAAAAATCTATTTAAACTCCTGACAGCTTCTCCAGATTAGCATTTTTGACATCCACATTCACTCTGGCAAATCACTAATGTGATTTTTTTCAAATTTATATTTTTATTAGCTTTCTGCATATAATAACAAAGTGAAAATGATGTTACAGTCTGGACAGGTCTTTAACTCAAAAGCTCAGTACTTGCAGTGTGCTTAATTAGCTGCCTGATTATTGTTTTATTCTGAAGGAAATTTTGTAAATGTGCTTTCATCTATCTAGCATATTTAAAATGAAAGCAATTGTTTGATTCTGTTAGTTGGGGAGAACCACGGCAAGCCCCGGATTACAAAGCACTGTGATTAATTGTTGTCAAGATATTCATATCTGCTTTTTTTTTTTTTTTTTTTTGCCTGAGATGGTTGAATTGCTGAATAACAATACAAACATTTGGGTGAACTTTGAGTTACGCCTTTCCCATTAATAATTATTCTGCAAGGTAAGATGTAGGCCTTGCAACTTGGGTAGAGGTTCAGTATTCTAAAGCACATCAGCAGTCTTCCTCTCACAGTGAAGAACTTGCAGAACCATTTAAGTCAGATGCACCGCAAATGTGTTGGTTTAATTTGATAGCAAAGAAATACCATCATTAACTAGAATGCTTTCAGATTACTGTTTGTGTTGCATAATTCAACATTTGCCGAAGTTCAGGAAAGATACACACTAAGTAGAAATTATTACTTTGATAATGCTGCTACATTTCTTCTTATTTTTAATATGGCTTTTTAATTTGGGTAATGAGTATATATCACTAATCATTTTGAAAGCCTATTACCAACACCAACCAATCCGTCAACTTGAGTTAATAATTTGCTTTATTATAAAAATTGGAACTGGACACAGTTGTGGAGGACTGAAGGAAAGAAAAACTATGCCTCTTTAGCAGATAACCTATTTTCCTCTGCTCATGCAGTGCCCCTTGTTCTGCTGGGACTTGTTTCCCCACTGCTGGAATTCCATCGGTAGCCATTAAGCGCCTGCTTGAGACACTTTCCACTGCAGGGCATTTGGAAATTAAGTGCTCAAGGAATTAGATGAAGACAGTCGTCTCCCGTACTTAATTTTCCTGTGTATTATTAGTAGCTGCCTCTGCACTGCTAATGCCCTTCTCCCACTGTGTAGGCATGAGCTGGCAAGGTCATTTATTTTTGAACGTGTTTACTGGAAAAATGCAGTTGCATCTGAATGATTGTTTTGGGAAAAATAAAAATCTTTGGATGAGTCATAAGTGAAGAAAAAAAGGTCATTTGAGAAGATTTCAGTAAGAGAAGAAATTGATAAAGAATATGGAAATGCATTCTAATTAGAATGAAAAGTTTGAAGACTGCACCCTGTAGTGAAATTAGTGTCTGCAGCAGACAATGCTCCTCATTAACAAACTGGGACCTCACTTTTATTACACTTAAACCAAGATTCTTCACTGTGTCCTACCACTTAAAAATATGCATCAGTGACCACGACGCTCGCAACTGTGGTTGTTCTTAACCCTCTGCAGTCATGAGCAGATAAAAACTTTGAAAGAAGCACGAGCTGGAGGAGAGATGCCACAGAGATATGGAGTGTATTATGCTGAAACTGAATCTTCCTTTGAATGGTGGAAGAATAATAAGGACCCTGCCTACTGAATCATGTTAAACTGCAGCATTTATTTATTTTTAGTACAGTTTCATCTAGTGACAATGCAGTCATTATAGCCCTTTGTGTTAAGGTGTGTGTATATTACTATTTGAAAACCCTAGCATAAAAAATGCATGAACAGTAAAGCTTTTAAACCCAACCTTTTCCAAACAGTCACTGTTCCAGTTCCCCCCAAGTTCTGATATCTTCTCGTGACTTTTGGTCATTGCATGGGAAGGAGAGAAAATAAAGCAGAAAAATGAAACGGGCAAACTTTCTGAGTAATAGAGAAGCAAAGGGTTTTTATAATAGCATCTTACTTTGAAATTAGTCCATAGTTAGAAGAGTCATGGTTCCTTTCTTCCCTGCAGCTTCTGCACCCACATTGCCCTTCCCTCCCCTGGTGCCACTCAGAAAGGCCAGTGTGACCCTGGACGTGGAGAGCTGCTCAATGCAGGCAGCCCAGGTGTATGCAAAACCAAATGCAGCCCAAACCTGACACGTTCTGGGCCAGTGAAATACTTTCTCAGGCTTCCCATTTTCTCACCAAAAATCAACTTCTTGCAGGCGGAGTTGAAAGAAAAATAAATATGGATTTCAGTTTTGCAATGGAAAAGGATTTCCCTGCAATATGTTGAGCAGCATTTCATCGCTGCATGCAGCCCATGGGAAGCAGATTCACGGCTGCAGCAGATGAAGCACTGAGGTGTACCAGCTGCAGTGGGCACTACAGGGCTGTGGCCACAGAGCCTTTGGGCAGGGCTGTCCTGCAGTCAGGTTCCCTTAGACCTGTGTTTCCATCACCAGCAGCCTGCAGCAAGCACCAGGTGACTGTCAGAGAGAAAACCTGACTCGCACGGCAAGAGAAGCGACTTCTATTTACTCCTTCAGCCCTTGTGAAAGCAAAGGGGGGAGTGAGGGTGTAGATAAAGGTAATAAACAACTCCGAGCTCTGGTAGCATCTGAAATGATTGTGCTGTTTATGGTTTCTTTTGGCTACAAGTAACTCTGTGTCTGTTCAATAGCCGGTGGTGTCTTCCTACTGATAGGACCGAATCCCAGCACGGAGCCATCGCCACAGGCAGGAGGATGACAAACAGGAGGCACAACAGGTACAAGGCAGAAATCTGTCTTAAATTCACTCGTCTCGTCTGCTGCTTTATGGGCCTTGTTGTCGCCGCTCGCACTCTTGTATTCCACTGGTGTCGGTACAGCAACTTCACTGAAGTCCTCCTGTGTAAGAGCACTTCAGGCCCTCCAGACACAGAAGAGAAAGGCTTTTCATGCCATGGCAGAGCCTGACTTTGCACACACGCAACCCCCAGCCTCACAGCTCGTGGCTTTATTCTTGCTGTGCTGCACCATTGAGCTTTGGGGTGGATGTTTTTAACCGGTGGTTATTTTTGCCTTTTACCTGAGCAGCACTGGCTGCTGGGCGCAGAATGGAGCAGGAGCATGTGGGGATGCCCCATGCCATAGGGATGGAGCTGGAGAGCTGCAGCTAATTACAGTCCAAAATCATAACTTTAGACAACTCTAATGTTTGCAGCTGGAAAGACTTAAAAGCTATTTGCTTCTAATCTCCCTCTGACAATCAATGAATTGAACAGTAAATGTTATTAGACTAATTTACTGTTCATCAAGAGTAAGAAATGAATAGAATAATTTACTATTCATACATCCAACTGTGTGACATGCTTACAGATCAGTTTGAAAGAAAAAGCAACATTAGGGCTCCAGTTCTCCTCCCATACCTTTTTTTATTCTAATTTATTTCCATTCTCGTCTGTGAAGCTGCTCTGGCTTTGCCCCAGTGGCAGAATGACCACATCTGTTTGGGAGCACATCTGTGTTGGAACGTAGGACAATGTGCAACCCATCATGATTTCCATGAGGGGAAGCAGTCACAAACCCACCCTCACTGTACCACCACATCCCTCAATGCCACAGCTCCACGGTTCTTGAACACCTCCAGGTGACTCCACTCCCATCTGGACAGCCTGTGCCAGTGCCTCACCACTCCTTCAAAGAAGAAATTTTTCTTAATATCCAACCTGATGTGTCTTGAGCATCTCATTTTCTGCTGGGGTAAGCCCAGTGCAGCACGCAAGTACTGCATTTCTTACTGAATCAGGCCGAATTCATATGTGGAAAAAATAGAGCTGTGTTATCTTTAATCAAATCATCTCTGAATGCATATTTTAGATATTAAAGTGAGAATACCAGTCAGTTTCTGGATGCCACAGAACCAAACACAAAGAAAGCACATGGAAAACTGTATAACGTGGCTGGAACTGAGGTTCATGATGCCTGCTATGTGGATGCTGTGGTTCTCAGTGATGATTTTGGGAGTCAAAAAACTGCAGTTCCTGGCTCTGATAAGAGGTCTGGCAGCCCCAGTGACCTCATCTCCTAACCCAGCACAGTACCAAGGTCCTACATACTAATGCTGCATGTCTACACTCTCTTTTTCTGCAAGTTGCACCAAAAAGAAGCAGCTTTTTAGTTCAGAGGAAATAACTGGTGAGTGCACACAGACAACTTCTCACTTCAGCTGTATAGGCTTTCCAGCACCTCAAGAGATCCCACAGTTCTTGTTTTGATAAACAAGATGCCATCCACCATCTGCCATCTCCCATTGCCTCTGTCAGGAAGAACAGTTTGGAGAATTCTTCCAACTGGAAGAGTCTCATCTGTTTCTGCACTTCAACACTATCCTTTCACGTAATCTTCAAAGATCTGTCCACAAGCTCTGAAATGTTAGCATGGAAAAGCAAATAAGAAAAAAAAGCAGAGATCTGACCTTGAAGATTTAGGATTGATTTTTTTTGCTTTTAAAACTAGAAAAAAAAAAAATAATAAAAAAAAAAACTACCAGCGACAAAGCAAAAAATAGAGTTTTAACTTTCTTGTGAGTTACAAGCTGCATCATTTTTCCCAGGACCCAACAGGCAGGCTTGCTTTTTCCTTCTCACACAACAGCACCAGGCAGAGATCCCACCAGCCAAAAGCCACTTCAAATCCCCCACGCAACCCTTTTTTCAGAGCATCTCCTTTCATGCACATGAGATGTAAGAAGAGCTCAGGAAGATCCTCAGATGAAAGCCTTCCTCCCAAGTTGTCACTTTTGAAGAAGAGCCCCAGTAGCAGTGAAGCTCCAGTGGAATTTGCCCTTTCCTGTGATTCACGATGGGGATGTGATACAGTTTCCGAACCACACTCCCTCTGGAACATACCACACAGAGTCTGGGTTCAGGTGGGGCCATGCATCTTGCAGAACCGTTCACATGGCTGACCCCCATGTCGATAATTTGCAGTGAGCCAGGTGAGATTATCTGCAGTACAGTTGTAGCTGGTGGCAGCACAGCCGGTAGGAGAGCACCATTACTGCTTCAGCGTTAGCAAGAAATGGTGCCAAAGGCTGGCTGCAATCATGTAAATAGCTCATGGAGGGGCATCAGGATTATGATTACCTGGTGCTGTGGAGGGGATGCCTTCTGAGAAAAGATGCTTGTGCCCACGGGGGAGAGCGCTCGCTGCCAGCAGGGATATGGGGTCGGCGCAGCTCCTGCCCTGCATGGCAGAATGTTGGGCTGCAAGGCCAGCTCCAATTGCTGTGCGAGGCAACGTTTAAAAAATAGAATCAACACATCAAACGATGTGTCATGTAAGTTTTCCATGTCAAGGAAAATAGCCTGAGGCCCTTCCTCCCACATTTGCTGCTACAACAGCCAGACAACCTGGCCCCAAAATTTATTCTGGTCTTTAATCAGGAAAAATCCCTGTGATCTCTGAGGTTGTGCTTCACGGTTATGGAAGGAGATGATATGGTTCACTAGAAGGAAGGCGCTTGCCCACTGTTCTTGAGGTCTGTGGTCACTGTGAGAGTCGTGCTCATTGTGCACCACCTGCTGAAAAAGTGGGAATGCTCTCATTTGCCCCAGTCATCTCTGTGCAGTAAGCATCCAGCTTAGCAGCTTCAGAGCCATTACTCATGCTATGTTTCCCTCTGTATACACAAAAGCAGATGCTATCCAGCACCCAGATGACCCCAAGTTCTGCTTTCATCCTGTGCTGGATTTGTTTTATTTTTTCTCCATACTCTTCATGCTGCGGTTTACCTTTCCCTGTGATTTTGTTGCCCCAAGAACAAAGCAAGCCGTCCACAAACCACACGCAGTGAGGCTGTGCAGGATACGTGCTCACTCTTCCTCTTGATTTTGTTCCCTAATTTAGAGTACAAATACGATTTCCAAGAGGCCAGAGTGAGATTGCCCCTCTGTGAATATCGTCCTTCCCTTTGCACCTCAGGTAGTCATTGTATAGATTTCCTTTGACTCAGACCACAGTGGGACATTGGTTTTGCCTTTAGGAAAGGGCAGCAGCATGGAGGTGCCAGCTCAAGGTGTAGGACCATCGCAGGGCTCTAAGCACTCTGAGCCATTCAAGGCTCTTCCAAGATTACACCTTGCAGGAAAGATAAACCCAGATATGATCTTGGGTTTAAAACCCAAACCCTAAACTGGCTTTGAGTCCAGTGCACAATTTTTCTAGCAGGCAATATGGTTTTCTTGTATATATAATAAACCTCAGTCATCAGGATTGCCGTGAGCTGCCACAATGCATCCCCTCCCGTGGTGCAGCCCTGGTCGCTCTCACTGATGTGTGCTATTTCTGAACTAAAGCATAAGGTTTATCATCCCTGCTGTTCTACCCTGCAAGCAGGAGTAAAAAAGGTCGACCACTGTGTTCAGGCAGCATCAAATTACTGTAAAACAAGTGAGATACTGCAGCGATGTATGGTGAATCTCGGCATCTTCACTTCATTCTGGCTTGCATTATAAATGGGTCACAAACTGTTGCTTTCATAATAGAAAGATGAGACATCAACTCACTCATCCCTTCCAAATTAATATTCAGTGAGGATTGGCAAATGAAACTGTTTCATACCTGGGCATGCCATGGAGCACCTGGAGTGCTTTGTCTGAGCTATGTAATGGGGAGTTCACTGTCATAAAGCAATTTACAGGCTGTCCTAGGGCTTCTTCTGATAAAAATGATGACAGCACACACAGCTAGGCAGAGGATATGTGTTACAGTGAAGTCTGGGCTGGACATAGGAGGAGAATAAAGCACTTTTAGTCAGGCTTTTTGTCTCCCAAACCCAAAGACTTCCCTTGTGTCACCCAAACCTGGCCACACAGGGTCACTGAGGCCTGGCTGCCTTTCTCCCACTGCTCACACCAAGCTCCAGGTTCAGCCAGGCGGTGCTGCCTCCATCAGCTCCGACCAACATCAGCATCAGTATCAGCCTTTCTGTCAAAAGGAACATGAACCTTTATCTTCTCAAGCTGAAAGAGAGCCACTCAATAGATCTGCATCTATAGACCGTAGCACTCTTCTCATCCATCTGTCGAAATGTGTGTACCTGACTGCTTCAGAGGCCACAGATACAGCACAGCTGCAGCTGGTGGAAGTGGTGCTGGAAGGTGCTGTTGGAGCAGCCCCATGGGTGCCCCCAGCCCTGACCTGTGCACACGGAAGCTGATGGAGATGCCTCGAGCAGGAGCTCACGTGTGGCAAGGCCCAGTGGCAAATTGGAAGAGCTCTTCCCAGAGTGAGAAAGAAGCTAATTTCTTACTAATTATTTGCCAAACAGCATGTAATTAAATAGCGCAGAACTGTCGACAATGCATCTTTGGGTCTTTAGGCCATATTTTTTCTGTTCGTGGCACGCTCCTCCAGTGCTTCAAGGCCTCTGCATGCTGCAGAGCAGTGGAGGAGTGGAGTGATAATTGAACAATTAACAAGTGATGTCATAAAACTATGTACTTAAAATAAAATGCGTAATTAAAATAACTGAAGCACAAAAAAAGATGCAACAGAAAAAAGCGCACACACTAAAAAAAAATCCTTGAGAATAAGCAAGTCCCATGTAGGAACTAAAATATGCCATTTAAAGGGAAAAAAATAGCACCAGAGTGGTTAAGCAAAGACGTGGAATAAACTAGCAAGCAACGATGATTTGCCAAAAACTATAATAATGTTGTAAAATAAGTATTCTCTGTAGTTAAGAAGTTTGGGCCATAAAACAGTCCTTCGGTGGCTCCCTGTGTCATTATTTGCTACCAAGGCACTGTGCAGATGGGCTCCTCGGGATCTGGTGTTAGATCAGTAAGCAGGAAAGCAGAGGTCCCCCCAGATTTCCTGCCTGGAGAGCTGTTAGGATCCGCGCTAGTTCTTTAAAGAGCAGAGCAGCATACAGTGCTGCACTCGAAATGACCCCGTTAGGAATATAATCTGCTACAAATGAGATGTTTGGAGGAAAAAAAAAAAAAAAAAACACAGGAAAGCCAAAGGAAAAGAGAAAAAAAAAGAAAAAAAGAAAAGAAAAATATGCCTGCTTGACTTCAGCTCATCCTAACAAATGTGGTCTGTGAAGAGCCCGTATCCCACTTTTGGGAAGGCCTGGGAAGGATTTAAGGAGTACCACCTCCCCAGGGCTGGGCTTGGGCTGCTCCTGCCCAGCAGGTGCTCAGCACAGGGCTGCAGTGCCTGTGCTCCTCCTGTTCATTCACAGCATGCACAGCCCTTTACTCCTGTTTCTCTGCTTTCCTTCAGCATGTTATTTCTTAAACTCTAGACACTAGCAAAGATTTTAAAGCATGAGGCAGACGTGCTTTCCAAGAATAATTGCTCTCTGGCTGCTGCACAGGAGCTCTGCTCATGCATTTCTGGGAGATACTTGCAGACTGCTAACTGCTCTGGAAGCCTCCTCAGCCTTTGCTGCCTGCAAATGGCATTATTAGTCGCTAATAGCCTCGGCTCACCATGTTGTCTCTTGGTTAGTTAGCAGCTATTCTGCAAGTCAGAGGCAGGGAAAGAAGCACATATGTTTAAGCAGGAGCCAACTTCTGATCTGTTAAAAAAATCCTGGAAGGTTTCCTTAGAGCAATCCCACCATTAGGGAAGCGATGAGTAAGGAATGTTTCAGCAGGGGTGGGATGTCCACATCACCTCCCACCGAGCAGCTGCTGCTCTGGAGCTGGTTCCTGAAGGGAGGGACACAGGGGATGCTCTGCTGCTCACCACTGGCATGTGCCATGGAGCAGAAGAACCAGTTCGGTTGCAGCAGGAGGTAGGGAACATAATGTGGTACCAGGACCCAAAAATCCATGGCAAAGCGTTTCCAGACCTAAAGGGGTACCCTACTCAGAGCACTTAAATGACAAATATACCTACATCTTATTAAAAGTCAAAGGGTCTTAATAACAAGATCCTTGCTGTTGTGTTGTTCTTTTTTAAAGGTTAGGGACTGGGTTTGTTTTGTTTTGTTTCATTAAGGTTACTTGCTCACCTGCTCATTCCTTTCTGGTTATTGTAGGATTCTATTATTTACTGCTCAAGCAATTCCAAGAACTGCTCTACTGACATTTCATGGTATTTAGTATTGACCAAACACTACATGATAAATCTTTATAATACTCCAGAGAGACCATCAAGGGAGTAGTTACAAATATATACATTGCAGCATGTTGTGTTCTGGGTTAAATGAAATATAAAATCACATCCCTGGCCTGGGTACTAATGGCTCCATCAGTATTCCATCACACTCCAGCTGCAAGTATGGTGGTTGCCATTAAGACATCAACATTTGTCGACTGCTGCAGATCGTATCTGATGGATCTTCCCCTCAGTACAAGGGGAAGGAAATGGGAACTGTGGCAACGTTTGCGTCTTGCCCCATTCACTGCTTGAATGAGGAAAAGCTGTATGGACAGAAGGATGAACAAGCATCATGGGCAGAGCTGCATGCTACCATCCCGCATGCTGCGTTCTCTGCTCCAGGAGATGGATAATTTCCAAAGCCTTCAGAAAGTTCCGGATAAGTTTCGAGTTTTGGGTAATTTATAGCCAAGCCGATTTCACCATCATTAGCTTTTATACGTTCAAACAAGGTTTAATTTTGTTTGGGAGATACAGACGTGTGTACAGCTAGATAATGCCCTGTTTATTTTAGTGACTAATTCATCACTTAAAGTGCAGAACTATAGGTTGAGAGACCAAGACTTATGCAGACTCCCATACCCCTAAATCAAGCCAATAAAAGTTAAATTCACACTGTTTGCAAGCACTTTATGCAGATGGAAAATGTCACCTTGTCTGAAATACTTTATGGCATGATGCAGAAGCAAAAAGAAATCCCACAGTGAGAGATTAAAAAGCTTCACTAATGCTTAGCTGGGAGGCACACGGTTCTGCACTACCTTCTTGCCGTACGGTGGGGAGGCTTCCCTGGGAAGGAGCGTCCCCTCAAGCAATGCTCCGTGCACAAACCCACTGCAGCATCACCAGGCTGGCCTCCTTCCCCCTAAAAAGATGAAGGACTGCCCGGCCCGGGTGGTACGCACTGTGCCTGGGGTGAAGGGCTGCCCACACGGCTGCAGTGGGAGCTCACAGGTTGGCTGTGTGGGGTGCCCCAAGCCCTGGGGCCACGACGTCACCAACTCCACACTGTTTCTTGCTACCCAAGGCATTCCCATTCCCACATCCCTCAGTACCACATCTCCACGTTTCTCAAACACCTCCGGAGACAATGACCCCACCAGGCAGGCTGTGCCAGTGCATCAACGCTCCTTTAGAGAACTTTTTCTGAATATCCAACCTGCCCATCCCCTCGTGCAACTTAATGCACCCACAAAGGCTGGGCAAACCTCGCATTGTTCCTTGCCATGGTTTTACCAAAAGGCAAAGGGCTGCTGAGCTCCCCGTGCTCCGGCAGCTCTGCCGACTGCAGGCAGAACATTAAATGATCTGAAAGCATTTTTACAGTAGGGAAGTAGAGACTCTGCAAACAGCTAATGGGTGTATTTCAATTCCCTATTAATTGCATATTTATTACTTGGCTGCTGCAAGGAAACGTCATGTTACGTTGATTAAAGCTTTGCAAGCTGTACAGTAAATATTTTAAACAAAAAAGGTTTTGATCTTGGTTGCTGTAGGGAAGGGTGGGGGGAAGCTGCCATTAGAGTTGCTATAATTAGTAGGCTCCATTACAGACAGTGTTTCCCACAGGCTCTGCAACATGCTTCGCGTGTGTGCCTCTGCATGGATTTAGACAGAATAGCATTTTATATATCCGTATTTATATAAATGATATATATATATATCGTGTGTAAGGAGAAAAAGAGGAAGTCTATGCTCACATCTTGCCAGCAGGAAAGATGAAAGACTGAACAGGGATTAGAGACGGGGATATGCGTACACTGATGGGAAGGCTCGGGGTAGGTGAGCAGCCCTCCAGCCCCGGCTGCCCACATCGCACATGTCTCATTAATTAAGCCATTGCCTTTGTTTCTAAGCACCAAGGCTCTGAACATATGCTTATGGTCTCCCTCGCTTCCCAGTGTCAGCCTGGAGCTGCACACGCAGGCAGATCACACTGGGCAGGTCCTAGTTTTATGGGACACGGGATAGGTGGCCATGGTGGAGATGCCGAGCTTTCCCTCCCGGCCATCTGCCTGATGCTATCAGAGCATCACAACCTCAGTGATACAGAGTCTTGCTGACACGCTGCATCAGCTTCAGCACTCCCATTTGGCCCCTGTTTACCTCCTGCACAGGATGCTGCAAAACCCAAAAATTACAAATGGGTCTTCACTGCACTACATTGCACACAGAGAGCCTGTCCTGTGCTCAGCCTGCAGTGTTAAGGTCCGGTGGCACAGGACCTCTCCTGTTCCCTGCTCTGACAGCTTTTCCCTTCCCAACACCTGCCATGAATTGGAGGAGGTCTCAGTCATGCCCAGCCATGGGTACTGCGGTGGGACAGGACGAGTGGTGTCTCCAGCACACAGACATGGGAGGTGCAGAGGTGCCTGTGCTCGAGGCAGTCTTTAGCTTTTAGACTGAGGTAGGGAGGGCTTGGCCACACGATGTGGGCCTTCCACTATGCAGTAATTTATTTAACTGTGTAGCCCTCAGAGCAGTCATGGTGCTCTGTATTCCCATGTTGTTTTCCCAGAGTTCATAGCTGCTACAGGCAAACCAATGGGCAATTTTCAGGAGAAAAATTTGTTGTTGTCAAGTCTTAGGAGTTTATTAGGCTGCAGTGTTTGGCTTGGCTCATTTCCTACAGCAGCTCCCTCTTGGAGCTGTGTGATTGCAAGGGATACAGCAGTTATTAACAGTGAAACAAGTTTCAGCCGCTTATGACTGTGCATGAGGGCTCAAAAGTGGGAACCTTCAAAGGCACAAAACCAGAATTTATTCAGAATTTATTTTTTCCACAAGGTTTTTGAAAGCCAATTTAAAATTCAAGGGACCTTATGTCTGATTTTCGAAACAAACGTTGGCAGTGCTAAGACTAAATGAGTCGTATTTACATCTCACTGATTTCTGTGAATGAAAGGGTGGCAGCGGGGCGGGGGGACACGACTGCATTTGGCAAGTCCCAGCACAGAGAAAAGAAATTAAATAAACAAAGCGGGAGTAGAGTACTTTCAAAAAGAATCAAACAGCATGGACCATTAATGTTTCAAGAGATAGGAGCTGCATGTGAGCCAACCATCCCCAAGATATTTATTCCCTATCTTTAAAATAGGGAACTGCATTAGAACAGGTAGAATCTTTCAAAGCAGGGAAAAATTTTAAGGGCACTCACTACCCTTTAAAGAAGACTTCAAAAACAGTCTCCAGCACTGAGCTGAATAAGTTGGAGAGATTTGTAGGTTATAGCGAGGGAGAGTGATGGCAATACATACGGAGCAAGGTGGTTACTGCAGTAAACAAACCTCCCCCAAATCAGCAGCACGTACTTCAGCTCAGGAACAAATGGCTCCTCCTCGAGAAATATGTATTAGAGACAAGAAATGGGTAAACACCAGCTTTAATCCATTGCTAGGGGAAGGTGAAAGCCAACTAACTAGCCTTGGCCACTGGGCTGGCAAGGAAGAACGTAGCTAGATACTCACTCCTTCGCAGACTGAGATGTAGCCTTGAGGAAGCTAACCCCTCAAGGCTTTGAAATTAGAAATGATGAAAAGGGAGAAGTTTTCATTACAAAGGAGGACAGCACAGCACAGCTATAGAGGCAGAGCTTCAAACAGTGCTGCTTTAAATCTGCAACAAAGCCAGCTACTGCGCGGGAAGAAAGCGAATCCACGCTTCTATTCATCCTGCACCATCAAGGGCAACACGCAGCTCAGCTTTCTGTGCGTGCAGGCCGGTTTGTAAGAATGAACTATTTTATCTCAAGGAAAGAGACATTATCATTAATTGACTTGCATAGTGCTTTCCACTAATAGCTGGGTGCTGTAAAACAGAGATACTGTAATCATGCCAAGAGTTTGAAAATTAGTGAAAGATTGCTGGGCTTTCCCCTCCCGGTGATTGCTCCCATCTGGTGAGGGGTGGGCAGGCAGTGGCCCAGGGTGCCCCCAGTGCTCCCAGCACCACTTGGTGTGCTCCTGGAGCTGCATCCCAGTGAGCATCCAGCCCAGCTGGTTGCCCATGGCCAGGAGGAAGGCTGGGTGAGGGTGTATGCATCAGCCCAGTGCAGCAGGATGGAGCTGCTTACACCTCATGCCCAGTCAGGGACACCTTCCCTATCCTCCCTGAAGGCTAACGTGTTCCCAGATAGCAGGAAAGGTGCTTAATATAATATAAGATCAGGTCCAGGACACTCCATTACCGAGGAGATACTTAACTAATGTTCTGCTTGTAGCAGGAGGTCACAGGAGATTTATCTGAAGAGATGCACATAGAAAGAATTAGCAGACAAGCCATTTCACAACCTCTAATACCCTCACCTTCTTAGTTGCTCAGCTGAAATGCCTTAAGGGATACGTTTTACAGGAGCTCAAAAATGAACTGGAAACTGCTTAGATCACACAACTTATGCATTTTAAATAGCAGTGTAAAATCCTGTGCTCTACAAAAGCACACTGTTGTACCAAGCAGTGCAGACACGTTTGGAGCGGCGGTGCTGGGAAAGTTGCAGGGAGTACAGCAGAAATAAAACACATACAGCCAAACAAATCTGTGACTTACTAAAGTTTATGATTAAAATTTAAAGACTGTTCAAGTTTTATTCCCCGTGGCTGCTGCTCCCCGGACAAGAAGAGACAGAGAGAGACTGACCTTGAATAATTAAGCCAGTCCGTGGCACCAGATCAATTGCTGGTATTGGCAGAACTCCACAATCAGGCATTTTGAAATGCAAGTGTCAAAGTGCACGTAACTATGGGGCTTTTGGTGTAAAGCAGCCAATATGAAGGAGAAGAGGTGAAGAGTGAGAGAAAATAGATTGTGGAGTTTTGAGCACTCATGGGGGAGGGATGGGAAAAGTTTCCATTTCCTCATTCTAACAGCATGCAACTTGCAGGCGACAGAGACCCGGCATGCGCTTGGCAGCTGTAACCTTGCAGGAGTCACCCAGAGCAAGTGGAATCTCTCCTGAGTGGCTTAAATCCATCACCAGCTCTGGAGCAGACTCAGAGCAAGTACCAGTCGACAGTTTAATTGAAAATAAACTTTGTAAATCCAAGGAAACATCTCTGATCAACATCAATTACTGAACAAACCCCGGAGTGCTGGAAGGTGGCATTCGCAGACGTGGTGGGCATTTCTCTGCTCTCCCTCAGATCAGGTAGCAGTAAGGTGACTCACCAGAATGGGAAGCAGTGAATTTAACAGCACTGAAGGAAGTCTTTGTGTTAATATCAGCCAAGAAAGACGTGGTATTAATTTCAGGAACCAAGGGAGTTCTTGCTTAAGTCTCTTCCCAATCTTTTGACTTACAACCATATATGAATTAAAAAAAAAAAAAAAAGCACTGGGCAGACAAGCTAATCACTGCATTCCCTGTGCAATAGTGCTGGAAGATGGCCTTGATATTAGCATTATTCCTGGAGCTTTCTGCTAGATCCTTCTGTCCAAAATTCAGGATATTTTAAATGGTTTTCCATAGAAAGGGCAAGTGACATAGAGAGGATTTGCATGTGTGAAGGCCATGAGGTCCCACACACTCCTGCCCAGTGGCTCTCTCTGGCCTTAAGGAAGATGGAAAGATGTTGGCACAGTGTTATAATGTGCTGGGGACTCTCTGTTCCCTCTGGCAGAGCAGCTACTGCCAAAAGGGAAACAGCATGTACACAGGGCAAGAAACAGCAGCTCCACAGGGCACAGTGTTTTCACTGCCTGCCCCAAAACTTTTATGGGAAGTTTTATGGTGCCTGACAGTTTCCAGAAATCTCCAGCCCCTGGAGTTCTGAGATAAGACAGCACCAGCTTCCCTAGCTTTAGTTTTAGAGCTCATAACAAGTTGTAATTTCCAGTTCTCTCAAGTATATCTTAAGGCTTCGAATTCCAGGAGGAAATCAAAAGCAACCCAAATATATTAAAAGGAGAAGAACATTGATTCTTAAACCAAATCATTACCTAACCGACTTAGCTTATGATCGATGTGCTGGAGTGGCCACTCAGCAGTGCTCCAAAGACCTGACTTAATCTACAACATGGCCACTGAAGAGAGGTTGATGACAGGCAGCCACTGACCAGGAGGGTTGAGGAGGAAGGAGCAGGACATCTTCCTCACATTCTCCCAACCCGTGAGCACTCTTCCCATGTGAGAATGAGGAGGAGAGGTGGAAGAGTTTCTGCAGACTTACGGGGTTTGTTGCTGCACCATCTCCGCGCTACTCCAGCTCTCACTAATGCTGGCACATTACAGGCCTTTCACTGCCTTTGTTCTTCTCTTTCCATTTCATGGGCTTTTGGTACATGCAGCTTCTGCGAGGGAGTGAAAGGGAATCAGCAGCCCCGGCTCCCCTTCTCAGTGGAAATGCTTTGAAACTTTCAAAGAACCCAACTCTCTCCCCACATCCCTGCGTTAATATGCACCGACTCTGCTCCTGACGTACTCCATTGTAAATGATGTATGAAATGAAATCTCCTCGCTCGCCTAATGCAGAGAAGAAAGGCTCTGTAGGCAACGCTACAACATTCCCGTCTGGAGAAAAAGGCAGCAAACCTCAGACTCCCTGTGAGCGATCTATTTTTTTAAGTTGTTGCTCTTCCATGTTAGCGCTTCTCCCTTTTTTTTTTTCTTTTCCTGAGAGTGGGGATTTCATTTCGGATTTCACAGAGAAGCACAAACCACTTAAATGCATTTCTAAGCCCTTCACAGTGATTGTGTGACTGTCCCTGTCCCCTCACCAGAGGGAATAGCAGTGGTAAACTCATTAGCAGCCCCACGGACAAACAGCAGAGCGAAAACAACGGCTGCAGACCTGCAGGAGGGAGCAGGCTGGGTGCGTGGGGAAGCAGTGGGGGATGTCAGCCTTGATCTGGATTTGAGACCTCCTTCCAGCTTTATACGGAGCTCTTTCAAAACCAGAACATGTCAGCAGACTCCAAAGGGACGATGGATCAGAGCGGGCCGGGAGCTGCAGCGGGAGCAGCGCCTGAAGGTCGGCAGCACACAGCACAAATGCTCCATGGAGCGCTCCCAGTGCCCGCAGTAGATGATGGATTAGCCGAGGGCAAAGGAAAAGTCACTGGAAGGGAAAGCAGAGAAGGTGACTGAGGCTGCCATCGCAGAAGGCAGAAAGAAACTATCTGCTGTGGAAAATAGCCCAGTGCAGCCCTCAGTGTGCATTTATGCAGGATAGATAAGCCTTGGAAACTCATGGGCTTGGTGGGATTATATGATCTGCTGGGCTTCGTGACTTTCTTGGATCAAAGCACTGCACCCAGACAGGGACAGCTTTGGTAGACTTAGAGTCTGGGTTTGAAGGGGACCTGTCCTTCGTGCTGGCAGCACTCCCTCTCTGTGCTGATAGCTCACTGAGCCTCAGCTCTTGCACACCCCTCTCACAGCACTGCTGCCATGAGCACCAAACTCTTCTTAGACCTGATAAACCATTAGTAAACTTCTGGGGATGATGTCTTTATAGCTGACAGATGAGCCACCTTGATGGATTATTAGACACCGTTAGCCATCCTTGCTAAACTTTATGTTACTAATGAGTTTTAGGGGCTTTGCTTTCATTTTTCTTTTCCCTTTTGTTTGTTCTGAGCAGCAACTTGCAGAATGACAAAACAAAATGCTTCAAGGCAGCAGCTGGAGCTTGAAATTAATAATAAAAAGTAGTCGAGCTGATGTTTGGCTGCGGAGTCATGCTAGCAAATGTGCTTGTTTCACACGACCGTGGTACTCACAAACACTGATTTGCTGTCAGGGGAGCGGAGAAGGGTCCCAGGGCTACAAACAGTCCAACAGCTCAACAGAAAGTTTCCCTCTGCACCACCAAAACCAATGACAAATTTTAACAGCATCACAGCAGCAGCGTCCCACCTGGCCTGGCTCTGTACTGACCTCTCCTTCTGCATTCGTTCTCATCCCACAAGGCAACGTGAGTCCTCTCTCCCTAAGCACAAGTAGGCTGCGAAGCCCACAGTTATTGAAGTACTGTGTTACTGAAGAGCTGTGTTGTTACACCTGTAATAAACCTGCCCTTTTTACACATGGAAAGGTAAAATCTTGTATGCGTAATTCTTATCTGTAAGTCTTAAAAAAATCTCAGAAAGCCTAAAAGCCCCAAAGCAAAGAATAGGTAACCAGTTCTGGCGTGAGTTCAGACACTCCTGACCTCCTTACTCCCCGTTGTTCGTGAAGTTAACAGGAAAAATACTCATGTTTATCTGAGAATGGCACCATTATTTCATAAAGCTGCTTTATTTCCCTTTCTCTTTTCTGTATTGGAAAAATTCCCCAACATAAACTGAACATTTACTGCAGGCAGATTTTCTCCTCATTGTTCAAGGATAAGATGTGAATGGGAACGGCAGGAGGCCAGCTATTCTCTAGACATATAAAGTGAAAGCGATATTTTGAAGAAGATCAAAACCGGTAGCGAGTATTCAACCACTTCCATTATGTGTCTTCATATTATTTGGGCCACAGAGAGGTGACAGCAGCACAACACATCAACACTTGTGAACAATATGAGATGCAAGTTTTTAATCAAGCTCTGCTCAGGAAACACAAACCTGTGCAAAGTAGAGCAAATAACACAAGCAATTCACAAGCAGGTTTACTTGAACTGTGATTAATACTAATAACCATAACAATAACAATAATGATAATACTTGCATTCACAGACTTTGTCTTATCCTGTAGCATTTTTGAAGCAGTGCCAGCTTAGAAAAAAAATACTACGCTTCCCCTCCCGGGACTTTGACAGAGATTAATCTTGCAACTACACAGCAAGGGTGCTCCTGGCTGGGTGGCACTGGGAATAAATGAGCACCTCTCCTCTGCCAGATATTTTGCAACACATCAAAACAAGAGCACCCAGGAGTTAAACCTACAGAACACACACAGGCATTCCAACCATGCAAATTCTTCTTTCTTTCAGGGTGTGAAGGTATTCATGATATACTCTTCCTTCCTCACACTTCATACCCCAGGTGGTGGCTCAGGCACAATAACACAGCTGGACTGAGCATCTCAGAAGGTTGTGCTTCCTCAAAAGTAACCAGGAGATTCCTGGCAGCACCGAATCATGAGTGAGACATGGATCAGCACCTAAAGGTACTGCAGCAAAAGGACAGACCCAAAGCTTTAGAGACTCGTCATGTCACACAAGCCTGAAGTATGCTGCCTTGGAGACCAAGTACCACCATTTTAAGCTCACAAAATTCAGGCAGACAAAGCTGAGGAGTAGCATACAAGCTCAAACAGAGCATGCTCCCTGCCCATAGGTCACCACCACTATCTGCAGAGGAATTTCACCTCCCCAGTAGGAAAGAGCTGGTGCAGAGCATCCCTCACTGCCCACAGGTACCCATGCTGGTGCTGTCCTAGCACTCACGGAGATCAGATATCCCCACCTCCATCAGCCACCCCTGCCTACCTCAGACAGCCCCCACCAACATCACACATCCCCACCTCCATCCTGCACACAGGCAGCTCTGCTGCTAACCTCATGTCAGGCACGTCAAGTCAGATCGAGCCCAGAGGGCACCATCCAATTATAAAGAAAACCTCAGAAAGGGTTTAGAGTTGGAGAGGGGCACACAACAGCTTTACATGCAATTGCTCACCCAAGCCCATAAACTCCATAAACCCTGTTCCATAATAGTCATCCTAATAATAATAATCATTAATCAGTTATTGAAAGTCTCTCACATGAAAGACTATGAGTTTTGGTTTGTTGGGGTTTTTTTGTTGTTGCTTTTTTTTTTTTTTTTTTTTTTTGGAGCTAGTATAAATCAACCTTATAGGCAAAAGAATAAATACAGGGAGACAGCTGTACAGATCACACTGTCACACCAATCACTGCTTAAAAGCACACACTGTAAATAGCAGACAAAATTCACCCCCAGTGGAATGCCATTGACTGCACGGGCTGGAACTGCAGTGGGGATAAATTGGCCTATCAAAAATACATAAAAATTTAGAAACAGAATTCCGTGACGTGTGGGAGCAATTTATCACTTAAAATGACATTATCACTAGCAAAGCCATTAAATATTATGGGCTCCGTTAAGATTCCTAAGGGGGAGGCGATGGTTGTGTGGGGCAGGAGGGGATTGGCACCCAGGGTTGTGGTGGGACCACGCTGCTCACTGGGTCCCGAGCCCTGCATAGCACCGGTTCCATCAGCTCCTCGGTTTCTATTCTCACATGTGGAGTAAGCAAACTCCATCGAAACACCGTGCTCTGGGAGCTGAACTGATGTGTGCTCAACCTGCCTGTCTCTAGCAGCATCCCCTGCTCCACAAGGACCAGCCCTGCCTGCTTTCCAGCTGTGGCAGCTGCAGCCTGCGGGATGAGCCTTGGAGGGAGGGATGGAGACATCTTTTTCCATTCCTCTCATGGTGTTACCACGATCTCAGGCCTTTAGAAAGCCATCAGGCTGCTTCACAGACTGCTCATCACCAGTAGGAGCCAAATGTGCGGCGTTGTCTTAACAGCCGAGTACAGTATTTAGCTGCAGTAGGAGTCATTCAGTTCAATGCACGGGCTCGTCGGGGAGCATCGCCGAGACATCGTGTATCACAGTGTGGATTTAATGACAGTAATTGTGTTTGCATGGAGACGGGCTGAGGAATTTTGCTGCAGTCTGGAAGTGGCCAAGCCTGGCAGCCGTGCCCAAGAACCCATTGGCACACCTTGCATCCTGCTGGGGCTCACAGGCAGCACGTGCAGCAGATGAGGGTAAAAATGCAGGATCAGGCTGGTAGGATAAAAGAACAAGCAATTGTTTTCTCTTGGGGAAAAGAAAAAAAAAAAACACCTTGCTAATTTCCCTTACCACGTTTTTATTATAACACATACAGGGAAAGGCAGTGTCAGTCGCAAAACATGTGTGGGAAGCAATTTTATTGGGGATATCAATATAAGTAACTAGAAGGAGTTTTCCCAGTGTGCTTCCACACTTATTTTGAAAGGCTCTATTCATTACACTCACAATAGCTGCTGATCATATTCTTCCACCCTTATGAGGCACCCGTGGCAGTAACACGTAAGGCACGCCAGCTCCTGGCTGCACACCGCTGCGTTTTGCTTCGGTGGCTTTGAGATTTCATTCTCATTACTTTTTAAATTTGCTAAGGGCAGCAGGTACACAGGCACACAAATGGAAGCACTGCCCCTGCAGAGGCCTCAGCAGGGATATCTGATGGCAGCACGGGGTGAGACACCCCATCCTTGCCTCCTGCCCTGCTGCCAACGGCTGCATCCAGCCCAGTTCGGCAGAACTAGGGGGGCCCTCCACATTTAATGCAATTGAGGTGTCAGGATGCATTAATCAGGTGATGTGAGGGAACAACAACTGCATCTTAAACTGTGATACTTCATTTATTATTGCACAACTGAATGGCAAAGTTGGAGAGGGATTTTTTTCTTCGCTGTATAGAATGTTATAAAATAGATACCTTTTTTTCCCCCCAGGGATATAAAAACAGAATGCCAACAGTAGAACCAAGATGAGAATTATATGTCCCATGACAGCTTATGCTGCTGAAAAATTCACCCACATTTTGTAGCAGGAGTTGCTAGCAAATTCACAGTGCATGCTTGCTTGTTGTACTCTTCCTAATGAATGTTTTTACCAACAGTACTGCACCTAATTCCTGCCTCTTAAACCAAGTTTTATTTGTATTTTTTAGCAACTCTACAATGAAAAATAGCTAGTTTGGCCTTTTATCTATCTCTTGTTCAAAAATCCTAAAGCATTTTCCATGTATCAAGTAGATCTTGTACGCACAAGGCCTCTTTCCTCATGTGACTGAAGGATACACCAAGGCAAAAAAACCTTGGTGCAACTTAAATAATGTTATATGTGAACAAGCAGCTACCCTGGCAAGAGAATAGGCCTTCTTCCCAGCACTTGTCAAACCCACCAGGGGCATTTTGCTTTGAAATAGAGCCACGCAGAAAGTATTATTTGTTTTTACATCTCTCCTCTTCCCTCCTGACCACGCTTTATTCCTGAAAGAGCCAAAACATTCCAGAAGCAACCTCTTTCTGGGGAGAAATATAGAGGATTCAGTTTTCTTTTGGGAAAGATCGTGTCACAAATACATCTCCCTCCAGCACACTCTTCATTCATCACCATGCACCCCTGTGCTTGCCTCTCCCAAGCACCAAAATGAAGCACATGTTCAGCCCAGGTCATGTTTTAATATAACTTTCTTGACAACACTACAACATAAAACCTGAACTTGTTATTTCTTTCAAAATCAGATCCTTCCTTTCCAAAACACGGTACATCCAACAGCGTCTGCACAGTCAACAACTGCAAACCATGTGCATCCAGAGATGCTTTGAAATGCTCATGAAACATTTCCGTGCCCAATGGATTATGCTGCTAATCAAATTCAACGTATGACTAGTCTGAATACCTGGGCCTTACTCGCAGCTGGAAATGTATCTGGCTCGTATTCAAACCCAACTTAATCAAGAGGTGGCCTTTAGATTAAAGACTGAGTAAAGCATTTTTCCAAATGTTGATTACTGTGGTAGTTTGTGATTTTGTGGGCACCAGAAAACTAAAATATGTTGGGGAAAATCTGTGCATCCACAGTAGGTGTGAACAGTGTGAATGTCCACTGCAGGGCCTGGGATAAGCACTGTCCTGTGGACTAAATTACAGAATCACACAGTGAATACTGAAGAGTATGGCTAGTATGAAAAAAAAGGCCATATGGCAGCTTTATCCATAATGGAGATTTTCCCAATGTCAGAAAGGTCCCATCTGCTTCAAACCCACCCATGGGTATTTTTAGGCACTGATAAGATCCCCCATCAGTTATTTATTCTCAAGGCTGATCGATCTCAGGTGTCTAGGCCTTTCCTCATCAGAGAGATGCTCCAGGCCTCAAATCATCTCTGTGGCCCTTTGCTGGACTGACAGAAGTTCTCTGTCTTTCTTGAAATGGGGATCCCAGAACTGGACATAGTACTCCAGACGAGACCTCACCAGGGTAGAGTAGAGGGGGAGGAACATCTCTCTGAACCTGCTGGCCACACTCTTTTTAATGCACCCCAGGATACCATTGCCCACAAGGGCACACTGCTGGCTCATGGTCAACCTGTTGGCTGCCAAGATCCCAGGTCCTATTCTGCAGAGCTCCTCTCCAGCAGGTCAGCCTCTAACCTGCACCAGCGTGTGCAGTTTTTCCTCCCAAGGTGCAGGACTCTACACTTGCCACTGTTTAACCTCATAAGGTTCCTCTGCCCAGCTCTCCAGGCTGACTGTCCTTTCTCAAGTAGATACATATATATTATTCTTATACATATTCTTATATATATAAGAATACAGATACACAGCCATATGTAATCATAGGCCCGCTGCACACACTGATCCACCTAGCCACAAAAGAAAGATTTTTTGGATACTGATGCTGCATTTACTGTCACAGTCCCAGGGGTATAGCACCTATTCTTTTTGGCATTACCCATGTAATGTAAGATATAAAATTCTCGATAGATGTTCTGAGTTTGTATTTAATAGACCTGGAGGCTCTGAGTGCCTTTTCACAGATTGCGTTCCAGCTGTCTGCCGATACTTGAATGTGCAGGTCTTGGTCCCATGCTGAGCAAACAGGCAGCCTCCCACGCATTTTGTGTACCAGGAGTAATTTATGAGTCTATCTATAAAGGAAATAACAGTGCGTTAAGAAGGGGTTATGTAAAGCTCTGAGATTGAGAAGTCGCTCAGTTAACTCAGTACAACTTCCCAACATCAGTGTTATGTTTCAGCTGATTTACAAATACAGGAGGCCTTCATCTTGTGATTCATATTCCTTCTGAAGCAGATAGAGGGGAGAAGAAAAGCTATAATAATTGTGTCTACATAACTCTCATGTCACTGAGGGGCTCCTACCCTGAAAACCTCATATTCATTAACCATCTTTTGCAAATAAGAGTATCTGAATCGAACTGCAAGTCCCAAGGCACCGTGGGATATTCTGGTACCAACCAAATGGAGGATAAATAAAATAAGAGGGACTGGCCATTTATTTTCAATCTCACACCTTGGGGATTTCTCCACAGTTGTCACTTAATGCAGAGTCTACGAGCAATGTATTGGAATCCACACGATGAAAGCACACAGCCAGGCGTCCTTGAGTGTGGGCAGAAGGGCTCTATCCTGATCAGTGGGCAGAGGTGGCTGCTTGCAACAATTCTTTTTCCCCTTGGTGAGAGGAAAGCAGCCTGCAAAAATCACAAAGACTCCATATGCAACCCATCTCTGCCCTGCTTTGCGTGCCCAGCTAGCAGCTAACGGGGCCCGAAACCCCAAACCTTCCCTCCCTTAACTTCAGGGCAGGTGGCATTCAGCAGCCTGAAACCAGATCTCGACCGGAAACAAAGCGCAAAATGCAGAAGTTGCAATCCACTCAGCTTCACGAGTTCAGCATTCTTTATTTGATGCCTCTTAGAACATGAATATTTAAAGTGGGAAGTGACCTCTAACCAGAAGAAAGTTATCAAAATCCATATGAGGCACCTCTCCTGCCAGAGGGCAAGCTGAGCTAGCTGCCCGGCTCAGCTCAGATGAGACCAGGGCAGAGGCTTCAGCCTTTTTTCTCAGGAGCTAGCACCCCAGCTGTCCCCAGTCCTGGCACATTGCAACAAATCTGACCACAAACAGGGTGAATACTGTGAGCCTGCAGCTACTTTTGGGTAAGGGAGAAAGAGAAAGCCATCAAACGGTGTCATGGGTGGAGGTCCCGTGCCCCAGGCTAGTGCTAGGGCACATCCCAGAAACACAGCCCAAAAAGTGTTACCAGTGCCTCAAAACTCAGCAGACAGTCAAGATATATGGTCAGTGATTACAGCTTCGCAGTGATGTGAAGGCTGACCTGAGCTATTGGAGGGAAGATTTTATTTCAGATTTTATTCCAGCTGAAACCACAGCGTGGGCATAGGACAGTATCACCAGCCCCATGGAACAGCCAGACTCAGGCAAATGCATCTGCATGGACTGGGCTCATCTGGAAATTAGAGAGAATAATACTTTCCTACCTCACAGGACCATTTCAGGAGATATTCATTAGCACTTGGGAGGCAATCAGATCATCACCATGATGAGCACCATAAAAAGCTGCTGGTGCAATGTGTCACCGCGAGTCAGCCAGCGTGAGCTGAGCCCTGCACTCCCCAACCTGGACCAGGAAGAGAAGACAGCCCGAGAATAAGAGCCAAGGAAGTGCCTGCCACGTTCGCTGGTATTCTAGCCGCTGGGACTCTAGCTTTGCCAACTGTTAGCACCTAATGTTGCAACCAGAACATTTCAGCTTGTGCGATTTCTGGCATTTCACTTCAAAAGATACCATGTTCCTAAAAAAAGCTTTTTTTTTTCCTTGCCACAGAAGCTTCGCACACACAAAGATTCACACCCATTTTTTCATCAAAGTGTGTTGAAAGCCAAAAAAAAACCAAGAAGAAGAAGAAGAAGACAAGGAGAAAGCAGCCAGCACTTGAAAAGTCCTCAGGGAGCTCAGGGCTGCTGGTGGCACAGCAGTGTGATGGTACTATTTGCTTTGCAGAGTGGTTTGTAGGGGTTGGAACCTCCATCTGACCAAGAGGAGGAAGAGCTGAGGCAGCTGCCACCAACTGAGAGCTCCACAGAACCTTCCCTTGGGGAGCTGAGGGCAGAGCAGTGTGGGGATGCTGCTGCCGACCCCAGAGACAGGAGCACAGCAAACTGTAGGGTGCACTCCAGGAAGGAGGCACCTCTCAGGTGTGCCTGCAGCCCAGCGACACAAACCCCATCTCTGCACGAGCCCCAGCACCCTGCCCTTCTCTATGCCCTGATGAAAGTCAGGAGAGTGGTTTCTGGGTACAGCCTGACACCAAGCCAACCTGCGAGCTGGAAATCAAAGAGAACCAGAAGTAGAGTCATTATAGGCTAATTAATCCAGCAAAAGGCTCCTGGACAAAGGTTGATGACATTCACTTCAGGATAATTTTGAAATAAATATGAGGATTCACAAAAGAAAAAAACAGCGGAGAAAAGATTATTTTGAAGCATAAATATAGCTCATATCTAGACCCCCTCCTCCACATATCAATTAATGAGGCAAATCATCCATCTGAATCAAAGATGTGGGAGAAAAACACAGTTATCTATTTGAACTACAAAAAAAAATTTAAAGGATTTAAAATGAAACATATAATTAGCCTGTAGGACTCTGCTGTAGGTTATTGAGGCACAAAAAAATAAAAAATATAAAGCTAACTAACTTTGAAAGGAGGACTAGATAGCTACAGGAATAGTTCCGCTGCTCAACAGAGGAGGAAGCGTTCATCTGCAGGGACAGGCAGGGCAGCCAGAGCCCAGCCCTGCCAATGGGCTTTGTGAGCCACCAGCAACAAAACCCTTTGTGCGTTGGGTCCTGTGATGCTGCTATCAACTGGCAACGGTAACGGCTGAAGCTCCATCCAGGAGGCCAGCCCCCTGATATCAGGCAATCAGCAGATAGCATCAACACAATGCCCGACATATGAGGGGTTTCATTCACTTGTGTTTGTGCTCTTCTGATTGAAGGCAGGCACTAAACGTGGTGATTTTCATCAGACCCCGGTGCTGCAGGACACATAGCTGATGAACACCAGCTGGCAGCGGGAGGACGAGTTCCCACCAATTAGCTGTATGATGATGCTCTGCAATCTCCTCTGAAGCATCTGGCACGGGCCACTGGCAGAGCTGGCCCTGGGATGAATCGTCGCTCTGAGCCGCTGCGGCAACCCTCACGTTATTAAAGTCTAGATTGAAATGAGGAGTTCAATGTCAAATCCACACACCCAGCCAAAGACTCAGCAGATGCTGCATATATAAACACATACAAGGGTTAATGTTACTCTGGACAAGGCTGAAGCTTGCTTTCATGGACAAATCACAACAACAGCTCTTAGCAGGCAGCTTTTTCCAGAGATCATCACTTGCCTAAACATGAAATACCTATGGGTCGCATCTGAAAATCCTTCTTTATCACCACTACTTGTTCACAAAGGCAGTAGCTGCTAGAGACCCCGGGCAGGGCACGCACCATTTGTCTTCCACCAGGACCTGGGGACACGCCTAACCTCAAGCATGTTTGCACTGCTGCTCTTCGCATCACTGCAGAGCCAAGTGGGGAGCAGGGGTTGATGTCTGCTGAAAAATGCCCTGAGACAGGCAGGTCTGGGCATAGCCTGGTCACTCCCAAAGACACAGCCACCGGCCATTGCCAAAGGTACAGCAGAGCTGCCACCAGCTCAATTAAAAATGTCCGAGTCACTCGATCACAATCTGCAACAACAACAACAAAAGTGAATAGAAAATGACTCCCTCACAAATAAGATCACTTCAGCTAAGATCCTTGCCTCCCTTCAGAGAAGATTTAAGCTTTTTCTCTCTTCCTCTGCAATCTGGCTCTCTTTTGAAGTTAAAAGAAAGGAAGGTTTGGGGGCTTTTTTATTTAAGAAGAAAAAAAACCTTCTCCTCTTTGAAAATATTTTTCTTAGACAATTGCTGTCTCAAGTTTTAACAAATACTCACTAATTTGTACCTTGTTCAAAAGCCAAACAGAAACTTTGAAATCTTTTTGCCTACTGAATGTTACTCTGCCTTCCTTTGTCTTAGTGGCAGAAGGCAGAGCCTTAAAGAAATCAGACTACCAGCTCCCTTCCAGATTTCCACAATTTGTTATATAATTTCTTAAAAGGAGCCGTAAGGCCACTTAAAGGGGGAAAAAAAAATCTTTTAAGAGAAGAAAGAAAATAGGTTTTTCACCCATCTTCTTGCAGATGAAGTAAATGAGACTAAAAAAGGCGTTTCATTTGAAATATTGTATTCAAACCCAAGAAGAAAAGCCGACAAGGTGTCCCTGCTAGGAACATCATTCCGAGGGAGCAGGCAGTGAAAGGAAGAGACTTTCTTCAAGGACAAAGAAAGGAAGTTTTGAAAATGATGAGCTCAACCTAAAACATTTTTTTTCCCCTTTTTCCAGAGAAGAGATGTGGGGCTTTGTTTTCAAAAAGAGGAGGATTTGGGCTCTGCATTTGAAGTAAGGGTGCAGGAGAGGAGCGGGCACCCACCTCAGCCTTATAATCATGGGAGGGCTGTAAATGACAGCACTGTTTCAGGAGCCAGGTACTCAGGGCTGCTCCACGTTGCTCCAGCAACAAGAAGCTGGCAGCTGAGTGGCCGTAGAGAAAAGCCCTGCCACCACCTTGCTTCTTGCAGCAAAGGGGGTGGCCAAAAAATGGGGAGCAGGGAGCATCGGCCCCTCAGTGCTGTTGCATCTAAGGCTGTCCTGTCCCCACTGAGCTCAGGGACCCACATCTCCCAGTCTCCATCTGCTCCAAAGAGGCTGACCAGCCCCACGGCTTTACCATGGGTATGAGTAGATCCAGCAGACAGCCTGACACACAAACCCCCTCCTCCATCTCCTACGGCACACATGCATCTGCACACACACCAGCGTGCTCCGTTCATACATATGCATGCACATGAGGGAAGCATAATGAAATGCATCCAGCCCATCCTTCCCCAGAGGGAGTAGATCCTCCTGCAGCTCTCGTGATGGAGCTCCCAAACCCATCTGTTCCAGCCTCCTCCTCATGGTGGTTTGATGGCATCTCATCCCTGCACCCAAACCCATCCCAGATCCTCACTGCTGGAGGTGAGCCCCATAGCATCACCCAAACTCTGGGACCGACCAAAAAGTTAACGGCAGCTCTGGGGATGACAGACAGATTTACACCAGGCACTGGAGCTGAGCAGGGGAGAAAAGGGTAAAACAGCCCAAAAACCAAACTAGGATTTGTTTTTATTTATCAGTTTATGAGCGCTGGCGTATGTTGTAGTGGCTGTGTTTGCACATCGCTAATCAGCTAAAGAGTTTGCATGGAGCCCCGAAAGGATGGCAAATTAACCCGGTATTCTGGCACCAGGGACATTTTGTGCTGAAAAGATGTGTTTGGTGGCAGACTCGCAGGCTCCCTCCTGGATTGCACATTTGTATCCAGGATGTTTTCTCTCCAATAGAAAGCGGCTGAAAACAAAACCAAACAGCCAAGCAACCTTTCCAACAAAAATAAATGGAGCTTGAGCATCAAAACATAGCTGTGCATTGCTGCTGTTTGCTCATGAAGAAAAAACAAAAAAACAAAAACAAAAAAAATCGAAAGTCAAAGCCTTCAATAGCAGACTTTCAGGTCTTTTCAACTCAGAACATCATTTCATGTAGAAGTTTCCTTCAATTTTTAAAATGCTTTCAGGTCAAAATCAAACCCAAATTAACCTGGAATGACATTTTCCATTTTGTATTTCCCTTTTCATCAAGAAATCCCCCATGAGAGCTCGACCCCCTTCCCCCCTCCGCAGATCACAGCACTCCAAGGGCTGCTGCCCTGCAGTTTCACTCCAGGATGCAAAGCCACTGCTGTGGATCACCCAGGGCCCCACTTCTGCTAGCACCATGTCACCCAAACTCAGACGCTGCCTCAAACATCGTGGTGCGAGCAGTATCGAGGCCAACCCACCTCTGCCTGCCTAAGTTCATCTCTATTTGTCTCCAGTGCTGAAGGAGATGGACTGCATTTTTCAAAGAGAGTTCATCTCGATCGTCTTTCTTCAAACTGCATCTTCCTGTGGAAGAAACCAAGCTGAGGAGCAGGAACGTATGCATCTGGTCCAACCCTATCGTGAATAACTCAGCAGTGTGATGCAAAAAAAAAAAAAAAAGAAAGAAAAGAAAAAAAGAAAAAACCTACCTCTGCTCTGCATTTGTATGGCTTTGCCACGGTGCTATTAAAATAAAGATAATGGCCCTGAGTGAGTTAGTATCGCATTAGGGAGCAGGCTTCAGCTACAGCTTGCCTCATTAACAGCCACCTTGCCCCTCGTGCAGTCATTAAGGTGTGCTGCAGAGCCATACACGTGTGAAGCTGCCAGGGGTGGGCAGAGCTTTTGGGGCAGAAGCAGAGCTCCCCTGCCCCACGCTGCCCACACCTCGGTGCTCCAGGCAGGAGCCTTTCCTGCTGCCCCTCTCTGCAGCTGATTATCCGAGCTGGCTCCCTCGGGCCCAGGGGAGCAGCAAAGATCATTATCACTTTCAAAATGAGACTGTGGAGAAGACACACTGCTGGTCCCAAGCAGCAGTTGCAATTCCCAGGGCTAGAGTGGCCCTTTCCTGCCAGGCTGCAACTCTAGACCCGGGCAAGCTGCACACCAAGCGCTGTTTCTTCCTGCAGGAGAAGGGATAACATACCAATGGTGTTATTAATCCTCTGCAAAAGGGGAAGGAAGCACTGGGAATAGCCTCCATTACCGTTTCAGCACTCCTGGAGGGGTTTTGCTGCAGGGTTTTGTTACAGGGTGATGCGTGCTACCACCCCTTAGCATACCATACCCCGCAGAACCATACCCTGAGAAAGCCCCCTGGGCAGGGCAAGCCTCTCCAGCCTCATTTCCACACCTCACCCCATATGGGGGGGCAGGCAAATGGCCCCCTCCCCACCTCCTTCCATGCCAGCGGCTGCCGCATCCCACAGGCCCCTACGGCTTGTTTGGTTTGAAGCTGTTGTGTTTGTTTTCTCCCCCTGTTAACTTTCAAGTACAAATGTGCAAGCTGGGGGAAGTGTTCCTAATGCCCCATATGTTTCCCCTCAGGAGCAGAGCTGTTCTTTCCTGTGCTTTAGAATTTTAAGATGTTGCTGCCTCATTTTTCCTGTTGGTTGCTGCAGAGGCATAAGCTGGGTGCAGGGAGCAGCATCCAAGCATCCTTTGCAGGACATGGAGTAAAGACATCCTGAGAATGGCAGTGAGATGGGAGAGCTGGAACCTCTTCCCAGCAGCTCTGACAAAATGCTTTGAACCTAAATATGGAAAGAGAAAGGAAAGGGATGTCCCGTTTCCTCCCCTGGCGCATACACGTGCACACACTCCCGCAGACTTCTCCTTCGCCTGGTATATCAAATGGACGTGTCTTTTTGAAGTTACCATGGCAGTGAGAGCAGAGCAACAGCACAACTTGCAGAGGAGGAGAGAGCGAGGGGAGAGCGCGGGCGGCGGCACGGGGAGGGCGGCACAGGGCTGCCAGGATCCTCTGATGTCTGCACAGTGTGGTGCGGGAAAGGCTTTCCCACCAGAGAAATTAAAATAAGCAAATAAATATCCAGCCATGAGAGGGCAGAGCAAAAGTAAAGAAGAGAGAGATCTAAGAGCAGAGCTGGGAGAAGGACAAAGGAGGAAGCAAAGCAGAGACAGAAATTCAACTAATTATAGACCAAGGGGTGTACGGAGGGAGAAGCAGAAGAAGGTGAAAGAGGACTTGGCATCAAAATCTAGAATGAGACCAGTTCCAGGAAGCAGCGAGTTTTGAAGACAAAAATTGCCAGTGACAGTCTGAGCTGGCACAGGCAGGAGCCCTGCTGCCTGAGACCACCTTGACCCAACACGCAGCAAGCAGCAGGGCTGGATGATGCCCCAGTGTCACAGGCACGGGGAAACTGGTACACTCAGAAGAAGAGGAAGAACATCTGTCCCAAGGCACACTCTGCTCCTGGCTGCACATCTCTGCACTGCACCATGCCATTTGCTCTCCATGTCAGAGCAGAGCCAGCCCTTGGTTCAGAGTTCCAGGCTTGGAACTCTCATGCTTCTCTCTGCACCCCAACAACATGAGTCCAGGCACACGTTAGGGCCACCAAGCCCACAAGAAGTAGGTGACCTGCCTTTGTACAACTGTTGGGAAAGCCCTGCTGAGCTGTTTTCTAGCCAAGATTAGATATCTTCTAGTGCAGATCTCATCTACCCCAGCAACAGGGACCTGACTTCTCCCTCTTGGGCTACTCCATGGATTTCATTGCCAGAGTCATTCAGAGCATCCTATTTTTCTCTGCGTGAGTCTGTACTCCCAGTAGAGCCATGCTAAATAATTCTTTTTTGTTCTGGAATTTTGAAATCTTCATATGTCACTTTGGCTTTGTACCTCGTATAAAGCAGTTGACATTTCTGCATTCCCAGGCTTACCTGGAGGGTGTTAAGCAGAAGACCAAGAGACTGGAAAACTTCGCAAAGCAAAAGTCTTACAGAACAGGAATGTAGGATGAAAACTGCATCCCACGCGTATTTAAATACCAGCATCCAGAGTGAGCAGGATTATGATTGCCTGGCCTGAAACAAATGGTTCCACTTCTGCTGCCGCTAATACCATTAAATAACCAAGAGACCGAACGCTGCTGATTAGAAAATGGCACAGAGAGCGGCTGACGAACATTTGCAAACGTTAATCAACTTTAGAGAAATGTTAGCTTTCAGACCAAAAAAAAAAAAAAGCCCTGACAGTGTCCCTGTTAAGTTACACGGGGTGAGGCTCTGCATACGGGAGCTGTCCCTTTGCATTAAGCTTGATCCCTGCTCACCGGGCGTGCATGCAGCAGAGTGCACCCTTAATGCCTCCCAATTAAACGACAAGCAAAGCAACCCATTGGTGCTCCTTATGTAAATGTCTCCATATTTTTCATATTTATGATATCTAATTACATTCGCTCCTGATAGTGATGTAATGTTTAGGTACTGAAGATTGAGAAGACTGCTCTAATGTTAATATATTTACATTATTAAAAAGTAATACATTACATAGGCAGTCTGCTGCATAGGGCTGCATTTCTAGATGAGCTCTCAAGGCAAATCCATTATCTTCTCCCTCCTCCTGTCCCCTGTTCAGATTCTGATAACTGGGATTGACTGGCAGTGGTTAAAGTGACTGCAGCTGGTATCATGGTGCCAAAAGGGAAAAGGTATCTTATACATGCATGAAATTAAATAGGCCCAGGGGTCTCAAAGGACCGCACTGCATTACCAGGCAAGGAATTCAAGACATTAGCTCAGAAGATCAGCACTGAAAAAATAGTACAAAAAAAAAAAAAAAAAAAAAAAACCCTCAAGGGGAATAGCGAAAGCTGGACTTCCCTGTGTAGCTCCATCAGAGGCGCTTCCTGTGAAAGTCCGTTAGCTGGAAGGGAAGGCTCTGCCAGCCCCTCTGGCTCAGGATACCTCTTCCCCTTCAGTCAGAAAATTGCACGTCTGATGATGGCCAGAATATGCTGCAGAGCACACTATTCTCTTCAGATGAGGAGAAACAGTGTGTTTATAGGAGAGGATGAGCTGCTCCATTCTCTGTGGATGACCTTGCGTGAAGTCATGAGCCCTGTGGGACTGCATCTCTTCCCATGCATCCGAACTGATCACATCTTCCTGAGTTCACCACAGGAGCTAAGACCCGGGCTGGTGCTTCATGCATTTTACAGGGACACCTCAAAGTAGCTATCTCAAAGCTAAAATGTGTTATTCAGGATTACATGTCGAGTCAACTCAGGGAGGATGTCAACTGCAAGGAAGAACTGGGGGACAAGAGGCAGAAGCTGTGGTTAGCCTTCCACTGGGGGATATGTGCAAGCTGAGCAGGTGCTGAGTGTCTCCATCTTCCACTGAGATCAATGAGAACTGAGAGGGATCTGCACTTCCCATATAAATGCAACATCACAAATGCTGGCTCCACATCAAAAAGCCCTGAAGAGTCCTTCTTTCACAGGAAAAGAAACTCACAGGCATGCAAGAGGATTCAAAGATGTCCAGAACTAACAGCTCTGAGGGATGCATTGAGAGATCAGCCCACTCAAGTTTCGCTTATAAATTCCTGATGAATGACAAACAAGGGTTTTAACAAACAGTAACTGGCAGCACTGCGGCTGCAGCAGGCTCAAGGCTTCAGAGGTTGACACTGCAGAAGCAAAAAGACAACTCTGGGGCACATGAGCCCTGCTGATAAACACTGGACAACAAAAAACATACAAACAGCTGCAGAATCCTTCCCAAATATAGTTCACCAAATCACCAACAACCTGCTAATAAACAACAGTCAATAGCCCGTTAGGAACCTGCTGTGTGAGGCACACACACTTGAAAAGGCACTCAACATCAGTCAGCACCTTCACCAGTGTTCAGACCTCGGACAAATGAATTGGAAGATGAGGAATGTAAGCAAGGGGACCTCAAGCAGGTGGACCTCCAGCACCAGCTTCAGCGTGTGTTTCCATTCAATACAGCATACTCACATCTTTCCAAATGAAAATATATGAAACTAGGTCTTCCTGGATATTTCTGCTGCTTTGGATGTAATTCCTGTCTCCTTAGAGCAATGTGTGCTTACACCGAGGAATAGGAAATGACCCCGGAGTCAGTAATAGCAGTGGGGTGAAGGGGGTGTTTGCAAGTCAGAACTGATCTGCACTGACAGAGAAGTTGTAAGGCAGCTTCTGTGATTTCTTCCCAAATTAAGCCTGTCACAAAGGAGGATTTCCAACCTCTTCTTTTAATGAGCACAGAGCTATAAGGACAATTACACTGAATGAAATAAAATTAATTAACGCACACATTTGGGGACTAAAAATGGTTATTATCTAATATGTATGAATTTGACCTAGCTTAAAATTAATGACAGAGCCAGAATGCACACAGCGTTCAGGTTATATAAAACTGAGATAAACAGGATGCAAAGAGAGATGCTGTTGATCCCTTTAATATCAGTGCTGTGAGAACGAGGAGTGGATGAAAGCATGTTCTGTGCATGATTTTCATAGACATTTGCTCTGGTTGAGCTTGTACTTTACATGTGTTTTAACAACTGAACTTACTGGCAGCACTGAGCTTGGCAAAGTGATTATTAGGTAATATTTCTATGAATATTTTCTCAAGCTGAAATGCTATTTTGGAAAAAGACTAGCACAATGCAGCACTTCACTTTCCGGGATGCCAATAGCACTTACGTAATTGATTGAGTTTGTGGTTGCCTGCATCCTGGCATTTCAGCCAGCACGCCTGCTTTAAATGCTTGATCAGGATTTTTATTCCTGGAAGATTCTTTCAAGGAGAAGCATCCATCCTACTGGAGAACTGAAGCACGCCATGTGGCCTACTGATCCAATTAAACTGACCAATATGCTTAAAGCCCAGCATTAAGTTATGTGCAATTAATTAATCACTTGCATGCAGTCGACAGGCCACAAAATACTCATCCAAGTTATCTAGCAAGAAATAACTGAATTATGAGGAAATTTGAGAAAATAGTGATTTTTTTTGTGGACTACAACAAGGCAAAGTTTATTGAATAACTCACTCCAAATTACTTTGGCAATTCCATGTACGGCAGAACAATTTGGGTGTATGAGAACTTCTTGGATGATGTTAAAGGGCAATCCTATCCAGATAGTGGCTGTGAAATCACATTTGGCATCTCAGGAACTTCAGCTCAGCATGCTCCCCTTATTAGAAAAATGTACAAATGTGTAGTATTATGAGTTGGCCCAAAAAACAAGCTTAATGGAAGCAAGGCATTGCACTGTGGTCTGCCTGTGCTTTCTGATAGTAGGAAGAAAAGCCCCTTTGCAGACTGGAGTTTGAAACACTTAGGCCTACACTTGGATAGTACTATTAAAAAAAAAAAAAAAACTACCCAAGAATGTGCAAAATAAAACCTCAGATCGATGATTTTAGGCCAGAAGATCTTTGTGAATCACAGTGCCCATTTCCTGAGCCAAGATGAGGATGTTTTCAGCAGTGATGCGCAAGGCGGCCGTTCCAGAGCTTTCCCCCTCTCACAGAAGTGGGGGAGGGAGGAGAATTGCATGCACATGGTTCAACAGGATTTGGACCAGGAAGTCTGAAAGTTGGCACGGCTCACAAATCCAGCAGTCTCCTACATATACAAATCTGAATAAACTCGATTTGAAAGGAGCAAAATAGAATTTCCCCTGTTTACTCATGCGTGTCTGTAAGAGGAGACCCTGGACTGCCTGGGCAGCACAGGAAGGGCACAACACAGAGCTCACCTCCCCTCCTGGCATCAGCAGATGCTGTTGCTAAGAACTCCCAACAGAGCAGATTTCCTGGGGGTGGTGATGCCGAGGGCGGGCGACGGACCGTGAGCTCCCTGTGCGTGGGTTCCAGTGCTGTGCCGCACCATTGGGATTTATCTGCCAGGGGGGAGAGGCTCTCTGCAAACCCCAAATGCTCCTGGGATGCGGGTCACAAGTTAGGGAGAAAGCACTTTCTCATGGATGACAAGGGTTGAGGGAGCTCTAGGGACCGGAGAGTTGTCCTTCAGCATCAGTGATAAGGATGAGCAATAAAGAAAGGATGAAGATGTGCAATTTCTCAATCACAGAGCCAAGGATAAGAGTTCTCTGAAATAAGCCATAGGTTTATAAATGTAACCCCATCTTTCTACACCAAAATCTCCTATATATAACTCTCATGTAATTCCTTATTCACTTTTATAATCCCATCTTTCTTCTGGGAAGATATCCTTCACTCCAGCTGCCCCCAGATTCACTTTGGGATGTGGACCTGATTTATTCCTAAGAGAAAAAGAGTGCTCCCACTCCTCCCAGCTGCTACAAAGCAGCCCCTTAACCCCGCAGAGGAAGGACCCTTTCCTAGTCATGTCATTAGCATTCCCTACTACCTGCATGTCATTTTTCTTTTTCCTTTTCAGTCTATAGTTTTTTTTATTTTTATTTTTTACTTTCTGCAGTGAATTCTGCTTCAACACCCACATGTCTGCTATTGAAGCCAATCAGCAGGATTGACTCAGGTAAGTTCTTTTATTAGGTACTGATTTCTTTGTGTCTGATGTCTTTATCCAGACTCCTTTGAAAATTCCATTTTGGCTGAGCATATTGAAGGAAATGCCTCTCTCACTCTCTTTCATTAGCAATTTTAGGGCAGCACTGGCAGGTTTTTCACTCCTCTCTCTTGAACTCAAGAAAAAAAAAGCCACAGTGGCTTTATCTCTTTTCACTATCTCCTAAGGATGTCCTGCCAACACTCTCCCACCTCCAAAATCGGACAGAAAATGTAGGGCTTCAGTAGTCTGATGGGCTGAGATTTGGAAGCAACAGCATTTCAAGACACTGGTTTTTCTCATCTCCTCAGACTAGAATTAGTTCTGCCACCAACATTTTGCCCACGGCCCCCAACCCCAGGAGTGCTCACAGCGCATCTCTCTCTCACAAATTATTATGCTCCGATGAGGATGTTCCTAGCAGAGCTCTAACGTGTCTGGCACAAATTCATGTTATATCTAGGTTTTGACATTGGGCCTGCTCCTATAGAAGTCAATGTCAAAATTCCTTGTGACTATTTGAGCATGAGGATCAGGCCTGTTCCTCTGATTTATGCAAGTTATTTTTATATGATAGTCAATTGGATGCAGTATTATAAAGTCTGGAATTAATCTGCATTTTAACACTTTATAAAAAAAAGAAAAAAAACAGGAAAAAAAATCTGAAATTAACATTCTCCTTAACCTTTATTTTTATCAAGTGTACTAAATCAACTGAAGAATAATTGCTCTGAGGACTATGCCAAATGAGTGCACATTTAGTTTACATATTCCCTAATGTAATATGAATTGATGAACTTTCTGAGATACACATGATATAAATGATCATGATGTGCCATTCTTAATTTCGTTCAATTGTCTCTGCAAAAACACTTTGCTCTCAAGATGAAAAGTGCGTTACATGCATACCGGGCCCATGGGAGGAAAGAAACTCCCTTGTAAGTATTTGCCCTTTTGGCAAAAAGAAAAAATATTCTAAACATAAAGGTCAAAGCCTTGCTGTATAGAGACTAGCTGGGACCCAGAGGACTGCACGGGGCATGGAGTGGCTGTGAGCAGACCAGGGACCAAACATTCTGAGCTCCAGGAAGAAAGCTGAGCCCGCTCTCCCATGACTGTCCCACCCCAGCCCCAGCCAGCAACTCAGACCTATCTCGGACCTCATTTGTGAGCAGCCCGGGAGCACAGCACCTCCGTGAGAGCGAAGATCTGGCAAAGACCTCCTCTGCTTCTCTGCCTGACCACCCCCAGTGACTCTTTGCAGCATTGATTCACTACAACGTGCAGTTACCAGATGTTTTTCATTCCCTGTGAGTCTCCCAACCTTGTCTGACCTTGGGCACATCTTCATTGGTCCTCAGTTTGCCATCTGTTAACTGGGGCATAATAATGTGTTATAGGTTTTAAAGCCAAGTAGGATAAGCGATCATCTGAGTTGGAGCACTGCATCATAGGGGCCACTGGACTTCCCTGAATTCTCTTTTAAATCAAAGCAAACCTCTTTGAAAATGTATCCTGCTTTGATTTGCTCATAGCTAGACTCTGAGGATCCAAAGGAAATGCAGTAAGTGGTGCCAGTGTTAATTACTGTCACAGATAGATACGTCTATGTTCAGTTTCCTTCATGGACTCCTGCACTTAATCTGCTACACAGAAGAGCCCAACAAAAAGGTTTGTTCCTCAGACAGAGACTTAACAGATCACAACCAAATCACACCTTACTTTTCCCTTTAGGATACTGAATCATAACAGCAACACATTATAATAGCAATATTTATTAAATGTTCCAGTCCCTGCTTTCAACCATATGTTTCTCCCCTGAGTCTTGCCAAACCCCATTCAGTGGATTGTGCACCAAGGTGGGTATACCAGCACTGAGCTCGCTCTTCCCATTCCCTCTCCTCTGTGCACATCCAAACGGCTCCCCAGCAAAAAGGGGGTGAGTCTCCATTAACCTTGAGAGGCGCTCCTGCACTGCCAATAATAATGCTGATGGTTATCACAGAGCCTGCTGCCTAGGGGGAAACTTTTCTTCTCTGACACCTGTGAGTAATCTGGAGCCATTAGCCATCTCACTCCAATACTAATGACGCTCCCCTCAGTCATTATCACTTTATTTTTTGTAAAACCCTACAGTAAAGCTGAATCTAACAGGTCATTAAAACCCCAAAGAAACTCTGACTGACTTGATCCCAATTGTTCCTTATGTCTGACAAGATTTTCCCTATTGAGCATTTGACTTGCATTTTATGTTGCCTCATTAAACTGTGCTAGACTTTAATCAAGGTCGAATGGGGGCAAATCTGTTTTTCCAGAATCCAAACAGCTTTTGCCAGGGTGCTGCTTTGCAACTTGCAGTGCAGTGCTTCGCTAGCGCTCCCCATGGATGTAGCCTTGCAGAATTCCTTATTGTGCCCCACATGGGTATGTTCTGTGCCCCATGGAGTAAACTAGGACCCACGGTTGTTTGTACTGCACAAAATTCTCATTCAAATCCTTCCCCAATGCCTCCGAAGCGAAATGCCCAGACAACGAGCTCAGTGAAGAAAGAACGCTGTATCACAGCATGAATAAAACATGTTCTAATTTTATCAACACCTAGAATCCCAGTCTTTAAAAACCTGAGGTATTTTTTTCTCTTAAAAGGTATATGATGAACAGCCGATTACATTTTTGATGTCTTTTAATGATCATAATTAACTATGATCTATCATTGTAATTTCATCACTAAATCATGGTAGATCACCATAACAGTCATGATAAATCATGCTCTTTGCACAACTTTTCCTGAGGATGAACCAGAAAATGAAGTTAGAGGACTTCAGAACCTCTCTGCTCCATCAGCAGAATACTGAGTGGCAAGTGCGTCCTGAAGGCGCAGACACGACGTGCTATGGAGTGGAAGCCCTTAGTTTATGGGCTTGTTTGACTTACATCAAGAGCTGTCCCTTCCTTCCAGCCTTCCCTTCCTGCATGTTAGGAAATCCATTCTTGGTCACCATTCTGTGTATTTTCCTTCCTGAGAGCCAGGGATCCGTGTTTCCAATTTACAGGGAGGTGGTAGCTAAGAAAAACTATTCCTCACACTATTTTCCCTGCAAACCTTTGCTTTAAATAAAACAGAGTTTTTAAATAGTATAAATAAATGTACACCCACACCAGTCATGATTAAAGCCAATGTCCTTACCACTGAAGGTCAGTTAAGACCCCTTGGCAACACCAGTAGTTCTCAGCACACTAAATCAGTCTGCAAGAAAGATCAGGATGGGGCAATATATCCTCTTGGAGGCTATTAGGGCCCTATATCAATTCTGATATTTCATCATACATTGCTTAAGGGCAAAAATCTGATTGTGCTAGCAAGATGGATTTGCTTCAGACAAATTCAGGTCTGAGGATCTACATGGACTTTTCCTGACTTTGCTCTGTAATCTCAGTTCTGTTAAACACTGTTCCACAGTGTTAGACACCACAGATGGTTGCCTACCCAGGAAACGTGAAGAGAGCTCATGGGACTATAAAAAGCAAAAATCTTACACAAGTTTCTCAGCCCAAAAGTTGAGGCAATAAATGCTGAAGTATCCTGCTGACTGCCCAAGGACCCTCTGGAGTAAAAAAAAGAAAAAAAAATTATGCAAGGTAGCAATATTTACTTTTCCAACCACCACTTTCGTCTGCTTGTGTAAAAGATGTAAAATATTCACCAACACACAAAGAGGGAAACTGAGTTTCACCAATGTCAACTAGTGTTTGTTGTATAGGGTCTCCCTAGTGGAGCTTTATTCATGAGGCTTCCTTTGCTCCTATGGACCATGAAGAAAAGGATCAAGGTCCCTTGAGAAGACGGTAAAGACAGCAAATTCCCCTCATCATGGCCCAAATGAGAAGCACTGTAAAGGTAATACATCACAGCTAGATTCCCCACTCTCCTGTGAGCTAGCAGAGGGCTCCCATCACTCCTGGTCCCCTTTCTCACATTCATTTTAATCATGTCTCTGTCATTTGCAGAATCGGGTACAGCACACTCAGCTCGACCTGCCTTTGGCTCTGTGTCAAGGGTGTCATATTATCCATCTGTGTTACAATGGTAATGCTTGATAGCCAGGAAGGTCATTTCATCTCTAATAATTCCCCCCAAAGGGGATATGAAGGTAAAATGATTACTGAGTCATACACCTTCTTGCAGAATACCTCATCCTCTTTGTTGCTAGATTATTTAAATGATAAATGGAAATTGGCCAAGAGAAAATCACTTGGAAATGAACTGTGGTCACGAGCCATAGGAAACACATTAGGTTCCCAGAAAGACAAAATAAAAATCATCAAAATTTACTCTCTTTCCTAGACTCAGCCTAAAAAACACATGTTTAAAACATTTAACCTTGCCACCTGTCGTTAGGTGGACACTGGTTCTGCTGAGGGCCATCACGGCACGAACAGCCCAACAAACTGCAAGAACCTGTCAAAACCTGAGGCTGGTACTCCGATGATCTAGAAAGAGATCACATGCACAGCTTGGCGTATAAGCCAGAGGCACTGACGTGCCAGTGTTTGATTGTGCCATGCAAAAAGGAATCAGCGATGCTCAAAAAAAACCTGGGAGCTGAGATCTGAGCTCCTTCCAACACAGGATGACAATACTGTAATTCTAACAAAAAAAAAATAGAAATAAATAAAAAAGTTATTATAATTTTTCTTCACACTGTCACCTAAAGTTTTGCTTTTGTTACTGCCTTTGTTCACGCTCTTTGAAATACAGCTAACTGCCTCTCACAGTCATCTCTGTGCAGTTGGCTGGGAGACGTGAGCAGGGGAGTGGGGAGCTGAAGAGCAATGGGGACAAAGAGGTTCATCTCCCAACCAATGTGCCGCTGCCCAACCCAGGAGCCGTGGTGGGCTGCCCTGCTCAGCTTTGCGAAGCTGCCTGTCTCAGATATTCCGATTGCAAAGTGAGGATTGTAATATAACCACTGTGTCCCCACAATGCTTAATTAACATTTGGGAAGACTTCTCATGATGTATGCACTGTCAAAATGCCAATGCCTTTGCCATGTTGCTTACAAGATAAGAAAATGACAGCAGGTAGGCTGTGGTCGTGCTGGGCCAGCCTGTGCTTCGCAGAGCGGTCCTCACCGGTACCGCGTACACGCTCATCTGTCTGTTCGTGCCCATCCACTGTCTCTTGACTAATGTTTAAATCATAAGCTCTTTAATGCAGAGGCATTTCTTGCTCAGGATCAGTGCAGTGCCTAGCAGTGTGGGATCCTGGATGGTGGCTAAACCTCAGAGGCATTGCAGGAGGACAAATATTAACAATGTAAACGGTTGCTCTAATTTGTGGCGTGGGTTTCATTTGTGGGCATGTACTGCAATCCACCTGCTTTCCCCCGCTCTGTGTTTCTTCTTTATTGACAGCTTAATCACCTTTATGCTGCTGCTTATCTTGGAGGATTTTGTATGAATTGCATTCACTTTCTTCCACTGTGACAACAGCTACGCTGCTAATTAACCACCTGGTGGACATCGTTACAAGCCACAATAAATATTTTCTGTATCAGAGGATCACCATGATGCTGCCATTTGACCCTAGGGTTTTTCACAACTTTTTTTTTTTTTTTTTTCCCTTTTTTTCCTTTTAGTGTTAATACTCCATTAGCCATCTCACTGCAAATGCAAACAGATGTTTCACATCTTGTGACTCAACGACCCATTCCACACACCTAAAACAATAAAACTTCAAGCACTGATGTTTTTATCAAATGAAAAGTCCATCTACCCCTTTCGGCCCAGTACAAGAGATGAAAAAATAAAGGTTAGCCTAGGGGAAGTTAGCCTCCAAATCCACCGAATCCTTGGAGACTACCAACAATATTAGGAATTACTGCTCAAAGCAAAGCTGAGTTGGCATGGAGACCACCATGAGCTGGGTCTTTAAAAAGATCTGCTCCAATTCAACTCACATATTAAGTGCTGTATTAAGCACCTACTGAACCCCAGGAAAAAAAAAATGTAATCACAGAATTATTTCTAAGTGGACTTTTTAGTTTTTCATAAGTCAAGATAGGGAGTCATGAATAGAAAGGGCAAAAATCATCATGGAGAAACATTTACCTCAGTCTCTCTGGATGCCATTAATCACCTTTTCTGCAGAGCCTTGTACAAAAGCCATTAAAATTTAAGATAGGAGAAATCACAGCTATTCCTACAGCTACAGCTATTGCTGCTGCTACTGTGCTTAATTAAGGTCTGAGAGCAGTTAAACATTTAAATATGATGGGGCTTAGAGGTGAGCTGGCTTGCCAAATGGAGAAAGCAAACACTGGCAAATGGGATCAGAGAGAGGGGCTCGAGCAGCAAGGAGGCCCTGGCATGCACTGCAGGGCCTCCTCCCAACAGGGGAAACCAAAGCTGGACTCCAGTTCAAGCAGACAATACAGACACAGACACACATGCTGATTCTGAAAAGGTTTTTCTGCTCGGGTGCCCCAAGGCATGTCTCAGCGGAGATGGTGTTTGCAAGGGCCACCTAGCGCGGGGAAGTGAGGAGGTGTCGAACAAAACTGCAGAGATCCTTCCCTTGGGAAAAGCCCCGGGCCAAGTGGTGAACAAAATGAGGAATAAGAGCAATTGTCTCCAAATTTTCAGGTCTAGGAACCCGGGTGTGGAGGAGCTGTGAGCGCTGAGGGGTGTTGTGCAGCCACCGAGGCACAGCTGTCTGGATGCAGCAGCGCTCAGAAGTGGAGCTGAGCATTACCCAGAAGTTAGTGTCGCACTGTATAATCCACATTTGCTTTATGATGACACAGTGTCTTCCCTGCCGGATCTTTTACCTTTCAAGCAGTAAGACAATAAACTACAGTCCCTGACAAGAAATGTTTTCATTGCCATTGTTTTAGAAACACATGTTTTCTCATTCACTATCAGCGCTGCCTAAATCAAAAGAGGTGACTTTCACAATAAATCAGAAAACAGCAGCTCAGAACTGATACCTGCCAACTAGTTTTCTTCCTCAATGGTACTCCAGAGATAGAGATGCCTTCTTCCAGAGCAACTGGGAGGATGGCTCTGATGTGGTCAGGCCAGACCACGGCACTGTGATGCTGCCCACCCCAGCGGGTGCTCAGCACCTCTCGCACCATGAATTCACTGCTGCAGCTTTGATGCTCTCAATTAGGGACTGAGGATTCTTTCCGCAATAACAGTGACTCTACCCTGTGGTGTACAGAGTGAGGCAGATATAAGTGACCACTGGAATCATCCTCAGGTGTCTGAGCAGATGCTTGCCCAGCTGGGAATGTGCACAGGTTGTCTCGGCAGCTGTGAGCCCACACTGCACACCTGCACACTGCATCCACAGCAACACTGCAACATCCCTCTGCTCAGTCACTGTGACGAAGACACAAGCATGAAAGGAGGCTACATGGAGGAGCTGCATGCTGCCACGCTTCATCTCCATCTGCTGCAGCTGCGAAGCACCACACCGTAGCAAGGCACTCCTGAGGATGCCTGAGAGAAGCAGGTGGGCGGTGATCAGAGGGATTTCTCCTCTTGCCACAGGTGAATCTTTTCCTGTGCTAAAAGGATGTTTCTTACATGCAGGCAGACAATTTATTCTTCCCACCATACAGATCTGTCACTTCCCCCACACGCGGGAGTTCTGGCTTTCCCCTGGAAGCAATGTGTTTGTTCAGATGCCTCAGTCCTAGGACTGATGTTCCCATTTCTCCCTATTTCTGCTTACCCAGGAGCTCAGGCACCTTCCCCACAGCCCCTGTGCTCCTGCAGGAAGCAGGACCACATGTGATCGTCCCATTCTCTCACAGTGCTGCTGGATGTGAAGGCAGCCTATTCAGACACCAGCTTCCACTCTGCGCCTCTTCGGCCTCTTATCCAGAGCATGTCTGAATTTTAAAAGTTCTTCATAATGTCTCCTTGCATTTCGTATTCAGCTGCACAACTGGAGCTGTTGTCTGCGTTCTCATTGTCTCAGGCCTCCATTAGCATAATGCCTTCCCTGATCTTGAGAAATTAAAGCTCATGGCAAACACAGCTGCCAAAATCAGCATCTTGCCTGAGCATGCCACCACTCTGTGCAGCCTCCCCATAGCCTTGGTGCCCGTTGCACCAAACATAAAATGTACACCCCTGCACGTGTTCTCCATACAACTCCCAGTCTGATCTGTTGCTCACTCCCACCAGCACACCCAGTCCAAACTGACACTCCATTTTTTTTTATCTCAGCGCTGTCCCATTCCACAGAAAATACTTTCTTACTTTCTTCCACCAACCCTTATGATTAGAGAGAGTCTTTGCAAGCACTCACTTTGTTTTTCTTCCCAAACTGCTCATTAATATGCTAGTTTCTGCTAACAAAAAAATAAGCATTCATTAGACTTCATTAGCTGTGTTGCAAACAGCATCTAAAAAGCTGCCTAACACATCCAGACCTCCACTTTTCCATCTCATTGTCTGCATTTGTGATTCTCTCAAGTTAAAAGTTTCGGAGGGTGGGGATGATATTTCTGTATAACGATCAGGACTTGATCATCACAGCCCACCCCTGCAACCTCCACTGATGCTGCAGCAGTAGCAGGGAAATGGCTCTTCCCAGGCATTCTCCCACCTCCCTCTTCCGCCTTCCCACTGACAGCCTCCATCACTCCCACTCTGCTCGTCTCCTGAAACACAGGCACATCTCACAGAGATGGAAATCAAAATATATGAAAATGGGAAGAGGGAGGACAAGGCTTGTGCTTTGTCTAGTCCAGTGCACTTCCACTGGCACCAGCTGTTCCAGACAAGAATATTAAAAACCCATGATGAAAAGCCTTAGGATTCAAATTCCTGCAACAGGAACATTTAGCTGTAATCCCTAATAGTTACAGATCATTCTGTGTCTTAAGGCAGGAAGTTTTATACGTCTGTGTTAAGTCATTATCATTCAGGGAAAGGATCTCTCATTACATGCCCAGATGTGGGAAGTACAGCAAGACTCACTGCTCCCCACATTATCATTCAATGCAAGGGGAAGGACAAGGGTTTGTGTTGCTCCTGCTGTGCAGTGATGCAAGAGAGGGGGTAAAACCCCATCTCCAGAGGAAAGACAGAAACACTTTCATGCCTTGACACAAAGTGGTGTCCTGGTGACACCTTTGCCTTTGAGCACAACATTCAGACCTGAAAGTTGTCCCAGATTACATCTCCTAACCCACGCAGCACCACTACCTGCCACAGAAAAAAACAGCCACCCCCAATTTCCCTCAACTTTTGCTGAACCCCCACATTCACCATCCTGTCCAATTGCACTGCACAGGGAAGGGCAGCTGGCAGAGAGTAAGAACACAATGCCACTGAGAGCTGGCTCCTCTTGCCATGTCACACACTGCTGGTGGTCACCCCATGGGTGCAGCCATGCTGCCTTGGCCAGTGAGCCCTGCTGTAACTCTGAGCCCTGCTGTAATTCTGAGCCCTGCTGTAACTCTGAGCCCTGCTGAGCTCCCAGGTTGCTGCAAACTCACGCCGATGCGTTATGGAGCTCATTAAAAAAAAAAAAAAAAAGGGCTTTGCACAGCTCTAATTTTCATTTCAACATTTTCTTTACACCTCCAGGCTTACTAGAAAGCTGTACCATCATAGACTTTAATTTGTTTACAGAAACAAAACAAAAAAAAAATCAAAATTAAACATATGAATTCAATTGCTGAAAACACCCTGTTACTAAGGGTTCAAATGTAATGACACCATCATTTAGAATAGCCTCGTGTGGGTGTGTGCCTACTGAGAGCTGCGAGAGGAAAATAAGCTACATTAAAATACAATTCCGCAGTTCTGAGGCACAATCAAAACCTTACAATAGGGATTTTTCAGAAGACAGGATTCTACCTCAATAGTATCTATAGATTTGATAGTCCCAAATGGCTTGTGTGGAATTTTTGTTCTGATCTATGGATGGAAATAATCTTTATGGATGTGTGTGTGCATATAGCCCTCACCATTAGAATAGCCGAGCCCCTGAAATTGCATTCAAGTCCTCAAGTCTGTACAAAACTGGAAACTCCGGATGTGAGGCAGAGATTAAGACGCAAGGTTCGTACCACTCATGTGCAATCTCCTTGAATAGCTTCATTGTCAGGCTGCTCCCCGCAGGTCCCCTCCCAGGAGAAAGATGCTCCACTGACAGCCTCCTTGTTTAGGTGCTGAGGTGCCCTCTGGAGTGTCATTGCTGTGGGAATAACAGGGAGACAGCTGGAGTAACGTACAGGAGTCTTCAAAGTGCTCTTGGCAACACGCCTCACCAAAGGGCTTTAAAGAGACTAAGGAGTCCTGGCACAAGAGAAAAGATCTTCTCTTGGAATAACAACTGTTCAATAGAGGCAAAACTAAAAAAGAAGATAAATGGTCAGTACTCGCAGCGGAGGAGGTTATCTACAGGGATCTGCTCCGCTCAGTGCTGCCCAGTGTGTTTGTATTTGAAATGGAAACGAGGGCGAACAGCTACCTGGCAAAGTTTGTTAATAATTTAAGATCTGACTGGGAAGAACTGCAGAAGGACCTCATGGTGATGAATGACTGAGCGGGAAAAAGGCAGGCGATGCTCCATGCTGATGAATGCCGTGGGAAAATACAGCCTCCCCGCGCACGTACCACAGGGCCCGTTGTAACCAAGCTGTCTGCTCAGGAATGGAACCAGAACTACTGGAGATGTTCCCTGGAAGCATCAGTGCCGTGCTCATCAGCAAGTGAAAAAGCTGAAAAAGAAAAATCATATGCTAGGAATGATTAAAGAAGAAAGTTAAATGGAGAACGGTGTTACCGAGAGCACCACTGAGCACTTACATTTGGAAGTTACACGCTCCCTGTAACGGGAGGCCATGACTTTCAGCACATCACCCAGCAGACCCCAGTCAGCCTGCCCCAGAAACAGCTGCACTGATGGGACATTCGCAAGCGGAGAAGAATTAGTGAGATTACACCATGAAAACAGTGCCTATGTACCCAACACATCCAGAATCCTCTCTCCTATCCAGCCAGAGCTGCCATGATGCTCTGCTGCTGAGAAGAGGCTGGAAGACCCCGATAGTGTTCACCGAGAATCTCCGTGCAGCTCTCAATCAGATCTGCCCGCAGTGGCTCAGCTCACCAGCGCACATGACTCATTCCCAGAACGATAGGAAGCATGAAGCAGAAAAACATCCATAAAGGATTAGATCACAATCCCAGTGACAGCACTGGCGATTACTAAGTGGGGGGAGAAAAAGGGCTCGTGTTAAAGGATTTTCCTAGGGTGAGTAATGTGTGGCATGTGCAACTCTTTGAAGACTAAGGCCCTGGTGAAAGATGCTCTTGCTCAGAAAACAACAACCTTCGGCTCGCATTATATGCCACAGTGACGTGGCCATCTGGATTTTGCCTTCAATCATTTTCATTGATTCAGAGGCATTTAAAAACGCTTAAGTTACTACATTGGATTTAAATTCCAGATCAATGTTGTCTTTGCAGAACTGCTCTGCCTTGAAACGTGGCTGAGCACAGCCCAGCAGTGAGGGGCTGTGCCCCAGCATGTGGGTGCTGGCAGGCAGCTGCAGCTTCCTCCTGGAGCTCAGCGTGTTGGTTCTGCTTGCAGCCTTCAAGGTCTCAGATGTCCTGGATGGCACAAGACCTCTGTACACTACATTTTTCTACGTGCAATATCAAAGATGGTTCCAATTGTTGTTGTCTTGGCAACTTATTAACCAGAGTCAAGACTCTCAGGGTTCCTTGGCTGAATGTGTGCGTGCTTTGCATCCACTTCCTATTCACCTTGGTGCCCTGAGGTCAGACTCCTAACATCGTGGTTGTTTTCTACATCACCTGAACCACTGCACATTGCAGGATCGGCCTGGTCTTGACTGCTCCCCTCCTCCTCATTCCAGAATCACCACACAGGGCAAGCCCCAGTTTTACAAGGCACAGCAGAAAGCTGGCAGGTGTGATGCTGGAAGCTATCCTCTTGTGCTCATAGCCAACCCCGGGGTCTTTCTAAATCATCCACTTCTTGCAGCAAAGGTGAGCTCCTCCATCAACCCCTGGCACATCACCCCACCTGGCTTCCCAGCCTGGGGCCCTCCTTCCTCCACCCCGTGCCAAACCCTGGGGGCATGTTCACCTGAGACCTCTCCTTGAGCCTCACTCCTCGTCTGCTCCTGTCCACTGCTTTGCAGGAAGTCCCTGCAGAAGGGATATTAGCTCAATCCCCTGGTGCCTCTTTTCCAACGCTTCTGCAGGGAACGATGCTAATTACTATGTTATATCCTGCAGCTTGAAAGGAATTCACAATGAAACTGACAGAATTGGACTGAGCACTGCGTAAGAAAGTGAAATTTGACTGTCAGCAGGGCTGTGAAGATGCTACAGGACACAACTGAGCCAAATGCACCCGCCTCAGTGGGTCTTGTGCCCCATAGTAAAAGAAATGAAGATTTAGTTGTAAGCTGCAACCTTACACTGGTAGCAAGAAATACAGCTCCGCCTGGCTGTAAGGGGCTGTTGAGGCTGAACCATAAAGACTTCTGCTAAATTACACATGGACAGGTCTCAGCCGGGATTATATCTTTCCTTCTGTATTTTGTACAAAAGAGAGACTCTTTTACAAAGCTGGAGTAGGAAAAAACGCTTCTTCCTTTCAAGCAGCACACAGTCACTAAAGCTTTGTTGTTCCCTTAAATACCCAACATCAAAAATTTTGAAATCAGAGGTATTATCATTTCCCAAAGCTTTCAGGGCTGTTCTACAGGGGTAAATTGCTGGCTGAAGCATAGAAAGCCAGAAAACCTCAAATCCATTTTAGGAGATTCTTCTTCTTTTTCTGCAGCCTTAAAATGTGCATTTAGGGATTAGTATCCAAGGCACCTATCATGACAGCCTTTAAAGAGGATCAATAGAAAGAGAAATGCATAATCGATGCATCAATGAGAACAACATGACCTTTCTAGGAACTGGAGGGACAAGGAAGCATTCAAAGAAAGTTTTTATAAGATTTCATTGAAAAAAATCTCAGATTTTCAGAAAGTCTTCAACTCTATATAGGTCAGGATGGGAAAGCAGACATCAAACAGTTGCATATGCAAAGGGCCTGTGGCCAGGTTCTGGTCCAGCCCCTCCACACAGCCCATGTCCCAACTCATTCACACGGCAGCCCTGGGTGAAAATACAAGATCAAGTAAGGAGGTAAGGAGAAAGAAATCTCCTGCTGCAGACACGGAGAGCTATCCTCAGGCACTCTGAACCCCTCTCCAGCAAGGCGGGTTAAGGGCAGGCTCACAGGAGCCAGGGCTGCTCCATCCCATCCCATCTTCTCCATCTCTGGAGAGGCAGCCCAGGAGCTGCCCGCACCTCCAAGGAGGAGGAAAATGCAGGAGCATAGTAAAGCCCTGCCCCAGCAGCGCTGGAGCTGCTACGGCAGCAGAAAGGCAGGGCTGACCCTGATGATTCGAGAAGGCACACTATCACTGCAGTGCCCAGGGCATCGGCAGAATAACTCCCTGGGAGAAGTACACAGCTAATTAATTCCCCACGTACTGTGCTGCTGAGCAGCCGCCATTGTAGCCAGAAATTAGTTCAAGAGGGGATATGATCGAGTAGTCAGGAGCGCGCTCATCCTTTGCAACCCCCAGCCACCCATCAGTGTGGCAACACAAGCCCTAATGAGAATTAATGACAAGCCACCAACCATGGAAGCTCACCTTGGCTGGATGACAGGTTGCACAACAGGACCCGGGCTTTTCCTTGTCTGAGGGAGCTGGCTTCTGCTCTGTGTCCTGCTTCTTCAGGGGAAACCCACGCAGGGATGGGGCCAGAGGTATGGTGCTCTTTATGACAATAGGTGGGCACCTGTGTGGGGCACCTCACACCAGCGTGGGAACAGACATGGCTCGTGAGCAGCCTGAAAGGCGTTCCAGGAAGTCCAACTGCAGTAGCAATCAGAGATAGGAACTGTATAATCTTTCCCAATGGGTGATTTTGCAAGAAATGATATAATTACTGCTTTCAAAATTAGCATAAAAGTACCATAAAACCATGCCAAACTGAGCTCAGGACTTAAAAACATTTGGAAACCTTTGATACAGGCAAGAGGTGGGATGGGCTCCTATCTGCTGTGTTTGGAGGGGACTCAGTGACAGAGGATCCATTTTTTATGCTGTGTAGATTTCCTGGATGGTACCAAATATATCATTTATCCCCATCTCCAAAATGGGAATAACCTTTAATTTACAGCAGCACCTGAAGCTGCTGAGCACTGCCCACTACAACAGGGTGTCTGGATGCCATTATAATGAAGACCTGAGCATTACTAAATGTTTTCAGTGAGGAACTGGTACGACATGCTCAGACTTTGACAATTCCTGACAAATTCAGCAAAATATGAGGCTCTACCTTGCACTGACAGCATATTTGGTTTACAGTCTATTCTAGATTTATAAATAGATATTATAAAGTACACATTATGCATATATATACACACACATGCACACTTTTTCTTTAAAGCATCTCTGTTACATTTCTTCTTTAAGTGTAATTGCTTTCCTGTGCAAATTCAAACCCAGAACCAGATATTTTAAAGCAAGGAAATTATGACCAACAATATAAACACGTCTCAGCATACCCTGACTGACAACATGAGCTTCATTTTCATGCTTTATAACACCACCTGAATCACTAAATATATTTCTGTTCTTGTAAGACAGCATTCCACATAATTTTTATTTGTGAATAAAAGGCAGAAAGATGCACGCACACCACTGGAATCGAGAATAAATTATTCCGGCAGAGTCCATTACTCTAGGAAGCAGTCTGAATACCAAGCCCAGGACATAAATACAGGCTGAAACTAACATTATTCCATCACCCACATTTGCAGCACTCAGATCTCCATGTTACCCCTGCTGAACCCCAATGCAGTCCTCCCACTGCTGCCTGCAGTGGATCCAGCACTTGGGGGGCTGCTTCTGCTGCCATGTGCTAAACAGAAGCCTTGCAGCTGGGTCTCAGCCCACCAACAGCACTTCAGAGAATAACAAAATCACCATTCAGTCACTCTGCTTTTCCATTATGTACAGTTTTGCCCAAGCCTGGGCTCCCACTGAGCCCTTTCCAAGGGTCACTGCAGCTCTACCACCCAGATGTGTGAGCTTCTGTCTGGCCCACAGTAGCACAGGCCACAGCCCTGGCCAGGCTGCCAGGCCTACCTCCATCTCTCCCTAAATTTTGAGGTGACCACATTGCTTGTGCCTGACCCCATTGGGTCCTTACAGACCCAGCATGCTGGGGACACCCCCCCCAGCACCTACTCCTGCTGGTGCACCTGGTTTGCACACACAGGCACAAAATTGATGATGTACCCAAGAGGTGCCTCACAACGTCGATTAATGACAATGATGTATGGAGGCACATCCTCACTGTTACACCTGCATTGTAATCCCCAGTCACGTTTCACTGCACATCAGAACAAACCTGCCTGACCCTCACATATCGCACTCAAAGGTGAATGTGGAGTGATTTCAGTTTGGTGTCAGCCCTGCTCCAGCCATGACACCGAAGGTCAACAAGGCTACAGACAACGTGTATGAGAGTGTTGACTAGGAGTAAAGTACCTAAGTCCTGTTGTCTGAGGTACTTGCAATCATTTATTTCAAATGCTGTTCTGAAGACTACATAAATAATCATAGCAACCATGTCTACCCACCACTAAATGCATTTTTCACTCCAGTCTCCCCATCAGCAAAGGATACCTTCAGGGTATCCTCATATTTCTAAATATTCCAGAAACTGCAGATGATTTACTCTCACAGTACTAATGTAGTTCAATCCATTCTCATTTTCTATTCATGACAGCAGTAGTTTGCTAAAGAACATCGGCTCCTATCAGTTCATATCATTCATGACAACTTTACAGTATCTGATATAATTTCTAATTTTTGTGCCTCGAATGGCAATGCGCGTCCCAGCAGCTGCGTGTTCCAGGGAAGCGCGAAGGCACAGCCTGCATCTTGCCACCAGATGGTACTCCATATGGACACAGCCAAGGAGGACATACTGGTGCTGCATCACCAGTGGCAATCCAGACCCTTCCCCCTCAACATATTCCTTCTAAATCATGCTCGTGGTGTTGGGAATCATACAGCCCAAGTTCCCCGTTCGTTTCTGAGCGCTACACAGACTCCAAATGTGGTGGAGGCCACTTCGCTTGGTGCGTTTTCAGGTTGCAAGAAGTTGCAGGCGAGTAGGGCAACCATATTTGTGTGCACTCTCCCAAGCTGGTTTTCTGAATTTGTGCCATTTCCACTTTGTCTGCTATCTCCCAAGCACCGTCAGTACAGTTATAAACTCCATGTGGAGATAGATGGCATTTCTCCAGGGACACAAGTGTCCCAGTATGGTTTGGAGGCCACAGAATGGCTGCCATTTGGATGGTGCAGAAAACCAAAGCCCTGCCTGCTGCAGACCAGAAGAAATCCCAGCCCTGCACCTTCTGTGAGAACAAAAAGAGGGAATCTCAGGGTACTAGCAAGATCCCAGTTTCTGTAATTACTTATTGACTTAAACATCTCCACTCGTACCTTCAGGCGGAATATCTGTAGGCATTCTGGAGTACAATTGTCCAGACAGAATGATTGGACTGTCACCAAGGAGGTTATTTTTCAGTGAAGTAACATACCCATCCCTGCATGAGCTATGGATCTCACAAGCCTTTTACTGGAAGGTACTCAGCATGTGGAGGTGAGTAACAGGCGCCAGATTACTTTTTACTTTCTCAGAGAAACCAAGACTTTTTCACCTGGGTTTCTTACAGACCTTGTGCTAAAAAAAATATCCCACATCCTTCTTCCTCTGACAGCACTAAACTCAAAGGAATATCAACCTTGAATGTGTCAGAGTACATGGCTGGAGGCTGGACTCAGAACAGGGACACGTCTACTTTTTTGCTGCATGAGGAAACGGAGCATCTTCTGAGGCATCCAAACACAGCAATGCCCATTAATAATATATGTGCATAGATAAGCTTTTCTTTAAAGCAAATACCAGCGGTCACCAGCACAGTGATCACTGCAGGAGGTGAGCTAGTGCCTCTAACCGTCAGTAGTGCAAACGTGCCTGAATGAGTGCTCGCTGCTGAGAAACCATGCTGTTGGGAGAGCTGCTGAGACTTTGGTGCTGTGTCTGAAATCCCACTGGGCAGCAAAACAGCCCAATGGTTCAGGACAGCTCCCCCACAAAAAGCAGCTCCCGGCCCTGGCACTGCGGTCCTGAGATGCCCCCTGCCTGCACAGCAAGCCATCCTGCTTCCATCTCCTTTGATCTTTTCCAAAATGTAAGGCTAAACAGGAACAGATTGTTTTCTTTAAATGTAGGGGGGGGGGGGGGGAGGGGGGGGGGGCAGAAAAAGGCGGGGGGAGGGGGGGAGGGTGAAGAAATTGGACTGCTAGGTTCATCTCAACCACACTAAAAAGTCCTTTTAACTTCTCTTAATGAGGACTACTTTTTCCAGATACTACCTAATTACTGCAAATTGCTTCATCTTTTAATTGTTACTGCAAGGCAACTAAACATTGTTATGTTGATTGCTCAAGAGTGGATTGTTAATGGCTTTAATCATTTGATAATCCAGTAATACAATCAATGTGACTCTGCACCTTGTAGGAATAATTTTTGGGTCCACATGCTAGCAAATATATATTGCCTTACCATATGTCAGCCTCTGCAGGCCAGATTCTGCCACTTTTCCTCAATGCAGCAGCATTCCTTCACAAAGCAGATCCCACAGCTTCCCAGGGGAACACCCCAGCATCAGGGTCTCATTGCACACTGGGTTGGCCAAATTGTAAGCAAAGGGGAAGCCTATGGATTTCAGCTTACATTGCAGATGGGTGATCTGTTATTGAAGAAGAGAGGGGATGAGTTTGCACAACCGTTACCACAGTTAGGTTCTTGCTATGGCATAGAGGTTGTCCCATAGAGTGAGTTTTGTACGTTGAACCCCACAGCTAAGGAGCTGACAAGCACACAGATGGTGCCAAATGTGTGAGAAGGGGAGAAAGGAGGTGGTAGGGGCTGATGCTGGCAGCTGGCAAGGGAGGGGACCCTCTTCCAGGGGTGTGTGCCAGCAGGGATCAGCCATCTTATGGAGCAGAGCCACTGACAGCAAGGCAGAGTTAGGTGGGAGCTGCATCTTACCTTAATGCCTCTGCTCTCACTGTTGGTCAGGACTGATGCTGGCAGCTAGGGGCTGATACAGCCAGATCTAGGGCATCCCTCATACAAAAGCTGAGATCTGTGTTGTATTCTGTAGGGAATCCCAGAAAAGAAAAATCAGACAACGAAGAGACAGCTTTTACAAGATGTAAAAATAACAGCATTTGGCTCGTTAATAGCATTTAGCCCTTAATGAATCTCTATCTCTTTGGCTTTTATTCCCTTTGCTATTTTGCGGGGAGAAGCTGTTGATTTCCTGAAGTCTGACGGCCCTGAAGGAGCTGGGCTGGCACAGCCAACTCGTTCGGGCACTCAGCCATCTCCACCAGGCCAAGAGTCCTACTGACCACTTGTCTGTGGGGAATGCACAGAGCCAACCCATGCAGACACTGCTCCCAGGGACAAGGCGTCCCCTGCACAGGCACCGGCACCTGTCACTGTGGGACCGGGCTCTGTGACACAGAGAGAAGGGGACAGGAGGCCACGTGCACGTCCAGAGAGATGCCGAGCAGATGAGACAAGTGTGCAGCAGGAGGAGGGGACACGCAGGAGATGCCAGTGCCAGCACAAGCCACGAGGAGAACTGTCTGGAGGTGGTGGGACGAAGTGCTTCTGTCCGGTGGGCTTTGGCTAAGTCACAGCCAGATGTACAGTTTGAGGCCAAGCCCTTTGGAAGTTCAACCATTTGCCACCAATGTAGGACAGGTCAGCATGTGTGGGACAGACCAGGCTGCACCACTGCTCCCCCTCTCCTGGGCTTATCCCTGCCAGCTCCTCATGCCACTGGAAACTGTTCTCATTGGGGACCACAGGTTCCCCAGAAAGCAACTGTGGGGCATAAAAGCATCACAGGAGGGTGAACTCCTCCTGAGCCGCTCACAGAGAGCAGAGGAAGAACATCACCTGACACAGACTCAGTCACACAGTGTCAGGTCTGACAGACAGCAAGGAGACTAATAAACTAAAGAGTTGCTTTGATTTAGTCTTTCAGGAAACTGAGACAATTAAGAGGCTTGTATAATTCAATAACAGTTAGCAGGAAAAGGAGCTGTCATAGGCAGACGGAGGCAGACAGAGAACTGGCACAGCCACTCTCACTCATGGGGACAGGGACCTGTGTGGCACAGGAGTCCTCGTGCCTGGGGGCTGAGGGAGGGCAAGAGGGAACTGCAGCCATCACAAATGAGCTGCCATTTGCTTTCAACAGGTGATGAAATGAAAAGGCATGTAGCGCAGGCAGCAGGGGTACCCACCGATGAATTAAAAAGATGATGCTGAATGTCAGACATAGCTTGCCAGAGACATTTATCCCCAGCATTTCTAGAAAGCCCTCAGATCAGTGGGGTTCGTTTTTATTAAAGCTTGATTTTCTCTTACGTTGAGAAGGTTTTCCATCAGCAGCAGAGGGACTGGCTGACATTTGCTAGCCAGGAATGCACATGTTGTTCAGGACCAAGCCGAGGGGTCCCTCCCAGTGAGCACCAGCCCTAGGGGCTTCTCTCACCATCGAGAACACAGCAGAACCCGGTGCTGGCAAACAGCGCTAGTGTGAAACACGCAGCCTGGCTCTGGCCGCCAGAAGCATGCAAACGAATTAGTGAGATATTTTTTCTCCATCACCTCTCCTTTTTCTTAAAAGCAAATTCTCTCACTGACAGGGTGAGGAAAAGCTGTTAAATATAAGCTTTTTTTTTTTTTTTTTTTTTTTTTTTGAGGGGCAGAGTGTCTGCTTGAGAAGTGAGACTACAGAGGTGTCAGAGCAGCCAGAGGAGGGGTGAGGAGCTGCCACCCACCCAGGTGGGGGCTTCACACTTCAGGTTATCCCCTTGGCTCTGAAAAGCAGGCCAATCACCCGAGGCAGGCTTGGCACAGCCTCTGCAAGCTGCTACCTGTGTGCACAGGACAAGACACCATGGGCAGGGTCAGGCAGAGAATGAGGTGCTCCTAGATTTATTTTTATGGATAAGAGAGCCCTCTGTTAGCTCCCCAGCTTCATGTTGGTGATTGATCCGAGTCAGCAGGACTCTGATAAGTCGTGTGCTGATACACCAGCCCGGGGCAGCACCGGAGAGCTGCTGCACACAACTACAATTACACTAGTCACAGCCCCCAGCCTGCCCAGGGTGACGGGTGGGAAAACTCTGGGGATGGAGAAGACTTGTTACAGGAGCCAAGCCTTGGAGGGGATTTTTTTGACTGATATGATGTTTTAACTTCAGTTTCTGGGGTGGGGTTTTTTTTATTATTTTTTTTATTTTTTTAAACAAATCCTGCCCAACGCTATTGGCAGCTCATCTGCAGACACGGGCTCAGAGACCATCGTGTCAGATACCATATCTATCACTGGGCAGATCCTCAGGCAGATGGCTGGAGCTACACAGCTCATCATTTTTATTAATCAAAGCATCATGTGGCTCTTTACATCGCGTAAATAAGATGAAATACAAGAACAAAGATGTGCAGCTGATTAAAAATAGATGTGTGCATACCTCAACAATTCAGAGCCCTGTGGATAGAAATGTTAAGTGGGGTCCTACTGAGTGCCCTGCAAGGTCAATACAATTCAATAGTTTTATTAACAACTTGGAGACTGGACCAGGAGTATGCTAATCAAATCTGAACATTTTACCAAAGATGGGAGGGTGGCAAATAATGCACAGGACAGAAATAAAATACAATACGAGCTTGATAAATTAAAGAAGTGGCCTGCAATCAATACAAAGAGATTCAGCAGGACAAATGCAGAAGATTAACACATAGGAAGGAATAAACAAAAGGACAGAGGCTGTATGGAGATATCTGGCCAAACAGCTATACAACAGAGTGGTCTGGGGGGATGATCGATTGAACAGAAGTCAATACCATCAGGCTGCTGCAGCCCAGCAAGGTAATTATTCCACTCTTCACAGCACTCGTCAGGCTGCTGTTTGGAGCAGCGTGCCCAGATCTGGGCATCGTGCTGTAACAAAGACAGACAAGCTGGAGGGAGTTTAAAGAACAACAAAAATGCCAAAAAGATTTGAAAAAACGAAATCTTTGTGTACATGTGAAAAATGAACCGCGAGCGTGAGACCTGACGCTGCTTTTGTTCAGTTTCATTCCCAGGGGCTTGCTGGGGTTGGAGGAGCTGCAGCCAGAGAAATGAGGTTGGTCAGAGGGGACTCAGTGCTGGCTGGAGAAACGTGCTGCAGAAGAGATGTGCTAAACAACAGGAGAACTACAGGTAGACAAAAGGGATGCAACGGATACACAGGGACTAATGAGGGCTCATTTTGCCCTTGGTGAAATTGCAGCATTGGGCTGAAGCTCCAGCAGAGAAAACTTTGGGAAATTTGACTCTGTAGTGTTGCTGAAAACGCGGGCAATGAAAAGCAGTATGAGACCAGCACCTTCGTCTTGTTTGTGAGCTGTGATCAACCACACCATGGGCAAACAAAAAAAAAAAAGACAGATGAAGGAAAAAATAAAAAAGAGCACCCAGACAAGTCTGTAAAATCACTCCCAGTGGAAATACACTCCCCGAAACAACCTCCCTCACACTCACCCCCTGCAGACCCCCCTCCCCATGGAGGAACAGCAGCACATCCCATACTGCAGGGAGAGCCAGGCACTCAGGAACTCCCTCCCATAAACTCAGAGCTGAGCCTCAGCCACCTCACTGCAGAAATAGTGCTGCGTTTACAGCTCCCCCTGCGATCGCACCTTGGCTACGATTAAAGCAGAAACGAGTTCTCCACTCTTTGGTGGTGGTTGAGAACTGACAGAAATCAAAGCTCTCCGGTTGCAGGTGGAGGATGGAGCTGCAGGAACTCCCTCTGCCCCAGAGGACTCTCCCAGCACCCAGAGCTGGAGGAAGGAAGAGGTTGGAAGGGGGCCAGAGCACCGCTCAGTGCTCCAGCATGGAGACAGAGGTCTGCAACTCTGCAGCACAGCGTGCAGCCTCCTGCCAAAAGCCCAACTGCACCATCTGCCAAATTAATATTCCTATTTTTAATATCTCGTTTAAAGGGAAGCGTGAAGGGGTGAAAGGAGAGGAAAACAGAACAACGCCACAGTGATTCGGTCTCTATCTGTAGGAAATAGCACCAGACATCAGGGCTGCTTCTTTGCTGTCCTTCTGTGATCAATCCTCTCCAGAGGTGCAGGGCTGCTGGGTCGAACGTGGGGAAATGCACCACTGCACACCATGCTGCTGCTGCCACTGCCACTTAGCAAGGAGGCTGGGGAAGATGAATCAACATGGCTCATTTCTTTGTGAGGAGCTCCTTCCCCACCCTGTATCCAAACTGAAAGCAATCCCTGCTGCCTTGAGGCTGCCGCCTGCTGCCTGCCCCTGCAGGCATGTTGTAGGGTAACAAGGATTTGCTCCCTAGAAAGGGTGAAAGCAGAGGAGATGGGGAAAACTCCCCCTGACAAACAGCAGCGAAGTGCATGGGTAGTGCTTTGGGAAAGAGACAGCCTGTGGAGCGGGCAGCAGCGGTTGATGCTGAATTAGCCGGGGAATGAGATCAGGAGGCAGATGCTGTGAGCTACAGCCACGGCTCAGGGACTGCTGCTGGCAGATGAGCTGGGGCAGGGCTCTCTGGCCCTCAGCCATCAGCGGGGTCCCCTTCCAAGAGCGGCACCTCCTGAGGCTCGCCCCAGCAGCTCCTGGGCTGAACAGCAGCCACGGCTGCTGATGCTAATGGAATTAAACATTAATATGCTAAACAGAACGAAGAGTGAGAGAGGGGCTTGGATTTCTCTAGGTAGCAGATATGTCTGAGGTTAATGCCTGCCAATTCTTATTTGCTCTGTGATGTCAAAATCCATGTCCTTATTAGCCAGCGTATTAGTCCCTCGAGGCTAGTGGCCCGTTAGTCCTGTCCTGGTTCTCACTGGCATTTAGTGTTCTCAAAGAGTCCCACTCCTGCAAGCCTAGCTCCCTCCTGGTGTCCCCATCACAGTCTGTACAGGGACCACCTCAGCGTACCGAGTTGCTTGCAGGGGGTTAGGGGTTTCAAGCAGAGAGTTCAGGAAATGCAAGTTTTCCTTCTTCCACCCTGGTGCAGCTGTGAGTGGGGTCACCTTACCACATTTACCACTACAAACAGGGATGTGCTGTCAGCAGTGTAGCACTCTGACATTGAGACCTGTAGCATCATCCCCACCTTGCAGAGGGGGAAACTGAGGTGCGAAGGACAGTCAGGGTGCCAAGCAATGGGGCCGAACCAAGGTCAGTCAGCAAGTAGGGAACATAGCTTTTCTGTAGCATTCCTATTTCCTAGCATTAAATTAATCCTAATATAAGATTAAAAGAGTGGAGAGTGCCTTCTTCACCTCCTCCCAAGAGGGCAGTCACTCACTTTTGTAGTTTTCTTACATTTACATACCAGGCCACAGCAGTGAAATAAATTTTCTCCTCCTGCAACCACCAGAGTAAATGTTTCAGGCTCAGTTTGGAACAACACACCCAGTGCAGATAACTTCCCAAAGATTGCTGCAGACGCCAGGATGTAGACAGGACATTTCCCTCGGACTTCATCCACTGCTTCTGGAGTAAATATTTCCCCGGAATTTCCCCCCCCGCAGACAGATTCCTTCCATTTATTTCTATTCCCAGACCTCAGATTTAGCAGAGCACTGAAGCAGGTACTTACCTTTAATCAAGCACATTAGTCGCCCCATTGAAGTCAATGGGACTTCTCAGGTACTTAAGGCAAGGAATGTGCTCCGAGTGTGCTGCTAAGGCAAGGGAAGTGGTGGCTGATGAAGACAGAGAAAAAGCAGTCAACAAATGAACTAGAACCATCTGCAAATGACTCCCAACTGGGCAGTCTCCCTTGTATTTCCTTACACTGCTTTGCTTGCTGAAGGATTTTTCATTATGAATACAGAGCTCCTGCTGCTGCTCCTGCCTGCTAATGGTGCTTAGTGGTGCCAGGCTCGGGTACGCCTCAGGGCCAGAGCCTGCTGCTCACTGCTGGGGCACGGCCAGCTGGGGAGCAATCCCAGAGCCCGTGCAGAACGGGGAAAGCAGTGTTGGAAACACTGCTGCCAAAATTCCTGCCCAAACCTGCAGGTAATGGGCTTCAGGTACTTGCTACAGAGCAAACACCGCGCAGTGTTGCATCCCACAGCATTATCCCATGTTTGCTCATCAGTGCAAGAGCTGTAGCCTGTGAGAAGGCACGTTAAGAAGCTCTCCCACAAAGCTTTTTCTGAAAACCCTCCCCCATCCACCTCAGGTGCTTTGTTGAGTAGATTCCTCCACGGTTGGTAAAAGCAAGTCGACAATTTGGGACCAAAGCGTGGCTCCCTGGATTTGAAAGGCAGAACATAGTCACTAACCTAAGTTACAAGTCACAGTTTGGAGATTGCTGTAGGAATGTGGCTGTGGACATCGGATATTGCAGCTCTGCAGCAGGAGGCGAGCTGGTCCAGCACCAACACCGTGCCTTGCTCAGCTACCTGGAACCCTCAGAAATTGCACCTGCTGTACGGTTCTTCCTAAAAGCTCCAAATGCATGCTTTACAAACAAGCCCTTAAAAATTCACCGTTTCTGGCCAGCAAACTACTATGAAATATTCACAGCATTCCAAATGGACTGAATGCAAAACAATTTTTTCCTTTTTCAAGTGATAAGTTGCAGAAGACATTACCCCAGCTCCAGTCCTGGGGGTCAGAGCTGTTTGCGGGAGCTTGCGTGCTCTCTATTGCTTTTTAAAGACATTATAGGTGGCAGATTGATTTTTATTAATTATTTCTTTTGCAGCAACACCTAAGGCTGATCTGATGTTGCTCTTATACTGTGTAGGAGTAGTAAATAACGAGATTATCATGTCGTGTACTGTTTCTGAAAGTGCCTTATTTGGGACTTGTATCATTTGTTGCAATGTACCCTGTAGACAGTATTTATTGGAACAACACAAGAAGAATCCATAATATTCATCTGGCTGTTGCCGCCTCCGCGACTGGATTCTGATGGTAGCTTAGGAAGGCACCTGAACGTGTTTCAGAGTACAGCCCATAAGGAGCACATGCAATGACCACCATGGGCAGGAGCTCCCTGATGGGCACCAAGTCATCTGTCTCTGGTCCCAGGGCTTCAGGGATGGTGTGAGCAGAGGTGGCTGTCTCAGCTGATGACTCCAGACATGTCCCACAGGTAGGAAACAGTGGGCCTGGGATCATCTCCAATTGCTTCAGCCAGGATCTTACTTTTATTATCACAGATTCATATGTGCCCAATACGAGATGAGTAACTGCTCACAAATAGGATGCACTATATGTGAAGGGAGAGAACTGCTGACAGGGAAAATGCAGCGTACTATTCAAATCCCACTTTAAAAAAAATAAATGTCTTTTTTAATAAAATTTCCTTAGAAGAGTCTCTCTTGTGTACACAAAGCCATGGGGAAATTTCCCAATGGGTACAGAGGAGATTACAAGATACAGCTTAGGCTGGAACATCAGGGGGTGGATGCTTTGAACTCAAGGGGTTTCTGAAAGCACGGGGGAAATTCTTCCAGAGTCAGAGCATTTCACAGTGTTTTAATAGGGGACAAATTACTCATTTTTCTCCTGCCCTCCGCAGATCTGCCCGAAGAATCACAAACAGTTTTCCTCCTTCAAATCCTTCTCTGCTGAGAGAGATAACAATACACCCCCGATAGTCTAACACTACTGGTAGATCTCAAAGCACTTGATAAACTTGCACAGGTTTCATGAGAGCTATTTTTCAGGGGCAGAGAGAGGTGAAGTGACTTCACTAAAGAGCTAACCTAAGTAGCTGAATCAAAAAAGACCTTATTATAGTAACACAAAAGCATCGTTTGAGATACTACGATTTGACATCATCCCAAAAAATATAATGCTTTAGGGCATGACTCCATAGCCATTAACGTTTGTGTAAGGTTTTCCATTGACATCGGTGGAACCCGGGTCTGCCTTTTAAAAGCTATCCGTTCATCCACTCAGACAAGCCTTTTTTTTCATTCCCATTTGCAGCTGATGTTCTGCAGCCTGTTTTCTGGAAAGCGACAACTTTTCCATTTTCACATAGAGCAACGTTATTTCCATGGTACGCCAGTCTGCTTGGGATGTCATGGCGTGGCTCACAGCAAACACTAACGTGACATGACAGGCAGATGCAACTCTCTGAGCTCTGCCTCGGCAGGACAAGCTGGGGAAGAAGTTTGAAGCTGCCTTTTCTGAGGAGCGTGATGGAGGAGGAGAGAAAGAGGGGAGCACTCAATCCACATTTTCTGCTTCTGGATGGAGAGACCTCTAACGTCACAGCCTGGCATCTCTATAGGCACAGTACTGCAAAGGTGCTGACACCATTCAGAGCCAATGGGGTGGAAAGGGCACCACCAGCCAGCCGCAGCCACGAGTGTCCCCAGCCAGGTGACACGTTTCGCTGCCTGACCTCCCTGCTCGTAGTCACACTGCTGAGTTGTGTGAGAGCTTGGTTTTGCTTCTCAAAGCACCCAGGAGACATCCTTTAACAGAAGGACAAAAGGAATAAATCATGTAGCTACCCAGTTTGTAATGCCTTGGAGTGAAGCCAAGACACCGAGGCACACACGCGAGTACAGGAAGAAGGAAACGTCCCACGTCTGACGGCACAGAGAAGCTCAAGGATGTCCGAGAGGCAGAGCCCATCACCAGGCTGGGCTGAGCTGCTGGGAGATCTGCTCCTTGTCCCTTGGGAGCTGGAGATTGCTAGCAAGGAGCTGATCCAGCAAAGTACAGCAGCCACGCTTCCCAGCTCCAACCCTTCCTTGTCCTCCTGTGAGTGTTTCCCTGCTGCCCTGAGCCAGGAAAACTCCTGACAAGAACAAGCATTGCATCAGGAATTTAACAGCACCGTGCAACCTCAGGCTAGCACCTGCCTTCATAGCGTGTTGTATTCCAGCCACAGCTCTGACGCCGTCACTCATTGGATGGGGTGAGTATTTACGATGAACCCAGAGCCTGCATTAATTCATTTACCGTGATCCATCAACTGGAAGACATCCCCTTAGCTTCAACAGGGTATTGGCTCGAGCCCACATACATCAAACTATATCTGCAACATCCAAGCTGTCCCCATCTGTTACCCTGACTGTGAAGTTTACAGATGAGAAGCAGGAAAAAGTTATAAAATGCAGTGTGCAAGCCCTGATCTTGTGCAGCCGTACAATACACACTTAATTTCTCACAGCGTGTAATCTCAGCTGTCCTGGTGGACAAGCAATGACAGAGAGATGTCAGCACACATGCCAGGCTTTTGGCACATATTGCTCAGCCACCTGTTGAGTACAAGCACAATTAAGGTCAGCTCACATCTCGTCGGGCCCCAAACGTACACTTTTCAGGAGCTTCAAGCAGGTTGAGACAATTAATAACAGTCGTTATTAATGCCCACTAACATCCACTCCGCAGCCATCGAAGGAAACCACAGAAGCTGGAGGAGTGCTCAGCTCTGCCCTGCGGGGCAGCCTCACTGTCTGCAGTGCAGGAAGGGCTGCATCCCTCTGCAGCCCACAGCCCCCTCTCACCCCTCCATCCTGACCTGCAGCACGGCCTCCAAACCTCCCAGAACAGAGGCTGCCTCGGTGAGATGCACGACTCCATTTGGCTCCATGAAGAGCCTCCAGAGTGTCTTGTGATGGCTTACAGCTCTCATCCCAGAGGCAGCTGTATGGGAACCTGAAACGCACAGCCCCACAGCCCGTTCCTCCCGAGCAGAGCTGGTGTTGGGCGAACAATGAGCGGCAGCGCTGGGAAGCGGCACAGAACACTCTCAGCACAGAAATTACTCCAGGCACAAAGAAAACACCAACAAAGATCACACTTGACAAAAAGAGGCAGGAATTTCACAGCAAAAGAGAATAATAGACACTTTAAAAGCTGCTTTCATTTCACTCCTCAGCTCGGTAGGCGGACAGTCAAGCACAAAAAACATTAGGGCTCGGGGCACATCGTGGGTCACCAGGATTTCCTCATTTATTGCTTATTTCTTACATACACTCACTACAAACACAGGACTCCTCTTCCTCTTTGTATTGTTTGGAAACAGTGAGACTGAATAGGATCTTTTCTTTCCCTCTCCTCTTCCTCTTAAGGGCTGCAGTAATGAGCTGAGGATATAGTTCACTTCTCTGAGAGGAGGCTATTAGAGATGCTGCTAAACACCTACATCAGAGAGGCTGCAAAGCAGCTGCTCCATCCTCTCCTCCTCCGGGAAGTCGCAGCTCTGTTCTACAAGGACAGGAGGCACTGGTATTAACTCCTAGACATATTTTGCATGGGAAGCCTTCACTGCGGGGTGGGCAGAGGGGTCCTGGGGCAGGCAGATCTGTAGGAGCACACTGCCAGCTCTTCTGCCTGGAAAGGGACAGCGATGGGGAGTCCTGGGCAGATGTTGGCAGCTGCCTAAGGGGACAACTCCCAACCCTGAGCAATTTAAGTTCGAGAAACGCCTGTCACCAAGAGACGCTCAGATCAGTCGCCCCCAAGCCTGCTGTGACCCTAAAGTGATTATCGCCTTAAAGTAGGTTAGTGTGCTAATAAATTAATTGAGCAGAAGGGTAACCAGTTGTCTGAGGAGAGAAGGATTAAATTACCTCTCCAATAAATTAGGAACAGGATGTCCTGAGGGGAAGGGAAGAGCTGAACCTGAAGGAGTCCCACAGGAAACCCAAAGAATAGACTGGAGGTGAAGTCCTGCTCTGCACGGGACCAGGGGGTTCATGACAGGAAGAATGCAGCCCGGTGCCTGGCCTTGGTCTGGAGCATCCCAGCAGGATGCAGAGCTCCTTCACCCAGGGCAGGAGGAGCACCAGCTGCAGCCGGAGGCCAGGCAGCACAGCCACCACCCAGCAAATCAATCGCACTGGCAGCAACAGATAGCGAAGGGGATGCCGACTCACAGCTCGAGCTGCCACAAATCCAAGGGCTGTCACCAAACTATCAGCGGGATGAGATAAATGTTTCAGGAGTTCTTCTTCCCCTCCTCCCCCAAGCAGGCGGTGATTACTAAGGACATTTCCATGAGCGGTGTATGATCTTTATTTTTTTCATGCACAATGACCTTTAGAAGTACTGGCTAAGCTATTTGCATTGCCTAGCCCGGAGTTTCAACAGACAGCAGGAAGACGAGCATTAACCTTAATGGCTAAATCACTTCATGCCACTCCGAAGATCGAACACTCCCATGAGTAGACCAAGGGCCGCTTCCATTTCATTATTCCATATTTAAACAGCAACAAGCACCCCTCGAGGCCCAAAGTTCCAGGCCTATCATTGCTCCCTTGGTTTTTTTGGAAGGTGAACACCCAGCCCAGGGGATAAGCAGCACCTCAGGGTGCTCTGGTGACCTCATAGCACCCTGTGGTACTCACCGAGGACTCGCATCGCCCTGCCACTGGGATCTCACCGTTGTTTATTTTGGAGAAAAAGGATTCTGTAATGTGTAAGTTATATTTATACCCACAGTAAAGTGGCAGCATGAAGAGCGTGTAAATAAAATTGCAGCACATTCAGCACGCTGCTCAGGTGAAAATACCTGCTCTGGAGTGGGTTTATTTGCGCATTCATAAACATGAAGCCCAAAAGGAGTAAGCGCTGCTGAAATGAATTCCTAGAAAAATGCAGTGCTCATGGCAAAATGTTTTTTGTTATTCAGCCAGCTCTGATAATTAAAACTACACCCAGCCAAGGTCAAAAAATGGCCCTCTTCCAGTGGGTATTTACTTCCATGGAAGGGTTTACACTGATCCTGAGATTTCTCCGCATAAGATCTCTTCATGCTCCCTCCAGCAGGCACACGGCCACCTCTGCCCATGCAGCTGTTCCAGCAGCTCGCAGCCCTGCTGGGCAAATCATTGCAGATGGAATGAGAGCGAATGCCACCATATTTGAAATGCAAGTTGTGCTCAAACCCGCCATGGCACTGCTGAATCCTCTCCCTCTTTGTCAGCGTTCAAATCTGGTCCTTGCAGAGCCACAGCCAGTCCTTTAATTTGGTTTCAGGACACTGTTGTGAAGCCACTGCTCAGAGGTGCTTTGCAGCCCACTCAAGCACCAGGCACATGCTGCCCTGACAGCCGGGTGCAACAGAGCAGCACCTCTATCTCCATCAATACTTGTGTTCCAAGAGACCGTGCTGCCTGCCCACGTGCAAAGCAGCTCTTTTCACCCAGCTCCTCACTGCTCCCACCCACCTGCCTCAGCCAGGGCTAATTCTATTACAGCAAGGCTCAGGCTGCACAATCCCACAGTGTTTGGGGTTTTTCCTGTCCCAATCCAAACATAATTTGTTTGCAGACACGAAGCCATGAAGGACCCAGATGTGGGGCATCGGGGAGCCAGGAGCCCACAGGAGTCCTGCAGAGGACATGGGTACTGCAGCCAGCTGCCACAGAAGGGTCTGATGGGGACATCTGTCAAACCCTTGTACTATGAACTATAGGAGAGGAAGCATGTGATGGTATTATTGGAGCTTGTTTTGTGCTGCTGAGCAGTGCTATTCTTCATGTCCCTTTGTCATCTGAGACTTTTGTGTCAGAAGTTGTAATTCCATGCAGGTTGGTGAAGTGTCCCATTAAAAAAAAAAATGTCATCCGTTACATTCTCCCATTCTCATTTTTCTTGATGTGCAATCCTGTCTAAATCAGTTTAAGATCAGGCCTGTACATCATCTCTGGAAATGAGTACAAATACCTCTTATTCCAAGTCAAATTAAATAATCAGGAAATACAGAGGCCACTCGCATACGTCGTACAAAGGAGATGCACATCCTGGAGCTTCCTGCAGTGCCCACACTGCATCCATCCCAGCACAGCAGCACAGGGGGACAGCACCAGCCCCATGCCCATGGCACACCCAGCTCAGAGCTGTGGGCTCAGCAGGATGCAGCCGTTCTCCTGCCCTGCACTGCCTGCCTTCCCCACAGCCCTAACCGGGATCGCTTGAGTCCAAAGCAGCAAGTGAGGGAAGTGGACTTGAGCATGGGACTTGAGTAGCAGCTTTTATGAGCTTTACACAAAAAAATTATGCCTTTATAAAAGCTTAACAGCAGGTAGGCATAAGGCCATGAGAAACAGGGAGGTGGTAATGGTCTTTTGAAAGTAATTCCTTTCAACCATAAAACCAAGACTTGATGAAAATGATAAGCCATGGGATGTGGCTGCCTGATAGTGTATTAACATAAATGCTTCAAGAGACAGCCGCAGCGGCCTCGCCGGCAGTGGGAACGAGGAGCAGCAGCCCCAGCAGGCAGGGCTGAGCTGCACAGGGAGCCCACTGCATGAGGGCAGCGGTAATTGATTGCTGGGCTGGGATCTGGGCTGCCTGTATGCAGGGGCAGAGCAGCAAGAGGGAGCTGGGGGTTAAAATGTTTTCATGCTCCACTTCAGCTCATCCCAGCCATGCCAGCCCGTGCCACCCCATCCCATACTGTACCACTCCATCCCATGACATGCTACCCCACTCCTTCCACGCACAACACTCCATCACTGCACACTTGGCGTGCAGAAGTGAGGATTTTGTTTCCACCTCATTTGCCACCTTTTCACTTTCTTCCCTGCTCCTCCCAGGGACAGAAGCAGACATCCCTGCAGGGCAGGCTCACAGGAGTTTCCAAATTCCCGCAAAGAGCTGCTCCCCTACTGTTCTCCTAGCCCGTGGCACTGCAGAGCTGCACCTGCCCACTGCCCTTAATGGACTGATGGTTACAAACACAACTTCTGACAAATGAATTTGCAGAATTCAAATGTCCCCTCACAAAACTAATATTCCAGTTCACTGGTGTCCCTGCAAGGAGGATGCAATTTGGCTGCACAGTCTATTATGTTCCTGAACGTGAAAGGTCAGGCTTAAATGGGATTTTTCATTGTAAAAGTCACCTACATGAATGACACACAGTACCACCAAAAGGCATTTGTAAAGCAGAATCCAGGATTACAGATGCACCGTTTACTCCTGTTTATGCCCCAAACAGAAAACTGGAAAATTTTTGCCTCTCCCGAGCGTTCAGCTTAAGAAATTTCCCGGAACTCTGTTGCCTTTTGGTGAGGTTGGGATCTGTCCTGGTGGGCAGGAAGCAGGCTCTCACCCAAGGGCTGCAAGCACAGGGGATGACGGTGAGCTGCCTCCATGCGTTGGTGCCTGGGTGCCAGGCACGACCCAGCTCTCCCTCAAGACTCAGCCCCATCTCTCCCCATCCTCTCTCAGATTTCTCTCCATGCTTCTGATTTTTACTACCAGGATAAAAGGCGTTTGAATGCAGCCTCCTCCTAGGAGTGAGGAAAAAAGGATCAAGATGTGAGAGTCAGGCTGAGAGGGGAAAGGTTTTGGGGACAAAAGAGAACAGAGCTTCTTTGCACTTTCAGGATCACGCATCCTGTTCTGGCTTACTGCAGAAGATCCAGAAGAAAGGGAGAGCCCTTTCAGCAGGGAAAGGCGCAGAAAGGTTCAGCACAGAGAGCAGCGGGAGAGAGAGCAGCACCATTATCTGACAGAAGTAGAAATAAGACTGGGGGAAAGAATGACTTAAAAATAAAAGGAACATTAAAACCAGCATTTCCAGGAGCATACATGTGTGTGTTTCTTTCCACGAGGAGGGCATTTGGAGGAATAAGCAGGGTTAAAGAGCCTCATTCATCTTCCCCTTACAACTGTGCTGACTCAGAACCTGGTCAAACAAGTTTAATCTTTTTAGCAGCAACAAAGAGAAGTGGAAGGAGGGTGGAAAGAAGCGAGCCTGGATGGGCAGAGAGGCAGAAAAGGAAAAGCACAGAAAGAAAATCTTCCCTTCTACGGCTTTCAATTATTCGTTCCACCACGGAAATCTGGTTTGATGGACTGAGGGATAAAAACAATGTTATTGGAGATGTGAGGGCATCTGTCCTCTGGGCGAGTTCTGTCCTGGCAGGATGGCAGAGCACTGTGGGAACAGGACCCGTGGGGACACCCTGCTCTGCAGCCCCAGAGCTGACAGCCCATGCACCCCCTGAAACCTGAGTCAGCCTTAAATCCCTTTCCCTGGGCCAGGAAAATATGAGGGTGGGGTAAAACATCCCCTTTTCTTCTTTTTGGAGGCAACAGCGTGGGCACTCTGGCTTGTTTCAAAGGGAATCGTTCATTAGTGGCACTGCTCTGTAAAACGGCCATCATCCACAAGGGAGAGAGTAGCTCAAAAAATCAGCCACGCCATACAGAATAATCCTACACTGGCTGGAAGATGAGGCCTTTTTCATCCTTAATTTCTGTAATTCCCAGTCATGCTGAGTATGATGCATCCTCATTTATAATGTAAGAGTTAAGGTTGGGGCAACAATTATTTTCAGGATCCTATAATCTCAACTGTAAAATTTCACCCCAGGCTGAAAATGAAAGAGCAAATCCTTCACTTTGGCATGAGCTCTATAAGACACAAAGCGGTTCCACTGCTAGCGAGTTACGCAAATATAAATGCACATTAGATTCCCCACTTAATGTTTTTTTTCTGATCTTGAGCCAAAAATAAGATCTGAACTGAAATATGAATTTTTCATCTCATGTTTCTGATCCAAAACGTAAAAGCAGACTTCCGAGGCTGCAAGCATCCACCTGTCCTCGCCCACCTCCCCAGCCCCGGGGTCAGAGAGCTGAGCACACACCCTGCAGCCACCGTGCTGCAGCGCTGCCAGCTCCCAAACAGCTCTCTCCCATCCTGTTCACATCCCTACTTGCCAGAGAGCTCTGGAAATTCAAGGAAAAATCCAGCCTGTATATAGCAATATTAGCAAATGCTGCAAAACACAGAGGTGTGCTCGACAACAGCGGTGTGCACAGTCACAGACTCCTAGCTCAGCAGCCACTGAGCGAAGCAGCACCTGCGCCCACTGGGCCTGGTGCAGAGCCCTGCGGTTCCCCTGCTCTGCTGCAAGGCTGAGAGGAGATGGGAACGTTCCTGCTCTGCCCTGTCTCCTCCCTGTTCAGACCACAACAGAGCTTTTAGGGTCAGAAAGGGGATGTTATGACAGAATTCCGCTTTGCAAAGGCAACCACATGAGCCCTGCAAAGCACAGCACACACCGAAACCATGAGAACCATCAGTGGGAGCTGGCCCTGCGGCTCCAGTCAAGCTCCCACCCAGGGCCTGATCCCATTCCTGTTTGCAATACCAGGAGTAACAGTGCTGTGGGGTGAGCAATGAGCCTGAAGCCAGTCCCTGCCCTGCTTCTGGCCCCACACAGCATCACCGCTCCGCACAGGGTGCTGGCAGAGGGCACTCATTCAGCATCTCCCCCCCGGAGATGCTCCAGTAGGAGCCCTGGTGCATGGATGATGGGAGCCACTCTGTAGGGAAATTCCCGGCGGTGCTGCCTGCCCTCTGCTCCTTCCATTCAGTTCAATTTATTTTTTCATTTTGCTCCTGCAAGGCAGAGCTCCGTGCCCTCCCGGCCTGACACCGCACAGCACAGTGCACAGAAACGGAGAGGAGCCCGAGGATGCCATGGGACTGAAGCTCTTCTTTCGGCTGTAAAACTCAGCGGAGTTATGAGAGGCTGGGGAAGCATTAATTACCGTTATTGTTGTTCCAGCCATTAAAAGGAGGAATGGTCCCTGCTCTGGAGAGGTCTGCTCTGCTCTGATTTGGGAAGACATCCCAGGCCTGCCCTTACGGCACTGCTTAAAATTCATCTCATGTTGAACCACTACCCTAATTTGGGCCACTGTAAGCAAGTGCTTAAGTGATTTTTTTTCTTCCTCGAAGCAGAGCCAGGGAGGAAGAACAACAAAAGAGGATTTTCCCTTTCAAACCACCGCACTGCTCCGACAGCCGCAGCCGGGCTGTGCCTGCAGCAGGGAGCACAGGGAGACCGCAGGGAGCAGGGGTCCTGCAGCAGCTCCACGAGTCTTGGGTTGGAGCAGGAGGAAAGCACTGCTTGTAAACCTGACTGCGGTATTTACACAAGGCTGCGAGATGACAGAATTATGTAATTTGCTTGGTACAGATTTGCTGCTCAATTTTGCAAAATGTAGCGTGTGATGCAGATTGCTATGAGTGTTTGTTTTTAAATACCAGATTAAATGGGCACATAAAATTACCGTAGCCTTGAGCTGATCCATTGCTCTATGACATTTAACGTTGGGTTGCATCAGTCATGCCGTGTTGCGTTGCATCACATAATGTAATGTGACATGACTGATGAATCCAGACCTCCTGCTTCACCACCAGGGAAGCCTCACCAGCCCAAGAGCCATTGCCTGGACCGCTGGCGCAGCTGGTGCTGCCGTGCTGCACCACCTCCTGGGCTTCCATGCAGGGCCCTGAAGCATGCACACACATGAGGGAAGGACCAGCAGGGTCATCGGAGCCTACACACGCTTTAATAAGATGGTGTAGTTTTAAATTCCCTCTCCTGAGCACGGTGACCGGACAGTGCTTTGTGCACCCATGGGTGAATTCAGGTTGGGATGCTTCCCATCCCAGCTGGGAGCTGTGGGCTGCACAAGACGGTCCTGCACCTCACAGAGCTGAATGAGGTTGCACGGCTGAATGCAGAGATCCTAATGCTTTCAGATCCACTTCTTCTGCAAAAGCCCCCAGGGCCTTCGCACATCGCAAAGTGCTCTGCATCCCAGCCCTGCTGGGCAGCTCAGAGGTCGGAATGCCTGCAGGCTGGCAGAGGGCTGCTCACCCAAAGTGGGCTGACGAGATGGGGATGGAAATCCACACTAAGCTGCAGGGAAGCAAAATGGATTGGAGAGAGCATTAGCTAAATCCCCCACTGAAAGGAGCAAGGGGGTTTCTGTGCTGCAGGTTCTGCCTTTGAAGCAGGGGAGATAACACTCCTCCTCAGGCAGGGGACCTTGTGATGGAGGTGAAGGGATGCGGACAGATGCAGCACACGGAGCTGCACAACATGCCCCCTGTCCTACAGATGCTCTGACAGGGAAACAAAGCAGCTGATGGTAAATCACAGCTGTATTCCCAATGGCTCCAAGTGCAGAGGGATGGCAACATGAGGTGCACCTACAGGCATGGCTGTTCAGCAGCTCTTGGCCCCATGAGAGGGGACCATTGTGTGCCTCATCACACCTGCCCACGCCTCATGGTGGGCACAGCCCAGAAATCAGATCAAGGAAATGATCTGGGCTAAAAATAACCCAGATGTAATCCTTTGAACTGCTGGAGAGGCAATCAAAATTGTGATATTTACAGATTTGCATGCAGTCGCTGAACAAAGATGATGGTGTTTAAATGAGGAAGGGAAGGAAGCGTTCCTGGCAGGGCCAGAGCATCAGTCCCACAAGTGGTGGAGCAGCACCCATGTGGTGCTGGATCCCCTGCTTGGCACAGAGGCAGTTAATGCAGGGAAACTGGAACAAACGAAGGGAGCCAAATTGGCATTTAGTGCTTGGAACGAGCTATCCCCGGCAGAGCCTACAGAGTGCCTTCCAGAGTCACAGGCGTCCCAGGGACAATCCCTAAGCCAGTACTAAAAAAAAGCAAGATTTATTCATCTGCTACCACTTGGATATTTTTTACAACTTATTATTCCCTATCTGTGCTGCTCTGCCCAAGTGTCTGGGCTCACTCCCAGCACTGCACTGCTACACCGAAACAGGCATCGTGTTCCATCCACTGAGTGCTCGCTGTCCATGGCACAGTGTATGAAGCCCCTATGAAACCCATGGGGTTTAGGCATCAACATGCTGTGGGGTTCAGGAGCTTCAGCCCTGCTGAGCCCTGCTATGAGGGCTGGGATGCAGGAGCAGAGCAGCTGTCATATGCATCAAAATGATCCACAGAACAAGCAAATGGAACCAGGAAATTTCACAAAGCCCAACATGGGGTTAAGCTTTGGAATTTCTCGTGCAGGATTCTGCAGATGATAACAATTTGCTTGAGTCCAAGAGCAGAAAGGAAGTGTGCAGAAGGCTGTTCCCACATGGGCTGAGGCCGTCGGCCCTGCCCCAGCCCCACCACAGTGTCTGGGGGTGGACAGTGCTTGGGGAGTCCCGGGGTGGCTTCACCTCCTACGCTGTTCCCAAGGTTGGGCCAGAGGCTCCTCCCTGGGAGCACAGAGCGGGCTGGGTGGACCTTTGCTCTGACCCGTTATGACTGCTCTTAAATCCTTAAAACAGCTTAGTTTAAATGTCAGTGAAAGATCACAGAGTAACAGCACATCCATACTCCGCTATCACGGTTCAGCTGACAGGAGGTAATTTGTTATGCTGCTGTAACCTGATCCTATCTCCGCCATGTCCTCTGATGCTAACACAAGTTCCCAAAAAGGGGCACGGGCAGTTCAGACATGAGGTTTGCAGAAAATTTTGCTCACGCTGACAGCAAACTCCCCTAAAGCACAAACTCTGCCCTATCCATCTCCTTTTGGCAGCAGTGGGGTTGCCCATCCCTCTCCAACCCTCCATGCCCCATGTGCCATGTAGTGACCCACCAAGAGCATCTGCAGGCTTGTGCAGTGCTGGTAGGTGGCTGCTCTGCCATGGGGGGCTGGACACGGCCCTGCTCACCCCTTCTTTATGATTCTCTGGACAGCGTAAGTAAAATCCATTGTGAAGGTCTGAAACCGATGAATTTTCCCCGTGGATCTTTACGAAGTTATTTAGTTCAAGTGCCTTTGTAATTGTGATAGATTGAGACAATTCGTACTGGCTGGAGAGTGGGCAGCAGGAGAAAGCAGGCATAATGTGGATGTTGGCTGAAGCCCCTGTAATGAATGTTCTTTGCTCCAGGTGCATTCAGCAGGGCTAGGCAGCCCTGTCCCTACTGGGCTGAGGGTAGCACAGCCCTGAGAGTGAGCTGATGCGGTGTGGGCTGGGGATATCATCCCCTCTGCGGGGCTTGGCATAGCTCAAAGGCAGAGTCAGCCTCCCACCTCCAAGGCTGAAAACTAGCAGCACCAGGAAAAACAAGTACTTAAACACCCCAGCTCCTGAGAGCCAGCCAGTGGGAGCAGCAAGGGGCTTGCTAAGGCACCAGCTACGGTAAGTTCTGATGCTAAAAGGAAAAAGAATTAAATGTATAATTTTACACAGCACTTAAAAAAATCTATTTTCATTTTCAAAGATTGGATTTCTTCCTTGTCCTTCTCCCAGGTCGTTTTCTCTGCGCTCGGCCTTACCCTGACGATTTCTCATCGCGCTTCCAGCAAGTGTGAATGGTGCACCGTTTTACAAACTCTGTTCCCACAAGACTTAGATTATTATTCGCTATTGATTCATTGCATCCAACCACAAAGATGCATGTTGCAAAATATCCAGGAGCAGTACAAGAAAAACAATACAAAATACCATTAAAAATGTAAAGAGCCAGTCATCCAGACAGGAGGCAGGAGATGAGCAATGGCAGGCTCATCAAGCTGGGGCCTCAGCTCCCAGCTCCCTTCAACAAACCCTATGGAGTTGGAGGCAAGAGAAGACAAAAACAAGCTGTCTAATCCTGGCATTATTCACCAGCTTCACACAGCAGCAACCCTGGTAGGAAGGAGGAGGCAGCAGCAGTGCAATCAGAAGGGGACACGGTGGCATACTGCTGCCATTTCATTCATTGTGGGCACTCATCCCATCCAACCCCACGCTCCATGGACGCCCAAAGCAGCGGACGATGCAAGTTCCTTCCAAGTGATTGCATCCTTCTCCACGCTGCTCCCTGCACGGCTGCTCCTCCTCTTAGCACGGGCACACACACAGAATGAAGGAGAACGGAAGGGGAAAAATATATTGCTCGCTGTATTCTCCAAGCAGAAAAAGCTATGTACACAGAGCACACAAATCATCTAATTCGGGGCTTTGTTTGCAGGAATTTAATATTCATAATGCACCTATTTTTATTTAATGCTACCCATGAATATAACTGAATAATTGCAGCTGATTAAAGACAAAAAAGAAAAGAAATGTTAACACTGAGACAAACAAACACTGGCTGTGTGGTAAATAGAAACGCTCAAGGATTTAATTCCCCAAATAAAGGAAGGGAGGGGGCAGTGCAAGTCGGGAGCTCCTGCCATTGTACACTTCAGAGTTGCTGGCAGCTAGTGTTTCTGGTTGTAGTTTCCTGCAAATAATTTACAGTGCTAATGTAGTTCCTGCTGTACAAACGGTTGTAGTGCCACTGTAATACTGGAAGCTTTTCTTTTCTTATCAAACGCAAGACTGAATTCATGCCTTCCCTCCCACATGGGCACCACTGCCTCATGTGCTTCCACTGAGCTCATGCTCAGCTGTTCCCAGCAGGTCTGGAAGCTCTGCAGCAGGGCAAGGGCAAAGCCCTGCAGGGGAAAACACACCAGGGAAGATCCCTCTCCCCAAACTTCCAGGCCTTTGTCCCCATCCTTGTGCCATTGGTGCTCCAGCACCAGGAGGTGTGTGGTGCCGCATTGCACCCCTCATCCTACACCAAGAGCATCCCTTGGTCCTGCTGCACTGTGCCACTGAAATAAAGGCCTCTTCATCAGGCAGCGATCTTCCAAAAAAAAAAAAAGCAATTGATTTTCAGAAGAGCTATTCACCTGGTAACTGTCCTCGAGACACTCCTGGTCAGATTTTCCACCAAATTTAACACCCTTTATGTCATGCTGGAAATACAGGCTCTAAGAGCGTAAGGCATTTATTGTTAAGGTTTATTTTATTATACAATATTACAGCCATTCGAGATAGATTGTATCCCCTGGCAGTTCAGGGAAGTTTTTTTCTTGTATTCATTAGAAGGAAAATAAAGTGCTTGCAAAAACTGGGAAATCCCCAATTTCAGTTAAATTGAGAGCATTTCAGGGACTTCACCTTCAAGAAGGCAGCAAGATAATTTACATTCTGACCTAGATTTCTAACCCAAATGTACTTGCCTGAATGTGAAATGACATTTCATTTGCTCAGGGGTTCTATTTATTTATTTAATAATCTAGGGAAAGGAGGGGAAAGATCCTACCAAAAGAATTGGGAAGAGTGTAATTCTCTGGTCACGCACAGGTAAGGGATGAGCGTTCCCTGGGAGGTCACTGTGACTCTGAAAATATGCTCCATGTGCTGTGCACGTACAAAAGCAGTGCTGCAGCCCAAGCCCAACTTCAAGAGGTGTGTTTGCCCAGTGGGACCTCAGCCCATGGTCACCTCTGTGCTAGTGCTGGTTCATGTGGCACCAGGAGCTAAGCTGACAATGGAAGAGCCAAAAAGATATTTGGGACCATACAAGACACTTCCCAGTGTTTCTGTCAAGCTGGTGTCCCAAAGAATGTGAAAGTAAGACTTTTACTTGTAGGAAAAATACTAACTCCATCTATGGGAGAGCCCCTGAAATAACTCCTCCACCAAGGAACATTCTACCTTCAAAGCCTGGAAGCTTCTGAGTTTCTTCCCCAGCAAATTCCACCCTGCTAGCTCAGCACTCCAGCTCTGAGGAGGACCAACAGCTGCTGTTTTTCAAGACAGAGAGCACAGGTAGCAGAAGGAGAATCCTGGTGGCCCCATGGGCACCTCCACCTCTCCTCCTGAACTCAGCACTCCTCTAAACCAGGGCTTTTCATTACCCATAGAAATATTTCACCAATGACAGCATTTCACATTATGTTTGTAGCCTAGTTTCACACAATCTTTCCCTGCACCTCTCAAGTTTCTGATGGCACTGCAGTGTACTGGATGGTTCTGGGGAGAACAAGGGCAGCTGCAGATCTGTGCTGGGACCCTCCACAAGGCCCTTCACAACTCACCTCCTAACAGGTTCTGTGAAAGACACATAAGGAGGAAGAAAGAGCCTTAATGGTGCACTGCAGAGCTAATCATCATAGCGAGAAGCCTTTGTGCATTGTGAAGTGCGGGTCAAAGCAGCTCAGCTCGAGTGCAGTCAACAACCCCTTGTTCTGACACAAACAGATGCTCATCACAGAGAGAAAGATGAAAGGAAAAAGCTGGAGAAAATGACATAATCACAGAGTAGCACCTTTGAATATGAGTGTGCTAAGATAAAACTTGCCCCTGCCCTCCATCCACTTACCAGCAGGTCCCTGGAATAGCTATGCCTAGTACATGACAAGAATTTAGTCATTAGCTCCGTATTTGCTGGCAGCCAATGCCTGACCTGCTGAATTCATCTGGCTAAGAGGTTTATTTTCCTCTACTTTAGTCCTGACAGTCTCATCTTTCAAAAGGCACACAGTTCTCTGTCCTAGAAGAAGCTTAACATGGTCTGTCTGAGAACGTGAGGAGCTCAGAAAGATTTCTAAGGCAAATGCCTGAAGTAAACCCTGGCTCCTCCTGATGGGGACCCACACGTGGCCACCAACACCAACCCATCGCAAGCCCCCTACTCCCTTCAGTGACCGTGGGGTGTCCTGCAGTGATTGTGGGTCTATCCACCTCCTTGCGGCCTTCCTTGTAACCTTCCTCGGAGGTGTCTCCAGTGCTCACATGGCTGCTGTCACCTTGCTGTGTCCCTGCACACATGCTCACAGCCCAGCAGCGAGGACCTTGCCCCTCTCACCGGCTGACAATCAACCCCACGTTTCATGCCTAGGATGCCAGGCAGACCTCACCCTTTCGCCCCAGTAATTAAGACTGTTTTGACTCTGGAGATCCACAGCTCAGTCCCCGCATATGATTCATCTGGGCTCTGGGTGGATAATGAGAGTGAGAGCTTTGCTTCGAGGAGCTCCCATTGTTCCCTGGCCCTTTGTGTCCCTGCCCGACGCTCCCCACCACCTGCCTCCCTCCCGGCCTTTTGAAGAGGGATTCTCTGCTCCCTTTGTTGCTCTCCTTGTCCCAAGCTGCCCACGCAGCAGTGAGGCGCGTTTGGACCTCCAAAATAAGCCAACAAAGAGGCAGGAAGGCATGGGCAAAACCAGCTGGTGGGCACCTAGCTACAGCGAGCACCGAGCTAAGTTCAGGACAGAAGGCAAGTCTCTCCAAAACAGCACGCTGAAATAACAAACCATCTATTCAAGTCTGCAGACTGTGAATATTGTTAAGGGAATAAATTGCTCCCAGCTACCTTGAGCCCTCCTGGCCCCAGCCCGCTAACTTGTTTATGCCTGCGGGTCACAGCCTCATTCACTGCGCCTCACCTGATGCATCCAGAAATTCAAACCCCCCGCAGGCCAAGATCTCACGGCCAAATTAAATATGTTAATCAGCCACACACAGCTCTCCCACCAAGCTGGAGCATGGGGCTGCTGCTCACTGTTGCACTCCTGCCCGGGTGCAGCTGCCTTTACAACACGTCCCCTTCCCACCCCAGAATGGCTGTGTAGATGTGGCACTGCCGGAGGAGATAACTGCTGCTGGGAAGCTGCTTTGCACTACAAGGAGCACTTGCATATACAAAAAGGCTTATAAAAAGCTGTGGTATAAGGAAGCTGCTTATTGCTGTAGCTTCAACCAAGTACGACATGTGCGGGTTCCACAGCGCAGATCTGGTAAGACCTGACAGCATAAGGTTATTTTTCACCTAGGTTATTTTTTTTTTAGCTCTCTCTGGTCCTCACTTTACACCGCATGGGAAGTTAGCTACACTCTGAAGAGCCCTGCAGCCTGCAAAATGTTTTGCAGGGAAGTGCAAGAGAAGGGCAGGATGCTCGGCATAGATGAGCATCTGGACACCAACGCTGGCTGCTCCGAGGGCTGGCGTGGGGTGCAGAAGGGCTGCAGGCAGCAGGAGAGGCCTGCAGAGAGTTGCAGCTCATCCCTGACTGCGGTCAGGGCAGGAGCTGATGGCCTCAGTTCCAGGAAAGCGGGCCCAGGGCTTTTGCAGGCGCTTCACACGTGACACAGCTGCAGTGGTGGGAATGTGCCTGTGGAAATTCCCCCATGTCAGCAAGGCTGCACGCAAAGCAGGGCTTCCCCTCAGCCAAGCCCTCCGCCGAGCACATCCTTGTTTTTCCCATTCCCACACTGCGCTCACGCCGTTATCCCAGCGCCTCGTTAAGCAGCAAGCGTGCGAACCCCATTCAAAGCAGCGAGCTGCTGCACAAAGAAACGGGAGCAGCATCCAAACCCCCTTTCAGCGTCCACCCAGACGCTTGGCTCTGCCTGATCAAAGCCTCCCGAGGAGCTGCTCGCAACCAGCAGACAGCTTATCTGGGATGCCCGATGCAACAAGCAACACGCACGGCTTTAGCTCGGTTTCCTCAGGAAATGAGACTGCTTGAGTCACAACTATTAGTCACAGTGCCTAATAGGCGCTGAGCCCTCTGGCTGATTTCAGACCAAACTGGCTAAAGGGGACTCCCTGAGGCACCGAGTTCTGGGTGATTTCACAGCCAGCAGCACCCAGCTGTGGGTGTGGGAACCAGGCATCACCCACCGACGCGAGGCGAACTTTGAATCTCTGAGATTCACCCCAGATAGGTGACAGTGGGATGGGACACATCCCATGGAGGGGCAGCCAGCAGGAGCAGCCGGATGTCAGCTCGCTCTGCCGCAGCCCACAGTTTGCTGATTTACTTTTAAAACACAGACAATTAAATTACATGGGAGCTGATGCCGCTTAATGCATAAAGGCACTGAAATGCCAGGCCTCATCGGGTTGCTATGTAAATCACCATAGTTAGCAGGGGAAGCGGGCGCACAAAATAGCACGGGCTGAGCGTGCAACACCCAAAGCCCCGCTGCTGCAGGGCTGGTGTGCTTCATGGGAACGAGCAGGGCTTGGGGGGCAGCCACGTGTTTGGGGATTATGCCCCAACTCAAGTGGGCAAAACAGAGGGCAGAGCTGGGGCCCGGCGAGCATCCTGCTAGGAAAACAGCATGAGGCCTGCTGAGCTCCAGCTGGGGCAGGCATGGAGTGGAGAGTGCTATCCCACATCACCCTACCCATCCTCAGCTTGCCCCATGGGCTGGGTCAGGCAGCTGACAAACAGACTAATTAACCCTTTCTCTCAACGGATCTTTCCTGTCACGTGTCCCTGAGCGTGGGATGACACAGGGACCCAGGCAATGACTGTTCTCACAAGGTTCTGGATGCGTGGACTTGGGGGATTTCACAGGAAACATTAGCGCTGCCATAGGTCACCCATTCCTGTGAGAGCTCTGCAGCTCCAACAAGCAGCCCTTGCGAGCCAATTAGCAACAAATGTGACAGATCTGGATGTTATTTATTTAGCATTTAGCAAACAAAACCAGATTTCAGCTGTCTACACGGGATGCAAAGACTGGCAGGGTCCTCCCAGTCCTCACCACTCTTGCAGGGTGTCCCTGCAGTGGTGCAGATGGTGATGGGAAGGGGTGAAGGAGGACACCCTGCAGTTTCCACCAGGGTCACCATCATGTTCCCAGCCCATTCTCAGGCACACAAGATTATGAAACAGTAAAGTGAAGCCGAAGAGAAAGTAAACCTTTTTCCCCCCAGAACGCACAGTACAGCTTATTTCCACCCGGTGTTTCAAAAGAAGTGTAATGGGGGAGCAGATCTGGCTAGCGAGCATCTCCATGCCTCCTGCTGCTGGATGGTGGGAAGCTTTGCCATGGGACAGCTCATGGGGCACGTGCCTTATTTCTGAGACTTGTCCTCAGCGTTTGCTGCTGGCTGGTGTTGGAAGGAGAGCAGAGGGCTGAGCCCGAGCTGTGCTGACCTGGCACATGGTGGGAATGCTAAGGAGCAAGCTGAGTGTCAACAGTGCCCTGGTAGGAGCCTGCAAGCAATCCAGCTGCATGCTGCGAGGCAGGTGTGCCAGTAAGCAGGGATTTAGATGCAGGTATCAGCCTTTACAGGGCATAGGGCTTTTTCTCTAATCAGTAACATGTGCAACAAGTCAGCCAATCAGCTTGGAAGAGCTCATGCTCAGCTCTGGCACTGCGGCAGAGCCTGGGGGTGATTTTCCCAGCATGTGTCTGTGCTGGCACTGCTGGGCATTGAGGGCTCAAAGCTGGAAGCCCGACCTGGCAAACAGCACGAGTCCCTCACTGACAGCCCAGGTGGGCACCTCTTGTAGCACAGAGTGGAAAGCCTGCTGGAAGCACGGGTCAAACCATTCTTCTGTGTGCCTACAGGACAGGGAAATGTGAAATCCCCTTTGCCACCAACATAAACCCAACGTGCTGCTGCTTTGTCCTTACTGCGAGCTGTTCAGCAGAAGCAGCACATGGTGCGGCTGGATTAATCACTGCCACTCACTGGTGTGGTTCACACACACATCAGCCCAGCAGGAGTAGTACCAAGCTTTGTCATCGCAGAAGTACTTTTCAAATATACATAGAACAAACCTAACATCAAAGATCCTGAAAGAGAAACTTCTTTCACATGATATCCCAGGCTCAGCCTCTACAGAGCACAAACAGAAGGGATGAATGATGCTGGAAACAACAAAGAGAAGTAAATTGTCTCCTCTGGATGAACTCAAGCTTAAAATCTAAAAAAGGAACTTGTCTTGCTTTTGTCTCCACTGAAAATCCACCTCCTGCCTGGACAATACACCACTGTTCAGGAGGCCAGAGGCAGCCGGAGAGTTGGGCTGCAGCTCTATTGACAGCCCCAATCGCCAGGGAAACAACGCAAACCGAGCATTCACTTTGATCGGCTCATTCAGACCTCCATCATATTAATGTGATATGTTAATTAATAGTAATAGCTCGCATCTCGGAGGTGCTCATTATTTATCCATCCCAAGACAGCTCTGCCAGCGCTCGCTCACAGCCCTGAGATGCGAGGTGAGCAAGGGGCTCTCTCCTTCCCAGGGGATGAAGCAGGGATGTGAGCCCCAGAGACAACAGGGAGTTCAGGGGGCTGGGACAGGCTCGGTATGTCTGCACAAACCCCGTGAGATACCCACCCATCAGAGGGCCTCCTCCAGCTCACACAGACATAAACTCAAACACTGAGCAGACAAAGCAGGTGGGGTTTCAAACACTCATTGTAAGCCCCTTCACCACGGCGTGATGAGTGTGACACAGCCTCACCCAGAAGGACCACAGTCCCTCCATGCAGAGCACCAGGACAGGGGATGTGGGCAGCACTTCAGAAAGCAGCAGTGAGCTGCAGGAAGGTGGCACGGCACCCAGCAGCCGTGTGTCACTTAAGGAGAGGCATCCCCAAGCCATTATATAAATTGCTGATTCTCCATTTAACAAGTTAGCATTAATATTTATTGCAGCATGTTCACAATTGTAAAGATCTTCATTTAAAATGTTTTGTGCCTCACACCCTGTCAGCAGGGAAAGCACTATAAGGCAGAAAGCAGGCTTGCAGGCTCTAATGCAAAGTGATGGCTCCAGCTTCAGAAGGGAAGCCTATTTCCAGCAGGAACATCTGCTCTCGGCATGGAAGCCGGGTACCTCGTCGCAAAGGCTTGGAGCAGATGGAACAAAAAGTTTCTCCTGCTCTTGCTGCAAAGCTGTGGCGAGCGAGGTTCACCACCTCAGCAGATTGCTTGCTGGGCGGTGCAGGCATCCCAGCCTAGTTCTCCGCGGTGTCTTATCCTCTCATTGCAAAGCAAGCAGGGAGGAAAATGTGCTTTAATTGTTTTGTGCAGCAAGAGCAAACCCAAATTAGCTCCGGTGCCAGAAGACATGCTGCTGGTGGTGACGCAGGTTTCCATCTCTCGGAATCGCAGCTCGTCTGCTGCAAAGAGGTTTGCACGGTCTGAGTCACAGGCATCAGGCAGCAGAGAAGTGAGAAGTGCTTGCAAGCCGGGGAAGGCAGGAGAGGAGCCCGGGTGAGCAGAACCGGGCAAGGGGAAGGTGAGAGCGCCGGGAAGCAAAATAAAAATGAAGGTGGAAAAGTGAGAAGAACTTAATGCTAAGAGCTGTTAAACCTCCCTCTTGCAAAGCCTTCTGCAGGTACTTAACTTTGCAGACTGTGAGTAATCCAATTAAAGTTGTTAAATCCCGCAGAGGCTTAAATTCAGGGGAATTAATGATAGCGCGCAAAGTTAAGCGCACGCTTACTGGGTGGAATAGTGAGAAAAAGGCTCTTTTGGAGACAGAGCTTCATGACTTGGAACTTTTAGAAGTGGGAAAAAAAAAGTGCCATCAAATGTCTCAAGAAATAATCTTTCTCTGGCTTGGAAGAAGTGTTTGATGTGACCTAAAAGTCTCCTCCATCTCTGACTTCTATTAGTCCATGACAAGACTTAAAAGGTCATCTAGTCCACCCCCTTGCTAATGCAGGATTATTCCCAACAGCACACTGCCTGTTACTTTGTCCAGTCCAGTTTTAAATGAAAAGCCTTGCAAAATTTCCTCTTACCAAAGGACCATTATCCCTCCAATTCTAATGTGTTTCTTTTTGTCAATAGTTCTGTCAGTATAATGAAATCCTTACTGTGCTAAATTGCTAAAAAAGATCTAAAAGTCGAATCTTCTTCTAATATGACATGAAAGTGCTAGTATAAAAATAGGATTGTATTAGCGATTCTCCACTGTATTGTATTAACATCCTATTTCACTTAAGAGAGGCAGGACTGAATTATCTGCGGATTCTTCCAGCCACTACTTTTACAAAGCTGTGTATTTGGGGTTCAGAGCTGCATGACTTCCCATTACGGCAATACAATAAAATCTGATGAAGCATGCAAAACACTGAGGCAGGAGTTCAGGGCATGTGCCAAGCAGGGAGCCAGACCCCTTCTGCCTTGCACTCGGGGAGATATAACGTGGTCCCTGAGGCTCCCAGGACGCCTGGCCTGGCATGCACGGGGAAATGCAATATGGGTGCTCTGTGCCCCCCAGTGATGGGCAGCCCATGGCACTCAGACAGCTCAGTGCCCCTGCGTGGTGGATGCTCTGCGGTTAAGCCACTGGATGGGAAGTTAGCGCCTCTGTCACAAGTGTCTGCAATCTCACCCAGGCTATTTCTCCACTTTATCCCTCTCGTTTTCCATCAGAAAAGGGGCTAATCGTCCTTTGTTTGTCACAGGGTGTGTCCCTCCTGTCTGTCAAAGCCCTGATTTAGGGCAGATGCAGCACCTGTGCACAAAGGGCAAGCACAGCTGGCTCCCTGCAGGCTTCGGGGCCCCAACTGAAAGCGCAGAGCCCTCCCCGTGCCTTTCATCCTCCCTTTGTGCCGCTGCATTCCTCCCCGCACCGCCCCGCTCCTCCTCGCCCGGGGGACGGCAGGGTGGGGGGCACCGCGCAGGTATTGGCCCCGGGGTACCGAACAGGATGGGCCAGTCTGAGAAAAGCGAGATTTAAAAGGTCCTTTGTGGAAGGGCTGCGTGGAGGGCAGGGATGGGAAGAGGGGCACCCTTTTTGCCGTTCCCTGCCAGGTGAGCAAGCATCTCAACGAGGGACGGCCCTGCCCTGCCCCACCAGAATTCACACGAGTTTAATGTAATTTGCATTATATCGTTACAGAACCCAGCACTAACACAGCGCCTGTTCTTCTTTTTTTTTTTTTTTTTTCCTTTTAAAAACCAAGTCGGGATTCTTTGAAGGTCCCTGAGCTCCGCTGAAGCTATAGCATCACATTTACCAAGAACCCGGAATAAAAACCAAACAGTTTCATCTTGTTTCAGCCCTGTTCTTGTCGCCATTCCCAGCATGTTCTGCCGCCGTGCCCTCCCTGGGATTTACAGGGGCTTATTTTCCCAACACATGCTCCCTCGTTGCCATTCTTTTTCTTTCCTTTTTTTTTTTTTTGTTTCTTTTTTCCCTGCATAGCAGAAAGCTATTGAGCAGAAAGCCAGTGGGAAGCCACAGCTATTGTATCTCAGGTTTAGTTCCTTATCTGCTGAGGGGTCCTTTTGTGATTGTGTGAGGAAGGACGTGCAGACAGAGCCTTTTATCACCAGCACGGCATCTCCAGCATGAAAGGAGAGGCAGCGGGAATGCAGATGTGACGTTCGAGTATAAAAATCCACCATATGGTAAAGATTACTTCTGCTACAGTCTGGTCAAGATGTTGACACTTTGGTTATGAAAAGCAATATGTATCTCTCTCTTGGTGGTTTCTGTTCAAATTAAATGTTTTGTATCAGGCAGAGAACTAATAACGAGCCAGGTTTTCCCTTGACAGAGGAGTAGTAACAAATACGGAGTAATGTGAAAGCTGACTTGAAAATTACTATTCCCAGAGATGCAATAAATGTAGAGATAAGATTTGCTTAGAGGCCTTGAATGAGATAAATGCTAAAGGTGCTGCTGGTGGGAAGAGAGTCCACGGGGAACAGGCAAAAGCAAGAAAAGTAGTGCTGAGAAGATACAGGTTGACCTGCCAACGTTGCTGCTGACAGCACACAGGGCAGGCACTGCTCTGTCCCCACCAAACACCCCACCACGCCGATCTATCGCTGCCACGTGGCCTGAGCCTCTGCCTTGCAAAAAACTGCCTCCAACCAATTACATTCCAGAGGCAACAGCCTAAAATAAACTTTGCGCATGAAATATTTAAAGCCCCCAAAGCCTCTCCCGGAGGCTGAGCCCTGCAGCGGGCTCCCCACCGCCCCGCTCCCACATGGCACCGGGATGCACGCACCCCGCGCCGCCTTCCGCTTCTTAATGCAAGTTAACAGCGGTCGCAATGACTTATTTAAGAGCAGATCAAGAAATATCTCACATCTCTTTGGAGACTTCAAAAGCAGCTGAACGCTACTGGTATCCTCCGATAAAGACAGAGCTTTGCGGTGCTGTCTACCTCCAGGGACCAGGTGGAGGGATGGTGTGGAGGGATGGAGCCCATGGACCCCTGACCCATCGGGAGCCACAGATGCAACAGTGAGGGCTCCTGAGCAAGGTGAGCCTTGGGGAAGTCATCTACAGCTGTACCAGAGACCTTCAGCTGGGACTGAGAGCAGATGTCAGCCCTGCCTCAGTGCCAAACACAGCCAGGAGGGGCTGTTGTCCTACATCAACAGGTGACATCCCCAGTGGGAGCCAAAGCTCCATGGCCAAAATCCCCACCCCGGGCTGTTGTTGATAGGAGATTTGATATTGATTCACTGAGGCCCAGATTTCATCCCGTGATTTAAATCTAACTCCTCCAAAGAGAATAAGATCAATTTTACAGAGAATCAAATAGATAAAGAACAGCCTTTGAGCTTCTGCAGAACAGGCAGAGAGGAGACTTAAAAAAAATAAAAAATAAATAAAAAATCTTTCCTTATCTGGAAAGTGGGAAAAAAAAGAAAGATATAAAGAAACCTAGAGAATGCTGTTTGCTCATTTTTTCCTTTTCCAGTCAAAACAACTCCGCCTCTGTCTGCTCTCTGTATGAGCACCAAGGCAGCAGAGCAGCAGAGGGCTTCTGTGCAGTGCTCAGAGTGATGCCAGGGGATCCCTCTGCCACCTTTTGCCCCAAAACTCAGCCCTGCAGTCTCCATGCAGACAGATAGCCCTCAGCACCACGTTCACAGGGCAGTGGCACCATGTTGGCACAGCCTAGCACACGTGGGAGCTGGAGAAGTGCACTGGCATCACAGCACCAGCTGTCGCAGTTGGATGGCAGCTGCGTTGGGGGAAGGCAGGGGCGTGGGGACGGAACAGGGAAACCACGGCACCATACTTCTCTCCCAGAGGGCCCACTGCTCCAGCCACCTTTGCTCACCCTATTGAGCCCTGCTCACATTCAGCAGAAGGCTAGAGACCACGAGGGCTGCTCTGAAGGTAACTTTATTACACTGGCCTACATGAGAGGTGGCAGTAGAGGTTGCAGCTTCCCAACAATGCCTCATTCCATTTTGTTGCCATGTGACAGGCAAGGGAGAGTCTGCCTGGCAAAGCAAGGTCAGACATGGAAGTGTGGATGAAACAAAGGTGTGGAAACAGACTCCTTCATGCAGAAGAAACAGCACCCACTGACATTCATCAATGATTGCTGAATGTTTATGGAGACCAAACAGTGGATGTCAACACAGTGAGCTTTGGACTGCCTGGGCAACATTTTCCTAGCAACAAAACCATCACAGCAGTTGTGACAAAATGGTCACCTCTGCTGGTGCAGCATACAGGCTCTTGTGCAATGATGAAAACATACAGCTCACAGTGGTGATCACGCTGAAAAGCAGCGTTTTGTAACTGAGAATCTGCTATCAAATAGTGCCAGTGTACCCTTTGTATTGCTGCTTCTATGGAAATAAATAGGAGGTATTACTTTTGGAGCAACCTACTTATTTTTCTTGGGAAAAAAAAAAACATAAAAAAAAGAATTCAGCTTGACTCGTGATGGGGTGAATATTGTTCACCACCTGTCTCCAATTTTTCTCTTTTTAATCTGTACTAATAGGAATCAGGATTTTCCACAACACTGCAGCACAGTGCACGTGGCTTCCCAGGGATGCTGCCTGCACCCTGCCAGCACCCTGATGTGTGCCCTAACGCCCAGCACTTGTCCCCAGAGAGCCACCTTTCCTTCTCCAGCCCATCCCCACCACCTGCGAGCAGGCAGGTGAGCTCTGTAATTGTGCACCTGCTGATGTTTGTTCTCCCGCGGCCTCTTAGGGGACCACAGGTTGCATCATCTTCAAAGGACAACAAAACAAACAAGAAAAAAAAAGAAAGAATCAGATGCAAGTTAAACAAGTGGAAGGGTCCCAGGGGCCGACAGCAAAAGTTTGACTCTGATTTCAGCCCAGGGTGAGCAGCGTTGCAGGATCTCTGCACAGGGCTGGGATCCAGCCCATGGAGCCACAGGGACAGGGAGTGTGAGCAAGGAGGGACAGCCAGCTCCCCGTCTGCATCCCACTGCAATGGGTGCAGCTGCACAGCTGCCCATGCTTCCCTTCCTGCAATGCCCTGTGTTTGTAGAGCCACGCTTCAAACAAATACATATATTCTTGCTCTGTGCTTTCAGAGCTTTGATCCCGCCAATTTATTTGTTCTTGTCTTTGTGGGCTTAATAGCCAAAGTGTATGATAATTCATTGCTTGTTAATCCAATTTGGCTCTCCTTAGATATTCCAGTTGAACATCAAATATAAAATAATGTCTAGAAGAAACAGAAATGAGATCTGTGTCTGTGAACCAGCTCTGAACCTCGGCCACGAGGGCCGCCAGCTCCCTGCATTGATTTATTCCCCCTCCCGTTGTACAGTCCCTGTGACTGAGTCCTTGCAGCTCTCCGCCCCATTACAGGGTGCACAGCACCCTTAGGGGACACACTCCCACAGACCAGCACCATTATAAAGAAAAAAGCTCTTTGTTTCCCCCTCTGCAGAGGGCTCTAAATCACCCCTTCCCTCCCACCGTCTACCTCAGCCCTTTCCTGGCACTGTTATTTATACAAACTCAGGCACAGCCGCTGTCGGCTGCTGTATCAGCAGAAGAGATGCTGCAGCTCTCTGAGGTGCGCCAGTGGGGATAGAGGACAGGGACAGCTGGCCAGGGAGCACGGTGGGGACATGTCACCATGCTGACATCTCAGAGCCCCCAGTGCACAGCGAGCAGCAGCGTGGCAGCCGGTGCTGTGAGCTGCCTGCCATTAGGGGCTGATTAAATCACAGCCGCACCCGGAGCCCAGAGGGCCCTGCAGGTTGTGCCAGCGAGCACGGAGTGCTGCGAGGGAGCATCCCCTTTGTCACTGCTCAAGGGCAGCTCCCCAGCACTGTGCACCTCGGGGGCATTGGCTCCTACCTCCAAGGTGAGCCCACCCAGCCACAGGGATGCTAAGGTGCCACATCACACGGTGGGAGCCTTCCTCCAGTTCCTGCCACAGCAGGGTTTGACACCCCCTGCACAGCTTACTGCCTCCTCTCACCCACCTGCAGCCACTGCTGGGTGCTGCAGGCAGGCTTTGGTGACTGCAGCTGCGCACACTATAAGCTCCCCTGTGTCTTCCAAACCAAAGCTGGGCAGACACATCCATTTTCAATCTATTTGTTGCAGTGCGGTTTAACACGTTCCAGGTTCCCACCTGTGCATGGAGCAGCCCCGCTGCCCAGCAGGGCTCTTCCTCCCACCCCACTGCCACCTCTGTGTCTCCTTGGCCCAGCCATTAAGCGAGCAGAAGAGGGCACTCACCCCAGCTACCCGCAGAGCACTCCGACGCTCCTGGAAGAGCGCTCTATTAATAGACCATTAATTCAGAGCAAGCGGATGCTCCTCGCCATCTCCCCAGGGCCTCCAAAGTGCCCTCCTGAAAATCCAGGGAAATAAGCTCTTCTTCTCTCTCGTGTGCCTCAGCAGAAAAAAAAAAAAGCGTGGGTTGTTGGTGGTTTTCCCAGTGATGTGTGCCCCTCTCTGAGCGCTCTGCCACAACTGGAGATGTGTGGGGCTCAGGTCCTGCCCGCCCCAGGCAGCGGAGACATGGGGACAACCCCTCCTGGGGGCAGGGACAGCCTGTGGACACCAAAACCAAACAGAACTGGGAGAGGTGTGTAGGGAAGGGGCTGTGATGGCACCACTGAGACCATACAGGTGTCTGAGATCCTTCTGGCTCCTGCGAACCCTGCACCTTCAGCCCATCAAAGCAAACCCACTTAGGCATGTTTAACCAAACACTTAACTTTCCATTTTATTCAATAATTGCTTTAATACTAAAATGCATTAGATGCTCGAAGCAGAGAAAAGAAAAGTCACATTTAGGTGGAAAACAAAGTTCTCATCAGATGAAAAAAACCCATGTGGCAGGTACACCATTTTGAAACAGAATCGTAATAATTTAATAAAGCTGCTTTATCATCTTCATAAAATAGACAGAATGGTGAATTATTTTTTTTTTCTTTTCCATTTTGCTCTTTACAATGATTCAATCACTGTGAAAAATGTACATAACATACATATCAGCATATACAACAATTGATTCTTCGTATAATCAGCCACGGAGACGCGACGGACCGCTCCGAGTCCCACCGCCGCGCCGTGCCGTGCTGCTCCTCCCGCAGCTCACGCCTGCCACGTTGCAAGAGTGCAAGGAGGCGACGGTTGCTGAAAAGCAGTTTGCATTAGGTCAGCTCTTTGTGTTTAAAGATTATATCCCAGCGTAGATCAGCTGAACATCAGCTGATGCCGATCCAGGATCCATCCCAGCAGTGCTTGCAGCGGAGGCGGCCGGGCTTCTCCCCACGGTGACCACAGCTCCTGGATCGGGTAAAGGATCACCTATAGCTGCAAAAGCAGCAGTAGCAACAGGATCATCCATTCTCCCCAACGACAGACAAATGTGTTTCCGTTCATCATTAGATATATATATATTTTTTTCCCTAAGGATAATTTCAACATATTCATCAGACAGCGTGTTCTTCACAAAAGGAACTTGTTTCCTATTCATAAAAAAAGACAAACTCAAAAATGAAACCAAAAAAACCCCAACCAAAATCAACAAACCAAAAAAAAGAAAAAGAAAGGAATTCACTTCTCCATGAGGTGTGATCCACAGGCCACCTCCAGCTTCACAACAACACACCAGGCACTCAGGGATGGTTTTCTCAGCCACCAAAGCCCCCCAGTCCCCGCTGCCTGTCTGCATGGCCACGTGCTCTCATGGTGAAGGGATGCTCAGGCCAGCAGAGGGTGGCACATGGGGACATCACACGGGCTGCTCCAGACCAGGTCCTCGTCATGCTCGGTAGGGAATCAGACACAGCTGCTGCTGCTGCCCTGTTTCTCCAAGGGAGCAGAGCAAGGCTGCCTGAAGGAAACCAACAGATCCAAGTGTGCTTTCCTAAACCAAATCTGAGGACAGGTTTACTTATTAAAGAAGCGTTAATTAGGTCTGGAACACCCTCCCCCCCCACTCAAAATCACCCACCCTGTAGCCTTTTATGTTTTTGCATGGCCAGATTTGATGCAACTATTAAAAAACTAAGACACGCTGTGATTTGCCCAGAAGCCCTGAACTCATCTCAAGCGACGGGAAGGGACAGGAACAGAAGCACCCAACATCCAGAGCAGGGAGGGGAGAGGTGGAGCGGAGGCCCTCGTCCCACACAGCAAGGACATGGCGGGGAAGGGCCCCTCGCTCGGCATCCCCAGCTGTGGCATGGGTCAGCCCAGGCAAAACTGTTGTTTAAACGATTTTCTTGGAGGCATAAGGGCTTACTGACCTCTTGAATGCCCCCTTTTAATACAGAATTATTTCGCATCCCTTCTCGGCTGTGCTTTTATTCAGAGTGGCAAGGAATGTTTCCTCTGGGTAAATTAGAGAAATGTTTCTGGGTTGGGTTTTTTTTTTTCCTTCTTTTTTTTTTTTATTTCTTCCTTTTCAGTTAGCATCTATTTTTCATCCAAAATCGCCGGGCTGGTGGTGGCAGCTCCGCAGGCAGAGGGCAAGGCTCAGCACAAATTAACAGCCAGCACTTTTTGGGTGCTGGAGGCGGGCGGTGGGGGTGACGGGTGCCTGGGGCAGAGGGGGCCATGCTCCCATCCCTGTGCCTGTGATGGCGGCACCGGTCCTGTTCTGCTCCCAGATGGAGGTTGCAGGGTCTGTCCGTGATGGGGGGGGATGATGACCAAAGGTGTGGGATGGTTTCTGCAGAGGGGACAGACGTGTAACGAGCGGGCGCTTTCGCTCAGCAAAATAATACATGAATTTTCCCCAAAGAAAGCCCAGCAGAGCTGACAAAAGCAGGTAATGTCAGAATAAACCCAACCCAACATTTACAGAAAATCCAGTTGCTTCAACAGCCCCAAGCCAGCCCGTTTCTTCTGTTGCTTGTTTTATAATGATACGCACATTTGGAAAGAAACAAAAACAACAAAACAAAACAAATGACAGCAGTACAGTACGCAGGCAGGAAACAACGCAGGAACAGAAATAACACATCCCTTCACAAAAGGCTCCAACTCCAGAAGAGAGAGAAAAATCCCTAGTACACTTTTAGGAGGGGTACATGACTTTACATTAATGCACAGGATTTGATCTGAATGAGGTAGTAATAACACCAGAGGGAAGCATCACAAATTTCATTAGAGGACCTTTGTCGGTTGGCTCCTTCCAAATTCCTGGCCCTAACAAGTGGCACAGGGAATACACTGACTGCCCACCTGTCTCAGAATGCCCACAACTTCAGGCAGTATCAATTCACCCTGAAGAAACAAATTACTCGAGCTTATTTTATGTTGAGGACAACAATGACTGGAGCTTGTTTTCCTGTTGACGTTTTTAATTTAAATAAATCAAAGTAACAAATAGTTTATCATGAAATGTATACCTAGAAAGACTATTCCTCTAGAAACCACTAATTTTCAACTTGCTGGTACAGCAAACATTGGCAAGAGCTATATATTTTCCCTCCCAAAATCAATTTTAAATTCTATGAAACATTATTCAGGGTAGGAAAATCTGTCAAGTGAAGGGTTAATAAGAACGCTACGCTAACTGAAATCCTCCTACCGTACTCATACCTCACTGAGGAATTATCACTGCAAGAGAGCAGAGAGCTGCGAAACTCTTCCCGTCTCTCCCCTCTACAAAATGGCTATTAAAGTAGCTCAATTTTTAAATCAATTTTATATGAGTAAATTTGTACCCACACAAAAGAAGTCCTTAATTGTGAGAAAAAATAATGAACTGCTTTAATTTTTTCTCCATTAAGAAGGCACATTAATTGAATTAGTCGTGTTGTTACGTATCACCTGTCTGCCCCTAAATTAACATCGCTGTTGCTCACTCCATGCTTATTCATGATGCAGGGATAAAAAGAAATCGGAACAGTCTAAAATCCACGCCATGATGACATACATACACACACACACTTAGCATAATCATGGCTGGGAAACGCTGACTGGGAAGTGTGTGTCTAATTAAGAAGGTAATTTAGATCTCCTAAATAATTCCATCACTTCGACTTTGGAACGACTTGAGACAGGGCACGTCGAAATCCAGGAACTCAAAAAAAAAAGAAACTTCTGGAAAAAGAAAAAAAAAGAAAAAACTTTCCATGCATTGCCTCGAAGTTACGCTGAGGAAATGGATAAAGGGAAAACCTTCAGCACAGTGCATATTCAGGCAGAATTTCCCCCAAGACGCCTTCTTAGAACACCCTGCCCTGAGAGCAGGGGGAGGCTGCAGAGGATGGTGGGGACTGGAGAAAGCACTTGTCCCGCTGAGCCTGGAACTGCAGGTTCCCCAAGGGTTCAGTAAGGTGGTGGTGATTGTTTGTTTTAAACTTGAAAGCCTTTTGCCATCACTAGACGTACAGTAATTTGCAATATCAAATACAATAATAGTACAGATAAGCATGTGACAGCAAAAGGATTCGTAAATGCAGGGGTGTCCACAGCAAAATAGCAACACCTTCAGATAGAAACAACCTTGCGCGGGGCAAGCATTAAAACTCACTCAATCCGAACGTCGTGCACAAGAAATGGCCATTGCTTTGCCTACAAAAAGGTGTCCGTAGAGGGAACTCGGAATTCGATTCTTGAGCATTACGGAGATTTACGTTGGTTCTGAGGTACAAAAATATATAAATCCGAGAGACACGACGCCTAGCTCCGCGGCTGCCTCTCGGCCAAAGGAAAACGTGCTACTTGCCCACGGAACACCCCTGCCGCCTGCTGAAACGAGTGGGATTGTCACATTAACAACAGCTTCATTTATAAACAATAACATTTAGGGAAAGCTTTTAAATACAGCGATCTGTGAACCATTGGTAAGCGATAAAAACGACCCGCCGGGCCACCGGGGCGGCCGGGCGCTGCTCAGAGGACGATGTCCCTCAGTCTCCTGCCCGCCGGCGAGTCCTTCTCCCTGCGGTCCTGCAGCAGTGGGTTGCCCTCCTGCAGGCCGCCCTCGCTGTCCGACCCTCTGGGCTCGGCCTCCGTGGGCCGCGCAGGGACAGTGTTCGCCGGGGGCCGGCCGGCAGGGCAGGGCATGCCGCTGTAGGCTGCGGGGCCCTTCAGGTGCAGGGGCGAGGTGACGGGGCTGGCGGCCTCGCAGCCGTTGCCCGCCTCGCGCACGGCACCGCTCACCTTGGGGCTGCCGGCCGCCGGCTCCACCGTTCTTTTGCCTTTGGGGTTGCCGGGCCTCTCCTCGGCCGGCGGCTCGCCGCCTTCCTTGCCGAAAGTGGCGAAGGTCCTTTTGGCGCTACAGTCTGCGTAAGGCTCCGCGTCCACCGCCGTCGCTTCTATGGAGAGGGCGATGACGTTCCTGCTGTGCTCGGGGGACTTGGCGCGGCTGGGGACGGCGCTGCGGGGCATCCAGCACCGGTCTGAGTGGCCCAGGATGCGGCACTCTTCCCTGCAATGAAATCCTTCGCTCTGATCTGCGTGGAGAAAACAACAAGGCCGTGTGAAATGGGCGAGCGCTGCCCAACCCCTCCTGCCCCAACGCTGCAGCAAACAGCCGTCAGCTTTACAGCGGCGCGGGGAAGGGGGATTTTTACTGCCCTTTCTCCACTGTTCTAAAGACCAGAGTTCAATTTCAAACAGGTTGTGTGTCATCTTTAGTGGCTGGCAACTCTGCTTGTGGCAGGGGGTTGGAACAAGATGATCTCTAAGGTCCCCTCCAACCTGAGCCATTCTATGATGTGCTGCCGCTGCCAGACCTGAGAGCTGGGGGAAGCGAGTTACGGCGGCACATAAACGAGGACGGGGCTGTGCCACGTGTCGAGCTGCATGCTGTCAGCAAGTCCTGCTTCCAGCAGCCGATGCTAACACCCACCATGCTCTGAGCACGGTCTGTCATGACATTTAAAGCTGGCTTGGAAGAAAGCAGAGGGAACAGGGTGCTTTCTTTCTCATGTGTTTCAACTTTTTGCTTAACTCCGCTGGCCTCCCACACAACACAGCCTTTATAAATCTCCAAGACTGCCCACTCCACTGAAGATTAAATATGTCATTCCGGCGCTGGGTCTTTATTCATATGAGAGTAATAAAGATCTGTTCTCTAGACTTAGGGCTGTCCCAACCCTACTTCACTGGGCTGAAATATGGAATACTATTTTACACTTTCCAAGGATCTCTCGTGCCCTGCTCTGAGTGTGGCCACATGCAGCTCCCGGCAGCAAGAGGTGCCCCACTTTATCCCATCGCTGTCCTCAAAGCACTGTCCCATCCCCACCACCCTGGGAGGTGCTGTCCCCACTGCGGATGGACAAATCGAGACCTCGAGAAGCAGACGGGCTCAACCAAGTGCAACACTGGAAATCAAATCCAGGAGTCTCGACTTCCCAAGCCTTTGCTGAGCACCAGACCGTGGCTGCCACCGAACATCGTGGGCTCCTGGCTGCTTTTCAATCTCGGCTTACGACTTCAGCTTCCTTTTCACTCGATAAGAACTTGTAATTGCAGATAGCCCTCATTTCACAGGGAAAGATGCAGCTCCTTCCTGCCGTAATCTATATACCCGTAAAGCAGCAAAGCAGTGTTGAAGAATTAATGCTATTAACAACACAAGAACGCACCCAGTCGGTGTCGGTGTGATAGATCAAGCCCTGTGAAGGTGCAGACTCAGCCTTGGTCTGCTTCCTGTCTGTCTGAAACAGTTCATTTTGATGCTTTGTACATCTGTGTGCATAACCTCAGCTCCTCAGACACATTGGTATTTCCACCACATTCTAGCACTAGGGCAGCTGATAAAAATTCTCAGCACATAACACAATGCACCAAAATATGAGCAGCTTAACACTTACAGAGAATAAACGAGTAAAAGGCAGACTTCAAAAAAAAAAAAAAGATTTTTTTTTTTTAAAGGAGAAGAAGGCAATTAATTGGAAAGCTGTGGGTAAAACATTAGCTCTTTGTCACCATCAGAGCAGCTACCCGGTGGTGCGAGGCGCGGAGCCGGGTGGCTGTGTAGGAGGTCTGGGTTTCGGCAGCCTCCTTTTTACAGCAGAGCTTTAGAGAAAGGTGCTCTGAGCCTCACATGCAGAACAACCTGCACTAAGATCTGAAAGCCGATGCCCTTACAGCTTGATTCTGTTCATTTCAAGTACTTGAGAAAAATAAAGAAGGAGAAAAATTGCCCGGAAAGTGTTGCTGTCTGCCTGTTTATCCACAGCTTAACTTCAAAAGGGTGCTAGAGGCACACGAAGTTGCGTAGTCTGGCTGTAGTAGCAGAGGACTGGGTAGTGGCTGGAGGGGATACAGAAATATCTTGGGTTCTCATCCCAGAGAGATGCGATTTACTGGGCTGTGTGACCTTGGGCACGGTGCTGCAGCACACACTGTGTCAGCCCCACTGCTGCTATAGAGCACCGAACTGGGGCACACGGGCTGCCTGCTCCAGCACAGGACCACATGGGGTGGGCTCATGCTCCTCACCCCCTCAGCCCAGGGTCACAGCTCGGCTCCACGTGGCCACCATCACAAAGGCAAAGCTCACCCCAAGTGGGTTTGGTCTGCTTGAGCCACTCACTGCAAACTGGTATACTGTAAAGTTAAAAACAAAGCAAGGGCTTCGCTGGTTAGTCCCTGGAGTGGGCATGGTGGTGATGGGTTGATGGTTGGACTAGATGATCTCAGTGGTCTATTCCAACCTTAACAACTGTAAGATTACTGCAGCTCAAGTAGATATTCCTCAAATGCGACAAAAGGAGCTGAGCTTTAGGAGCAGTTTTACTAAAGCCTGCTGGTGCAGCGCCTATCTGCTTGGAAGTTAACAGGCCTGGACACCAGCAGCCTGTCTGCAAGCAACAGCTAGAGTGCAGGAAGGAGAAGGGATGAAAAGCATTGTCTTGGGTTATACCATTTCAACCTCCAGCTGGAATTCAAACAGATATGAAAGATGCCAGGCTGGAAGGTGGAGAGACACAAGGCACCACCCATCCACAGACCTGAAAACAAGTAGCTCCACATTCAGTCTCCCTGATCCTGTTCCCACCGTGTCTCAGCTCTCTTTTGTTGAAACCACATCCTGGAGCCAGAAGTTGTCCTGCTCCCAGGGACAGCACAAGCGTGAGCCCACAGCCTTCAGCTGACCCCAGGCACCAGCACAGGGCACTGAGCAGCAGCTGATCACTCTGGCAGAACGAGGATCTTCACCCAAGCACCCTATTTCCTTGAAAACCACGTAGATCATATAAAACACCGTTTTAACACCATAAGCAGGCCTTGTTGATACACATAACCACAGTACCACTCCTTTGCTATCACAGCATCCATCTCTAGCCAAACACAGAAGAAGCAGAGCTGCTGCCCCAGGCATAGTAGGTACAAAGCCTCCGGGCAGGGCTCCTTCACTGCCCTTTGCAGCCTGGTCTGACTCACCCAGTCATAACAGCACCCAGGACAGCCATTCACATTCACGGGTTCTTTATTGCACTATTCTGTCTTTTTCTTCTTTAACAATCGGAAATAGGATGACAGGAAATTCTTTTACAGCTCTAGACCTGCCCTAGTCAATAGGACTGTTATTGTCTGCACTAAAAAATGTTCTTAATGTGAGGAGCAAAGCCCAGGTACTAACTCCCACATCACGTACCACATGACAAATGGCAGGCAGCCAGAGCTGGCAGCTTCCTACATCCGCCAGACACAGGGGTAGCACAGGGCTGAAGCAATATTGCCCCCAGGACCCAGCAGGAGCAAACAATGGGCAGCTCAGGGCTCAGGCACTGCATGCTTGAGGTTTCCTTGAATGGGGCTGGGCTTTCTAAGCAGCTGAGAGGCACGCTGGGAGGACAAATCAGATACCTGCATTGTGCACAGGCTATTGGGAGAGATGTTGAACATCATGTCCAGTTGTCATCGGTCTGTGGGAACTGCAGGTCCCCTAGCAGCAGGGCAGGGCAGCGCCCATCTCTCAGCACCTGTGCCTGCATCCAGCACAAACCCACAAACTCAGGTCACAGCAGCTCGGGGCGCAGTGCTTTCAAACTGATTCCCCAGGTGCAAAACATCCCAGCAGACGCCTCACCAGAAGGTGAGCAGTTATCCTTGGCAGAATAAACTGTATCACTGCTAAACATAAGCTCTCACATAGCAAATATGAAATAAAATAAAACCAACAGCCACCTCTGGAATTAATACATTCCTTGACAAGTACATCAAAACCTGTGTTGAGTTCCAGATTTCAAACCTCCTTGGGGGAGCAGCAGAGGTGGAATGATGTGCTGCAGCCCGGTGCTGCAGGTGGGTCAGAGCTGGGCAGAGGGAGCAGTGGCAGTGCTGAGCCCCAAGGCTCCCCTCTGTACAACCCAGGGGACATGGGGACAGAGAGACAGAGCTGTGCGTGGAGTGGCACAGCCTTCAGCTCCCCCTCTGCAGTTCAAAGGAAAGGTTAATGGACATCCTGCACCTGCAAGTGCTTTCAGTCCCCTATTCAAAGTCTCCAGTACCTGAACTCGGTTCTGCGGCAGCGCAACATGAAACCGGTTTGAAAGGAGCCCATTCAACTCTCAGAGCAATTGAATTATCTGCAGAGGAATCTCAGCGCCGGCCAAAGAGACAAAGTTAAATCGCACCGAGGTGCAAGTGCCTGGGAATGTAATATTCCTGATAAATGGCCAGATGACATGTGCTGTTATACAATCTAAGGTGCAATTTGGGCGATGACAATAGTCCCTGGAGTTTCCATTTTCAAACAGACGCTCAGTTCAATCCAATCCATGTCAGAGCAGGTTTGCAGGGGTGAGTAAGTGGAGCTCATTTGTACTATTACATGGAGAGCAAGGGAAAGCAGTGGAGGAGTCGCTTGAAAATGGAAAGTAAGAAAGAACTGATGGCAGAAGCAGGACCCGCATGCACTGCGCTGAGGGCACGGGGTGGGGAGGATGATGGGGAGCCTGGCATGGATAACACAGCCCCAAACCCAAAACCCAAACCCAAAATTGGGTGCAAGGAGATGGGAGAGGCGTCCCTGGGCTGCCCTGGTCGTGACCAGCAGCACCCTGCCATGGCTGCACAGCTTTATCTCCGCGTCGCGGTGCTCTCCAGCGGCACTACGGTTGTACTGTAATCACGGTGACACTGCTCCTGGGTACAGCAAACAGCACGATCATTAAAAAATTCATTTCAAAATCTTCCTGGAAGCTAATAAATTTTACAGCAGTTTCAATCTTTTCTCATTGCAACAAAGAAAAGCTTAGTTCCAGACAAATTAAAAGTAAATTGATTGCCTTAGGGGAATCTATTCAAATATCACTTTTCCATGTTAGAAATCTCTTCCTGAAACAAGAAGAGAAGAAGCCAGGGAGAGTGAGCATGGGAACTCTGTGGAAAAGCAAATCATTAAATCTCAGTTCACAAAACTAGGGGGAGAAGGAAAAAAAAAAAAAAAACAACTTAAAATAAAATGCAAATGCCTCACTGGGGTGCAGGCCTAACATTTGTGACGGAATTTATGAATAATAAATATGAATAAATAGTAAACATGAAGGGATCAAACATTGCTGCTGATGTTTACTCATGGTTAGCCATCTTTCACGGACAATGCGCAACTGCATTATTTAACACCCATCACCCAGTTACTTTGGGGTTTCTTTTCAACTCCAGCACCTTCTTTTCTCAGTGCAAGCCCTGTGCTCAGCTCGCTGCCTCTTTTGGGAAGCTGCATGCTGCAGGAAAACTCAAATTTTGCAGCCACCCTGCCCTGCATGGTCTTGTGAGGATGGTCAGCGTGCCCTGGGCCTGCCACTAATAAGCTCAAACAAAATGCAAGCAGTCTCCAGTCAGGGTTCATCATTCGCTTGTAAATTAAGACTCTGCACGTCTCCCTTATCTCCCGTAATAGCACAAGATCACCAAACGAGAGGTGGGGAAGACTGTATTATATTTTTGACCTATGGGCTTTTATGAAGCCTTCTTCGCCCTGCTTAATCAGAAGCTTCCAGTCTGTGCACAAATGTAATCCTGTCGTGGCTTCTCTTGTACAACACTCAGAGGATACTAATAAATAGGGACAGTGACAAATGCTCTTTACTGCAACAAGGAGCCTTTCTTTTTCTACCTTTTGCCATTATTTGGGATTTATGTGTGCTAAAAAATGTCGTGTTTTTAATCCTGGATTGTCTATCCGAGCACTGGAGGTCAGCGGTGCTTGGACAAAGCTAATGCCATGTGGAATTATCTTAATGAAACAAGGGATAGGAATTAGTTTAATTCATTATGCAACTGACGAGGACCCACACTGGAACAGGACTCATGAGCATCATCTCTGGAATGGCCAACTGGGACACAATGGGGCTCCCTCCCTCCTGGTACAGGCAGATGCAGCCCCAAGAAGGAAATGTTTTCCCCCCAGGTCACCTCCTGGGCTGACTGGAGTCTTCTGTACACATGCAGTGCTAAAGGGAAGTGCTACAGGAGGAGCTGGGTTCTGGGCACACCGTGCAGCACAACAGAGCCAAGCCCTCAAGATGTGGTCCAGGATGCAAGTCAGCGCTGGATGGCCCCCTCTACCCAGGAAAATTAATTCCCATTCAGAGGAATGGCAAAATGCACCATTTAAACTCCAATTAATCCTTTTCTGGGGATTTAAGTGATCCACTGAGCTGCTGTGGCCCCGGAGCAGCAGGGCTTTTACCTCTGAAACTCTGCTACTTGAGCATCGGCTGGGGCACTCAATGCAGGGCTCATTAACGTCCTCTGCACACGAGACCAGAGCAAGCAGGATCCGGTCCTCAGAGAGGGAAGCACTCCAGCATCCGACAGACCTTTTCCATCTCTAACCATTATGGCTCTGTAATTCATATGCACAACTCCCATTAATGCTAATGGAAGTTACTGTACTGCGTGCACCGACTGAAGAATACAACCCTTTGACTTCATTACTGGAATTCAATTTCATTAACACTGGATACAGAGGGATTGTCCTAAATACTCTCTTTCTTATATTTTTTTCATGTTAATGCAACCATTTGAGTATATTATACCCTGCAGAGATGGAAACATTTCTAGTCTGTTTAAACACATTTCCTACAATTGGGAGCAAAACTTTGTCTCCATTTATGCCTTTGACACCAGCTGCCTTCCATTTAATGGGACTTTAGTTGCTAAAGCAAATTAATCCAAAGGTTACTTTTCTCTGCTATTGTCAAATCTGAAACAGCCAAATTCAAACAGACCGTGTTGCAGTAATGCAATACCAGCCACGCATCCAAATTCAAACGGGAACAATGAATCAAATTACTACCGCATCCCATTCAAAATTAGGTGTCGTTCAGAAAATAGCTCCTTGATGATAAAAATCCAGCCAAACTGAAATTACAGCTGGGGGGGGGATAGGAGGCGATGCCCAGCCGTGTATACCTGCCGCAGAGTGGGACAGCACGCATCGTTCATGCGTGGCTTCGTTGGTCTTGGGGACACCGATGTTCCATCCCACACCCCACGTGCCTGCTCTCTTTCTGTCCACACATGTCTCGTCGCCTTCAGAGGCTTCAGCTCTTTCCACGGAGCAAGAGGGAAATGAAGGAGCTGAGTTATAAACCCTGATACATAATTTACTCCTATTATCAAGATTAAACACATCTTTGCATGCTTAGCATAAAACAACTGCCTTTCCCCAGATTTCTCAAGGACACGCATAAACTTCATTATAATCTAAATAATCAAAAGAGGATTTCAATAGAATATTTAACTGTCTGCCTACTGGAAACTCACAGCCTTAATCTAACACTGATCCTCTGTTGTCCTTCATGTAAATATTGTTGGGACGTCAGCCAAAGCCTAGGGAAGTGAGCTTCATCTTGGTGGATGGGAATCTCTCGTGTCAGATACAGTCAGCCTGACTAATGAGACCTACAGCTTGCCAAAACCTACAGCCTTGCTGTCTGTTCCAGCCGTTGAATGCACTCAGAAAACCAGTGGCACCAGCCCAGCAGTCTACAGATCCCAATCAACTATCAATAGCTTAAGTGTAAGTGATTGTGTATGAAGTATGAGCCAAATGTGTTTCCTTTTGCAGTTTTAGGACCTCCAGTATTGTTACTGCACCAGTAATGCTTGCATGGAATTAATCATATACGTACCCACAAGGCAAAACATTATGAGAAGCTCTTTGTACTTTGTAAAAGTACGCAGCTCTAAGGAGTGGAGGGGAGCTGGAAGGCTTCCCAGCACGATGGGGCGTTCCCCAGCGTTGAGCAAGTAAGAGAATTTATTTTTTTTTAAACCAAAAGCGTTGGTTCCTGGCCACTTCTCATCATGACTTTGACCTCTCGCTCTTCCACACTGGAGCTCAGCATTATCCCCTCCCTGGTGTTTAACTGTTTGATTTTTTTTTTTTTTATTTTTTTTTTCTGACCAGCAAGCAGCTTTTCCATGCTGCTGAATCCTTTGTCTGAGTACAGGGACAGCTTGTGATGCTGGACGAGGTTTGTGGATGCACCAGAAAGTCCCAAAGGTGACCGATGGGACCTGGGAGGGCCCCAGGAGTCGTGCTAAAGCTACTCAAAATTGTGCAGCATCCTCCAGTGCCCTCAAATATGCATCTAAAACTACCGTAAGGGCAACAGTCAAATCCAAAACCTCTTTAGAAGCCTAGGGAAATTACGCTGCCTGCAAGCCACGACCAAGCTCCATTTCCAGCAACGCAGGTGGGCTCCTGCCCCATCAGCCCCACATCTGCGTGGGTGATACTGAAAACAAACGTGGTTTGGCTTCTGCAAAGGGGGGGTTCTGCTGGTGAACTGCAGGAATGGAAAATAATGGTACTTTCATCACCTGTGCACGTATTCCAAGTTATGCAGCTGGCTCCATGGTGGGTTTGCTGTATGGTGGGGATGGTCTCATGCAAGAGCTCTGTGCTGCGTGTACATATCCCAGCACTGCTCTGATGTTAGGAATACATACATATTTGAATGTTTCCTCCTTTCTTTCCTGACTTAAATTTAGGAGAATAAACATACTCCCTGCTGAGCTCCCCTCTCCCACAGATGGATGGCTGAGACAACTAAAGATGATGTTGTAGGCTGAGGCTGAGCTGTCCCTGCTCTGCTCTTGGAATGCTCTCCCCTCCCTCTGCCTGAACCCACATCTCTCAAGCACACCAGCGAACCTTCAGTGCTCCAGACTGAGAGGGGCTGGGCAACAACAGGCAATCCAGAAACAGGGTGAGCTTCTGGCTCCTGTTCTGCCCGTGCAACCTCAAGGGAGCTGATGTCACAACATTCCCTGCTCGGAGGTGCACTCACTGCTCTGCCACGAGGCCAGGATGGATTGTGTCCACCCCTGGCCCCAGCTCATGTGGGGCTGTCACTGCAGCACCATAACTCCCGGTGACGGTGTGACACACGGAGCCCAAATGAAGTTTCAAAACCAAAGTGCTTTTCAGTACTGACAGGTGGAAAAGAAAACATCACAACCCTCTTAGTCTGAGCAGGTTTTATGTGTTAGTAAGTGTTAGGCCCCACAAAGTCACTCCTACTGAGCCACTTCACTGACCAAACCTTTTAACTGTCACTGGGAAATAAAGAGCGATAGGTACAAGCCCCAACTGTCACTCCCTGATTAGTGCAGTCCGCACCACATCCTCCTCCAAAAGAACAAAGCAAGGCTGAAATGACGGCAGTAATTGGGTGCATTCAGATAGAGCCAGCGAAAGGAGAGGAGTCAAGCTCTTCACCTCTGAGCTCACCACGGGGCTGCGGCTGCTCTGACAGCCCAGTGCCAGCACAGAGCTGTACTCGGGTGGATCTGATCCCAGTGTGTCCCTCTGTAGTGGGAATGGGGCTGCTCTTCACAACGGGAGCGTGAGTTGCAGGCACCCTGTGGTCCTGCAGTCATTCTCCCTGCCAGGACCCACCCTCATGTTTGCTCGCTGTCTGCAGCACGCAGATGCAATGCCGCCTCGCTGCCACTGCGTGCTCTGCTCGCTTCTAAAACACTTACACATGCTGCATGCATTAGAATTAAAAAACCATTAAACCTCGGAAAGGAAAAACTTTGACAGGATGCGTAATATACAAAGTATAATTAATTAAATTGGATGAGGCACTGGGGGACGAGAGATGAGTGGATGGAGACTGTTCTTGGAAAAGGGATGGTAATGCACTAACGCTTACCATGTGCCATTAGGTAAGGAACAGCCTCAGAAGAGGCGGGTATGAGCAACGGGAGCTTCAGGAGATGGCAGCAGCCAGTTGGGCACTTCGGATGTATAGCAAAGAAGTGACAGTGGCCAATTAGAGATCAAAAGAGATAACAAAGGCAGGAAAGGCACCTGAGAGAGAGAAGAAGTGGCACTGAAGTCACCATGAAGCCTCCCTCTAAAAGCTCTTCCATGCCCGAGGGTGGGTGACAGCCCCATTCCCACTCAGTGCCATAACACCATCATCTTGGGCACAGGGGCAGCGATTCCTCCTGGGGGAGCACCCGGCTCTCTAATGGGGCTCTTCTCCAATGCTTTGTACTTTCAGGCCCAGACAGCTTAGCACACTGACACATCCCCTCTGAAGTGGGGTGGAAAGGAGCAATCCAAGCTAGGGACAGGGAGGGAGCATGAAAGTGAGCCCCAGCTGACACAGCAGGCACAAGGCAATGAGACAGACGCAGTCTGGCTGTTCAGCAGGACAAAGTTTTAACAGGCTTAACAACAGCATCAGCACTGATCATTAGGCAATTACACCTGCTGAAAGTTGACAAAGCACCAGGTCCAAATGAATTATCTCCCCAAATCCTGCAGGCAGGATCATGGAAAAAAAGACAAAGTCATCGTCAACAGCCTGTGATAGCTCACCAAGTGCAGAAGCAGTCACTAAAAACTAAAGGGCTGCTCATTTACTTGCTGCTTGGAGAGATAAAAGGGAAAGTCCGGGAAATGAAGCCTTAAAAAAACACTCATCATTTAGGGAGTGGTGGGAGGGAAGGTCCTGGAAATACTGATACAGCCAGGATTGCTCAGCTGTCAGCATGTGTTTGGAAAGGGAAGGCAGATCTTGGCTGGGGAAGCTTGCTCCTGAGTCAGCCCGGTGCGGTTTCTTGCTCAGCCCCACGAGCTGTCCTCCTGGAGGACGTGCCAAAACCCACTCCTCCACGGACCCACACAACTTGATCCACACAGACCATGGGGACCGTGTGCACCACTCCAGGATGGCAGCTTTGTCACCACGCCTGTCGTGAGCACAGCCCTTCACTTTGAGTGACGAGGCACGCTTTCAGGAAAAACATGCAAATGTGATTTAAAGACTTTAAGTGATACAGAATATATCACATCCCTTGGGAGCCTGTTCTGGGGGGTAATTATTCTAATTCCTAAAATCACGCGTCTCATTTGCAGCTAGAATTTTCTGAGGCAAGCCTCCATCCTCCAGCAGTGGGTGTGCCATATTTGCTAAATTAGAGAGCAGCAAACACCCCCTCCCTGAGTGCTCTTTGGATGAGGATTGAGATGACCAACATCTCAAGCAATGAGCAATGTCTCAGAGCATCTCCCTGAGGCTGCTGTCTCTCTTGGGTTCTAATTCGAGCCCAGCAGCACCAGCTTAAAGCACCCCACTGGATTTAGCAGGCCTTGAGTCAGCTCCTAAAGCTCCAGTCGAAATAGGAACCACATGCATGTGTTTGAAGAGTCAAGTCCATGCCTGCAGCTCTCCCCAGAAGTTTCTGTGGCCACTCCAGATGCAGAAGGGCCCCAGAAAGCATGGGGACATTTCTGCACAAAGCACTTCTTCTTTCCATGACTGCCAGAGCTCAGTGGGCTCTGCAAAGCACTTCTATGTGGAGCTCAGAGTGAATTAATTGGGCATCTCTACCAAGCAACAAAGGAGGAAGGCTGACGAGGCAGAGGTCAGGTGATTAGGGAATTGCAGGTGGAATTGTTCATTTTAATTACACATCTTCATTAACGTGAGGTTCCTGGATCCTACCGTGATGACTACTTCATCTAAATATTTGCATGAGTGATATGCGCGTGAGTGAATGCACTTCCACAAAAGGACACGTGGCTGAAGAGTGGAACAGACACAAAGTTTTCTTTGAATTTTACACGAACATTTCCACCACAAAATGCTTTCCTCGTAGAACAACACTGTAAATGTAAGATAAACATTTTTATAAGGCCCAAAAGTACGCAGGAAAAGAACAGCTTGAGGAGGAAATAAGCAATGAGTGAGGTAAAACACGGGTTGTACTCGAGCTGTTTGTGTCTCCCTGGCACTTGAATGAGTTTGATACAAGCATCACGATTACCTGTTCTACTGACAGCCCTGAAAGGAAACAAAAGTTTGGAACAAGCCAAACACATTCAATCTCCTTGAATAATTTAGGCTGCTGAGTTATCATGTGCTTCATGGACTGTCATCGAGAGAAGCTGTATTGCAGAGGAAAGGTCTGTAAATCAATGCATCCGAGGGACCAAAACTCGTCAGAGAGTGGCTGCAAAAGCACTGCACGTCAGAACAGATGCAGAACATGGAGATGAAGCGTCGAGTGTCACAGGGCAGCTGAAGCCCTGTGCTGCCCGGATGGCTGCAGCAGAATGGCAAGGACAGGCAGATGGGGGCATCAGGAAGACATGCCTTCTGAAACCTGCTGCTGAAAAGCAATGTCAGCAGCACAAATAGCTAGTAAACTCGCAGTGAAAAACAGGAAACAAATGGAAGTGCAGCATAAATATGCCTAGTGGCCCACCTGGGTGTGCCACACACTCCCCAGAGCTATTTATATATTCCACTAATGTACCTACTGCTTCCAATAACACTTCTGGTTTCGACCTTTCCTGATTTATGGCTCTGTATGGTTTGGCTTCAGATTCCCAGCCAAATTCCCAAACAGTCAATGCCCTTTTGTAGCGTCTCTCTGGTCTCAAATCCAGAACCAGGATGGCATGCCTTGGAGAGCCAGGTGGAGCAAGTCTGAGGAAAAGGACGGACTTTTAATACATCAGTTGACACCTTAATATACAAAGCACAGACCTTTCACACGCCACAGCCAACAAGTACGATTTGCAGCAGGACTCATGAATCTTTAGAGAAGATCCAAGAACAATACCTGCTCTCTTCATCACTCACACAGCAGAGCAAAGCCCCCTCCCTCGGATGGGCCAGGGCTGCTTGCTGCGACCCCCAGCACCCTGTGGAAGGAGCTGCATCCATCCATCACAGCTCCCCTGCCTGCAAGCAGCCTCCTGAGATGTCCCTGCACCCACACGCGGGTGCCAGGGACGTTTTGTGGCTTCCAGTTCCCAAGTGCTTCCGTAAGATGCAAGGTAGCATCTGTGGTGAAATCTCACAAAATGATCCAAGATAGTTTTCTCCAGCTGGGACTGATTGAATATAGCCTGGGCACCGGATGATGTGGGAAATCATTCGTAGCCGAGCACAAATTGCATGCATAGAGGTAATTACTGCAGCACAAGGTTGGTAGCACCACTACCCACATGACAGTATATCTCAGCAATTTTCATTTCCTATCGCTTCAATTCAGACAGGGGTTTTTTTTCATCTTTTTTTTTTTTGGTTCAATTTTCTCCTCTCCCTACAGGGACCCACGTTAACCCAGGATTCCTCCAGGAGAAAGCTCTGCCTTTGCAATAGCCAGCCCTTCCACACGCTCTGATTTCCTCCTATTGACAACCCCAGCACTGGGGCTCAACCCACCCTGACCTGACTTCGCCTCCATGCCCCGAGCACAACCGTCTCTGCCTGAAAGTGAAGTGACACAGCGGTGGCAGTCGGTCACCCGCTGCTGTGCACTGTCACTCGGAGCCGTCCGCAGGCACCGGTAATGAAACACAATGTGCAAGCAGCTAATGAAGCTGGTTACAAAGCCTGTGATTCTCCACACTTGAAAGAGGGTGAAAATAAGGAAAATGGAACAAAAATAAAGATTTCTGCTGGAAAAAAAATAGAAACACTAACAGAAGTGATGCTGGGAGCGGGGATGTTTATCATCACTATTACGGATACTCAGCAAAAATGGGGCCACATAATGCTCACTGTGATTACATACATTGTGGCTCATATATATCAACAATACATTTGCTACAAAGGACTTCTGTTGCAGACGCAGATACAAAAGCGAAGGCGATGCAGCATCAGCCAGGGCCTGGCCAGGCTCCGTTCCCAGCACACTGCACATCTGCAGGGAAGAAAAGCTGCAAAACTTTTTAATAATTCTGTGACCTATTTAAAAAATATCTACTCGCTTACATTCATCTATGCCATATAAGAAATAAAATATAGCGCTGAAGAGCTTTGAGTGGCAGCACGTCCCTTAAGATGGATAAAAGCTGCAAGTTCTCTTGGCTGTTTGGTGCCAATTATCACCGAGTTTTGACTTATACATTATTACATAGATCACTTAGTAAAACAACCTGCATACAAACCCTGTGCTTAAAAAACTCCCTTCAGTCGTAATCAGCTGGCACTGGAGCACTTCAGACACTCACCCAGAAAACAGTGGGCCTCTTCACGATGGCACTTCGTACACAATGCTGTTGTAATTAAGCGGTCCAAATGAAGAGAAGGCCGCGACTTTTCTTTATGGTCCGTGTAAAGTTATTTGCAGTGATTTTGCCACTAGCAGGGAAAGGAATAGCTACCCAGCTCATCCCAAAGGCAGGCAGGCAGTGTGATGGCCCCACACCTCGCTCCTCATCCCCCTGGCCAAGGTGTGGGGACAGCCTGAAGGCGCTGCTGGGAAAGCCAGCAGCTCGCCGAGGGAGGAGTGGGAACATCCTCACCATCCGCGAGCCCAAAAAGGCGCCGGGGGCAAGGAGCAGTGTGCCCTGCCCACGTCACCCCTCCATGTTGTGATACACCAGGAGTTATTTAATTTGATAGCAATTGCTTGCGACTGGAGCGCCACTCTGTAACGATCCGCGCTAACGCGATGCCGTGTACCGACAGCCTGCGGAGGCCGAGGGTCAGCGCACTGTTTGCAGTGATTATTCCTTTAATAAAGGGCCCTGTATTTTCCAGCGGCAGCAAAATTGATGCAGGTTGCCATGGTAAGCACACACTTTCCCATTTACTAGAATAATAGACAGCTTTGTATAATTCGCTGATTTCAGATGATTTCTCACCCGAAGAGCAAGTCGCTCGAGTTACATAAAGTCACCTGTTGTTTAGTCAATCTGGCAATTTTAATTAGAATAAATTTTTATGATTCCTCTTTGCAACACTTAGAGCTGCTCTGCCACCAGAATGCGGAGATGTCTGTAAATTATACAGACTCCAATCACATCTTTTTTGCTGTTTTAATTACAGTAACATTACGGCATTAATCATGTAAGCCTCTGTTAAACAAGTAACAGCCATCCTCCATCATAATTAAAAAGAAAGGCCAAGCAAACAGGAGCTTTGGATTTTACCATATTTCCTCCCAACATCGTCTTTTAACTTAAGAGTTTCACAAACAGTAGTTCTATTTGGCTGTAATTAGTGTTGTGAGGGAAACACCAAAAGGTTAATAAGAGATGGTTAGTTTGTAATGCAAGTTTCCCAGTGCCAGCCCCAGCAGTTCAGTCTGTTTTCAGAGTCATTAACGATGTAGATTGATTACAGAAGGAGATGGGGATGTGCTCACTTGCTGCGTTAGCAGAAGGTTGGTTTTTATTCCTATACCTTCCTCTGTGATGGCCATTACCTCTCGACCATTACTAATCTTAACTGCTGTGAGACAGAAAGAGTTAATGGTTTCCTCAGAAGTTACTGTCAAAGGGAAAAAAAAAAAAAAGCCTACAGGAGCTTTTTTTGGCTTGTTTACTGGGGAAAAGGAAGCTGCAAACTTCGCTGACTTGTTTATTTATCTTAGAAATATTTGAATATCTAAGTATTGTGCAGTGGTTTTGGAATAGGATGCACCGGGAGAGTCAGGGAAGCAGGTTAGCTTCCCTCGTCCTTCAGATGAACCCTTGCTCCAGACCTGAGTTTTGGAGTGCTTAACAAAACCAAGCACACACAAAGCTGGAACTATCTGATCAGGAATATCACTCCTTCACATCTCCTATGAATTGTTCTCCAGTCACCCAGCACAAATATGGGTAAGCAATAACTAAACTGGACAAAACCTCATTAAAAAATACAACAAAACACAAGAAACGCTCCAACTTTCCGGATTGATTGTTCATCCATTAAAACCTACACAACAGGGCATGGATCCAAGCTCTAATTTTCCTCTCTAAGTTGCCAAAATGTTCACATCTGGTGAGTATTTGCTGTGCTTACACAGAAAGGGCTCAAACATCTAAAGGTTATAACTTGTGTGACCCTGGCTGAGAAACTGCAGCGATGGAGGCGTTGCAAGAATCATCTTTAAAGGAATGAACCTAAAAGCTGAAGAAAGAGTGCCAGGAGCGTAGGATATAAGATAACGTTTCTTATGTGAACAAAGGAGGTTGCACATCTGTTTGCTATTTAGTTCTGTTGCTGTACAAAAGGGATTGGCTTTCATTTGTTTCCACGGACATGACATCAGTGTCAGCCCTGCCCTACCGCCTATGTCCAGAGAGGACTCTTCTAAGCCACAGTCTGAAGTGCTACAGAGCTACAGACCTAGAGAAGAAGCAACACATGGACACATTTGTGCCTGCCACACATTCAGTGAACAGATCAAAACTCTTGAGTGGCAGCTGCCCTATACAACCACAGAACGTTATGGGCTGCAGGGGTCCTTACAGTGTGGTGGTAGAGGCAGCAAAGCCCATTGCTGGGCCAACCCAAGCCAATGCCCAGCTCCCAGGATCAGCAACCACCAGGACAGTCACCCTGAGTTGCCCCAGCTCGGGTGTTTCTGCAAAGCTTTTGCCAAAGCCGATTGAGATGCTCAATAGGTGTTCATTTAAAAGCACGACACTCATAAGACAATCAATCCTTTTGTTATCCTAAAGCCCAGCTTACCACTTTCCATAAAAATCCTTCTCAGGGGTTTCACAGTATTCTGAAAAGCTGACTGCTCCCTCCATGCTGGCCACTGTAGGAGCACCACTGAGCTTACTTAGTCTGTTACACTGAAGAGCTGTGGAATAATACAGAAATCATAAACGCTGTAATAACAGGCGTTGTCCTGTAAAGAAAGCTTACAGCGTTTATCCATCTTAAGGGATGTGCTGTCACTCACACAGGAATGTTATACTGCACGTCCTGTGCTGCATATATGAATATAAGGAAATAGGTATGTTATTAATTTTTATAAACTTCCAGAGAAAAGCAGCCCTACTCTGAACTGCCAAAGCCCTAAAATAGGTCACATGGGTCTTCATCTTCATAGAGCTCTACTGCCTTTCTGCAGAATAAAAGGCAGTTGCAGGTGGAATGATTGCTGGAAATTAATTTCAAAATCAGCAGTTTCTAATAACTGTGTTTGCCTACAGTTAATACCATTAGACATGTTCCCACTTCACAGCTGAAATGCACGAGATACTATGGAGATGAGCATGAGAACCAATTGGAATACTCTAGATAAAACCTGATCCACTAAATGACAATGTATCTGAATAATTAGGGATGAAACCAGCATGAAAACTTTCAGTCAGTATCAAGTGGCCAGCTCCTTTACATTCAAGCCTACTTCTACGCTGTGAGATAGCATAAAGAAGACTTAACATAAGCATTTAAATATAACCCATTTCTACTCAAAGAACCCTTCATCTTGCTGGAGTTTATCAGACCCAGACACAATTAAACTACCTTTGTGAGAAAAGTTACTCATATGTGTAAATGTATGCAGGATCAGGTCTTTACTGATGACATTTCATGCCAACCTTTACTGCTGATCTGGCACCAGAAGAATGAAAGTGATGCTTTTAGAAGCAATTCTCTGAAGAGACACATTACCGACATAAAGCATTGCTTAAAAACCCCCAAACTTTGATTTTAAAGCTTTTCTCTATTTTATAGCTGCGGTGACTACTTCTAATGCTGGCTTTTTATGATTAGTGTGTGTTTATCATTTCTGCATTTTCCTTTGGATTCTATTTTTATCTTAAGCAGTGAATCACTGCTTCACTGGGTCAACGATTTTCACAATTAATGACAGAAACACTGTCCAAGATTGGGCATTAAGATAAGTTTGAAATCTGTTGCTTGTAACATTATAAACATATTTGAAACAGTTCCTTCCTAATCTGTACACTGGCAAGAGCTTCTATGACTTACAGAGTATAAGTATGGTTCTGGCTCAAGGCAAGGTGAAAAAGGCAGTAGAAAAGATTTAAGCAGATCTATGTGGCTGTACACTTCCACACAAAGAAAACAAGCCAAACTTGCACAAACGAAATGTTTGGAAGAGGGCAAAGGCATTAAAAAAAAAAGTCCCAGTATGAGCAAAACCAAGGGAGGAATAACTACCTGAATCACAAAACAGAGTATCTAGCCTCAAAGATGCTAATTCAGGTCCTGAGGGATCTAATCAACCTCTTTGTTGAAGTAAAGATAAAACTTTTTGACAGCAAATGCTTTCTGATAAAATGGAATTTTCAATTACCCTGTGAAACATCTGGTCCGTGCCGCCACTTACGGGAAAAGCACCACCACGCTCTGCGGTGCCGAAGAACACTGCACGCTCACACTTCCCCGCGCCGCTGGCAGGAACAAGCAGCACGAGCTTCAAACCCACTGCTGAAGATCCCACGTCCCCCACCTCTGCCTGTGGAGGCACCGTTGGCACCCCCAGAATTTCCCCACACCCCCCAAGCAGCCTTCTCCAGCCAACCTGAAACCTCGCTACCATCCAGCAGACGCTTCCAAGCCTTTTCATACCAATCCATTGGAAAGATCAGCTGAGGGTAACGTTACAAAAAAGGGCGCATAAACACCTCCGCAAATAAACAAACAATTAACCAGCAGCCAAGCAATTCTGAAAGGTGGAGCGGCGCCCAGTGCCCGCATTCCTGAATGTCCCATTTGGTATCAATTAGCAGGGGAAGGAAAACAATCCCGCGCAATAATGAACTCCAAATTGGGTACATATTAGAGCAATTAAAGCAATCTTTTCAACTGATGAATTTATAATCAATAATTAAGATCCTGAGGTAAAGAGGGACTGGGCAGAAGTCCTACTTTCAAACCAGGCGACGTGGCTGAGCTCCAGGCGCTATTTCTGATGACCTGCTGCTGCCCACTTAAGCTCGACACCCATCACACAACAGTTAGCCATTTTTTTGGAAATCTAGGTCATTTCCAAAGGAAGAGAAAGGGTTCCTGCCAGAGAGACTGGCATGGAGGCAGTGAAACCCACTCCAGCCCAGTGGCGGTGGGAAAACAGTTGTGTCTGAACAAGGCGCATTAATAATAATGTATTAACAGCCTTCATTTTTCCCCATTCAAATCCAGAAGTCTTTCAAGACCAGGTTCCAAACCCAATCTGTTTAGTGACTGACTTTAAGGATGCTGAAGGAGTTTTCACCCATTCCTACTGCTTTCTGCAGGAAATCCAGCACCCCAGTAAGTGAAATCTGCCCTGACTGGCCCATGCCAACCCCCGACTCCAGCATGGAGGAACCATTCTCATCAACAGGCTTCATATCCAGATGTCACTGAACTGCAAGGATTTGTGCCAGCCAGTGTCCAACCTCAGCAGAACCACGCCTGCACACAAAGCAGACAGAAAGATTCCCAGATTATCTGGACGAAGCCTGAAAATTCTCCCCTAATGAGTGACATGTGGTGTTACGAGCAAAGGTCCAAGCCCAGGGCATCTCCCTGGGCTGCCATGCAGGAGATATTTAGGACCAGCTGACAAACCCTGTTGTGTCTTTTTTGGGTTATGCAACAGGCATCCCACAGCATGCTCAGGGAGGTGGGCAGCCCACATCCTGGGTGACCCTACCTTGGATATTGAGCTGTCTCCCTCCTGCCTCCATGCTGCTGGTCTGAAATTGGGTAAAAATTATCATGCTGAAACCATCACTTTCATTATGTGGGAACTGCTGTTATCATCGTTGTCTGATTTTCCTGATTATTTCATACAGCCCCTGCTTGACAAATCAGCTTAGAAAATATTCTCTTTAACCTTTTCTTCAGCTTCTGTGCCAGTGACTGCTCACCTCCCTGCCTGCAAGTCCAGCCAGACGTCAACGCGGAGCCGGTGCTTTGGGGGTCCCTGCAGCACCCCTCAGCCTGACATGGGACTGGGGACCAGGATGGATGCCTGGTTTGCCTTTGGAAGTCTGCTTCTGGAAACACTCCTTGCTCTTCTAGGGGCATTTTACATGCAATAGGGATTTCTCACTGCAATGGATTGGACCAAATTTACTTCCTTTGTAACCCCTCCAAAGAGCTCTGCCTCCAACTCCTTTTTAAATTCTCTGCATTGTTACCTGGTGTGCAACAGAGACAGCCCGCAGACTTATCAGAAATGTAATCTCTGTAAAACCCTATCTGCAGTCTATTGAGATTGTTTTTTTTTTTGCTAAAGAAATGTGACAAAAAATTAACAGATGTTGCTCAGACTATTCGGCAGGACAAGAATCAATTATGAACATTTTTCGCTTCTGCAGTCGTCCCTTACTGCAAACGTGTCTTAGGAAACCCTCTCCTGATCGAAATGAAAAAGCATTTCTTTGTAATAGAAGAATAATAAATGATAGCTATCAGCCTGCATTCTCTGACACAGCACTGGTCCTCGGAGAATTAAACTGCCACCGTACAGTTATATAAATGTTTAATTTTTTTCATCTTTGGCCACAGTAGGGTTGTCTGGAAATACATTATCACTGAGGATGCCATCCCTCTCCAATTAGCGTGGCTGGCAGTGTGGAATGGGTAGGTGACCTCTGCGTTCCCCTGCTCGCAGAGTCTTACAGGGTTAACTACGGCCATTTAACAGACTCTATCGAGAATTAATACAGCGATCAGCTTCACTCCGGAAAAAAAAAACACAACATTCCACGGCGCAGATGGCAAGAACTCTCTCTCCCCCATTTGACTCTTTTATGACAGCAAAACAAAGGCTTTTAATGATGTTTACCATGAATTGAATTAAACAGCTGAAGACCAGTTCATAATCACAGCATTTTGTTTTCATATCCTTAAGTCTTTTAGCAGTGGGGCTTCCATTTGAGCCTCAGCTACAGCTTATCTCAAGATATAGCCAAGTGCCCTGAGGCTTCCCTGTGCTGGAGCACCAAACCGCATTCATACTTCTTAATTGAAAAAGACAGGATGTTTGCATAGGATGTTTGCATCAGTAAGACATTAAAAGCGACATTCATGTCCAAGTACAAATGACAGCTTGGGCTCAGCTGAACTCCTCTGACTCTTTTCCTCTAGCTAACACCAGGGTTGAGATCAGGGCTTCATCTTCCAACTGCGCACGTGGGGACGCACAAGAGTTGAGACCACGATGCACATTTTGGGGAAGAGATGCAAATCCCTCGCCCACCAGGGCTGGTCTGTGCTGAGATGCCCGACCAGCAGCACTGACCTCTTGGAGGAGTCATTTTGGGGAGCAGGAAGGCAGTGCCTTCCATCTGCAGGCACGAGCCCAGGCTGGAAGCCAATAATTTCCGCTCTCATCCCAGCTCATGCGCTGTCACGCAGCTGCTCAGGGTGAAATACAGGATAATCCCACCCGCTGGCTTACCTGACAGGCACGGCGTGAAGATTAATTCCTATCTACCGAAGACGTACAGCCTTATCCCTAACCCACGCTAAGGCATACGGGGCCACGGCGGTGCTCACCTGGCTCGGGTCCCTGCGAGCCCATGGAGGGCACACTGGTGTTGAGCACGTCGTTGACGGCTGTGTCGCAGTAGAGGCCGCGCTGCACGTCGTGCTCGCTGTCAGTTTGGTCGCTCTCCTCGTGGCCGCTGTCCTTCAGGCTGTTTCCCTCCAGGTCCTTGAACGTGGAGCTGCTGGGAGAGACAGGGCAGTGAGCTGGGCCTGCCACCATCGGCCCGTGCCCCAAAGGCAGGCTGCTCGCGTGGGCTGCGGGCTGCCGCCAGGATGCACGCACATCCAACGAGCTGTTTCCACAATTAAGCTTCCTCGTATTGTGCTACCTCAAAGGATCTTCAATTTTAATTTTCTAGGTTATAGGCCAAGTCCTAATCGCTTACAGGTTTAAAATAAAAGCCTTCCGGGAAGCGTGAATTTCTTCTCAATCTGACGGCATATTTTTAACTCTAACCCTGTGGTTCTGGGTCCAAGTTCACAGGGACTTCAGGGGATCTGGCAGCAACTTGGCTCCCTGACATCCCCCGCAGTCACAGCTGCCAAGGCTGACACAGGAGGGACACAAGGGCTGAGCTGGTCCCAAATTCCTCATGTCCCCATCCTGGCAGATGGCCCAGTGGGGCAGGAAGCTGCTATCCAAGCAAAGGAAGACCTGCATCCTGAGTTGGATGTTATGTGAGCACATGGAGCACATTGCCACGGACAGAGCAGTGATGACTCTGGGGTGCCCACTGGCACCAGCATGTCACTGGGACAGGATGGAGTGACTGCAATGGTGTGTCCCCTTCCCAGCAGCACAGAGCTCTGAGTGGTGAGCTGCACATGAGTGTCCTTGGTATTGTGGGAAGCCAGGAGCACAGGCACTGGCTTGTGGAACAGCAACACAATGAGCACAGAGACCTGGCACAGACACACGGACAGGACACAGTGCATGTGCACCGAGTGACCCAGCTCCTGGCAGCAGCCTGAGCCCAGCTCTCCTCCAGGAGCCTCCAGGGACAAGGAGCTGTCAGTCTGGGCCCACAGACAGCTGCACGGATGATCCTCCTGCCACTTCCCAAGCCCTGAGACAGCTGGCTGCTGCAAGACAGGAGCATCACGAGATGCATGGGATGGGCATACCTGGGAGCATGGGCACGGCTGGAGCCAACGGAAAGCAGAGGCAGATGCCAGAAGGAAGAAGGAAAGTGTCTGAAAAAGGAGTGCTGCCAGAAAAGCACCTGAAAAGGGCCTGGTGCATAAAGCAAAGCCCCACCGGCTCCTTCCCCTGGGGCTTCCCACACCCACAGGGGATCTGGCTGCACTGAACTTGCTCGCTGGCAGATCTGGGCCGAAATGTCGGCGTGAGGAGCGGCCTGTGCTTCAAAGCACCGAGGAGATGCAGATTTTCATTACTTAGTGAAGCCCTTTCGCGTCTCCACGGAAACCAAGCAGACCACCTACCAACTGGTGCTTTGCAAAGCACACGAGGGGGGGAGCTCTGAAATACATATAAATTGGTAAACCTTCAAACATCACCTTTTAAATAAAGATGTCCCTGTTGAAGCCGCTGACTTTGATTCCAGGCAACATCAAAGAATTTTAAGTTAAGAAAGCACTACATATCTACAATTCGTTTGTGTGCGCGTTACGTGAGTGAGAGAGGCAGGCAGACAACACAGGAAAAGTACAAATGGATTAATTAAAGTGCTGGATTGGAGGAGATTGGCTCACCAGAGATAGAAGAGCTACAACATCTTCATAAAGGCAAGGGATGAAAATGATGCCACAGTACGCTACAGAAAATATTTTTGTTCTTAGATGTCTGCACAGCGTCCCTGGCACCCGTTGTACTTAAGATACAAGACAAAGGTAGAAAGCGAGGGGAAACGCTGTCCTACACGGCGCCGCTGCTCACAACGTGCAGCGATCTGCGTTACAACGCATTTATCTCCCTGCAGTGAAGCAGACCATAATGCAGCAGCCACACAACACGGCTCCGTGGCTGACACTTCTGCAAAGGATGTGCAGGTCTGGGGGAAGCGGCGGCAGCAGCATTTCCCAAACAATGCCGGAGCAAATCCCGCTGTGGCAGGTGGGAGCGCTGCTTGCCTTTATGTTAAGAGTGAACGAGGAAAGATTAATAGATTTGCTTTTTTTTTTTTTTTCAGGGTGCCTGCGGACTGCCTTGTGAAGAGCAACACGGCGCGGGCGAGCCACCTCTCGCAATCGCATTAGCATCGTTAAACATCACACGTAATGCAGGCAAATATCCCTGCCCCTCGCTAGCTGAACCCAAGTTGCTCATACAAAGTGCTCGCAGCTCCCATAGTCCTTTAAGATTTTTAAGATGTAAACAAATGGGATCTCGGCCAGGAAGATAATTGGATTTTTTTTTACTGCTCAGAGCCGTCCTGGAGATGACACAACTGGGGTGAAGTCAGTGGGGTTAAACTGGGACAGCACAGGCGTGAGTCTGTTGGTGACATCTTTGCCACTGGTGGGCTCTCTGAGGACACCAGCAAGGCAGGGTCTTATGCAAAGGGTTAAATTCACCCAAGGGAAATTGCTAGGTTGTAACTGAACTGATGATTTCCTTTTTACCCCTGGAAGGCAAATCCTAGCAAAATGCTGCTTTGCCTCGGTATTCAAACTAAAACAGTGAGCACGCATCAGCCCAATTACCTGCCCCCAGAAGAGATTTTTTCCCCCCCACCTCACATTATAAGGAAAACTCACCATCCAAAACTATCATTTTGTTCTTGTGCATTCAAATAGAATAAAATCTATGAATTTTAAAGTTGTCAGGGTAACAGCACTCTACCTAACTTGCTGTAACTTCCCAGTGTGTAGGAACCAAACAGAAGAAAAAAGACTTTCCTTTGTTGCAAACCAAGAGCAATGGGACTTAATAGGCAGTAAATACTGTTTTTAAAATCAAATGATAACTCTGGAAACGTTTTGCATATTAAAAAAAGCAAGTAGCATATAACGCAGTGAGAAAGAACATTAAATAATCAGGATTTGGCTGGGCACACCAAAGTGCTTTCAAGCCAGCCTACGTACCTTTTTATTAAATGAGCTCTGCTGTTCACGTAGTTGGAGTCAAAGGAGTAATTTTCAGTCTGGAAGGAGGAAAAGAAAAGGGAGAAGTTACTGGCTGATTTCTGCTGGAGCTGGTGTTGGGCTTGATGCTCCTTAAGGTCCCTTCCAATTGGGGATATTCTGTGGTTCTCTGAAGCAGCCCAGGTCATTGCTTGGCACCATGACCTCCACACACATCAGTGGGACCAGCACCTGGCACGTTCCCCCCAGAGCCAGAGGTACCCCAGTGCAACCCAAACCCCAACCCGTACAGCAGCAGATGATGACTCCAAGCCCTGCACCAAGAACCAGGCTGGCTGGTGACCATGGAACAATTTGTAGAGAAGAAACAATGTGACTGTGCTCCATTACAAAACTAATTGCTTTTAATTCCCTGATGGACTCGGTTCTGTGTGTGTCAATTTGACTGAAAGTTCAAAAGGTATTTTTCTTATTAGTGTATAATTAACATGTTAAAATATTTATTGCATAGATATGTAAATGCCAGCAAGGTAATCCCCTGCCAGAGAATTTAATGCAGGCACTTTTCTTTGTTTCAAATCATTTCACTTGCAGAGACATTGGCTCTGTTATTAATAAAAAGGCAGACAATGGGTGGCATGGTTAAAAGTTGGAAAGGAGTGGAAGAGTGGGAGAAAAGTCAATGGATTTGTCACTCGCAGGCAAACCCCACAGCTGAAATGCTGTCTATTAACCTGAGTTCACAGAGTCTGGGCTCCTGGTTTTCACAGCTGGGATGGAAGAAAAAATGGGTTGAAAAGAAAACAACCAGAATAGTGGGGTGCTACCAGCCATGAGACCACAGAGCCACAAGCATGGACAGGGTTGTGTAGTGGGACATGGTGACAGGGTTGTGTAGTGGGACATAGTGACAGCCATGTGGTGGGACACAGTGGGAGCCACGTGTTGGGATGCTGCCGAGCAGTGGGATCATGGCTGGAAGGCAGCAGGAGCCTGAGGCAGCCCTGCAGCCGCTTTTCCCCCAAAGAGCCGCCTGGGGATGCTATGGCCTGTTTTTACGGCAATTATGAACATGGTAAAAATAAATGCATGCATCTTTAATGTCTCAATAAATAAAGGAAAGCAGAGGCTGCTGCTAACGCAATCACAACGGCAGGACGCAGGGAGCGGGGCTGCTGCAGCAGAGCCGAAAGTGAAATCCAATCGTACCCTGGCTGAGGTTATACTGTTGTACTGAGATAATAAAGCAAAGGCAGCCTTGGTTAAGTGTGACCTTTTCTGAAATACAGCACAATATCTAATTTACCAAACAGGAGCCTCCCAGAGAGAAACATGCAAGGATCTGCGAGTCGGGGGAGTTGGCCTAGCACTCAGCACAGCTCAGTTATTACTTTCACATAGTAATTACTGCTGTAGAGTCACGCAGGAGATTTACTGCACAAACTACTGGTCCCTGCAGTTCTTGCATCCTTGTTCCTGCAGCACGACTTTGATTGTTAAAGCGCTCTGTGTCTCCGCAGGAAGCATACACATGTATTTTTAAAACACGCAGCGGCAAAGATCTCAGCGCTGAAGAACATTTCTGATCCCGTATCTGCCCATCAGTCCCCAACCTGGGGACCTCCTGCACTGATGGAGGGTGGGAAAGCAGAGAGCAAACCACGTGCCCACACACTGCAGAGCTTTAATGCACTGGTGGCACGTGGACCAAGTGTTGGCATCCAAGGGAACACCCAGGGCCACCTGTGGGTAATGCTCAAGCTGGTACCACCAAAACACCACGCAAATATCTCCCAAACCCCAACAAAGCTCACTGAAATATCTCCACTCGGTTCTACCAGGCTGCCAGCTCAGCTTCTGCCCCAGCCCAGCTCCAGCCCTCACATCAGATCTGGCCAACAACCCTGCGAGCTTTGCCATTGATTTCTGACAACAACAAAACAGACAAAACCCTGAACCAAGCAAAACCACTGCCTGATGAGTGGGTCCTTGCTTGGTTGCCTAAAATAACACCTTTCCCATACAGATCCCCTGCATCATCCACTGCTCAGGATGCTCCGTACCACCACACTCATGAAGATGCAATGCCAGAGGACCATTCCACTCCCTGGGAGGGCTTTGGTCATGTTCAAGGCCTGTCCCCAGGCTTTAACTCCAGCACATCACAAAAAGAAGCACTACTCATGCAAATGCCCTCCAGATTTCCAGCAGGACAGGGAACAATACGGCAACAGGGACTGCAGCCAGGTGTGCTCCAGGTGGTTCCTGAGGTTACCGAGTACTTATGGGATTATCAGTGGAGGTGATCTCCATGCAGGCCATGGGATCAAACCAGGAGAATAAAATAGGAGTGAGATTTTCCATGGAGGAGTGCTGCTTTATAGTTTGCATTATTCAATCGAAGCTGACTTGATTTAAATCTAGCTCATCCTGCAAAGTGCAATCGCTTACAAACAGAGGCAAAACGACTGGGAAGGAGAACGTCTACAACATGTCAACATTTTAATTGGAAAAGGATACGCTCCCTCTCTTAATGAGGCCCCAAGAACAAAGTCAAAGCACAAAAAAGAGGGACAAGGTAAGGCTTGTTGTGCCGATGAAACAGCGTGCTCCTCATAACTGGCAACATCAAGAGTCCAGCCCACATTTTCTTCATTATTTTGGCAAAAGCAAACAAGCTGACACTCTCTTAATGATCAGATCAGTGAAAATCAAAGGGGAGAGGGAGGGTCCTCAAGCCTGAGTCAAGGGCCACCCCCAGTGCTGCCCGCGCTCACCTCCCACTCGGCTCAGCATGAAGGATGCTCAGCACTCATCAGGATAGACCCCATGCCGCGTGCTGGGAATGAGCCCTGAGTTATGTTAAGGTACGAGGGGGCACTGAGCAGCATCTACATGGGGCCTGTGCTCTCCGGTGTCAGATCACGTTACTGCTCTGCCCTTCGTGGGCAGGCGTACTTGGGGCCATGGGGAGTGCCCCACTCTAATTTGGAAAGTGCTTCTAACCGCTGCCTTAGCAACACAAATACAAATACTGCACCAGACACGCTCAGAATCAAGCGATCAGCAGAGACATTTTTAAATTCTTTTTTTTTTTCTTCCCCCCCCAGCTGTTGTTGAGGGCTCCCATTTCTGTTAAAGAAGATGCAGTGCTTCAATGAAACTCTTCCAGACCCAGACACTGGGACCCAAAGGGGCTGCAGAGAGAAGCTTACAACAGTGAATCAAGGCTGCGTTACGCTGCTGTCCCTCCACACCTCAATAATTCAGGGCCTGTTGTTCCTGGGTTTTAGCCGTGATGCAGAAAACATACAAATGAGCATCTCTAAAGGGGAGGCTGCGTGCCCTGCCCAGCACCCAGCTCCTGGCGGCTCCAGGCTGTCACATTGCTCCCCAGGCAGTAGGAATGCATGGATGCCCCAAATCCCTGCTGACCCGCAGGAAGGGGCACCCGTTCCCCCGCACCCCTGACCCATTGTATCTCCACTTCTCACTTCGGGGTGAAAACATTTCCATCTTTCTACAAATTATTGCCAACCTGCTGCAACCTCCTGCCAAAGCGCGTAGGAACCCTTCACAAAACCGGCTTCACAAAAATGACACATTTAGCACCACTTTTTCAGAGTTGTCCCTTGAGCCTTTTTTTTTTTCCCTACGTGCCTTGTTAATAAAGCTTGCATGTCACCCTTTATTACCAGGAAACAAAGTGGACCTTTCTCCCAGGCTGCAACGTGCATCTCTTGTTTCGGGTTTGAGCAAATCCTCCCAAAATACACCACCAGGACGCACATGGCCACCAGGAACACAGGTCTGCTGACCAATCTTCATGCTGCAGGCACATTCAGGACCAGGGGAATGTCAAATTGCTCACAAAAACACACACGGTCCTCCCATGGGTAAAGTAGGACAGGTGGTGCTGCTTCTCCCTTTGCTCCTCAGCCCTGCTCCGCACAAGGCAATCAATATGTAATAAAACTGCTGCTCCCCATTTGGAAATCTCGCCAGTGCTTAATTCTTACAGCCCACGATATATTGTGGGTAATATAGAATACGTGTAAACTGCATGAGAACACTCAAGCTGCACTTGTGAAATGTGGATAATTTTAAAGGAGGGAATGGGTCTGAAGAAGTCTTGCTCAGCCATGGCTGGAAGTCATTATCAGTGAGCAAGATGCTTATTGCCCCATGGGAAATAAGTAAGCAGGCCAAGACTCCTTCCTGCAGGGAACAGGCACAGCACAAAACACAACCCCACAGCAACCAGCAGTAAAAGTGCTGCAACCAACCAGCTCCAACCAACCAATCAACCTACCCCAACCAACCCACCCTAAACAAACAAACAACCTGAAACAACCTACCAACCCCAACCAACCAACCAGACCCAAGTAACCATTCCTGAACAACCAACCACTAACAATCAGCCCCAAATAAACAGCTGACCCCAAACAACCAATCAACTCCAATCAAGCAGCCTCAATCAACCAACCATCCCCAACCAACAAGCCCCAAACAACCAACTGGCCTCAAACAAAAAAAAAACAGCCCCAAACAACCAGCCTCAAACCACTGACCCCAAACAAAGATTCAACCCCTAACAACCAACCCCAAACAACCACACCCAATCAGTCCCGAACAACTGCCTCCAAACAAACAACCAGCCCCAAACAATCAGCCCTAGTTAACTGACTCCAAGCAACCAGTCCCAAACAAACAACCCCAAACAACTGGCCTCAGACAACAGGAAGAAATGGGAACACTTTTGGTTATCATTACGGGGTATTTACGAGGCAAACACCTGCAGAAGCCTGATAAAGGTGAAAGGGATCTGACCTCTGGCATCTCCCTGTGAAGCTGTTTTCCTATATCCTGGCTTACTGCTAAAGCCTGTAATACAGGAGATTGCAAACTGTAAACTAGCAACACAGCGTCTCTGAAAAAGTAAGTGCATTTAGCTTCTGATATTGATGTTTTATAATTAGATATAATACAGCAGATCATTTTCCTGCTCTTGATCAATGAAACCATGGTTGGTTTTTTGGGTTGGGCTTTTTTGCAGACACTGATTGCTGCCTAAACCAAATGGAGCGGTGCCTCGCTCAGTTCAGCAGGAACAAGCAGAGACAGGGATGTGCAAACACAGCAGCTATTTAGATTTACTATCCCTGAAATATAAACAGAATGTTTATTTCTGACCTTTTAAGTACTGATTCCAAATTTAATGAGGCACAATGAACGTTTCTCAGAGCCAGACTCCATGGCTGCTTAACACCACCAACCCTCTAATTATTACTGCAGCTTAAATAAAGGGCATTTGGTTCTGATGGACATTATTAAACGCTGAAGGAACTGAGTCCAGCCTCCATTTTCTCCTGATAAAATAAAAAGCATTGCAGAAAAAAAATCACTGAGAGAGTTCAGCCTTTAGCATCACCCCGCTCATCAGAAATGAGCAAAAGTATCAAAACGGATTGCATTACGGCGCTGCCATACCCACTAATCCGCTCTGAACTCCTGTCCCCTCCCCAAATAAGTACAGGCTTTCTCATTTTGGTCTGAAAATGGATCGAAGGCAGGAGGAAAGGAGCTGCAGTGATGTGATTTTGAAAAAGGGTATAGGATTAGAAACCCAGATTGAATCCTGAGAGCGGCGACACACAATGAAGCCATAATTACACTCCTGAAAGCCGCAAATAATATTACCCGCTTGAATTTGTCAACATATCAGAAATCTACAGCATCGTTATGGAGAGCAGAAAGGCAGTAATAAAACCCCTTCCATTCACATGGCACCTCCAGCATCAAAGCTCTCCAGCAGCCGCCATGCAGCCAGGAGCTGCCGTGGGCAGCCGCATGGCACCGCAGAACCCAACAAAAAGCACTGACCCTACAGCGAGCGTGTCTGGAGGGGAGGGCAGACAGGGTGCCAGCAGAATGCCCTTTGGGAAGGAGATCCCCCAAAAGCAAGGATTGGGGTCAATGCCCTCCACGGATGCTCTGCTGTGAGCTGGTACCCCAGGTAACCCACACACCTCTGAGCAGGCCTCTCCCATCACCTGTGCCTGCGAGTTGCAGCTCCCAGCGAGGGCTGCACCCCTCTTCAAGTAGTGCAAGAAACAATCTGGATCTAATCAGCAGCCCTGGGGTAATGGGGCATGACTTACAGATCCGTTAAAAAACCTTTCAGAACTGTCCTTTGCCTGCCTCCTTCCATTAGAAACGAAAACAAATATAACAGAGGAACCTTTTTTTTTTTTTTTCCAAATGTTCCCATTGCTGGAGCTAAATAAAACTCCTTGTCATTCACCTTCTGGAGTGGCAGGTCAGAGCGGTACCTTTCGCAGGGAACAGAAGAAATCACAGATTTGTCACTGCAGAAGGAAAACCAAAAAAAAATCACTGCAGCCGAGTTAAAAATACGGAAGGTGTCAGCCGCAGAGCAGCAGCACGGGGACGTGGAGGCAAACCCACTGCTCCCAGGGCTCTGTGACAGCATCACTGTCCCTGTGCCACTCGGTGCCCACGTCACCCATCTCCCACCCATCCCAGTGGCAGGGGAACCCGCCCCACGTTAGGAACCAGCTGGTAAACACAGCCCGTGCGTTATTACAAAGATGCCAAAACCTTACTACTTCGTGTTCCTTCCAGTTAATGTACCATAGCCGAGGATGAATTGCTATTACAAGGAACTAAAAATAAAAATGTTTCAGAGGCCGTAATTGGCTTGTCTTGTTGGGCTTTTTAAGGAGCCAAAGTACCAGTTCCAGGCTATTAGCCCTAAGGTTGTTGAAGAATAGTGTAAAATATTTCTTCATTAAAACTATACCTTCTCCATAGACGTGTTTTTCTTTGGGATTTTTTTCCCTTTCCTTCTTCTTTTTTTTTTTTTTTTTACTCTTTTCTTTTTAAAAGATGTGTGTTATCAAATAAGCTTTAGTTAAAAGAGGGCTTTGAAAGCCCAGAGGTGATAAAAATAGACAAGGCTTTTTGCAGCAGGAGAACCAGCCAGAGCCTTCAGCCATGGATTCAGGTCATTTTCCTACAAAGTTTACATAATGTTCCTGAGTCACATCTGTCAGCTTGGGCCATTTTTAATAACTGGCATCAAATCCTCCAGGGAAGGAGTGAATGTGGGATGGGCACTGCTGGCATGGGATGGGAACTGCCGCCAGCATGGGATGGGGACCACTACCAGTGTGTGATGAGGACTGGTGCATGCAATGGGCAATGCTGGAATGAGATGGGAACTGCTGGCAAAGGATGGGGATGATCAACAGCATGGAATGGGAACAGCTGCTGCGGGATGGGGACTTCCACTAGGACAGGAAGGGAACTGTTGGCATGGGATGGGGACTGCTGGCACAGGGACAGCAAGCCCTAAGGGTGGCTGCTGACCCTCAGCTACCTGAGCCTGCTGTCTCCTAGCACCTGTATTTGCAGCTGGTGGCACTGCTAATTATAACCACAGCCTGAGAAACAACAGGAACGCAGAGCACTGCCTCCTTTCCTGGCAGCTCCCTCCCACAGAGTGGGATGTCAGGGATGCGGCATCATCCCCAGATGTGTTACTCAGGGGATGTCCCTGGGATGGAAATGACTTCTTTTCCCCTCACCTTTTGAGGCTCTTCAGTCCTATTAACCGCATTGGTTACCCCCATCACTCGGTATCAGCAGCGACAAATCCAAAATCATTTATTCAGCAAACACTTGTTTTGAAAGAAACAGATGCTGTGCATGAGCGAGGAGCAGGAGATCTGGCACCAGGCAGCCATCCCGATGAGGCACAAGCGAAACAGCAATAACTCACGGCCATTTCAATAGGTTTCAAACCCAGCATTAAGCCCTACCACTTCGAGCCTGCCCCGACGGCCGCTGGGTCACAGCACACCGTGCTGCCCTCTCCACCCACAAAAGCATTCATCAGCACAGAATTAAAACAAATAACAACAACAGTCGCAGTGATGATGCGGACAAACAGCATCAGCAAAGGGATTACCAGGAACCCTCGAGCCCCCTGGTTTTGGCACTTTCTCTTCCAAAGCACCAGATGTTTACAGCTTTGGTTTTGTGATTTGAAGGCTGCTGTTGAAAGAAGAATACATCTGCTAGGTACAATTGCTATTTTTTGATAGTGTCTAGGCAATACCTTGTTAAAAAGGGCAAAACAACAGTTATTAATTACCCTAATTAACCCAATTCATAAGACACATTTGTGTAGCTGTCATGACAACTGCTTTGACTAACTTGCCAAGAATAGCTTAGCTGTCCATTCAAATAAATCCCTGATAATTACTAGTCTAGTTTACTGGGCTTCTGTGATAATAATAATTAGTGCTACCGTACAAAAGGTCGCACTAAACAGTTTATGAATGATGCATTTCACACGGGGCTTACACGGCTCACGCGGCACCCAGGAGCTGCAGGTCCGCGTGGCGTGGGCAGCACCGGGGGGCAAAGCCACCACAAAGCCACCACAAAGCCACCACCATCCCAGGGAGCTGAAGCAGAGGACAGCTGTCAACCCGGAGGAAATCTACGAAATCGCCCCATTTAGAATATATTCTGATTAAAAGCCACATATGGTCCTCATTGTCCACTCATTGTTACCTATCACAGCAGACATCTGCACGTCAGCGGGGTCTTAATCTTTAAATATTGGCTGCTCCAGCACGCTCCTCCCACCTGAAGTTGGCATTGCTCCTACTGACAGCGATGCTGTCACCCCGGGATGAGCATCGCATCACCCTGCCCCACAAAGCGGGTCGTGGCTGCGGGCAGCGAGGCCAGGCGGGGGCTCCCGACATCGCTGTGGTGTGAAAAGCAAAGCAGCAGAAGTGACACCTCGCTTTGCAGAAAAGCTGTTCCCCCCCCAGCAGCTCCAAATTCAGTGTGGGTTTCATCGCGTTAACCCCAGAGCTGGCACACGGTAAGCCACGGTCTCCCGTCTGCCTTTGGGGGAGGATGCACTTCAGGTCCCAGAGGGGTTCAGATCCAGCTGGGTGTACTCATCACTCACAGCAAAACAAGAGCTGGGAAACAAGGGGCTTTGTTTGAGCATCGTGGAGAAGGTGCAGAAACCTGACGCCGAGCAGCAGCTTCCCCAAGCGGAGGCTGCAGCTTGGTTCAATATGTTAGTGCCTAATGAAGGCTTCCCCCATGTTCTGCAGGGTATCATCATTCTCCTTCTAATGAGCATGTGTTAATGGCATATTAATGCTGACAACAACCAAGTGCGGAGAACAAGAGTGGAACAGGTTGGATATTAAGAAAAACTTCTCCAAAAGAGCGGTCAGACTCTGGCACAGCTGCCCAGGGAGTGGTGGGGTCACCGTCCCTGGAGGTGCTCCAGATTGTGGGGATGTGGCACTGAGGGATGTGGTTATGGGCACGGTGTGGGTAGGTAGATAGTTGGATCAGATGATCTTTGAGGTCTTTTCTGACCATCATGATTCTACGGCTGTACAACAGATTTCAAAACTCTTCTTGTTTCAAGCACAGAGCTTCAGCCCAAGGTCCTATTTCCTCCCAAACCAGGGACACCTGCACAGCAAGGGAGGGGCAGGACAGGAGAACTGCCTGCAAACTGTAGGAGGAGCCTCTCCCAGGGCACACAGGTCTAGGCATAGTGCCTGAGCCATAAGCCACGTGGATTTGATTAGCAAATGCCCCCAGCAGCGGGTCCACAGCAGAGCATCCCACTGTGAATCTGAGCCTGGAAGCCGGGCAGGGAGCCGGCACGCTGGGTTTGCACGACGGTATTCACACAACATCAACGGATGGAAAAGAACACACACTCCAGGTGCTTCTTCTCCAGTCTGTCTCCTCCGTTTGTGCTCCTGTGGAAGAGCAATGTCCGTGCAGCCACAGCAGCCTGCTTATTTTCCAGCAGACCGCCCAGCGCACCTGAGAGCACGCACTGCTCCTACATCATCCGGGCACGGAGCCCTCAGGCCCTATACATCATCACAGGGCACAGACAGCTCCCAAAATACATCGGGGTCTGCGTGCTCGGAGCGCTGCAGGGGGAGGCTGGGAATTCTGCAGTCCTTACACTCCCGCGTGGCCGCACCAGCGCCGCGTTCAGATTGCCAGATCGATAATCGATGCCGCGATCAATAGCGGGGAATTTAGCTACATTATAAAAACAGTAAAATCAGCCAATAGTGAGAAATGACTATTGAGCCCTGTGTTTTCTGTACTCACTTAGCCTAATAATGGTGAATGATATTATCCAAGTGCATTATTCAGCAATAAAAACACAGAATTATTTGATCTCTTTCTAACCTTTATGATTCTAAGCACTCCTTTTGACCCAGATTGAATGAGGCAACATCTGCAGAGCCTTTCACAAAATTGTACTCCGCGTGCGCCATTGTAGGTCCGCCGCCAAAGATAAATGTTATTATTTTAAAACCATCATCCTACTAATAGATGAGCGCACGCACTGCATTAGCACAGCCTGCAGATCTCTCGCGTTGGTGAGAAAATGCCAGAGGGTTTTTGCTTAATGGAATTTTACATACCTGACTTAGTATGGGTTAATGCAATCCACCAACACAGGAATTTTAAAACCTGCCCTGTGGCATACACCTGCCGTTACAAAAGATGGTGTAATCCGACAAGCTCACATCCCCGAGAGGGCTGCGCAGCGCTCACCTCCAGGTCTCCAACAGGACGTGGAGACAAAGAGCTCAACCACACAGCCCCAGAGCTCTGCTGGGGTCACCCCAGCGTGCCCAGCATCACCACCAGGGCACTCCAGCTGACACGGCCATCACTTCACCCCAGAACTGCTCAGAAAGCCACACTGGGACACCACAGCCTTGACCCTACAGCCCCTTCTCCATTAAACCTCCCATCACTGCAACACATGCTGCCCAGACAGAAACATCCCAAAACACATCTGGAACCACCCACGGGCTCAGTGTCACTTTGCTGGATGCTGGGGATGCTCCCAAGGATGGCGAGAGGGACCCCGGGTTGGGGTCTGTGCTTTGTGCCACACACCCGCTTGCTGCCTATGCTAAGCACGCTCTAATTTAAATTATAATTACTCTTATAGGTACACAGATTACAACTATTTATGCTACAAATAAGACCATCCTGTATTTTAATTAACAGAAAATGATTGGAACTCAACTGTAGCCTCTGCTGGGAACAATATCTGATCATTTATTTAAGCGAGGCTGTGCACAGCCCCATATACAACCTGGCCGGGCAGCAGGAGCGGGCACAGCTGCTGGCACTGTTATGTATTTATATTTACATATGTATCTACGTATAAAACTCAGAGGGCAGCGGCAATACCTCCAGGAAAAGGCAGGCAGGAAGAAAGGGAGGGCCAGAGGACAGAAAAGCACTTTTGCAATTGGGATGCTCCATTCTATTCAAAACACTCTGTCCCAAAGCAATGCTGGCAATGTGATACGCCAGGGACCAGGACTCAACTCTAGCTCTCAACAACCTTCTACCCTTCAGCTCTGGAAGGGCAAAGCAGGGAAAGGGGGCATGTGTTTGGCCCTCAATATTCCTTTGCATGCAGGTGCTTTATGCAAAACAAATTACAGCAGGAAGCCACAGGGATCACGTTCAATACAACAAGAGCTAATTTGGAAATTACTATACAAAAGTCTATACGTAGTGTGCAAGACCATCCTATGGACATCATTCTTAAAAAGCTTACAGTAAATCTTTCCTAATTTAAGGGAAAAGGCCTTATCTACTATGTGTAAATACACTCATGGGAGGTTTTTTTTTTTTGTAGGCTCGACAAGTAAGAATTATACATCAAATCCAAAATTCCTAGGAGCAAAGCAAGACGGGCTGCTGTACTTTTGGTAAAAGCAAACTATAGATCCCCAGCAAAGAGTATGAAAATGAATTATATATATATATCTTTTTATCACAGAATCGTGATCGGGGTTGGAAGGAACCCCTATATATATATAATCATATAATTTCCTGATTTGGAAGGGACACATAAGGATCATCAAGTCCAACCCCTGGCTCTACACAGGACCATCCAAAAATCAGACCATAGGACTGTGTGTATATAATCATTTACATAACTGCATACAATATATGACCCTATACACTTCACGTTCTTATATAAATACATATAAATTCATATACTACTATAGGTACATTGGACCCAGACAATCCTTAAAGTCCTCTCCAACTCAAGCCATTCTGTGACAGTGTATAGCAAGCATATGGTACGTTACATAGTACATATAATGTAAAGCCCATAAGATGCTATACATAACGATGCAATCATTTCCATTCCCAGCACTCTACAGGTACCTGAGAAGAGGAGGGTGGTTTCCCCACACAGCTGCCAGCACCATAGCATGCCCTGGGTCCCATTTCCCCACGGATCCCAGCAGCAAATGTCCCTGGTGCCCATGGTGCCCCCACAGCACCATTACAGGAGCTGTCCCATGCTGATCCCAACACCCGCCTGGCGAGGGGACAGAGCAGTGGGGCAGAGCCACTGCTCACCATCAATGGGAGCTGGAGCACTTATCCCTGTCTCACGGCATTCAAATAAACTTTCCAAACCAGACAGCTCGAAGCGATCACATTACAAGATGTACAGTTGTGTTCAGCTGACCTCAGAACGGAACAGACCTCAGAACAGAACATACATCCCTAATATTGTCCCCCAGTGACAGTAGAGCATCCGACGACACAACACTGCATAGGAACAACCCCTCCCCGGTGCCACCACCAGCCTCCAAGCACCCACAGGGACACGGTATGGAAAGCACGAGTGCCACCAGCCACCCCGCACCACCAGCAACGTTCTGCAGAGCCATCCTGCAGCTCCTGGGCAGAACCCATGCAGATCCTGGCCACCTCCAGCAGCAGAGAGGGGCAGCAGAGCCGGCAGCCCGCGGAGCAGCCAGGCTGCCATTAGCTGCCAGACGGAGATGCTCACGCGCGAGAAGGCGGCGGTGCTAATTAGAGACGTGACCCGTGCCTGCACATCTCGGTGCAGCGCGGAGAGAAAAAAAGCGCTGAGTTACAGTGACCTCCCAAGGAGAAAACAAGACTGGCAACACTTTCTGCGAAGGCACTCTTCCGACTAGTTGAACATCATTGCTGATAATGCTTTAATTATTATCTCTGCTTAAAATAAGCCTTATTTCAACAGTCTGGCATGTCTCAGCGCTGCAAACTTTCTCCGGCTTGGAAATTATCTCCTTTTTTTTTCCTGCTCTATACACAGTATTACTGAGAAGCAAGCCAAATCCCTTCCAATTATGTATCATGACGTTTCCCCAGTGTTACAGTAAAGCAAGGCCCTTCACTCCTAAATGGCACGGTTTATAACAAATTGTCTGTTATACCAGACAGAAACTGATTTCCTCAAACCGAGCATATTAAAGTGAGTACATTCATTCTGGTTGTAACACACAAAATGTGATTATAACAGACACATTTGGGGCTTTTTAAGGCTAGCGGAGAAGAGGAGGATAAGCTGGAGGGGAAGAAAGAATTGACAAGTAGAGAAATGACAGAGAAAGAGGAACAGCCACGCTCATTTCCTCCCTTACAAAACAAAAACCTTTGTGTGTTGTAGAAATGTGCTTTCGTTAACACCGCGAGATAGCCAGAGCAGAAAGTGCCTGTGCTGCCTGAAATGAAAATTGCTCCATTGTGCTTAGAAAACCATTTCCTATGGCTAGCAGAGCGCTTTCCAGGTAGTAAAAAGCCTATCTGAAACCACCGGGGCCTTATCCCACAACTGTTGCTCGCTCCAATAATCCCCACTGCTGTGGGGAGCCCGAGTGAAATCAGTGTGAGTGAGGATTATGTCGGAGTGTGGCAAGGAGGGGACTAGGGCAGGATGACCACTGACGCAGCCGTTCCTCATCCTACCCCTGGCACTGGGGTGCTCGTGATGGTGCCACTGGACACTGACCTTAAGGAGCCAACGACTGCTCTGTGGTGACCTGCTCCATCAGAGCAGCATTGGGCCAAGTGTTACCCAGTCCAGGGGCGATGTCCCACCCGTGGGGTGGCATTTCCCAAAGCCATGTCCCTCGGAACAATGCGGGGTGCCTGATGGCTGTGGGAACACAGGCACAGCCACCGCACGCGCGCGATATTCTTTTAAAGCCAAAATTCGGGCATGCAAGTGTTACCCAAGGGTGGATGCTCTGCATGCAAATCGTGTCCCAGCGATCCTAAAACACTCTGCATTCAGACTGGTTTCCACACCGCCCCAATGCAACGTGCATTTTTATCGAGGAAGCTGCCTAATGGTTCCTATTACTGTAGGTTCCTCACCTCCCAGCACAACGCCCAACAACCTGCACGTACCACCCGACCACGCACCCGCTGGGCTCCCAGCCGCCGTCCCCACACTCAGCAAGCAACAAAGCCCTGGGCTCCAGCGCTGACTGCCAGTGCCCTCCCCACTCCCTGCTGCAAACCGAGCCCAGGGCAGATGGGAACACTTAGTGCCACTACCACACCACGCACAGCCCAGCGGAGGAACCCCATTAGCACCAGCACAACTGCAGCCTCACACATCCCAGTCCTGTTGGAGTCAATGAGCCCTGCACTGCAGCCCAGCAGCACGGCACCGCGCACTGCTCCCGCTCAGAAGCAACCACTCACCACCAGCACGAGCATCATATGCTGAGTGACACTGCAGCGACGTGTTTACCTCCGTGCTTTATCTCTCATCGAGCAGCGCGCTGCCTTCCGTCGGGAGGAGAAGTGACTCCGAGGTGGAGCGTCAGCGCTATCTCCGTGACACTGACACCTATTAAAGGCTCCCGGGGGACGCAGCGGCCGCCTCGTCACTGCAGGCACCGCCGGACGGCCCCGCCACGTGCCCCCAGAGTGCTGAGGGGAGAGCTCATCACTCCGGGAACACCGCACTCAGGCCGGGTTTGTGCTTGCTCCATCAGCCTCACCTGGAGGTGTAGTGACAGCAATCTGCACGGGGGTGTAATTAGAGCCTGCAGCAATCGCTGGCAAAATGACAGACCGCGGTGGGTACGTGGCAGCAACATTCTGTGCAAGGAGTGGGATTTGGGCAGTGGGATTGCAGGAAGGGGCTGGAGAAGGGCACGTGATTGGGGGGCACCTGAGCAGAAGCTGGGGAGCCTCTGCAGGCAGCACCTGGCACGGGGTGATGCACAACAACCTGACAAGGAGGTGATGCACAACAACTTGAAATGCTGAAGATGCACAGCATGACACAGGTGCAATGTACAGCCTGGCACAGGGATGATGCATAACCTGAAATAAGGAAGATACATGCCCTGACATGGTGGTGGTGCACAACCTGGCACGGAGGCTATGGACAACAATCTCACTTGGTGGTGCACAACAACCTGGCATGGGGGGCGGTAACACAACGGCCCCATCTCCCTTCCACGCAGTGTTCTGCAGTCACTGTGTGAGGCAGACAGGAGGTGGCTGTGGACACTGTTGGCTCCCAACACTGCTCCAGCACCAGGCAGCCACTCAGTGCTCAGGGGGCACCTGGGTTTGTGGGAGTAGGTTGCACCCACCAACACCAGTGGGATAATTGCTCTTGCAACAGCTGGAAACCGCGTGGGGCTCACTTCCAAAAAATAAAAACAAACATTCCTACCATGAAACAAACATCCAAGCAGCCTCCGGTTGGGATTTCTCTGACCCTGCACCTTCTGTGCTGCAACATCCCCGGGGAGGGAGCCCATGGCCCCACAGGAGGCAGCTCCACACTCACCCATGGCCAGGGAACTCTTCTGGGGCATGATGGGGCCCCATGAGAGCACCCAGTGTGAGGGAGCCGGGCTCTGAGCAGGGCTGGGAGCCTCCACTGCCCGCTCCTGGAGCTGCTGACACTGCAGGGTAGCAAAGCATGGTGCTTCTCACCAGAAACAAATTCATTTCTTCAGGCCACGTACCAGCACTTAGCAATGCATCCTGTCTCACAGGGGTTAGGGAGAAGGAAAGGCAAGGTTCTAGGACTTGCAACCACAAACACAGGTTCTACGCTCAGGTTCTAAAACACCAAGGGTCAGGGTGTGCTTCACCACCACAAATCACTGAGGTTGGAAAAAGCACTCAGATCATCTAGTCCAACCCCAACCCACCCCACCATGCCCAAAGCCACATCCCTCAGCACCAAATCTCCACAGTTCTGAAACACCTCCAGGGATGGGGGACTTCACCACCTCCCTGAGCAGCCTGTGCCAGCACACCACTGCTCTTTCTGATAAATCATACACGACTGGGCCCACCAGTACCAAGTGTTTCCAGAAGTCCTGCTGTCTCACAGCAGGCCAGGCTCTGTTCTCCACAGCACAAGTCTGAATCTGAATCAGCTCCACAGTCTCCAGGAGCATCGCTTTGCATTTACACCAGCACCGCAAGCGCACAACAGCACTAACCATAAATATTTCAGGTGCTTTTTCAGCTTTGTTATTCCGTTCAAAGCAGGGAAACATGACAAACCTTTGATTGTTTTGCTTAATACTAAACAATAATTCAAAGAGAGACAAACAAGCAACATTAAACGACGCCTGTGATGTATGGGAAAGCCAATGAATTAGAAGAACCTGATGAGGACACCTTCAGTGGGTACCACCTGTTGGCAGCACACCGACACATGCTGCATCCCCAGTGGGATGCGGGATGAGCGACAGCCCCCAGAAAGGCTTTAAGGACCTCGTGAAAACTCCTGTCAATCCAACCAACAGCTCTTCCTTTGAGTCAACACGCTCAAAGTCCACTTACAAAACACACAGAGCCATGCCATGCCACATCAGCATCCCCCAGCTGATGGGGAGAAACACCCACCTGTGAACACGTGCCACGACCACACAGAACCCAAAAGAAGCAGCTCATTGTTGCCCAGCTCTCCCAACAGAGATGGAGGTGAGCACCCAGCCAAGCCCCTGCTCCCTGCCCACCATCCAGCACACAGAACCACCAACACATCGGCTCAGCTCGGCGGCACGACAGCGGTCCCAGGCACGAACTCACCTCGGGCAGCGGCATCCCGTTGATGATGAGGTCGGGCTGCTGTGGGCTCTGCCCCGTGAAGGTGTGGTGGTAGATGTGGTTGGAGCCGGCGTTGCGGCTGTTCTGGCTCTCCACGTTGAGAAAGGTGCTGTCGGAGCGGCGGCAGCCCAGCGGCAGGGTCTGCTGGTGGTAGTCGAAGTAGTTGAGGGACGAGGTGAGGGAGGAGCAGCTCACAACGTTCATTTTATCCGTCTCCTCCACGTCACGCGGAACCAGGCGGATATCGTTCTTGCTGATTTTCTTCTTCTTGCTTGATTTCTTCTGATGCCCGTAGGAGTATTCTGCGATTCTGGGGGAGGGAAGAAAATGGAAGAGCTGAGAGCACCCCGAACTCTGCCCCTGGAAGGAGCACTGGGAGAGCTGGCGAGCTCGGCCCCATCTCCACGCAGGATTCAGTCACGTGCACTACGTCACGTTTGGGCTCTTGCGGCACAGAACAGTCTGGAACCGATTTTCCTAGTGTAACGTTTTCGGGTCAGACAAGCAAAGTGAAAGGGAAATGCCCCTGCTTTTACCTAGCGTTTCTAATTGCTGATATTTAGTGACTGGGAGTAAAGTCCAGGCTGCAGAAGTGAAAAATGGAGATGTTAAAATCCATGAACTGAAAAGGGTATCTGCATTCATTTCCATGCGTAATAAGGATTTTAAAAGTGATTTAATTTGGTCCCCATACTGAAAATTCAAAATGAATAGTGGATTTTTTCCCAGTTCATTTTCTACAGCAGTAAATAAAGCAGACCCAGAAGCAGCCCTGGCTGGCAAGCTCTGTTCCTCGCACTCCAAAGGCCGTTTGTTTATTAGCGCTCTATCCAGAGCGCTCGTATTTTGGCTTTCTCCTGGTAATACCTGATCGCTGCAATCCCTCCTCCAGCCATGCCTTATTCCTCACTCGTCCCCTGACACACACACACCCTTCTGCTGGGAAAGGCTTTCGTCTTCCTGAAATCGGAGAACAACAACTGTGTTTTGCAAAGAGAAATGATCCTTCCTGACCTTTTTATTTTTATTTTTAACTGCAAGCTTGCTTTGCACTGCCTTTCTTCCCTGATTTTGCTTCTCACCTGCCAAGAGAATCAGCTGATGGAGTGCCTTGTTCACCTTCTACATAACACTGGGAGGGGTGTGTGGGGGGGCAGAAGTTACCATAAAGCAGCAATGAGAACGTAATGAAGGAACAGCACTGCACCTCGTGCTAACTGCAGGCTGAGCTCGGGGTGCTGGGGCTGCTCCCTCCAGCACAGCCCCCCTGGGGCACCAGGATGCACTACACCTGAACACCACGAGCTTGCCCCTCTGCTTATAACGTGCATCGCAGAAAAAGAAGAAAACCCAACAGCTCCACAGCTGCAACAGAAGTCATAGGATGAATGGATAATACAGTTTACCCAGAAAGGCAAATATTGGGCAAACACTCTCGTTCCGGAAAGCTAATTGCCTGAGCGTGAAACTGCCACCAAGCCGAAGAGCTCTCCCGTATAACCTTATGTGCCTCATAAATTCACACGTTTTATGAAGCCTCTCCACCAGATGTTGCGAGGAACCTCTGAAATAAAGCAACAGAAACCCAAGCACGAGCAGGGCCGGGGCGATGCATGGTCCCTCTCCCTCTGCAGCTGACTCCTGCTGCTCAGAGTGCTCCGATCGCAGCCCGCTCCTTCCCCTGAGCACGGCAATAAATCAGAGCAAGGCAGGGATTGCTGTTGTGCCAACAATCTATACGCTGCCGAGTCGCCTAACAACGCTTGATGAAGCTTTAATTGTTTTGTTTACCTAAATGTTTAAGTTTGGCAACGTGAGATTCCGGCTATTTCCCGCAGGCATTCATTTTGTTGTCCTTTCTCTATTGACCAATTATTTAATTAAAGTGCACTTCATTAATCCCCGAGCCGTCACAGCAAACCCAGAGCCCATGCACACGCGTGGAGCTGCGAGGGGCACCACGACTTGATTTTTATACGTTCGGACCCTATTTGTGTTTAATGGGCCGAACTGGCAAGAAATCTGCTGTATGAGCTCCCCGTAACACAGCATAGAGCCAGCTTTATTTGCAGATGATTTTTTTTCCCCCCCCATCGTGCAGAAAGGCTGATAAACGCACTTCATGCTGCGAAAACGGGGAGTAAAAAATCAAACTCTTCACCAGTATTTCTGCAGAAATAAAACTTTGAGGACCACGCATCCACCCCTCCCCCCACCCCGCTCCCCCTCCCGAATGGCCACAGGCAATGCCAGGTTTCAAAGGTAGAGCAAAATTAATTTCCATTCCTCCCATCTGAAATGACTCAGTGCTGAAGGAATGGAGAAGTCATGGCTATTTCACTAGTAACAGGATTAAACCATTTATGAGGCATTGCAGCTGCTCTTTTATGGCATCTGATTGATATTCATGTGTGGTTAGCATTTGTCTACTAACTTGTGTAACACAGAGAATAGTAAAAGAGAGACAATAATCGCGGGGCTGTTACATATTCAGGGGCTCGGTTCCACATCTTCCCCTTTCAGCGGGCGCTGACCTGCCCTCCTGCGCTTCGGACCGTTCAGCCCGGGCAAAAGAATGCAGAGCTGCCAAAAAAATAATAGCGAGAGCCCCCTCTCGCAGCCGAGGCAGCCCCGTCACTTCCATCCGTCTGCGGGGACTGGAAGCTCCGGGGAGCGTTTATCCGCTCGGCCCCATTGTCGTCCGTGGTGGATCCGCATCCACGCCGCGGGCGCACAACGGCTCTCGGAGGGAAGGAAGGGCCCGCGCTCCCCGCGCTCTCCGCCGCTGTGGGCACCGCCGGCATGCCGCTCTGTGGTCCCGCGGCAGCCGGGTGCGGAGGTGGATGTGACCCCTCGGCACTTCTGCTCGAAGCAGAAGCCGACACCCGCTGCAACAGATTGGCAAAATGCACAACGATGCCAGCCCGCACCTCGGCGTGGGGATCGCTTCTTCCCACTGAGAAGTGCTCTAAAGCTCCTAAGGACATCTCAGAGACCTGCGGCTCCGCGCTGCTCCTAAAGCAAACCCCAGGCTTACAACAGCAAAAGGCAAAATAACTGTGCTCGTAGAAATCAAAGCAGCCCCTGGCCGGTACACAGAAATAAAGACGTTCTTTACCTGCAGTTATAGGTCCTGATTTCCTTGTTATCCCTTTTGCACTTTACTGCCACGAAGATCATGGTGACAAAAAGAATGGCCGCAATAGACCCCAGGGCAATAATGAAAATCAGGGAGAGGTTAACAGATCCTATGGACTCCTGGGCATCCAGGGCAGGGGACAGGTATATCAAAATCAAGGCAGAGGCCGAGAGCGATGTTTTTCCATGGTCGTGAGCCACCACGATCAGCTCGTAGGCTGCCTTGGCGTTCTCCCCAAAGGCTCTGGTGGTCCTTATTTCTCCATTGACCTGGTCTATCTCAAAAAATCCTCTGTCTCCTTCCACCATTTCATAGGAAAGCCTGCCATTTTCACCCTCGTCATAGTCATCTGCCTTGACCACTGTCACCAAGTAGCCAACCCCTGCGTTCCGGGGGATGTACACCTCCGCGGTCCCATTGACGAGCGGTGGGGCCGTGATCACCGGTGTGTTGTCGTTGACATCCAGGACGATCACCCTGACAGTGGCATTGCTCTGCAGAGAGGGATTGCCCCCGTCTTTCGCCAAGACTTTGAACTCAAAGGCTTTGGTCTGTTCATGATTGAAGGACCTCAAAGCATAGATATCTCCAGAGTTGGGGTTGATGGAGACGTAGGTGAAGACAGGCATGTCCCGGACTTGGGAGGGCACGATCTGGTAGGAGATGCTGCCATTAAGGCCCAGGTCAGGGTCTCTTGCTGACACTGAGAGGAGGTAGGCCCCTGGGGTGTTGTTCTCCTGCACAATGACCTGGTAGTAGGGCTTGGAAAAGTGAGGGTGGTTGTCATTCTCATCGGTGATCTTCACAGTGAAGGACTTGGTGGCCTGCAAGGAGGGAACGCCGTTGTCCTTGGCCTGGATGGTGAGGTTGTACTGATCCCTTTGCTCCCGGTCCAGCCGCCCATCCACCAGGATGGTGGAAAAGCTTTCATACTCCTGCAGCCGGAAGGGCACGTTGCCCAGCAGCTTGCACTGCACACGTCCGTTGGCTCCCGAGTCACGGTCCGAGACCCTCACCAGGGCAATGACGTACCCCGGAGGGGCATTCTCGCTCACCTCCACCAGCTCACTGTTGACGGAGAGAAGGTTGATGAGGGGAGGGTTGTCGTTGGCATCCTGCACGCTGATGGTCACTTTGCAGTGGGCAGGGATGGAGTTAGGTCCCAAGTCCTTGGCCTGCACATCCAACTCATATACATGTCCCTCCTCATAGTCGATGGCACCACTGACCGTGATGAGGCCGCTCTGGGGGTCGATCTGGAAGAGCTCTCGAGCCCGGTCAGAGATGTAGCTGTGGAAGGAGTAGAGCACCTGCCCATTGGTGCCCTCGTCCGGGTCAGAGGCGTTGAGGCGGATGACTGGTGTGCCCGGTGGGGCATTTTCAGGCACGCTGACAGTGTAGGCCGGCTCCTCGAAGAGCGGGTTGTTGTCATTGGAGTCGATGACGCGGATGCTAAGCTCCACTGTGCCAAAGTTGGGCGGGTCACCGCCATCCAGCGCTGTGATCACGTAACTGTAGTGGGACTGGGTCTCACGGTCCAGGCTCTTCTCCACCACCAGCTCAGCAAAGCGAGACCCATCTCCCCGTGTCTTGGTCTCCAGCCCAAAGAGATCGTTGGGGGTGATCTGATAACTCTGCACTCCAAAGCTGCCTGAGTCCGGGTCGTAGGCACTCTCCAGTGGGACGCGGGTGCCGGGGCTGGCGGTCTCTGAGATCTCCAGCTCGATTTGGTCAGTGGGGAAGCTGGGTGCGTTGTCGTTGAGGTCCTTGATCTCCAGCTTGATCACGCAGATCTCCATGGAGCTGGACATCACCTCCAGCGAGATGACGCACTTGGGGCTCTGCCGGCACAGCAGATCCCGGTCGATCTTTTGCTTAGTGACCAGCAGCCCAGACCCGGGGTTGATGTCCACCAGGTGGGGGGCCGAGTTGGACACCACTCGGAAGGCGGTGGGTTGCCGGGGGTCTATCACGAAGCCGGCGTCCCGCGCGTCCTTGGCGACGTTGGCGATCACGGTGCCGGCCCGCTGCTCCTCCTCCACCGAGTACTTGAGGTTGACGAGGGCGCCGGCGCCGGCCCAAAGCAAGGCGGCCCCCAGCAGCGCCGGGAGAGCCCCCATCGCCGCACCCGCCCCCTCCGGCCGCCGCGTCGCGCCCCGACGGCCGCTCGCCTCAGGGGCCGCCCGTCCGCATGCGGGCAGCGCCCGGCGGAGCGCACCGGCGGCGGCGGCGGCGGCGGCGGGCGGGAGCGGGCACCGGAGCCGCGGTCCCCCCGCGTCCGCGCCAACGCAGCCCGCTCAGCAGCTCGGAGCCGGCGCTGCAGAAGATGGCTCGGGCATGGCGAGAGGGAGCGGGAAGTGGAAGCGGAGCCGGTGCCGAGCCGGTGCCGAGCCGCGCCGAGCCTGAACCCGCTCCCGCCGGCGCTCGCTGCGGCGGCCGCACGCCACTGCCCGCAGTCCGGAGCGCCGGCGGGCGGCGCGGGGGCGGGCGGCGCGGGGGCGGGCAACCGAGCGTCGCGTCCAATGGGAGACAGGGGGCGGGGCGGGCGCGGCTCTCCTCCACCAATGGGAGCTCGGCGAGCCGCGTCGCCGACCGAGGGGCGGGGCCGGGGCGGGGCCCGCGGAGCGGCGCGGGTCGGGGCGGAGCGGCGCGGGTCGGAGCGGTGCCGGCAGAGCGCCGTCCCGGTCCGCGCGGTGCTCCGCTCCACTGCGGGCGCTCTGCGGAGCGACGGCACCGTGGGAAGCCCGGTGGGGTTTTCCCCGCGGCTCCCGCGCGGGCAGCGCGCCCAGCTCGCTGCTAATTAATTCCCTGGGAAAGGCGGATTGCCGCTGCCCGGCGCTGCCTTTTTTCGCTTAGGAAAAACGAACCGTTCAACGCCATTGAACGCTCCGTACCTCGGGTCGCCGAGCGGGCACGCAGGTGCACGGCACTGTGATCACAGAGCGCGGGGAAGCCGCCGTGCCCCGGGCGCTGGGCGGTTTCTTACCCCCCTCCCCCCCCCCCCCACCCCGGCCTCACCCCGGCCGCGGGCAGCGGCGCGGCACCCGGCCCTGGCGGGCGCTGCTCCGGAACTTTTAGCAGCTAACTTTCAGCCAAGCGGAATCCCGGAGGGTTTAAAATACCAACGATAAAAAAAGGGCCGGGTGTTGGCGCTTCCCTGCGGCGAACCGCCCCGGGAAGCCGCGGGTCGATAGCGGCCAGGCGGCGCCGGGGCGGGCGCGGGGACGGAGCGCTGGGGCCGTCGGAGCGGCGGAGGGAGCGGGCTCGGCCCCCGGGGCAGCGCGGAGCGGACGCGCCGTCGGGGCCCGCGCGGCTTCGCAGGCACAATGGCGCCACCTTGCGGGCGCCGCGGGTACAGCAGCAGCCGCGCTGGGGTCAGCAGCCCGGGACGGCGGAGCGTCGTCCCCAGGGGGATGCTCTTCTGGGGACAGCATCCCCGGGGATGCTCCTTTGGGGACACCCGCCCTGGGGATCCCATCCTTGGGGACGTCTCACCTCGGGTGGCCGTGGGTGTGGGTGGGACTCGTGCTCCCGCCGCGTGTCCTATGGGATTCCCGCACCTGGCGCCGCTGCCCCGGGGAGGGGATGCAGCAGGTGGGAATGGGGCGGGTGGGGACACCTCTGCTGCCGCGCTCCTGTCGGCTTGCTCTGAAAAATTGATTCTGATGGCTTGAACTGTGTGCCACGAGGATGGAAAAGCCGGCTGAAGGCTCATAAACAAAGGGTAATTAGAAACAGGGGGAGGTGTTGATGGGGTACTGCAGGGATCTAGGTTAGGTCTGCTCTCATTTAATACCCTCATTAATGACCTGGAAAGAGGGAGTAAACTGCGCATTAATGAATTTGGCAGATGATGCTATGCTGGGAGGTGCTGCGAGCTCCAGCAAGCGTGGAAAATTAACACGAAAGGGCCCAGCGAGATTGGAAACATGGACAGGAAACAGCAAAATGAGGTGGGCATGAGCACTAGGCAATGCCTGGGGGGAGGAGGGGTACAGCTGGGGGGGATGAGGATGCCGAGACCCCGCAGGTGAGGTGGGTGTGGAGCTGCCTCTGGCAACAGGTTGTAGGGCGTGATCAAAGGCACAGACTGACCAAATTCAGAAAGAAGATTAAAAGGTTCAATTACAAATATTGCTTGGGTAAGAGCTGTCGGTCAGGGGGCAGACAGAGCCTTACAGGTGTGGTTGGTGTAAACAGAGAGGGAGGGAAGGAATTATTTAACGTGGGACAAGGGGCATCACCAGGAGGGATGACGGGAAATGAAGAAATGGAGCATTTAGGTGGAATGTCACAGGGGGAAAAAAAATCCCCCCTGCAGACAGTGGGAATTATGAGACTGTGATGTAGATTCCTGGAGGGAGAAAGTTGTACAAAGGAGATATGTAAAGCAGAGAGAATCAGGTGAGCACGAAGGGGACGTGAGGAGGAGCAGGGGCTGAGCAGGGACCCACCTCCTTTTCCAGCTCTTTTTCTGCTGAAATATTTCCTCCTCAAGTCTGAGAGTGTTATTTATTGCATACATGTCTTTCTGCTGCTGCGATAAAGGAGATCGCTGTTGTGAAGGAGGCACCAGGCAGGCGGGCAAAGGCTCTGAGATCTGAAAAAAATTCTCGTCGGTTTGGTCATGAAGAGGAGCAGGGGGTGGGCGCAGCGATGGGCTCACGTCTGGGCGACTGCTGACCCCACTCCACATCCCCTGCCCCGTGAGAGGGCCGAGTGCTGCCACCGACGTGGATTAATGGCTGTGGTATCAGCGCAGATGGATGGCCAGGGTGAGGAGAAAACATCGCGTCCCAGGGAACTCAAGCAGGCACATTAATAAAGATGCCACGCGTTGGCTTGGAAATCTGAATGCTTCACTCCGCTCCTTGCAACACAATGAGCACACAATGAGCACACCCGAAGCCCAGCACTCCCGCCATGCCGTGACCCTGCAGGGGACGGCTGGCACAGTGCTGCCTGCCCCATCCACTCCCGTTGCCCCTCTTTGGCCGGACCCCATGCAAAGTGCCCCCCATGTGCGGGTCGAGGCTGAGCCCCCAGCAGCTGGCAGGGCTCTGGGGCCATCCCTGCTGGTACCTGGCACCAAAGGTGGTGCTGCTGCTCCTGCCCACGCTATACAACAAGGAAAGCTGTAATTAAAGCACACAGCGCAGCTCACAGCCCTTTATCTGAGCGCTAATGCGAATGACACCTTCCCAGCCCAGCGCTCAGTGCTGTCTCTCTTATACCCACAAGAAGTAAATCTTGGGGTTTGAGCCATGGGTATTCGAAGCTGTGGTGTCAGCTGCCAGCTGGGGCTTTGTTAACACTACCACGGCTGGAAGGAGGAGGGCACGCGTGGGGAGAGGCTGTGGGGAGACCCCGCACACGAAACACTTGACGATGTCAACATTCATTTGAAACATCAAAGAGAAAACTTCATCTGTTTAATTTTTTATTTTTTTTTTCAGAGCCGCCCTTTTAATTCCACAGGTAACGTTTGTGAAGTGTTGTTTTTCTCCTTTCAGCTGCTCAGAGGAGGAAAATAAATGATGTAGGTTTATTTTTTTCCTTTCTTTGCTTATCCAGTTCTGCAGAACTTGAAAGCTTTTCAGCGCATCCGGGTGTCAGCGTTACGGTGTAGGTCTGTGCTTTTTTCCCCTAGCAATGTTTCTAATATCACAGCCAACGAGAAGAAACTGCAGCAGAGAGAGATGAAATGGAGAAATGGGAAAACTCAGAGCAAAGCACCTCGGCCATTGAACCAGCAGAGCTGCGGGGAGAGGTGACGGTGCCAAAGGGCGATGGCACCGCTCTGGGGGATTCGATCCGCTCCTATCGCTCGATGGTTTAATTCGCTTCCACCGATGCAGCATCTTTTATCAAAGATTACATAATGCTGAATAATCACGAAGCGCATCATGCAGAGCCAGACAGGCAGCTCTAATCTGATTTAGAGCCTATATTAAAAAAGTGGCAGGTGCAGGGCTGAGCTCTGCATTGGGGTCGGCCCAGGGGAAGCGCACCGGATCCCTCCCAGGTGCACAGCTCGCGGTGCAGAGCAGTGCTGGGGGTGCAGAGAGGCTCTGGTAGGGGGGGGGGAACAGCACAGCTGGGGGCAGTGCAGTGCTCAGGCCACACTGTGGCCTGGAGCTTCTTCCATTTGGGAAGATGAGGGCAGTTCTAGCACACAGAGCTGGCCCCGGGGTGGGGCTGAGCAGTGCCACCAGGCTGCTTGGCCACCCATCACCCCCTCATCCCTCCTGCCCCCCAGCATCACGGCACGGCAGCACACCTGTGGGAAGCGTGTGCTCCGGCTGGATATTTCCCCTGCAATCAATTGCAGCGTATAAACCCATCAGCCAGGATAACCTTGTGATCAAATGGCCAACAGAGAAAAGTGCTTAATATTATCCACTCCAGATAATGAGCTGCATTTCCAGCGCAGGCCCCAAACACACATCACCGCGCACTAAATGCCATGCAATTGCCTGAACAACAAGTTAAGCAAAGATTAAAAGCAAGGAGAGGAGAGGGAGGGGAGCAAAGCGAGCGCGATGACATTGCAGTCGGTGCCATCAGCACACAGCAGCGTGCTGCTGTGCAGCCCAGCCGTGAGTTGGACCCGAAAGGCCGGGGAACAGGACCCCCCAGAGAAGGGCATTGATGTGCAGAATGTGCTCAGAGCGGTGCTTCGTGCACTGCTCTGTGGCTGCTGCTCAGAGTGTAGCACGCTGCACAGCAGCTCCAGCAGCAGCAGCAGCCATTCTGCCTCTCAAAATTGTTGCAAATACAGTGAAATCCCTTATTCTGCGTTTTTTCTTGTCTCCCCTTTGTCCCAGCACACTCTGTAGTCTGCTGCTGACCCTGTGGGATGGGAAATAGACTGCGCTGCTCCTTTCTTCCAGCCAGAATTAGATACCTGGCACTGGTGGAGTGCTGACAGCTCCCAAATGTTCTCTTGCTTTTACCTGGAGGCAGTCCCAGTGACGGGCAGGAGGCAGTGCTGCTGGGACAGTGCCACAGCAGCACCCGGAGCCAAGGGGAGGCTTCAGGGACATGCTGTGTCCCCAGCTTTGGCACAGCAGTGCCACCAGCACCATCCCCATCCTTCCCAGCAGGGCACGGCCGGGTGCTGGCGGTGGCACCTGAGCCCATCCAACCCTTGAAAAACAAGGGGAAGAAGTTGGCTGCCTGCACCATCAGCCTCAAACATCACCTTCTGCTGATGCCAACATACCCTCCAATGTGAGGCTGAGGATGGAAGGGAGTCCAGCTGGGCCGCGAGATATATCGTTTGGATCGGGCTGGGAATTACTTATGCAGTGTTTTATTAACCGTAATGGATAGCTGTGCCTGGTAAAATGAGTAATCATCTTGTTCGAGGGTCTGCTCCTATATCACACAGTGTTACTGCTGGTGAGGAAAACTTTCCTCACTGTTCTGCTGGCCAAAACGTTTTCTGGAGGAAGAGATGCCCAGGACAAAAGAGCGCAAATCTGATAGGAAGAGGCTTTTTTTTTTTTTTCCTCTTTTAAAAGGAACAGGAGGTATTGCAGCAGGCACAGTCCTGCATCTCACAGCCCCTGACAGCACTCACAGCACCCGAACTCCACATCCAGCCCGGCCTCTGCCCAGGGACAGCGTTCTGCTGAGGTAAATGGGCCCTGCCTAATGGAAGGAAATAGAGGAAAAAGTAATTTACATCACGGCTATATTTATTCTGTACTCTGCTATTTTGTGATCATCTATAATTTTAATCTATTAACAGTAGGGGATGCATCTGTTCCCTGGGTTTGTCTTGTTTATAGGCGATGCGGTCGCCTATAGGGGACCATTCAGGGGCATTCGTGGAAAGAGTGTTTCCCCTAAAAACGAGGGGGGAGGCACACTGGGAGATGTGGCATCACACAGAGGAGCTGCACTTAAACACTCAGGAGCAGCAGCGTGCCACATGGGTGCCACTTGCACAAGGACAGGGCACCACAACAATCACTGCTGCCCCACGCAGAGAGCAGAGATGCGAGGGACAGGACAGAAATCCTCCTTCACCCCAGTGCACAGTGGGAGAAGCACATGGAAAGGAAAAAGCAGCATATAGCCTTGCTGCCCCTGCCCTGCACCACCGAAGCCAGCAGGACACTGCTGTCCCCCAGGGGGACAGCTCCTGCCTGTGTGTGTGGAATCGCGATGCTCTGGCTCGGATCTGGCAGTGCCTATCTGCAGAAATCACAGCCACCAGCAGCTCTGCCTGCAGGGTTGGCTGCTGCCAGCACGAATGTGTGGAGATTGTCATGGCTTAGGGCGCAAACCTGAGCTCCAGCAGCCGCCAGAGCTATTTTAGGTATTCCGCATGCTTGCAGCAAATGGTCTGTGGGATACGTTTAGCCCTCTTTCTGTTCGTTAATAAAGTTCAAACATACTTTCATTTTTTATTTTTCCTTCCTGTTTGCACAGTATTTGAGATTGCAGAGGGGTGCTTTAATGGGGCTGTTCTGGTACAGGGACTCGCAGCAGCCACGGACATCGCTCGGCCCCACTGCGGCCCCAGCGCTCGGTGGGATGGAACCTGGCAGGGCGTCAGGCTCCGAGCCCTCCTCTTTCTGCAAGCTTTTCTGCAAGCAGGCTTTTCTCCAGATGCAGAAGCGCTTGCTGAGAGCAATTTAAAAGGGTTTGCAAACACCAGCATGGTTCTTATTGAAACAAATATCCACCAATCTGCACTGTGCTCAGAGAGCATGAGCTCCAAGAAAAAAAATAATCCCATCTCCGCAGCTGCTCGGGACACGGTGCCATGGCACTGGGCTGCACTGCCACATCCCCCACTTTGGGGTCAGGAGGACTGTGGGTGCTCCCCACCTTCGCCAGGACTGCACAGCCCGGATTTGGGCATTACACATACGTCGCACAGGCGTGGTTATTTCAGGAGCCGCATGGTGATGGATAGCTCGATGCAAGGAAAGGCCATTACACACTATAAAAAGCTGCAGTCTTCCTGCTTGCTCTGTGCTCTGTGACAAACCATCTGCTTTGCCCGCACCTCCCTTTGTTTATCCTGCTCAGCTCAGCCGAAATTAAAATTGACAAAAGCAATTTCTCCCGATCAGGTCGGAGCGATAAGGAGAACTGCTGCCGTGCACCGCACTGCCATAGAAACCCGCACTGCGTCCTCCTCCTGAGGAGTGAGGTGCCCAACTGCAGGGCACCCTGTAATGCCCAATGGGGTCAGAGGGATGCTTGTGCTGTGAGCAGCCCTGTTTCCACAGCCCGTATCCCTGCAGAGCTGGGGCATGGGAAGCAGCACCTTCATCCCCCTGCCTCCAATCCCAGCACGCATTAACAGCATGAGGCCTCTTTTCTCCAAGGTGCAGGAGCAGCTGCTTGAGTCTCCACTGAATTAAGCTAAGGACAGGTTTTATATTTTGAAGAGAGAGCTTTGGGGTCTGGTTTTTTTTCTTTATTTATATATATATCTATATACATATTAAAATAAAGACATCAGAAAAACATGAAGCTGTGAGACATGCCATTTTCCCTGTGCTGGTATAACTCAAGAATAGCTGAATAAAACTGCAGTACTTGCGCCTGCCAAATTCCCCAGTGGGCTGAGTAAAGGCTGGAGAAATTCCACCCAGAAGGTAATTGCTTTTTGTTCCTGAAGTTATTAGAGAGTTGCAAGAGAGCCCTGCAGCAGAAGCCCCTTGACTGGCACACGTGGGTACTGCTGCTTGCTCCCTTGGATGAGTTCAAGCCCACTGCCACAGGCTCCAGAGCTGATGTTTGTGAGCAATGTGGCAAAGTGAGGGGGCATGCAGTGCTCACTGATGGCAGTGGTGTAAGGTAAAAAAAAACACAGAGTGTTCCAGGTGGGCACAGGAGCCCATCTACACAGACTGCATCTCCTCCAGACATTCCCAGTTTCAACACAGACTTAGATAACAATGAAAAGCTTCTGAAACGGAGGTCTGACATAACCAAAAGCAAATCATAAAGGTTGGAAAAGATCGCTAAGATCATCTAGTCCAACTCCAACCCACCCCATAGCCACATCCCTCTGTGCCACATCTCCACAGTTCTGGAACATCTCCAGGGACAGTGACCCCAGCTCTGGATGCACTCAGTGTCCTTCTTGTAGTGGGATGCCCAACTCTGAGCACAGCACTGAGCTGAGTACAGAGGGATGATCACCTCCTGCCCCTTCTGGCTGCACTATTTATGACACAAGCCAGGATGACATTGGTCTTCTTGGCTACCTGGGCACACAACTGGCTCACGTTCAGCCAGCTGTCAGCTAACACCTCTAGTTCCTTCTCCTGCAGTCCAAGCCATGGGCTGCGAGCTTCTCCAGGAGAATACTGTGGGAAATATCAAAGTTCTTGCTAAAGTTTAGGTAGGCAACATCCCTGGCCAGACTTCAGCCTATCAGACCTCCTGGGACCCCCACCGCCCTGCAGGTAGAGAGGAACACTACAGCCGTGGGAAGGGGACATCAGTCACTAATGAGCAGTGATCAATCACCGTGCCCAGCTCGATCACGTTACACATCACAGAGCAGATAACACAGATAAGCCCCTTCACGGCGAGTAGGAGTCAGCGTCATGACACGGAGACATTGATCGAGCTCCTCTGGATTTGCACAGGATATGTTACATCAGAATCTGGATCTGCTCCTGGGTTTGCCCAGGATCAGTGAGATTAGATCTGGATCAATTCCGGGCTTAGCGGGGCTGAGCAAGATTACAGCACAGCTCAGCCTCCACATCGATCGCACAACTTGTCGCTCCCACGCCCCAGAGGGAAATCCCCAGTGATGGGGGGGTGATCTCAGCCCCACTCCTCACACTGCTGTCATTGGACATGTCGCTTGCATGGTGTGACGCTGCCATCTGAATGTGGCAGCACAGCCTTCCGCACGTGTAAATGAAAACACATGTACCCCCGGATGTATACTCTGCATGGTATTTGAGCAGTTGGAGGGGAAGACTCAGCTGGCTCCCCGACTGTCTGCAGCCAACACGGTGACACAAGCCATGGCCACGTGGAGAAAGACTGTCCCATCCGCTGGGTGGGAGAGCTGCAGGGATCTCAGTGCCACTGCCAGCCTCCAGATGGGACCAGCAGCACAAGAGCTGTTTGTAAACTGGGGGAAAAGAGCATGCAGGAACCTGCACACAGGTCTGGGAGTGATGCTCAATGCCACTCACTCAATATCTGCTGGCATTGGCCACCAGAATATGACATTTTCGTGTCTGCACAGGGATGTGACTTCATCTAGACCTCGCTGAGTTTCCCTGAGACTTTGGAGGGTTTGATGATAATATCTGGTTGCTTTGGTGTGAGCTGCTGTATCATTATTGCTGCCTGGAAGCATCCAGGGAACACGAGACATCACGAACCCTCCAGCACTGCACAGGGCAGAGCTCTGCTTCTCTCTGAATCCCACTCCTCCTCAGGGAGCTGAGCAAGAACCTCTGCAATATTGCAGCTGCATCAACACAGGTAGAGACGACCAAATTAATGAAATATCACTGCTCATAGGTGGAGCAGGGCAGGATATTGCCCTGACAATATCCTAGGCAGCTGTGTATCCCAGCCCTCCACCTCTGTCTTCTTGCTTACAGCAAATACATCACTGGGGCACAGTGCAAGAAACCACTGGACACTGCTGGGGGGACACCCCCAGAGCCCCTCACCCCAGCTTCTGAGCAAGGCCAGGGGCTGGGTGCCTCCTGCCCAGCACCCCAGCAGCCCCCAAGGAGCTCAGCACAGGTTTCTGCAAACAGCCTCAGAGCACGATTCCCTCCCCCTCAACTCGTCCCCATAAATATGTTTCTGTTAATGCAATTTGCTCTCACATCGAGCGGCGTCAAACGCAGCAGCTGCCAAGCAAATATGAAAGATATAAAACAAGAGGCTCAAGCCCCTTGGTGGCTGTTGGGAAAGGAGGCTCCGTGCCTGCGAGCACCTGCACGTTGCAGAGGGCAAGCAATTCCCCCAGCCCACGGGACACAGATGAGGCACGCTCACGACTGGGAGCAAATAACACAGGGACAAAGGGCTAAATCACATTTGTACAACCTCCTCCTCCGTATTTCTCTGCATTATTTAAGGGAAAATGTGTTCTTTTCCAGACTTCATTTTTTTTCCATTTTCTACAAGGTTCTTGCTGGTGGAGAAGCTAAGTCAAACCCTGCCAGCCCAGTGCTGAGCAGCACGAAGCCATGCTCCGGGTCTGATCCCAATTGGCAGAGTCACCCCGAACCCTGCAGTGGCACAGACCAGACCAGGAGCAGTGCAGACCTGGGCTTAACAGAGCTGACAGCTGTAACCGACTGAGAGCTCAGAGCCAAGCACTCGTGGCTTTGAAATGCAGATCCAGATCCAAACTGGGAGACTTTGGGAAACAGCAGAGCTTGGTGCTGGCCAGAGATCAGACGTGCTTGTGATCATATTTAATAGCATCACCACTTGGGGCTTCCTAAGCACTCCCAAGCAGCCCGTGAATGTCCTACACCACCACGCTTCAGGAGCAGCAGTCCTTTCCCCAGCAAAGTGACTCCTTGCCTGCACAGGCAGGGGGTTGGGGTGGCCATGGGGCAGCCCCACACGTGGCCAAGCACAGGCTGGGAGCATCAGAGAGGGGACGCTGCTCTCTACAACAGGGCAGGAGATGGGAGCAGGCACCAGAGTGCTGATGTGCATCTCTATTGGAAAATCTGCCCCTGCAGAGCTCAATTGATTTTTTAAATTAATCTATTTACAGCAGTTTGAGTTGAGCTAGCTTTAGGTGCTGTTTAAGCTGCTTTCCCAGTGCTTCGCGTTCAGCATTTGCATGGTGGGATTAAGGCAGATGGGGAACTGAACAAGTGAGAGGAGCGCCTCTGGGTGCAGCTGGCTCACGGCTACATGTCCAGCATAGGGCTGAGCCCTGGCAGGACCGTTCCTCCCCATCCTGATGCCCAAAGTGTCACTGCACAGCCATGGGGGAGCAGCAAGGAGCCCCACAGCTTTGGGGTGCAGCACAAGGGGACCTGCAGCAGCCTCCCCCAGAGGTCCTTCATGCTCTGGAAAAAGCTTAGTGGGGAGCATTTCTCCTCTCTGTCATTAAACTGACATAATGTCTCTCCTGCTGGCAGCTTTCAAGCTCAGCAGGTTTGTTATAAAATTCATTACCAGATATTGCAATCACAGTCACCTTTATTGGGCTCTGCATTTACAATAATTAGGCCAATAAACACTGATTTATAAAAATGACAAACAGGAACTCCCAGTAAGCAAGAAAAATGTGCTTTCTTTAGGGAGGACAAAAGCACACACACGCAGAAGCTGATCCCTGCAGCTGACTTCTCCTGGGAATCCCCACACACTGGCCAAGGGGCACAAACCCCAAACCCCAGCACTCAGCATCATGCAGTGCTGCCAGCCCACCTCATCCACAGACATCAGAGCCTCCTCCATTTCCTACCTTCCCTCTGCACTCCCCTCAGTCACCTCTCATGTACCCAAAGCTCCCCACCCACAATAACAACCCCACTGAGGCAAGAAGTGCCCCCACATCCCCAGTCCCACTCCATATGTACTCCCCAGCAGGAGCAATTGAGCTGTGTTGGCTCCAGTGACCTCCAGCTCTGCTGATGGGGAGCAACCAGAGCTGCATGGGCATGCTATAGGAAAGGAGTAGGCTGGTTGTCCCCTCCAGCTCGGGCTGCCCAGGGCCCCATCCACATCGTTATTTATTGAGATGAAACCAGCATTTGGACAACGTTCTTCCATTCTGTTAATAACTTCTGTTGATGAGGGAGCCGGCGCGGTGCCGAGACACGGGGTTTCCGTGGGGTGAGTGAGGAGAAGCACGTGCTGATGGCAATCACCGAGCAGCTCCTCTGGAATGACCGCTGTGAGCTCATCTGTTCCATCCCTTGGTGAGGGCTGTCAGCCCCCAGCATCCGCTGCAGCCCAGGGCTGCGAGAGCAGCATGCATGAAGCCCAAATCCCCGGGTGGTTTTGTCACGATGATTAAGTTCCTTAACTTGAATCAAGTGTGTCTCCGGAGTTTTCTACCACACTGTGAACTTAAGATAAACAATGAATGATGAATAGGCCAATTACCGAAACCTCTCTTCAACAAGGCCCTGCGTGGCAGGTTGATAAGAGGAGATACGAGGCATCTCATCTGGCTAAAGTTGCAGAGAATGGGGTCGTTTGAAGCAGAAAGGGCTCAGAGCAGTCAGCCCTGTGGCTAACGAGCTGTGTTAGCAGCAGAGGACAGCCAACACTACCCAGTGCAAGAGGCACAGCCCCATGGCGAGACCCCCGGCAGCCCCTGAGTGGTGGTGGCTGTGGGGCACAGGGGTTCCCGAGGCTGCTGTCCCATGGTGAGAGCCACGAGCTTCCCTGTCCCATGGGGAATGCTGTGATTTACGTACTGGCTGTGGAATTGCCCAATTAATTCACTATCCACATTAATATTATGGCTCATTTTTAACTTTACTGTCTCCATCGTTCCAGTTTAGTGCTGCTCCGAGATGCTGCCACTGACCTTAATGGGTTTTTCATTAGAACAAAGAGCACCCCATTAATCACGGTTCGTTTTCGGATGGAGGCTGCTGGCCGAGCTGCTCTGCTCTGGGGAGCTGCTCTGAGCGGTTCGGGGCCGCTTTTATTCCTGCTTCTCACACTGCTGTGCTGGCTGGGAGGAACTTCTTGGTCTGGCGTTTCCAGACACAGGGATTTCACGCAGCACTCAAAGCTGCACAGCGGCGTGAGAGATCATTTGCTGGGCAATCCAAAGCAAGGAGTGCAGGAAGGAGAGGAGGCAACGAGCCTCTCATTGTCCTGTACAGAAATCAAATGCCTTTTAATCATTCCAAACGTTCTTCTGGGCATCAATTAGCCACGCATTAATATCAGCATTTCTTCTCTCCCTCAGTTCGCATCAGATTAAATTCTCCCCCGTCATACAGACTGGTGCTCATTAGCTTTGGAGAAAATTAGTGGTCGTTCCCTCATCGTTGGCGCCAATGGGAGATTTACATCGGAGCTGCTCTCTTACAGAAAAACCTAATTGTCATCTTACGGCGATTAAATCTTTTTTCCCAAAAAGTTGTTTGGCAGACAGCAAACCCAGAACGTGGGGCTGAGCAGCTCCACAGCTCCCTGCGGAGAGCGGAGGTGCGCAGCAGCCCCATCCCACCACCTGCACCTCATGTGTGATATTTATTGTGTTTTATTAACTTCCAGCCCTGGGAGGTCCTCACCTCTTCAAGCTAATCCAGCCGCCTGACTCCTGCCGGAGTTGCGGTGATTGTCATTAAAAAACTTGACATTTACCTTACAACAGTAATAAAATAATAATGCCTAATTTGGTTTATGAGTGGTATTTGCAGTGTTTCCTGTGCCTGGAGTGGGGGATATTGTGAAGATGGCTGCGATGTGGATCAATTATGTCTGGTTAACGGCGCTGCTGTAATTCTTTCCTGTAATCATCACCTCCTTTCAGTAGAGCAGCTCCAAAGTTTCTCTCTGAAGCAGTAATTCTGACAGGGAAGGGAAAAAGAAAAATAAAATGCTTTCAGTACAAAACATTTTCTTCGGTTTTCAGAACAAAAGCTTCAGAGGCGAAACTTCCCAGCGTAAGGCAGCGCGTGGAAGAGGAGCTGCGGTGGCGGCACATATTTGCTGCACTCAGGTTTCCAAAATATTTCAGATGTTTTCAAAGGCCGACTGCAATTGCTGCCCATTAAAAAATGATTTTTCTCCCCCGAACAGCCTGCTGTCTCCCACTTGTCAGTATCGGCCTCTCGTATTAGACACCCGCATGCAGGGCTGGCAGCAGCTGCAGGGCCACCACCAGTCCCGGTATCGCCAGCGCTGCCATTTCTTCCTCTGCTTCTTACCAGAAAAAAAAAAAAACAGACGTGGGTTTTTTGACGTGGGTTTTCTTCCTTTCGGTGCAGTTTTAATTAGTGCATCCTGCACTTGGGGTTTTTATTAGTGCAAACAGCTTGAAAAAAGCGAGAGTGCCAGCTCCTCTGCACCAGGGAGCTGCTGTCCTGCTCAGAGCAGAGAATTCACATCGTGGTCCTGAAAGCCCTCCTCCAAACGGGTTCATTTCCATGAAGAGATGGGATGATTTCCACAAGTGGAAATTGTTTTTACGTACAAAAAAACATTTAGTCAGGAAATTCCAGGCTGGGCTGACTGCGGGGAGATGCAGGAGCTGCACAAAGCGAGCGCGGGGTGCCAGGGCTCTCCGTGGGGAGAGCTCAGATTCCTGTGGTGCTGGCAGGATGTGCTCACATCTTCATGCAAACACACGCTTGTGCACACACATGTTTGTGCACACACACATGCAAATGCATGCACATGGGCACATGTGCAGATACACACACATGGATATGTGCCCATGGGCACACCTGCGCTGCTGCCGTGCCCACACACTGTATGTGTGTCCCCACAGCCCCAGGAGCTCGGGGAGCCCTAGCACAACCTGGGCACATCCTGGGTTGGTGCAGAGGGGAAAGCAGAGGGCAGGGATAGTGCTTGACGGATAAGCCCCACAACCCCAGCTGGGACCCCATATAGGACCCAATGGGCACCGCACAGTGGAGCTGAGAGGTGGCTCATCTCCGAACACATAGGAATCACCCACAGCATGTGAGCTGCGCACATCCCCTCTCGCCCACCCGTGATCGTGTCCCAGCCCCGGGGCAGGCGGGCTGCAGCCGTCATCGGAGCCGCAGGAAGCCAGCTTTCCTGCATGTGCAGCCCAGAGGCTGCGTGACTCCACCTCGAGCACTCTCCTTGCGCGCAGGGAGCAGCCAGTGCCGGGATCATGGGAGGGACGTCGCGGCACGGCCCCGAGGAGTGCCACTTTCTGGACGTGAGTTCGCATAGTGCTCTGCGGTGCACGTCCCGTGCGCTGGTGTCCTCGTCCCCCTGGGAGCGATGACAGAGCTCTGGATATTGTCCTTTTGTGCTTATCTAGGCAGAAGCATCCAAGACCCGAAAGAAGACCTGCACCAGGTACAAGGTCTGCGGGCTGCTCTTCGGCGTGCTGCTCGTTGCTCTCATCCTCGTACTTTTTGGTGTCAAACACCTGTGGAGCTCAGCACCCAGACAAGTAAGTGCAGCCCTCGGGGCAGCGTTTCGGAGCCCTGCGCTCCCCCACCTCCTTGCTTAAATTGAACTGCGCCTGAAATCCAGGCAAGTTTGCAAAATGTATTTGCTTACGCCACAGGGATTTGCAGGGACTTTTACAAACCCTTGTATTATTCATAACTAGCTTTTACTTTATACGGGCTGGCTTTTTTCTCTGTCACCACATTCCTCTCCTAACTGACAATTAAAGGGCACGGAGCTGCACCACCAAGAGTTAAAGTTACTCTCTTTCACGGGCAGCAAATTTTATGACAAGTAAGAAAATATTTTCCATTTCATTTCAATTATCTTGCCAGAAACCGGTGGAAAAGTCATTATGCCACCGCATAAAGAGGAGAGAAAGCCAGGACGCAGTGGTGATTGATTGTCATGGATTGTATTTCTTACTTTAATGTGTCTGCAATGTGAGGGGATGGTGAGACGGATTAGCTTTTGGAGAGGGAGCTCCTGCTAACTGGATTGAGCTCCTCCGTTCCACGCTCCCTCTACACTCAGTGCTCAGCTGGGAGGCCCTGGGTGCACTGTACTGTGCACTGGGGTTTGATTCCCTACTCCCGAGCCCCAGAATTCCCGTGCACATCCCCTTTCCTACAGTGAGCTCCCCTCGCTCCTCACCAACCCGCGGACCCTCAGGCGCCAGAAGCTTTGTCTTCTTATCAGCACATAGAAATAAACACCGCAAATAGAAGCAATAAAAGCCATATGTGCAACCAGGGCTCTTGCCAAGACGTTTATAAAGTCTCCACTGTTCCTCGAGAAGCATGGTGTGAGCCAGCACGGTGGTGCTGACCCCAGGATGGGCTCTGTCCCAGTTCAGACATCAAGGGAATGGCAAGAGGTCATGCGTAGGAAAATCCCAGTGCTGGCCAAAGGCAGCGTGGCTAAAACCTCTGGAGATGGGGCTGCTGGTAGCAAATGACCAAGGGGAGAGACCACCCAGCTCACACGAGGGCATTCGTTCTTTTTAAGTCGTTGTAAGTCATTTATATCAATGCAAATGACTTAAAAATGACCAAGAAGAGTGACACTATGCCTGTGCCATCTCGGCAAGGAAGGAGACATTGGTAGAAGTCCCACTCCCAGCACGAGAACGCCAGCCCTGGGTTCTTGCAGCCCCACCAGCAGTGTGGGAGGAGCTGGAGGATGTCAGCACTGAAAACCCTTCAGCACCAGCCCTGGTGCCCACAGCATGGCAGCATCACCCCAGCACCACCAACACTGGCAGGAGCCATCAGCAAGGGGCTCACCACGGATACACATGGGACATATGTCAAGAGCTAGCAAGCAAGAATCATTTTTAGCGCCGTAAAACTTCTCTCGGAGCAGCACAGGGCAAGCCAAGCCCAAATGGGTTGTTTGGCCACAGTGCTGGCATGTAAGTCTTTGTAAATGGAGAAGAACTTGAGAGTAAGGTACCACTGAGGATTGTACCCTCCTATAGCTGATTTATGGCCCTGTGCACATGCTGTCAGTCAGAGCAGGCAGCCTTCCAGCCACCTTAGGCTCTGCACTACTTTTTCCATATCATAAAGTCTATTGACATATATATATATCTTTAGAAAAGCCTCCTGCTGACTAACAGGAGATGCCAGCGACTGCCAAGGAGCACATCATTCTTCACATTTTTACCAGGGGCAAAGGTACCCGGTAGTTACTGCACTGCTCAGCCAGCCCCTGTACCACAGCATCCCCCTGAAATTGCAGAATGGGGGATGCTGACCTGGAAAACCCTGAGAAGGGTTTTGCACAAGCCCTTTGCTTCTGCACGTCGCTATTTGATTGGGGAAAAGAGACTCAGCTCAGCTCTCGCTGTGCCAGCAGGATCACTTCTGTGCTTCAAACAGCATCTGCCACTACTCATCCTTTAAGGGCCTGGAGTCCGCAGAGCCGGGAGGGCTGCCAGGCTCGCTGCGCGGGGAGGAGAAGGCTGCTCCCCCGGCTCCCTGCGGGGATGAGCACACTGGGGAGCAGGCTGTGACACCCTGCAGCTCCTCGGCAGCTCTTCAGCAGCCCTCAAGGAGGGCTTTGATCTGCAGGCGATCCCCAACCTCCTCGTGGCAGGAGGAAGCACTTCTCAGGGAAAGCAGAAGGCACAGACAGAGCCAGCAAGTTGAGGACAAGGGATGGCAAAGTCCCTTGGTCAGGACTCCAGTTTAGCCTGGAACATAAATATATTAGGAAAAAACTCTTCTTAGAAGGAGTGGTGAGGTGGCAGAGTCACCAACCCTGGAGGTGTTCGAAAAAAGGGCAGATGTGAGGTTTAGTGGGCATGGTGGTGATGGATTGACGGTTGGACTGGATGACCTTAGTGGTCTCTTCCAATCTTAATGATTCTATGACCCTATCATAAATGGGTGTGGGTTGAGCATCTTCTAGTCCCATGTTCACCTGCTCCTATCCAGGTTTCCCATTATCCCATAGCCAAGCACCTCCTGGCTCCATCCCGCCCCTCCTCCCTGGGAGCTCCCTCTGCAAGAAAGACTAGAAAGGCAGCAGGAGCTCAGCCAGTGTGGTTTTGTTCCTTTCAGGTCTATGACATGGAGCACACCTTCTTCAGCCATGGTGAGAAGAAGAAAATTGTGATGGAGATCGACCCACTGACCAGGACAGAGACCTTCAGGAGTGGGAATGGCAGTGAGGAGATCCTGGAGATCCACGACTTCAAGAATGTGAGTGAGCAGAGTTTGTGGTGGAAGCTCTGCCCAGACCCCATCCCTTTGCTGGGAGATGTGGGGATGCTCTGTGAGGGTGCCCTGGCACCCCAATGGGATGGGACCCAGTGGGTGCTATGCTGGTGCTTAAAATGCAACATATGCTTCCCAGTTCAGCTGTGATAGGAACAACAGGATCCCTTAGGATGCTGTGGTGTTGCTGGAGCAAGCTCCAGGATGGTTTTGTTCTGCATCACAGAGAGCAATCCCCATGTGCAGACCACCTGGGCATACTCTCAAAGGAGAGGAGATGTGTGCCTACGTAAGCTTTAATAGTGGCAAGGTTCAGTTCCAACGAAATACATTTTAAGAGCGAGACCTAGTTATTGGATTTACCCCTGCAAAGGAATGCAATCATCATAAATCTACCCAAACCCAGTACATTTGTCTGTCTGGAGAGCATTAAAACCTTGTGACAATGTTGTAGGCTCTCTCTGAAACCTAATTAAAATTTGTAGGGAAATACCTTGTGCAGTGACATATGGCAAAATTTTCAGCTAATAGCCTAGCAGGAACTGAGGGCTGAATGTTCATATAACCATAACGGTCAAATACTCTTCTGCATATTTTTATTTATGGTAACCAGAACTCGTGATAGTTATAAGGAGAAGGGGAGCAAAGTGGAATTTTATGACTACCTGCCTTAAAATATTTGTAAAAAGCCCAATTCTCCCAAACCATAAAATGCAACATCCCTTAGGAGAACCTGTTAGTACATCTTAGCACTGCTGCCGAGCAGAGTTTGCACAAAAACATCAACAGGAAAAATATGACTAAGCTCTGATCCAGCTGTACTCCCCGTAGGATGCTGTTATTTATTCTTCTGCTATGCCGTGACTGCTTTCTTGCTCTTTGTTTTGATGCTGTAGGGAATAACCGGCATCTTCTTTGTGGGACTTCAAAAGTGCTTCATCAAAACTCAGACCAAAGTCATACCTGAGACTACAGAGGCCAAGATCCCCGAGCTCGAGGTACGTGGGCAAAGCAGCACACGAATCTGTGGGGCACCCCACGCTCCCACTGCAGCCCCGCTGCGCCAGGCAGCGATAGAGAAATAACGAGTTGTGATCGCTTCATGAAATTATCTTATTGCGGAGGATTGCTTCTGAAAACAACAAGTCAAAAACGACGGGATTAGGCAGCCGACAGACAAAAACCTCTCAGCACAATACCGAAGATCAAGAACAATAATCCTGTTGTAGTCAAAAGGTCGCAAGGCAGCTCAGGATTAGCAAACACCAAAAAGTCAATCAAATTGCTTTCTCCGAGAACTGAGCCTCCCGTTCTCGAGCAGAATGAGGCAGAAGTAATGAATTTAAAAGAGCAGCCGCGTTTACAAAATGCGATTTGGGAAAGCACTCTGCCACTTGCATGCAGCCTGGCCAGGCACTGCCACCAAGGCCTCCTGCAGAAAGAAATGGAGCGCCAGGGAGGCCCCGGCCTTCACAGGCCTCGCTTTTGTCATTGTGCCTTTAAACATGGCCCACCTCATCCTTCAGGAACAAGGTGCACACATGGAAATAGTGCTAACTCTGCTCTAGCAGGGGATGTGCTGGCTCTGTGCTGCTGGTGAGGTGAGGGCAGCAGCCGTGCCCCATCCCCAAGCGTGCCCACTTGCAGGATGATGAGGGTCAATTCAATCCCCCCTCCCTGGAAGCCATCACAAGTTAAGTGCCAGCAGAACATGCATTTGGAATAAAGCGTGGCCAGAAACATTTCCCTGAATCATGACCCAAATTCTGAGACACAGATTCTTTGATTATGCCATAAGAAGCTAATAGATCTTTTCTGCTACCACTATAAAAAGGATATGACTTTTCAGTCTTTAGCAGAACATTGCCCCAGGTAGAGAGCTGAAATGTAAAACCCAGGGAGAAGGTAGATTTAAGATCTACCATTTCTTCTGGGGAGCCTGGCTGCCTCTGGAGAAATTGGGAAACACACAGTCGGTACCTTCAGCAGCAACCTCTGCTCTCCTCCTTCCCCTGGCAGTCTGTAATTTGGAGGGGGAAACACAAAAGGAGGCAAAAAACACATGAACTGGGGAAAATCCCTCCTGGAGCCCCGGCTCTACCAGCTCCTTCAGGCCGCCTTCCCAACAGGGCAGCTTTTAGCAAAATGCTGAAAACAACTCAGAATCGGTCAGGTGTTGCTGGCTCTTGAGTAAGACTTCCTGAAGCCATATGGAAAAAATTCTATAAAAGAAACATGCAGCTCCAGACACCTTCTGGAGAGAAAAAGCCATTTGCCAGCTTGCTCTATGGGCCACCACCAGCACCATCCACCGCGCCGCCTTGGCAGACAGCTCAGCACAGACCCATCCAATAATCTTTATATATCTCCTCCCTAAGTGCCTGCCAAAACACACCATGGAATAATGCAATGGCAGAGACATGTGGTATAAATTACAGAATACGGCCGTGCAAAGAATTTCTGTGAGGAATAAATTAAAAGCGTTCGATCACAAAATCAGGAGCAGAAGGAGAGAGAAATTAAGTAGTAAGAGCAAAGCAGAGAGGAGATGTTTTAATCTTTGGTTTTAAACGAGCTGGGGAGCTCCAGAAGGCTGTTCCAGATGGTGGGGACTGCAAAGGAGAAGGCTTCTGCGGCATGGTAGTGGGAGGGAGGGAGGGGAGTGGTGCTGGTCAGGCATACACCTGCTGAGACCCCAGTCCAGGGTCTGAGAAAGACAAATCAAACTGATTGGAGTGGGGATGTGCATTGGGGTAAGGAGGAGAAGAGGGTGCTGAGCTGGGGAGAGGCTGGGTACCTCACCATGCTGCTCCCAAATCTGACTTTTCTTCAGGGTGAAGAAATCACCACCACCTACTTTGAGCAGTCCATGGTCTGGGTGCCTGGGGAAAAACCCATTCAGAACAAGGAGTTCCTGAAGAGCTCCAAAATTTTTAACATCTGTAGAAACGTGACCATCTACTGGATCCACCCAACGCCAATAGCAGGTACGAGGAGCCATCTCTTCCCCCTGATACCTGCAGGATGATGGCTGGGAGGAGCCCTGCTGCCTCCCCTGTCCCTTCTGCCACTATCCTGTTCCCACTGCCTCGCTGCAAGTCTCAAACATGAGCTCAGTGCTTGTCACGACCAAGAGGAAATATGGACGATGTAATAGCATGGGCTGACAGTTCTCTCTGAGAAGCATTAGTCTCCACCAGCTCCCCACCGCTCTGCTTTTTGTGAAGTGGCCTCCCCCCTTGTAACAAGGCAGAAAACCCCTTTGTACCTGCAAGGAAGCCAGCACTGCTGGAAACTGGGACGCCTAAATTCTCATCACCGCATGAACATCAGAGCAGGAGCAGCCATCCGCCTCTCAATCACACAACGGGGCTGCCACCTCCAGCTGCTCGCCACACGTTCCTCTCAGAGGTTGTGGCCTCTGAGATCTGCTGGTCTAATTACCCACTCTCTCTAACCTATTTCTATCAGAATGAGATTGTTTAAAATCTCAACCAAGACATCTCCCTCCCTCAGCAGCCTTGGAGGCACAATGTCTTGTCTCACACGGTACCAAAGCAGCTCATGGCCACCAGCACCTCCATGTGGTGTGAGGCTGCTGTCCTCACCTGCTGTCCCCTTCCTGTGTCCCCCACCTCAGTCCCCATTTGTGATAAAATTTCAGCAAAGGAAATCAGTATCACCATGGGTGTGGCACAAAGCACCAGCAGATGCTGCAGCAGGGCCATGAGTGCCCTTAACAACACTCAGGTTGGATGCTAGGAGAAAATTCTTCTCAAAAAGAGCAACGATGCACCGGCACAGCTGCTCAGGGAGCAGTGGGATCTCCATCCCTGGAGGTGTTCCAGAACCATGGGGATGTGGCAGCGAGGGATGTGGCTATGGGCATGGTGGGCGTGGGCTGCTGGTTGGACTGGATGATCTGTGCAATGATTCTATCATTCTAAACAACCAGAGATGCTGTAGCTGGGCAGAAAGTGCCCCAGATGGCATTGCCTCGCTGGGGCTCTATAAATATGGGTTCTTCCCACAGCTCCAGAGCTGGCCAGCCTGGAAGGAACAGAAGACGACACCGGGCTGCTCATGGATGACCAGAGCTGGCCGGATGGGGGCAATGAACATGAGATAGAGAAGGCTGCGCTGCCAGGACCCAAGCGCCGTGCACGGCAGCTGACCGAAGAGGACCTGCCTGTCAACGACTATGTGAGTGTGGGATAGTGCGCCTAGGGGTGCTCAGCAGCACCCAGGCCATGCTGACAACGGACTCTCTCCCACAGACGGAGAACGGGCTGGAGTTCCACCCGCTGTGGGACGAGCGGGGCTACTGCTGCGCTCAGTGCCGCCGCGCCAACCGCTACTGCCGGCGGGTCTGCGAGCCGCTGCTGGGCTACTACCCCTACCCCTACTGCTACCAGGGCGGCAGGGTGATCTGCCGTGTCATCATGCCCTGCAACTGGTGGATCGCACGCATGCTGGGCCGGGTGTAAGCCCCACGCTCACCCACTGAGCCCCCAGGGAGAGGCCAGACGGGCTGCGGGGTCCTGAGTGTGGCTCTGAGGGCTGGGCCAGGCTGGCGTCATCGCCCCACTGAGCGGCGAGAGGCAAGCAATAAATGTCCTATATGAGCGATTGCAAAGAAAATGGAAAGTCGTTTCATCTCAGCCTGCGATGCTTAATGGGTCTGAGGAGTGATCTAATTGCTTGGCTGCCTCCTCATGAGCAGCCATAACTCAGGTGCAGGGAGTCACTGCGGTGGGAACATGCTGGGGTCCCCAGTGTGCTCCTGGCAGAGCCGGCACTTGTTAGCACGCATCACCCCTCAGCTCTGGTGCCACTGGAGATGTCCAGGAGTCTCTGGAAACAGCTCCAGGTGCCACTAGGACCTTGCAGGGAGCCCTGTCACCCTGCACGCAGAGCCCAGGCAGGAGCCAGCAGGGAAATGGGCAGACAAAGCTGGAGGAAATTGAGGTGCAAATGGCCCCGAGTGCTGTCAGCTGTCCCCCAGCCAAGAAACAAAGCCTGCAACGCAGGAGACAAAAAATAGTCTTCAAACTGCTGCCACATTGAGGAGGACACTCAGCCTTCGCAGCCAAAACCTCAGATTTTCCCTCTCGATTTTACCCACAAGAGCAGCTGTTCCAGCAAAGCAGGATGCACATCAGCAAGCAGCAGGTGCCGAGCACTCACTCATCTCAGGCACTGCTGCAGCCCCTGGGGCTCCATCTCCCCACACTCATTGTGTCCCCGGCACCGTGTCCCGCAGGCATCCTGTCCCAATCCCTGTGTTCAGCTCCCGGCAGGGCCTGGCCAGCAGCCTGCCGCTCAGCCAGCCCCAGGCAAACACTCAGCTCAGGAGCGAACGTTTCCTTCCCCTCCCAAATCAGCAAAGCGACGATTAGGTTTAGACAAATAACAGCAAAACATCCTCAGATCCTTTGGCGGCTCATCTCCCCAAAGGCCCCCTCCATTTCAGCCAAAACACGCCTGAGGATTTAAATGACCCTCCAAGCACAGGGCTGACCCCGTGCATCCTACGCAGCATTCCAGGGGCTCATGGCCTCGCTATCTGAGCCACATCCTGAGCTTCACCCCTCCTGGGAGCCGACCGCTGCCAAGCAGCTGTGACGCCCCACAGGCGTCACTGCCCAAAGCCCTCCCCACGTCACCCAGGGAACACGCGCTGCTCAACAGAAGCGTGTCCCCAGTGCGGGGCAGGGCACCGAGCTCCCTGCGGGATTGCTGATTGTGTAAGTGCGTGGCACAGAGACGTGCTGAGCTGCTCAGCCGTGCATGCTGAGGGTGCAGCGGGGCTCCCTGCACAGCCATCCCAGGGGACAGCAGGCAGCCCTGGGGACAGCCAGGCCCCCACAAGCTGGGATGTCTCTATCAGAGGCATTTCCACAACCACCTGCGCTAGCAGAGCTGTGTTTTGCATACACACCCATGCCTGCATGCACGCCCAGGCAGGTAAAGAGCCAGCAGGGTAAAGGCAGCTCTGCCTAGCCTGGCACCAAAGCCAACCAAAAGGGGATAATTCTGTGTTTGCCTGCCGTTGCATGGCTTTACCAAGAAGAAAGGTGTATCCAAACACAGCCCTGCTTCTCGTGTGTTGTTGCTCAGTCTCCATCCATCAGTTGCACTCTCTTTGCAGCTGCTCCCGTGCTCTGACGCACTCTGCCTTGCCTTGCAAACCCGAGAGGCTCTCAGCAGCCAGCCAGGGGCTGACACCAGCTTGATTTATTCAGCAAGGTCAAACGAGACTCAAGCACGGCAGGCTTTTTCCCTCCAGCTTCCTCCATCAGCAGTGAAGCTGCCCCACACCTGCCCTGACCCACAGAGTGCTGGGGCAGCTTGCCCACGCAGGAGGGGCATGATGACAAAGGGCTGACGCTCACACACACAGCTTCACTCCACCACCCCACAGCCCTCATAGGTTTGGTGATTGTGACCTGAAAACATTCCCACTTCCAAGGGGAGCTTTCCTGTACCACCTCAAACCACCACGCTCAGGGCAGCAGTGCTCAGCACTGAGAGAGCACAAGGAACACTGAGCACACACAAAACTTCCATCCACATCTCCTGGTTCCAGTGGTGCTGCACACACCGCGTTCTGAGCACAGGATGGACACGCTTTGCATTAGGGCTTCACACCAGCCTCTGCATTCCTCCAGCAGCTCCTGGGCTGGGATGCTCCAGGCCTTTTGTTTCAGCAGAGTTGCACAACAGATTTTATGAAGAAAATTCAATTACAAAAGTTATTTGTAAGCACGAGGGCACCAGTGAGTATTTGAGAAACATGAGCTGCAGAGGCCCAGCGGTCACCAGCTGGCCTGGGCTCAGCACATTACCTTGCAGCTGGGTTGCTGTTGCTGTTCACAGGGTCTCGAGAAGAATTTCCAGGGGATTAATAGAAAAGCCAGCGCAGTTTCATAGAGTAAAATATCTTAATATTTATTGTGTCTCAGGACAAAAGAGTTCTACTCAATACACAAAATGAGTTAAAGCAGCATGTAATACTGACGATCAAGTCACGGCTGACTCGGTGCAAGGACACCTACACCAAGGTAAAGGCACCAGGACCTACATCACCAAACCCTGCTACAGCTTACAAAGAATCGCTACAGCCTGTACTTCAAAAAGTACAACTATAAAAAAGTATATAAAATCCAGCATGAGGACACGAGAGATTGGCAACGAGCCGAGACCTCGCTGAGCAAAGAGCTTCAGCAAACAGGCACTGCTTCAACGGGACAACAGCCCCATCTGAAGAGGAAACGTGGCCAGTGATTGAGCCTGAACAGAGGGGATGCAAAAGGGCTGAGAACAGAGGTTGGAGATGAGAGAAAGCGCTGCTTTCCTGAGGGAGGCACTTAGTGAGAACAGCTCCTGCCCAGGAGCAGGGCAGCCAGCAAGGGCTGCAATGAATGGTGGCAGCGGCTGCTGCAGCACAGCTGAGAGCAGAGCCCGGCACCCGCATGAGCACAGCTACTGCAACCACCTCAGCTACACTAATTATCCCACTCAGTGGTACAGTAGAGTAGTGTTAGGACAAGTCCCCGAGCGCAGCAGAACAGCTGTTGCACTCGTTTCGATGAGCTATCTGAAGAGAGGATCAGTCAATTCAAAGCAAGACTTCACGAAGCAGCGTCCGGAGGAAAACTGGAGGTGGTGTGATCTTCCCCCACACAGCGAGCAGGAGGAATGCCTGTAATTCAGGAGACAGCATTCATAAACACAGCACTTATACATCACGGAGGAGGACGCAGCAGACAGGGCCTAGCAGGTACCCTAAGGTTAATGAGACAACATCAGGCAGCACTAGCAGGACCATGGGGAACTGTCTGCTCTATTCTTCATTAAATAATTTCCTCTCCCTTCCACACCCTCCATCACCACGAGAGTACATACATCGTCCACACAGTGGTTGCACACAGCCCTGGAAGCCCAGCCTAGCACAGCCACGGCTTATGTCAGCAGACAGACGTACCTTAGTCAAAGCCACAGTGCACTGGGGGGGCTACACCATCTCGTACTGATTGTTTGTGATGTACCGGGATAGACAGCAGGCGAGGATGATGCCAACCAACTGAAGAAAAGAAGAAAGACACGCTAGACATGGCCCAAAACAGGACACAGTGTTTTAGTGGGAGAGTCTGACCAATTGTTCCATAGCATCAGGCACTCACATCTCAGCTTCATAACACACAAAGACAGTGGGATTTACAAACCATGAAACAGGCTGCTGCACCCCACTTCAGACTAAAGGGGGAGGGACTGAAGGAGGGGGCCCTGGTAGGTATCCACCAAGCAAGCTCCATGCAAATGATGCTCCACATTCCATCCTCCTACACCTTGCTTTATAAAGCATCTATTGTTATACAGTAACTTCAGATTTCAGGAGCATCACAGCCAATTGCACAACCACCAGAGAACAACCACCTCTCCTGGCTGGAAGGGCAGCAGGGAATCAAGGCTGCTGCTTCACATCAGCAACACATGCAGAACACGCTGCTGTTATCGCAACACGGCCTTCCAGTCTCACACAGACACTTAGAGCTGGATCCTGCAGGAGTTTGACCTACACAAGCCAAGTTAGAGGCACATTTACATGATTGGTCCCTGCTGGCTGCACAACACAGCAAAGACCTGCTGAATGAGTGATAAAAACCAGGAAATGGCTCCAATTCCCCAGCCCAGCATTAGCCAAGCTAATTGCACGGCCAGAGCAGGGGGAAGCAGGCAGCTCACCGTGTGTGTGTGTGTCAGTCACGTCTCAGCCGCCCCACGCGGAGCACAGCTCTGCTCACATCAGCGTGGGAGGAGAGAGATCAGCCCCAGCTCCCGGCCTCTCTCAGCCGCAGCTGAAGGCTCCTCATAGCACAGACAGCAGCCATAGCCCTGCTGGCTCCAGCCTCACCCTTTCCTTACGGGACAGGCAGGGTGACACGCTCACTCTCAGCGAGGTTGCACACCTTCCTCTCCCCACACTGGTGATGTTATCTGCTGGTCCTGCGGCTCCAAGGTCTCACTGTGGTTTCTGGACCACGTAAAGAGCAACTGAAAGCCTGCCAAGCTTGCTCAGCACCCAGAGCTGAGCAACTTTTCTAAAACCGGACAAATAAAGGCTGGTTATGCATCCTGCAGCCCCTGCTGCAATGCATCAGATCTGGATTTCCCAAGCACTCAGGCCCATTGTGCACAGCTCCTTGGGAAACCCAGACCACGGCATTCACCGTGCACAAAGCCCAATTTAGCTAGGAACTCAGGGGCAGAGGCCTCTCGTTTCCTGCTGGGATAAAGCCTGTCAGATTACAGGACATTAAGCACATTGTTGCATGAAGTCCCTGCAGGAAGTGTCCTACAGGATAAAGTAAACTGGAGACTGAGGAGCCAGAGGGGGAGGAAGCAATTGCAGGTTGTGATGGTTTGCAGGGCGTGAGGTCCTCTCATTAGAGTCACCAGCACAGGGGATGCTACATGGCTGCTCCGAGGACCCAGCCACACCAGAATGAGCCCCAAACACCTCACTGATAAAAGGGAAGATGAGGCAGGAAAAGGAAGGGCGCTGGTTGGACCCCTGCCAATAGCAAACACAGAGAGTTTACCCAGAGCAATACAGGCTCTGTTCAGCTGCTTTGTTTTTTCTCAAAGTCAGCTGTAGAAAGGAGCTCTTCCCAATTTACCTGAGCTCAAAAAATAGAGCTGGTGCTGCAGCCTTGGGTTTAAGAGACTAGAGGTTGCACAGCGGTGAGGTTAAACACAGATTAGCTGCAGAGGAGCTGTTTTTCACTGGCTGAAAAAGGCTGTGCCTTTTGTACACAAACTCTGCACAGAAATTGAATGCCTCTGGAGAGACCCTGGCTTCACTCTGCACTGCTCCTGTTCCCAGTAGCAAGTGAGATTTACCTGGAAGCATGCAATGCCAAAGGAGATGCCAGCCACAACACTCATTTTTGACTCCATCGTTGACGTTACCAGGAAAAAACAACCCTGCAGGAAAAGGAGAGTGAGCACGTGGGTCTGGGACTTTCTGTTCCACCATCACAAACCCGCCTCTCCCTGGAACTCTGATGCAGGAGAGAAGACTGTCCTGGCTCCCTGCAGGACTGTCACACTCCTGCTTGGCCTTGGGCAAGCCACACGCCACCTGTGCTGCACCAATCGGTGGCCAGCCCAGCATTATCAAAAGCAGCACCGCCCTTGGCTTTCTCTTGATGTGAGCACTGAATTAAACAAAGTGACTCACCTGATGACCATCCTCTGTGTAACCCCCGCACACATCACCAGTGATCCCTGCACCATGAAGTCACCTGTGCTCACCACACAGGCAGGACTTTGCACAGCAGCCAACAGACGTCAGCGCTAGGGAACGAACTTGACCAGGAAATTACCTCCTTATTCTCTTGTTCTCAGAAATGCACAGGCCCAGACATTAGGGTCAGGCTGGTCCCTGACTTTCAGGGAATGAGTAGAAGGGACTGCAGGTGGGTGGAGAGGCTCATTCCAGCCCACCCTTCCCCTACACCCACCCCAGAGGGATCCCTGAGCCACAAGGCACGTGCATTTAGCAAGAAGTTCTCCTTTCAAGTGAAAACCAAACCCTTCCCTATCCAACCAGCTCTTCCTTCCCCACCTCCAGAAGATCCAGGGAATTTTTATGAGCTTAACTTACATCCACAAACACTTTCAGCTTGGCTTTTCTTGGGTCTCTCAGATCCTCCACCGAGCAGTCACCCTGGCTCTTGCAGCAGCTCTGAGGGATTCCCTTCTGGGCGAAGTATTCGGTCTTCTCCCAGTCTGAGTAGTTCTGCACCCCACAGCAGTGCAGCTAGAGGGAGAAGCAAGGATGGTCATACCAGGATCCCAGTGCCCCAGCCCTACAGGTATTCCTGCAGCAGCTCCTGGGCCCTCACCAGTCCAAATCCCAGCATCCATCAAGGAAACTCCCTGACTCTTACCCAGCACCTCTTCCCTGAACTGGCTCTCCTCCCCAATCTAGCAGCCTAGTGATCCTCACCAGGATGCCCTAAATGCAGCAACAGAGGCTGCCTGTGCTCCACACATAACTCCAGAGACCATCCTCAGCAGCCCTAACATGGGCCAGATGCTTTCCATGTGTGGCTGCTTGTCCTTCCTGCAAGGCAGCAGCAGGAGGGCTCCGAGTGCTCCTCCTACCATCCTGCTGTGCAAGAGGACATCGAATGCTGCGATGGAGGGGAACACCCAGCCAGGAACACCCAGGGGCTGGGCAGACACGTGCACCTGGAAGCCCCTACCCTCCACAATGCACAATGCAGAGAAGGGCACTCACAGTTCTCTGGATGGTGTCAACCGCCTCACTGTGATGATCCGCCGTCCCATTGTAGTTCTTCAAGGCCAGATTGAGGTTGCTCTCAAAGTTTGTTTTTATCTGCAAGAGAGACATCTTGGCAGCTGTGTGAGGAGGACATTGTGGTGCTGTCCCCATGCACGCTTTGGGACCTCAGCCCCACATTAGTCACCTCTCAGTGATGGCAGGAATGACTCTGGTCATGGCCTGCAGGCATTCCCTGCTGACCCAGGCAGTTACACACGCTATTACAAGGCAGGTGGTGTCTCTGCAGTGCCTGGAGCGTGCGTGCAATAACACAGCCCTACACCATGCCAGCTCCCCCAATTAGCAGGTTGCTCCACAGAAGAGAAACCCTCACAGGAGCCTTACTTACAGAAAACAGAAAGGAAAGAACATCTATATACGTGTTTCAGAAGATATATCAAAGGCAGACAGGGAAGCCCAGGGTAATAACAACCGGTCGGAGGGGCAGCTCCCTGCACACACAGCTCTCATTGCTCTCAGCAAGCTGAATCCTTATGGGTCCTCTCCAGGAGCAGGCTGCTCCTCTGGCCCCCTCCAGCCCCCATAACGCTGCCCCACCAGCACCTCTGCCCCCCAGGTGGGTGAGACCAACCCACAGGGATCCTTCCCACAGAGGGGACACGGGGGCCGAGCCCCATTAGCGAAGGGCACACTCACCTCATGCCTGAAAACAAACCCGACGACAGCAGCCACCAGCACGATGAGGAAGATGAGGGACAGCAGCATGGCGTACTGCGGGCGGGAGGGAAGGGAGGGATGGGTCGGCTGCCCCAACGGGAACCGCTCCCCTCCTGGCCCCCCAGGACGGCACCTACCAGCTTCAGCATCCACGTGCTGCCGCGGCAGGTGGCGAAGCAGCCGAAGGTGCCCAGCAGCACCACGACGACTCCGGCTCCCACCAGGACGAAGGGCACGTTGGTGGCTTTCTCATCCAGCAGCGAGAAATAGACGGCCAAGCTCACCCTGCCCCACACGCCCACGGCCAGCAGCACGATGCCCGACACCTGCGGAGAGGGGGACGGCCGCCGTGTCGCGACAGAGCACCGCGACAGCGATACGACATCGGGGCTCGGGCAGGGCAAGGAGAGGCGAGCTCGGCCCGGCGCTCACCCAGAAGACGAAGGTGTAGGTGAGGAGCACGCTCTTCAGGCAGGTGATCACCGGCTTCGTCTGCAACCTCCGCGACGGGGACGCCATGGCCGGGCCGATGTGAGCTGCGTCGAGCCGAGCCGAGCCGAGCCGAGCCGAGCCGAGCCCCGCCCCGTCGAGGAGGCCCCGGCCCGCCCCGCGCCGCCGGGCATCGCCGAAGACTCCCGAAGTTTACCGAATGCTCACGGAAACAGCCGAGCGCTTCCGAAGGCGCTCCGTTGGCAGCGGCTCGCGTCTCAACTGTGCGTGCCCCCCCACGCGTGGCCGTGGGGTGCTGCGGTGGGCAGCAGTAGTCCCGCTGGGTGCGTGCCCACGGCGGGGCATCTCCTTGCACCCTGCTGGGCTGGATAGGGTGGGCTCCCAGAGCCCAAGCAGCGCACGCACCTATAGGGGGAGCGTCTGTGCGGCTCGGCACGGCTGTGTTATTAATTAGCGCGCTTACCAGCCTGGCCGCAGCATAATTAGCTCATTCAGGCGGCCCAGTACCCCGTGCCAGCTCCTCTACCTGCCTGCCAGGCCCGGCCCTCTGTGCCCTGCACCCGAGCACAGCCCCGCAGTGCCGGGCAGCAGAGCCCAGCGTGTGCCATTCATTCCCCCTGCCTCGCATAGGCTGAGCCGCAGCTGGAAAATAGACCCCAGCTGGAAGCGATTGCCTTGGGTCTGGTTTCAAACCCCACGGCGTGCAGAGAGGTTTCCTCATTTCTCAGCCCGGCTAGCCCTGCCCCGCTGGAAAAAAGGGCCATGATCGCTGCGGTTTGTCCGCGGAGCTCCCGTTCCAGGAGTCTGGAGCTGGTGGTGGGAGCTCCTCCGCTCTTCCTTGCTTGAAGAGAGATTCTTGGCTCCGACGCTGGCGAGGAACCATCTGAAAAGCTTTTAGAGCCCTGGGAAAGCAGAAGGTACTTTGAAAAGTAAGGAATCCTTAGGGTTTCTTCTTTTTGACGGTCTCGTCATTCGGGGGCCTGACTCATGCCTTTTGAATGTTTGGGACAGGGGGAGAAGTCGGTTTACTCAGCAGAGACGGCGCAGCCAAGCAGGAGCGGAGCCGGAGAGCAGCGACCGAGGGAACTGAGTGCTGCTCCCAGCCCGGCCCCATCCCCGCAGCCCCCTGCCCTGCACAGTGGGGCTGTCCGGCCCTGGCATGGTGCAGGAGGCAGCCCCCATCCTGCTGGTGTTCCTCACCAGGCTGGTGTCGGCCACGTGGCATGAAGGTGAGCGCCGCGGTGGCACCTGCATGCGGGGCAGCGAGTGTCAGGGCAGGGAGGGGAGGAGGTGAGAGATGGGAGCGAGGAGAGGTCCCTGCGTGGCTGGGAGAGCATTGCTGCGTCGTGGGATATGGGGAGAGGGACGCTGCCGTGGGGCTGGGAAGCACCCAGAGGTGAGCAGACTGCTGACCTCATTGTCACATCCTCACTTACGGGAACAGAACTGTTCTCCTGACTCCCTGCTGGAGCCATCGGCCAGCAGATGTTGACCTGGATGGAGCGCTCCAACCCCAAAAAGGTCACGGCTTTTCCCCGTACCACACTCGCACCCTTCCCCAGCTGGGCAGGCATCCAGCTCTGGCTCAACCTCAGGGAAAAGCCCTTGGGCTGCCCTTTGCAGGGGAATTCTCCCCTCCCTGCACCTTCTCCCTCCCCTTGCTGTGCTCCCTGGTGCTGCTGCCTCCAGTGATGCTCCTGCCCACCTGAGATGAGTGCCTGCCCTGCAAGGGGAGCGTCTGCAAACAAATGGCACGTCTGCAAGGGAGCAGCACTGCCATACCCCTGTGGCTGTGGGGAGCCACACTGAAGCGTGGTGTGCCAACCCCAACCCCACGCTCAGCTCCTCTGGGAGTGCTGCACTGCATTGGCGCCAGCCAGCGTGGGAAGGGCACCGGGATAAAAGACTTTGTGGGATCCAGTGGGTGACTTAACGAGTTTGTGGGAAGCGATGGGGAGCCGCGCTGTAGTAAAGCTCTTGCTGGAAAGATGTGTAATAAAGTTTCCTCCACGTGACATAGGAGCTGCTGGTTGAATCGGCTTTCAGCTTACACTCCCCCTTCCTAAAAGCTAGGGGGGGGGAAGGAAGGGGCAATGGGTGATACCAGGGGCTGTCCCTTTGGACAGATCAAAAAGGACTGGAGCACGGTGAGGTGGGCTCCTGCAGCAGTGGGGGCAGCGAGGAGGGGGCAGCTCTGAGGAGGCCATCGGAAAAGGGGCGGAAATGTGAGCTCAGTGCTGGGGAATGCCGCGGCCGGCCGGCACGCTGCGGGGCCCAGGGGGCTGCAAGGCTCAGCGCCAGCTCTTCCTACATGGAGGCCTTCATCCCCAGCCTCCTTCCTGCCCCACTGGTCACTTCGCCACAGAGGTGTTGGAGTTGGTGTGCCGGGCAGGGCAGAGGCTGGAGCAAGGCCCTCACTAAGCTGTCCCTGTCTGCTGGGCCAGGAGCCACTGTCCGCAGCGGGGATGGAGTGGGGCCAGCAGCAGCCGGGCTTCTCCAGCAACTTCATCCTTCACTCCAGCTTAGTGCCATGCTTCTCCTCTTAGGCGGGAGGGAGGATTGCTTCCTTCCCTCCCAACCATCAAAAGGCTAGGGGGTCTCGACTGGGCCAGCGCCTGCTTGCTTCCCGCAGTAACCACGTCTGCCCCTGGGGCTGTTTAGTCTGCGGCTGGTGCCAGCCTGCAGGCTCACTGTCTGCCCTGCTTAACCCTTCTGCACAAAGCCCACAAGTGCTGGGACAGCAGGGCAAAGTCTGCCCCCGAGGTGGGATCTCTCTCTAGGGATTTGTGGGACGGTTTGTGACCAGATTGTGCAGCTGCATGAGGCGATGTCATCGCCTAGGTGCCACCATGAAACGTCACACAACACCCTCATCTTGCTCCTGCCTCTGCAGGGTCTGGCTACTACACCGCTGAGAGCCACACCAATGAAGTGTATGTGGAAGAAGCACCCCCTGAGCCTGCCCTGGATTACCGTCGAGGTAACAGCACCCCAAGCCTGTCCCTCAGCTCCCTGAGGAAACCGAGACCTGGCCAAGCTGTACCTATCCCTCACCTCTCTTCTCTCTGCAGTGCCCCAGTGGTGTGCCACGCTGAATATTTACCGAGGAGAGGCAACCTGCTACTCACCCCGGGGGGGCAACTACCGCAGCAGCCTGGGGACACGCTGCGAGCTGAGCTGTGCCCGTGGCTACCGGCTGGTGGGCCGCAGTGCCGTGCAGTGCTTGCCCAGCCGCCACTGGTCTGGCATGGCGTACTGCCGACGTGAGTGCATCCCATTCACCGGGCTTGTTGGCCTCCCCCTGGACGCTGCCAGCCCTGGGGCTCTGCCTGCTGGCACAGCCAGGCAGCCGGCCCAGCCACTTCCCTCCCCTCTTTGTTCTCTCTGACCTAGAGATCAGATGCCACGTGCTGCCAGCAGTGCTGCGGGGCTCGTATGTGTGCTCAGCCGGGGTGCAGATGGATTCCCGCTGTGACTACACCTGCCTGCCCGGCTACCAGCTGGAGGGTGACCGAAGCCGCACGTGCATGGAGGATGGGCGATGGAGTGGGAGCGAGCCAATCTGTGTAGGTAAATTCTCACCCTACTCTCCTCCCAGGCTGTTTGCAAGCCCTACTGCTGGAATGTACACCCTTCATCCTCTCTGTGCCTGCAGATGACGTTCCCACTACCTGACCAAGTGCTGGCGGCTTGCACCTCTGTGCTCAAGAGCCGTAGGGCCCTGCTGCTTCCCAAGGTGCTGTCAGCCACAAAGCTCTGGCTGATGCAGGGTGCAGAAATCCAGGAGTGAGGCTGAGCTAGTCACTCGATGCTAACATTACATCAGGCTTTGCTTGCTCCAGTGCCAGGCTGTGCTCAGCAGCTGTGGGGTCCTCCTCTGCCTTAGCTTATTCAGCCTTAGCTGTTCTTCAAGCTTATTTCTCCTTTCTGTGGGCAGACGTTGAGCCTCCCAAGATCCGCTGCCCCGAATCCCGTGAGCGGATAGCAGAGCCAGGCAAGCTGACTGCTATGGTATATTGGGACCCACCTCGTGTGAAGGACTCTGCCGATGGCGTCATCAAGAGGTGAGCACAGAGGTAGTACTGGCATCACCAGCCAAGGCTGGGAGCTGCACCGTGTGCCATCTGGGATCCTCTGCTGGGGATCTAACAGAGAACCCATCTGTTGGCTGCAGAGTGACGCTGCGGGGTCCAGAGCCTGGGTCTGAGTTCCCTGAAGGAGAGCATGTGATCCGCTACACTGCCTACGACCAGGCATACAACCGAGCCAGCTGCAAGTTCAGGATCCGTGTCCAAGGTGAAGCGTGCTCCCTCGGGCTGCAGGCTCCCCACTCTGCCCACCCAGGGCCAGGCTCGTGCCCTTCCACACCCCAGCCTGATCTCATCTGGCCTCCTCCTTCACAGTGAGACGCTGTCCTGTCTTGAAGCCTCCTCAGCACGGATACCTGTCCTGCACCTCTGATGGCAACAACTACGGTGCCACATGCGAGTATCTGTGTGATGGGGGATATGAGCGCCAGGGTACCTCCCTGCGGGTCTGCCAGTCCACACAGCAGTGGACAGGCTCCAGCCCACTCTGTACACGTAAGTGGTGCAGGGCAGAAAGGGGGAGGGAAATCTGCCTGCAGAGATGCCCAAAGCTCAAAGGTGTTGCTGCCTAGAAGAGCGGGGAAGAAGGGGTGCAACATGTTGTCTCGTGCTCATGCGTGCTCTTTTTGCCCCAGCCATGCAGATCAACACTGCAGTGAACTCAGCAGCCAGCCTGCTGGATCAGTTCTACGAGAAACGCCGGCTCCTTGTCATCTCAGCACCTGACTCTGCTAACCGCTACTACAAGATGCAGATCTCCATGCTGCAGGTGAGCCAACACGCCATCCCCCCCCCCCCCCCTTGCACTCCATCAGCACATTCTCACCACCACGTCCCCTCCTCTGCAGCAAGCCACCTGCGGGCTGGACCTGCGTCACGTTACCATCATTGAGCTGGTGGGGCAGCCCCCACACGAAGTGGGCCGCATCCGGGAGCACCAGCTGTCTGTTGGCATCATAGAAGAGCTCAGGTACCAAGGGATAAGGGGTGGGATGGTGTCTCTGTGAGAACAGGGGCATAGGGGGAACCTTGGGGACAGGTAAGACATAAAGCTTGTAGCTAGTTTCGTGAGCAAGAATCTGCTTGTCAAGGCTTCTCCGTTCTGCTGCATTTGGGCTAAGGATGCCCTCAGCCTTTCCTCAATCCCCAGAGTCCAGACTCAGAGGCCCTTTTGGCAGCTTTCAGCCTGAGGAAGAGGTGGAAGCCACCACCCTCAGGAATGCCTCACCGTAGCTGCACAGCACAGGAATGCTCAGCCCCAAGCCAGGGACCCACAGTCCTGACCAGCAGCTCCCTTCTTGCACCCCCAGGCAGTTCCTGCACCTCACCCGCTCCCACTTCAACGTGGTGCTCCTGGACAAAGCGGGCACTGACCGTGAGCGCTACATCTTGCCCACCAGCCCTGATGAGCTCTTCGACTTCATCGACACGTACCTGCTGAGCGAGCAGGAGGCAGCCCAGCGGGCACAGCGTGGGGACCCATGCGATTGAGGCAGCGCAGGGAGACCCTGCCACGTGCCTCAGAGGACGGACAGCTTCCTTTCTGCTTTTCTAGTCGCCCACCGTAGAGGAGGACTAGGGTGCCAAGGACTTCCAGGAGGAAGGGAGCCACTCTCAGGCTGCTCTGGCACAGGGAGGGGAGCAGGGACAAGGATGGGACAGGGGCTGTGTGCTTGCAGTCACTGCACAACAGCCAGGAGCACCCTCTGGCCACAGCCCTGACTTGGCCTCAGCCAGGACCACAACAGGAGATGCTGGATTTTCTCTGTTCAAACCCCAGGGCAGGAAGGAGAAGGGGAACCCAAGCAGGAAGAGAGACCACAGCCAAATGAGTGCCCCCACATTCTACAAAAGCTCCCAGAGCAGAAAAGGGGAAGTAGAGCAGGCAGGGCAACAGTACAGATGCCTCTTTTGCAGCAGCTTCGCCCTCTTTTTGGCCGTCCTCACACCATACACAACTTAAAACCCACGCTGTCCCTGCCTGGGTTCAGCCCTGCTGGCCAGGCACTGATGTCAGGCTCCTGCCAGAGCCAGCAAAAGCCTTCATTAGAAGCAAAATGGCTCCGTGCTCAGCAAAGACAGTAACAGACATCCAGTACAGAAGCTCATAACCTACTTGCTTCTCCTCACACCCAGCATCATGGCACCCTTCCTGGGAATTGTTTTGGCAGTAGAATCTTACCTTGAAACTAATAAATTTATAGAAAAAAAGTCAGTGCTGTATTGTTCAGCATAGTCACGAACTGGTCTGTTCACTGCTTCTGGGTCCCAGAGCCAGCACCATCCTTCAGGATGAGGGTGGAAGAGACAATAAGGGAGCAGGTTGTGAAACACAGAGGATGGGAGGAAGAAGAAAGAAACCTAACTACATTTCAAAGCACTGTGCCTGCAGGGAAAGAAGGGAGGGCCCACAAGGACTCAAGTTCAGCTTTACATTTGGTCCAAGTTTGGTTTTCCTAAGACAAAAGGAAAACCCTTTAAGAGAGGCTAGGCCAAGAAGACTTTCTACTCAAGCCTGTTTAGAGAAGGGTCATGTTTATTAAAATATAGGCAAAAAAAAAAAAAAAAATAATTAAACTTGGCACTCATCTGGCCATGCTGCAAGTGCAGCTCTAGAGCAGCTGTGCCAGCCCCAGGGTGAGTCCTGGTGCCTGTGCTGCTGCCTAGGGCCTCAGCTTGGCCATGGTGGAGCGAAGCTGGAGCGTCCCCTCTGCCCACGAGCCTGGGTACTGGCGCATCTTCTGCCACAGGTTCAGCTCCTCACCCGTGGAGTCCATCCAGTCCACAGCCTGCCCGTTGCTCATGCCTTAGAGAAAGGAGACGGGCACAAATTACAGCCTGTGTCTGCACGGGAAGAACAACCCTGCAGCAGAGAGGCAGCCCCAGGCAGAAGAACTCATCCAGGAGTTGGGGAGGCCACACAGGGCCTCTCCCCCCACAGCAGCAGCCTTCCTCAGCCCCTCACCCCTGGAGCTCCTCACCGTTGCCCACACCCAGGCGAACACCTCCAAGGAAGTCATTGCTGGACAGAGGTTCCCGGTCCCAGACTGTCAGCTCCAGGCAGATGTGCTGCAGATCCTCGGGGTTGATACCATTGTAGACAAAGGTATGGTTGTAATGAGGGTTCAGGGTCTTCTTCACCACGGGCGTCTTCCTCTTGGAGGCCTTGTTTTTATGTGGCAGAAGGTAGCTGGGGAAGCATCACCACCGGAGTTAGCAGTGTTATACATGCAGCTAACTTCTCCCTTGGAAGCCAAAGTAGGTTGGTCTGATGTCTGCCTTGGAACACCCCCTCTTCCCCAGGCCCCGAGAAGATGGGACATGATGGTCTGGAAGGAGCTGGGTGTCCCCACCTCCTGAAATGCAGCCCAGGGAATTGCAAGCAGTCTGCACACCCAGGAGATGCCAAGAACCAGCTGCCCTCACATCAGCATTGCCCAGGTCACAGCTGCTTGGTGACCTCTAAGATTTGAGGACAGCTCCTTGAGCAGCCAGTCCTGGCTTCCAGCTCTGAGCCTGAGGAGAAGGGCCAGGCCTGCAGGAAGAGTACAGCCACCTCCCCAGCTCAGGGGACCCTTCTGCGCAGTTTCCAAAGATGAGCAATGGGCCACAGCCCTCCTGGCCCCACAGCAGCTCCTCTCAGCTGGCCAAAACCCAGGGAAACGTTTGTTACCAAGAACTCATCACTAGTAAGAGATGAGCAGACAGATGGGCAGGGGATACAAATGCAGGATGCTTCCCACCCCCACATCTCCACTGTGGTTCAGGATGTGCTCTGGGATGCAAGCAGGGAGCACAGAGCTTCCACTTGCATCTCCCTTAGACTCCCACACCCCAGTACCCACGCTCACCCCTTCACAAAGCTGTCTGATGTGCCCCCTGATTTGGCAGCTGTGAGGTTCTTGGCTTCTTTGATCCAGACCTGCAGCTCTCCACCTTCTCCTGCTTTGCCTGAGAAAAACCAAAACCAAAACAACACAGCAAGATTTAATCAGTTTTCATTACTGGGAATTTCTAGTGTGTCTGCAGAGGGCAGTGAATAACCCCAGGCTACACAGAGCTGTTGGGAGCTCCAGCACTCACCCTTTCTGCCATTTCCAGCCCCAGGGTGTTTGGAAGATGGGATGTACTTCATGGAGACCACCAACTCCCCCTTGTACTGCGGGAGGCCAGCAGCATCCACCCCAGTCTGCAAAGAGGCAATGGCTGGGTTAGTGCAGCACTGCTGGAGCAGCCAGAGCAGACACAGTGACAGCAAGGTCAACACACAGCCACTCTCCCCACGTGGCCCAAAGTTCTGGTTTCTGCTCGAGATGGCTCAGCCGGCACAACTGCCCACAGAAGCTTCCTTGGGATGGTATGTTGCCTTAACCACGTTCCTTAGGAAATCCTGTTGAGCTCAGCACCTGCAGGTTTGGGCCCCAAGCAATGCAAAGGGCTGAGTCTGCAGCAGGAGCTCATCGAGAGAGCCAGACTCCCGAATAAATCCACAACAGAAGCATCTGCTGTTGCCATCCAGCTGCACAACATCCTCTCACTGCACTGTTTCTGCAGCCCACGACAGGATGTCAAGTCCAATTTCCCCTATTTGTTTCCCTGAAGTTGGCTCCCGTTCTTCCTTATTGGGGGAGGGAGACAGGAAAAGCTGTAGTCTTGGAGCAATCAAGCACAGGATGAAAATACCTGACTGGGCAGGGACACATCCCACTGCATCACATAGGGGATATGCTGAGGGAAAATGGAAGCTTGGCTCAAACCTAGATCTCTTCTACTATGGCAGCACAGCCATCCAATCTGGGCACAGGACACAAGACTTACAGCAGCTCTGTCAAGACCCCTATGCCCCACGCAGGCAGGGGCAGCAGGTCGGTACCTTGCCGTGCAGCAGCAGGAACTCCTCCAGCTGGCTGTCAAAGTTCCAGGAGTCCATGGGGATCTCTGCCTCCCCCAGGAACGTGTTGCGACCAAAGCGATCGTGGTGCCACACTGAGAACTGCAGCGTCCTCGCGAGCAGGAGGGACTTGTTAATCTCATACTGGGAACAGAGGCAGGCAGGAGACAGGTGAGCAGGCAGACTGGGCTGAGCTCGGTGCTGCTGCAAGCATGTGCTATGCAGGTGGAGCCAACCTCAGAGTGCACCCAGGGCTCACGGCACACGGCCACCCCACTCCTTTCCACCGCAGGCAAAGCGGTGCCAGCCTGCTGAGCCTCAGGCTCAAGAGCTCAACAAACTGGCACACTGAGGCTCCTGTGGCAAACTGAGCCACAAGAGCCTGGAAAGCAGAGTGTACTTTCCAGTTCCCACATCCCTCCTGTCAGAGGAGATGCTGCAGCAGGGCTCAGGACAGAAACCAGCCCTCCCCACTGTCCTGTGCCAGGTGCAGTGGTGACAGCAGCATGAAGGGCAGTGAGAGTGCTGCTGCTGCCAGGGCCAGCCCTGCCTTATCTCTGCCTGCACAGCTGTGCTGCCCTGCAGCCCCAGTGGTAAGGAGCTTTCTCCAAGGAGAAACCAGCAGCTTCGGATCAGCAGAAGGGGGATGGCACAAGAGCCAGGAACACAGGCTGCACAGCATCCAGAGACGTGACAACACCGATAGCAGAACAGTGACCCAGCCTGGAAATGTTTCACTCCAGCTTCCAGGGCACAATACGCAGATGTGCAACCAGCTCAGGGTTTGGAGCCCATTCCCCCAGGCAGGAAGGGGAAGGTAGAACCCAGCAGGGCAGCTCAGCTCGTTGTGCTACAGCCCCAGGCAGAGGGGAGCAGGCTGTCCTGGCCCCTCCCAGCTCACCTTCAGCAGCTCGTTGTACAGTGGGTTTACAGTGTTGCGTTTTATGGTTGTCTTGCGCTTCCCTTGCCTGGATTTGTCAGGCAGGAGGTAAGTCTTCACATACCTACGGGAGGAACAGGTAGCGCTCAAGCCCCCACGGACAACTCCAGACCTCCCAGCCTTCCAAGGGCCCCACTTACAGCTCCCACCTCTCCCGACACCACCAGCCTGTCCCTCACCACTTGCTGCCACCATTTCTCCCGCAGCACTCACGGGTTGGAACGCTTCTTGGCCTCGTCCCCGTAGGCCAGCTGCCGGCACTCCTTCACATGGATGAACAACGTCTGCGTCTTCTGCTCATAGCTCAGGGAGAAGGAGATTCCCCCAGTGACCACGATGTTCCCGAAGTCGCCAGCCTCACTGTAGATGCTGACCATGCTCCCCAGCGTGCTCTGCAAGGCACAGCTGGCCTGAGCTGGGCACTGTCACCACCCAGGTGGTCCTCAGCATGGCTGGGGACAGTCACAGGTGCCCCCATAGGCTCGCTTAACAGCTGGGCCTCTGGTTTTTAATCCCACTTCAAGGGATGAAGCTCCCAGGGCCCTTCTCCATGGCTTGTGGAGCACGGCCAAGCTGAAGGACTCACCGAGGAGGTGCCACTGCGCATGCTGCCCCGTGCCACCCGCTGCCGATGGATCTCCACCAGGTTGTCGATGTCCTCCTCCTCCTCATCCTGCAACCAGAGAGAAACAGCTCACGTGAGGAGTGTGAGGCAGCACAGACAAGGCCAGCTCCAGCACCACCGAGGGTCTCACCAGCTCCGTGGTGAGGCCAGGCACTGACTTGCTCCTGTCTCCCATGGAGCTGCTTTCACCCACAAAGTCCTCAGGGCGCAGGTCAATCACTGACTTGGTGTAGTCTGCACAGGAGGTTGTGGGATTAGCAGAGCACTGCTGCTCCATCACAGCACAGTGAGGACTGTGTATCCCCCAGGGAGCCCAACCTCTCACCTGCGGGTCTCACCACCCTCCGGGGGTTCTTCTTGAAGATGGCTTCGTGCTCATTCACCAACGTGCTGCTTCGGCTGCCTGTGAGAGTCTCCTAGGGAGATGAAGTCCCATTCAGAGCAGAGCAGAGGGGGCTCCAAGGGACTCCCAGCACACGGCCCCAGCCGGGTAGCAACACGTACCCGTCCATTGGTGGCAGAAAGCACATTTCTGGAGGGCAGAGGAAGTGTCAGGCTGGCTGCCACGGGTCCTGATGGTGCAGCAACCTGCTTTCCCTCTTTGATAGTGGTGGCTTTATCCAGAGAGTTCCTTCTACAGAGGACACAGAAAAGCTCTGTCTCGGACTGGCACTTCAGCCAAAAGCAGCCAGGCCAGGAAACCAAGCTTTAGCTGGGAGCCACTCCTGCTGCAAGCTCCAAGGAGCCACATGAGCAAACCTGGAGCAGAGGAGCTGCCTGCCCAGCACGAGGTTTCAGCCTGGAAAGGAGAGCCAGCATCTCCCTCATTAGACCAAGGCAGCAAACATACGCAACCAGCCTCAGACAGAAGCCCTGACCCTCTGCCAGTCCAGCACTGCACAGACAACCTGCCCGAGCCTTCCCTACCTGCCCCCCCCAGCAGCAGGAGCAGGTCTGTAGCCATCCAGGCTCATGTTTTCCATGGATTCTGTGTCACTTTTGCCTTCCCGAGGGTCTGAGGCATCAGGAAACAAACTGCAGACAAACAAAACCACAAGCATGTCCTGCTTGGCAAGGAGACCAGCAATCAGAGCAGAACGGCAGCTTCTCTCCTGTCTCCAGCACCCAAATGGGCCATCAGTGACTCCCTCTCCAAACACAGAGCTCCTCCTCACCTGGGCACTTTCCGGGGCTCCTGGGGGCTCTTCTGCCGGGCTGCAGAGGAACCCTTGGGGTCACCAAGCTGTGCTTTCTGCAGGAGCGTCTGTCCCACTGTCTCCCTTTTGCTCGCTGAAAGCAGAGAGGACTTAAGAGGGGCACAGCCCAGCAGGGAAGCCCACAGCAGAGCCCAAGGAAAGCTGGAACACCCCAGAGGGTCAGTGCTGCCTTGTCCCAGGCTGCAGGAGGAGACATGGCTCCAGCACCTCCTGACCTGGCCCTACCTGCAGACCTGTGCCGCAGAGACAGCCGCACCATGTCGCTGCCCAGCCTGTTGGCAAAGCGGTTGATCCTCTGGTCATAGAACCAGTCCCCCGTTGTCTTCTTCAGCTCTCTGTGGGACAGAGGGGCAGTGTGGAGCCATTCCCTTTAGCTGGCCACGGCACTGAGAACCAGTCAAGAGGAGCATGGACAGGTGACACATCTGGGAGGTGGCTGAGCAGAGACTGTACCCTGGGCAGATGATGGGTCAGTGACAGCACAGAGTGAGATCGGGGCTTTGCAGGGCAGGTGAAGCCAAGGAGAGGAAAGAAACCAGGGCTGCCTGAAATATGGGCTGAAATCACATAATGGGGAGACAGGAACAAGGTGGGACAACGGACACAGCATGGCACAGCCCAGTTCTTCATCACCCAAACGAGGGTGCTCATCTTGGACCACTGAGAGCCTAGGGCTGGACTGCAGGGGTGGTCACAGGGCATCAGGCCAGGGTGAGCAGGAAGAAGGGGACAGAGGAGCACACAGAAGGCCCGTGCCTCGTGTCCCCAGGCCCCATGTACTCACGCCTCCTTGCTGCAGACTTTGCAGCGCCAGGAGCTGTTGGGGCCGTAGGAGCGGCAGTCCCGGCACACCAAGTGGTTGCAGCCCCGGCACGTGTTGGCCTTGGGGCTGATGCGGCCCAAGCTCTGCTGGCAGCGGGCGCAGGTCCGCTCACTGTAGCGCTGGCTGCTCCGCTTGGCCCCTTTGCGGCGGATCTCCAGCAGCTCATTCTTCAGACGCCTGCTCGGAGCCCAACAGCGGGAGCAGTCAGAGCCAGAGCTCCACGTAGAGCTCCCATCCAGACCCAGCCCCCTCTGAGCAAACCCCAGCCACACCTGATTCTCCTCTCCTCCGCTTTACGGAGCTCCTCATCGCGCTGCAGGACCTGCAGGATCAAATCCTTCTCGACATCCGACAGGAAGGACAGATCCACCGCCTCCGACATCGCCCCGACCCCAAGCAGCCAGATGCGTCTGTACTGGGGGCAAGCAAAGCCCATGGCAGGGTCACGGCTCTGCACCACTCCCTGCTCAGACCCCCACAGGGCTCACTGCCATCCCCACACCGCCCTGCAGCCCCCAGGACAGCTCACAGCCTCATCCCACACTGCTACGTCCAACCCGCATCGCATTCTGCTCAGCACAGCTGCGCTCCCAGCCCCGCCAGCCCTCTGCAAGGCACAGCTCTCGGCCTTTCTCCAGCAACCAGCTGGGGCATGGAAGCACAGGGACGGTGGCTGCAGAACCGAGAGCTGGCCCCAAAGACGGCAATCTCCGGCCCCATCCAGGTAGCAGGCAGAGGCTCGCAGCCCGTATGTAGGGCAGAGCAGGGCAGGGCACCTCGTGCTCCCAGCTCACCTCCCAGCACCACGGGCCGGCGGCACCGGTTCTGCTGGTCTGCGGGCAGCCGGCACCACCCGGCACCGGGACGGCCGCGCCGTGCGGCCCCACGGCCCAGGGACACGGGCTGCTCTCCTGGGTTTCCGCAGCGGAAAACCCCCCCTCCTGACCCCGCCGGGGAGGGCCCTTCCTGTCTGCGGAGCCGCGGCCGTGGGGTCCCTGCCGGGGCAGGAGACGGAGAGGGGCTCGCTGCCGACGCAGGCAGTGCTGTCACGGTGTCAGTAAGCCGCTCGGAGCGGGCACGGAGCTGCGTGACCCCCCGCCCGCCGCCGCCTCCCCGGGACGCGCACCGCCCCGCTCCGCCGGCCGAAGCCGTGCTTGCGTTCCCAGCGGATCCGAGCGCCTTCACGGCGCGACCCGGCAAAGCCGTGCAGCCAAGGCAGAGCCGTGATAACCGCCGTGCGCGGCCGAGCAAAGCCGGAGGGGTGCGAGCTTGGCGCTGCCGGACACACGGACGCGCAGTCCCACCGCCTGCACAGCCGTGCCATGCCGGCGCCGCAGCCCGGGAGCACCCACTCACCGAGGGCCGCTCCCCGACTCCCGGCGGTGCGGACCCGGAGCTGTGAGCCCCCCCTCGGCCGCAGAGCAACCCCTAAGTCCCGGTACCTGCAGCTGCTCCGGCCCCGCGCGTCCCAAAAGCGCCGCACCTGCGCGGCCCCGCCCGACCCGACGGGGCGGCCCTACGGACGGGAGCGGACTCGCGGTTCGCTTTCTCCAACCCCGGCCCCGCTCCGTTCCCTCCTACCGCCTCCTCAGCCCTCGCGGCGGCACGCCCCGGCTTTATTGACACACGGATTTATGAGGCTGTCCGCAAACAGCGGCCCCGGCCCCGGACGCAGCCGTGCCCGGAGCTCCGGGGTGCCCTCCCGGAGCCCTGTCGGGGAAGGCGGCTCCTCCCTGAGAGCACACACGCGCTGCCACGGAGCCCATCGGCGCCGGGAACCGACGGGACGGCCCCAGCAGCCAGGATAAAGAACGTGGCTCTGCCCCGTCCCGCACTGCTCAGCCCTGCACCAGCACGGACACATCCACGGCACCGTGCTTCCTCTGAGCTGTCAGCGTCGTGTTTGTATTTTCACTGGACGTGGGTTTTAGGGAGATGGGAAACGTCTTTATTTTTCTGGGGAAAAAAAAAATGGTGAGAAGGAATGAATGGAGCTGAACAAGCTTGTTTTCAGCGTTAAAAAATAAACAAAACACCATCAGGGCCTGCATCCGAACGCACTGAAACAAAGCCCAGCACAGATGCTTAGGTTTATTCGGCCCTGCAGCTCTTCCACGTGAAAATGGGGCTGAAAGCACCAGCATGCATCCAAGGCAGTGTGATGTCCCTACACTGGGCGTAGCAGGCAGAGCTGGGGTGGGACTGGGGGCACCCTCACCCCATCCTCTGCCATCATACGATTCCTGTGCGGCTCAGCTGAGCACAGCTCCCCGTGCACAGCAGCCCTGGGAATGGTGCAGGGGCCTGGCTCACTGCTGGGCACTGCTGCCACCTGGGAACAAGGGATGTAAAACACATCCAAATGGCAAAATGCAGACCTGGAGCCACGCTGGGGCCCTGCAGCCAGCTAGGTGGGCAGGGTCGGGCGGCACTCCAGGTCCAGCACAATGTGATGCACGTGGGGCGCGTAGGATTTCACCGCCTCGATGTGCAGGATACAGGTCTGCCATGGCTGGCCATGCAGCTCTGCCAGCAGCCCCCGGATCCGTGCAGCAGCTGCCTCAGCCCAGCTCCACCACTCGGGCCTGATCCTGGCTGCCTGCACCTCCTGCTCACTGCTCCCCATCTCCTTGGAGCTCCGGTGCTCTTCACCATCCTCCTGCTCAGATCTGGATTCCTCTGGGGGTCTTTGCTCATCCTTCAGAACCGGAGGCATGGGGCGAGCCTCCACGTTGTGGTGGATGTGCAGCACACCTCCTGTGTCCTTCTTCAGCACACGGCAGGCCACGGGCCAGCCCTCCTCAGAGCTGGGGATAAGTCCCAGGTTCACCCGGTCAGCCACGTCCCGCAGCTGCAGCTGGGAGGAGGATGAGGATGGTGAGCGGGGCCCACAGGAGGGCACAGTGCCACGCGCAGGGTGCTGCCCACCTGCCTGCTGTCCCCAGCGTGGATCTGGCAGCGGTCCTGCACGCCATTCAGTGCCAGGTTCCTCCTCAGGGCCTCCAGGGCGTGGGGGTTCCACTCGCAGGCGTGGGCAAAGGCAGCAGCTGCGTGAACCAGGTATGGCAGTGTGAAGTACCCGATCCCTGAGGAGGTGGCAGAGGAGAGGGCACAGGGCATGTACTCCCTGGGGTCAGCACTCTTCCCCAGAGGCAGCTCGGGATGTGGATTACCACCCTTAGCTCTGCGCATCTGCTCTGGGTCAGAACTACCCCAGGTATCGGGGAAATGCCTGCAAAATGGACTTGCGTTTCTCTCTCATTCCATAAAACCAAAATTCATCTTTAAAAAATGTTTACAGAGAAACTTGACTATGGTCTGAGTTTAGCCATTAATTCTGCCCTGTCCTGCTCTGCTCCCAGCCAATGCAGAAGTGTCAAGATTGGTGTTTGTTTTAACTCATCTAGAGGAGCTCTGTGAGTGTCACATTCCTTCTCTGTGGCACAAATGGGAAACGCTGACTTCCCTACATAGAGAACAGAGCTCTCCACACACGGAAGCCTGATACTGTGTCCCCAACCACTCACAGCAAAGGAGCAGACATGTCAGCTACCTGCTTCATTTAGCAATGGCTGGTTACAGAAGCACACCACACCCAATATAGTCATGATATTGATGGGAGCTTTTCAGAAAGAACCTCCAGGTTCAAAAAGAGGACAGAGTTTTCACTGATTGCAGACAGTTCCTGTGAGCAGCACTATGTACAGAGCAGTGCTCTGCAGAGCCTGAGCACAAGACTGTCCCAAGCATACAACGTGGTCCCAGGAGGGACAGCAGTGCCACATTAGCTCAGGACTTCCAGATGGGTCAGGAGCTCCAGGTCAGATCCCAGATCATTTTTCCAACCCAGTTCAATTTTCAGTGCAGAGTTAGTGCTGTTTCACACCCATCTGGATGCCATCAGCACCCGCATCACTGCTTTCCACCTGCCCTGCAGAACACCACCGCCACCTCCAAGGGCTGTTACCTGCATAGAGATCCACCAGCACCTCCCCAGAGCACTGCATCGAGGCCACACGCAGCTTCTCCGTGATATTACCCGGGGAGAACATACACTTTGTCACATCAAACGTGTACCTGGGGGGCACCACCCATCCGGTGAGAGCAGCGCCTTCTCCTGCCTTCAACAGCCATGTCCCCCATCACTGCTCCTCCTACCGAATGCCATTATCCACATGCTCCACCCAGCTGTTGTGGCCCAGCAGCACGGTGACACTTGGGGAGCGCATCTTGTCTGGCAACACCCGTCCTCTCTTGGCCAGGCGCTGGGCACCCAGAGCCGAGGCGACTGTCTTCCAGAGCACAGAGCCTGCAACGCAGTCATGCTGGGAGCACTGGGAGGCCAGCAGCACCCATGTGGCAGCCACGTTGGCAGCTCCGCTCTGCTCACCCAGCTTCGCCCACAGTGCAGCGCTGAAGCTGTCCTTGCTCAGCAGCACCAAGTCCCCATGTTGCTGCCAGGTGCGGGGCACATCGCGCTCCAGCTCTTCTGACCAGCTCTCTCCCAGTTCCAGCAGCAGCCGGCGCAGCTCACAGCGCAGCTTCTGGGCGGGTGGCTGCACTCTGGCAGCCTTCGAGGGGACAGGGTCCTGTGGGAGCGACACGGTGAGTGAGGCCACCAGCCTGAGTCTGTGCCTGGATGGAAACATAGGGCCGTGCCCACCTGGATCCGGAGCATCCGGCAGGACAGCCCCTGCAGCTCGTTGTCCTGCAGCCACTGCTCTGCCGCCTTCCCCTCCAGCACGGGCAGAGCCACGCTGCCCCCTGGCACCTTCTGCAGCCGGTACCGGGCATCCAGGAGCTGGGCCTCTTCCAAATGCTGCCTGCAGGGCCAGGGCCGCCTCACACACCCCTTCCCCCCTGCAGCCTCCCCATTCCCACAGCCCAACGTGGGGACACTGCAGGGCCCCCCCAGTCCCTCCCGGCTCACCTCAGCTGCTGGGCAAAGCGTGGCTCCGTGGCCAGCGCGGGGACGGAGCCGTTCCCCGCAGCCATCGCGGAGGACGAAGGGACACGGACGGCCAACAGCAACGTGGCACCTGTGTGCGCGACGTGGGGGTGCAGAGCTCGGAGGGGCCCTAAGGGACGGGGGATCCGAGGCGGGGGAGCACCGAGCGACGACCTGAGGGGCGGGGGGGCGACAAAGAAGTGAGGGACGTTAATAATGGGGACACCCAGGAACGTGCGCACCAACGGACGTTGGGGAGCACCGAGGGATGGTGGACCCGGCGGGTGCCGCCTCCGCAAACCCCGCTGCCCGGAGCCGCCGAGCGACCGTCAGCCCCGAGGAGATCCCGCTCCCTCCCCGCCGTCCCCCAGCCCTACCGCACGGGCCGCCGTTTCCGCACGGACCGTTTTCCGGTTGCGCTCCGCCGCCGCCACGTTAGGAGCGGGCGGAAGCGAGGGGGGGGCGCCGCCGCGGGGGACCGGAAGCGGCGGGCGGCATGGCGGGGCTGTCGGTGCGGGACCCGGCCGTGGACCGCTCCCTGCGCTCGGTTTTCGGTGAGGGCCGCGCGGTGGGGATGGGGGCGGCGGAGGGAGGCGGCCCGAGCGGCGGCGGCGGCTCTGCGGCTTCCCGCTCCCCGTGCCGCGGGCTGAGCGCTGCCGTCTCCGTCCCGCAGTGGGGAACATCCCGTACGAGGCCACGGAGGAGCAGCTGAAGGACATCTTCTCCGAGGTCGGACCCGTGGTCAGCTTCAGGTGAGAGCGGCGCGGCCGTCCGCTCTGCTCCGTCGCGGCCTCCTCCGTCCGCGCGTGGTTGGAGCGGCCTTCGCGTGGACGCAGCGGAGCCTGGGCACGCGTGGGTTGGGGGGGTGTGAGGGCCGCACTGCGGCGTGAACGTGGGCACAGCCGGAGCAGCTGCCTCACGGCATCCGGACTGTGCTCTGTTGAGAGCTGTGAGTGCAGAACAGGAGTGGCAGCGCGCCGTGCAGAGGTGTTTTCTCGCACCCGGCTGCCCTCAGTGGTGATGGCTGTCCTCTTGCTGTGCAGATTGGTGTATGACAGGGAGACGGGAAAACCGAAGGGATATGGCTTCTGTGAGTATCAGGACCAGGAGACGGCCCTCAGTGCCATGCGGAACCTGAACGGGCGGGAGTTCAGCGGGAGGGCCCTCCGTGTCGACAACGCAGCCAGCGAGAAGAACAAGGAGGAGCTGAAGAGTGAGTCTGAACTGTGTGCCAGAGAACACTGGTGCTGTACTGGGCCTGGCCTTCCTGGCACTGCGGTACATACCTGCTCTGTGAGCTTGGCCGACCTGGCCTGCTCCAGGTGACCCAGAAAGCAGCTTTGCAGACAGGATGTGTGCCGACGTGGTTGTTCTCTCTCCTTCCAGATCTCCCTGCTTTTGCTGTCTCCCATTAATGGCATGGCATTCTCTTTCTGATGAGCAGTCAGTTCTAAGCACCACAAGCTCACGTTGCTTTCTGAGGTTGCTGCTTATATCACGAACTCTGTTGCAGGCTTGGGCACAGGTGCACCCATCATAGAGTCACCTTACGGGGACCCTGTCAATCCTGAGGATGCCCCTGAGTCCATCAGCCGTGCAGTGGCCAGCCTGCCTCCTGAGCAGATGTTTGAGCTGATGAAGCAGATGAAGGTGAGTGAAGAAGGGAGCTATGCTTCCTGCTCTCTGCATAAGCACCCTCTACCACCGCTACCTGTGCCCCTGCAGCCCGTGTCGTGCCTTGCTAGAGTGCTGATCTCTGTGTGTATTCTCAGTTGTGTGTTCAGAACAGCCCCCAGGAAGCCAGGAACATGCTGCTGCAGAACCCCCAGCTGGCTTATGCCCTGCTCCAGGCCCAGGTGGTAATGAGGATCGTCGACCCAGAGATCGCACTGGTTTGTCCCTCGCTGTCTCGTTTGGGGCTGGCAGGATGTTGGCAGCAGCCTGTCGTGAAGTAGAGAGTGGGAGATAACTCCTTTCTTCTCCTTTTGCTTCTAGAAAATCCTGCATCGTCAGACCAGTGTTCCTCCTCTGATCCCAGGCAGCCAGCAGGCTGTGCCAGGACCTGGGCCAGGACCGGGTCCTGGGCCGGGGCCTAATGCCCAGCTGAACCCACAGAACACCCCATCATCACAGCCACAACCCATGGTAAGAGCCTCTGGGACACAGTTACCGTGCTGTGGAGCGCTGGGTGTTACCAGCCCCAGGTTTCCCAGCTGGGCTGACAGGGCTTTGCTGATGCCTGGTTTCTCTCCTGCACAGGGTGGCATGCATGTAAATGGTGCTCCCCCTCTGATGCAGCCACCGATGCAGGGAGGAGTGCCAGCCCCAGGACAGATGGCAGCTGCTGTACAGGGCCCTGGCCCTGGCCCCATGGCTCCAGGAGGTGAGTGCGTGGGTTTTGGCTGAGCCGTGTCTAGGCTGCCCTGGGCATGTGGGTCCAGCAGGCAGCCCCACTGTACCCTCCCATGACCATAGGACCGGGCCCCATGAGTGCGCTTGCACTCTGTGCAGTGGTTGTAGCTGTTGTCAGTGGCAGTTCAGAAAGTTGGCTTATCTCCGTGGACAACCAACAGCGAGAAAATAAATCTCCACATGTTTTCCCTAGGAGCTGGGAGGGGGTAGGTATTTGGGGCCAAATGAATTGATTGTGCAGGGTCAACCAGGAAGGGATCTTAGCTCTGGTTTTTCCCCCTCAGGTGGATTGCAGCCGCAGGTCGGCATGCCTGGAGGAGGGCCTGTGCCATTGGAGCGTGGACAAGGTACAGCAGAGGTTTATGCCATGTGTCATGTGAACCTTGCTCCAGCAGGGGCCCAGGCTACAGGTTCTGAGCAATGCTGCACTGGGAGAGCCCCTGCCAGCAGCCTGCAGCCTTGATGCTGCTGCATCTGGGGACACTGCAGCTCCTATAGCACTGGGCCACGTCTGGGTTTGTTCGCTTAGGTGCAAGGCTGTGGTAACAGCTCTCCTGCATCCAGGACTCCAGCCTGTGTGCTTCCAGCTTGTTCTACACTGCATTGTGCAGGTGTGTCCTGGAAGCCAGGAGAGCTGCCGTTCCACTGGGCAGGATGTGCCTGTGTTTTCTATCTCTCTGTGAGCCCGTGTCTGTCCCTGTGCTTGTGCAGGCAGGCAGAGCTTGCTCTTTTCCAGTCCCTGCCTCGCTCCATTGCTGCCTGGATGCTGGGGAGCAGCTATGCTGCTGCAGTGTCTGCCCGTGTCTCCCTGCGCTTTCTGTGCCAGGCCCAGCAGAGGGAGCTGGGTCTTCGCTTTTGCTTGTGATAGTGAGCGCGAGGCTTGGCAGGGAGTTCTGCAACGGGCTGTTGCTTGGCCCTCGCTCCCTCTGCAGGCACGGTCTGTACAGCCCAGCCCTGGCGCTGGATTCCTCACCATACAGCACTGAGCGGCTGCTTCATGGTTAGCACGATCAAGGCGAGGCGTTCCTGTTCTTCCAGTAGTAAGGCATTGCAGGGCTCTGACATCTCTGTTGTCTAGATTTGTATCTCAGGTCTTGTGTCATCAGAACTGCAAACCTGTTCTGAGTTCCTCTGCTTTTAGGTGTCTTAAAGGCAACTGAGTGTCATTTTTCTCAGGTTGGGCACCATTGTCCCAAGAACAAACCTGCAGTTCTTGGCGGTTTCGCTGATGTTTGGATGGTTTTGATGAGCAGACAGAAAACCAGCAGTGGGGAGTGCCCAAGGCAGCTGCAGGCAGGGGCAGGAGCTGACTCGCTGTGGGCCGCAGCGTGGCCCTGCAGCATGCCAATTCTCTTTGCAGAGCTTCTTGAGGCAAGGTTCACTCTGCTCCCTGCACGTTCACAGCGTGAGCGAAGGAAGGGCCGTGCCCAGCCTGGCGCTTCGTGCCGAGCTGGCTCCCATATCTGTGGTGGCAGACGTGGTGTTGGTGGAAGTGACTGATACAGCCAGACTGGCAGCAGGCAGCATCTTCTCAGTAGGTGTCCTGGGGGATGCTAGGGAGCAGAGGTGATTCTACAGGCTGAGACAGCACCGTCCCCAAGGCTGCGTGCATGTGTGCATACACTATTTACGTGTCTGCTCTTCTCCCTCTTTTCCTGCTGCTTGCCCAGGGACCCTGCAGCTCTCGCCCGTGGGACCTGCCAGGCCTGCGTCTATCGAACGCGTTCAAGGTATCGCAGCGCTTGCCTGCTCCATGTTGTCATGGAGCTTGTTGTGCAGTGTGTGGAGAGCTGCTGTCACCACACTGTGCTCAGGGCTGGGGACTGGCATCACTCCGTGTAGCCTGGCAGGGTTAGGCAGGATTTGCTCTGGGGGCAGGAGAGGAGAACGAGCTAATGCCGTGCAGAGAGTCACCGGCACCTGTATGGAGAGGGTCTTCACCTAGCATCCAGTCCCCTTAGGCACTTTCCTGCCAGGAGCTTTCCAGGTCTTGCTTTGCTCCTGTTCTCACATTGGCCCTTGCTCTTCGGGATTGCCAAGGGGCACCTAAGTTCTGTTTGAGCACCTGGTTTTGTAAGGAGCCTGAGATAGAACCAGAGGGGGAAAGAGATTGATGTAATGAGCACCTAGGGAAGGGGCTTCTGTGCTCTCTGGCCTTATTCAAGGGGCTGCTCCCCCAGCAGTCAGCACAGCCCACTTGCCTGTGTCGGGGAGCAGAGAGGCAGTGCACATCCCAGCCCCAAGGGTGCTGGGGGACAGTCTCAGCGCAGCACTGGTTGTATAGGTCCTCACAAGTTCTTGTATGTCTCCCTGGCAGTGCCCATGCCAGACCCGAGGGCCCCTATGCAGCGTGGACCTCTACCTGCTAGTGGCCCGCCGCCCCGAGGCCTTTTGGGAGATGCCCCGAATGACCCTCGTGGAGGGACCCTGCTCTCAGTCACTGGAGATGTGGAGCCCAGGTGAGGGGAGAGGGAAGGAGAGGAGCCCCTTGCAATGTTCCCTGCCCAGGGGTGACCTCACCGAGGACAGGGATGGCACGAGCCTTCCGGGAGTCACTGCTGCCTGGTTGGAGGCCTGTGTGCTGCCAGCCGTGGGGACCAGTCCCCTTCCCCAGTGATGGGGCATCCCCAGGGTGCTATCAGCAGCCCTGTGACATGGGACCGACAGCATTCATCCCTGTTCAAGCCTTGCCAGTGGCCGGCTTTGGGGGCAATCCCAATGCTCTGCCCAGACCGTGCCGAGCCAGTGTCTGATTTACACTCTCTCGCTTTTTCTCCTCCTCCTGCTTTGCTCTCCTCGTCTCTCTGCATCAGAGGTTACCTTGGGCCGCCCCACCAAGGAGCCCCTATGCATCATATGCCTGGCCACGATAGCCGTGGCCCCCCCCATGAGATGAGGGGTGGACCCATGGGAGAACCCCGACCACTGATGGGAGAGCCACGGGGGCCTTTGATGGATGCTCGAGGTGAGAGAGGGGGCATGAAATAATGGGTGGTTTAAAGCATGCAGATGGAGGGTCAGAGTGGAGCTCGCTGCCTCAGCTCAAGACATAAAAAAGGGTTTGGACAATGAAATGAACCTAAGGCATGAGGGACGGTCCCGCAGGTTAAGGGGCTTCCTCTGGGCATGTCTCCTTTTCCCTGGCCCTATTTATTCCTGGCGTTTGCCAGCTTCCCAGCAGAGAAGGCAGTGGGCTCCCTCCCATAACCCCATGGCACTGCTCCCTTCTACAGCTTGCCTTGTTCTTCCCCTGCAGTTGGAAGAGATCCCCGAGGGCTGGAGCCACGAGGATTGGAGCCACGAGGGCTGGAGCCCCGGGTGATGGAGGCACGGGGCCTGGAGCCGAGGGGCATGGAGCCACGGGTCCTGGAGCCACGAGTACTCGAAGCCAGGGCCATGGAGGCCAGGGTCATGGAGTCCCGAGGCCTGGAGCCTCGAGGGCCTGGTCCTAACCCACGTGGCCCAATGCCTGGTGGCATACAGGGTCCTGGACCGCTTAATATGGGAGCCAGCGGCCCACAGGGGCCCCGCCAGGTACAGCTCTGCATGGCTGACTGTGCACTGATGGTGTCTTGTGGATTGGGGCCGGGTGAGGGGTGTGCATGTGACAGCTGGAGGTGGAGGGCTCCCTGCAGGGCAGTGTATCCTGAAAGTACAAAGCCTGCTTTATGTTTTTGTATCTATATGGCTGAGTCCAGAGACCCCTCAGTCTTTATCCCCTCTCTTGTACCCATAGGTTCCTAACATGGCAGGGGCTGGCATGCAAGGAGGGGGCATTCCTGGGGCAGGGGTCCAGGGAGCTGGTCAGCCCGGAGGCTTTAGTCCTGGACAGAGCCAGGTCACCCCCCAGGATCATGAGAAGGTGAGTGGACAGGTGGGAAGGGATTAGACAGTGAGAGTAGCACTTTCTACATGCTTTACCATGGCAGAGGGCAGCAGTGCTTCAGAGAACTAGTTTTCTTTCCTGCTGCATTTGGAGTGGGAGGTTATTCTACCCTGCTCTGTCAGAGTATGGGTAGCTCCGTGGTCTTGCTGCAAAAGAAACTCAATCCATCCAACACCCCTTTCCTTGCTGTTGGTAACCCATGGCTATGCCGGCAGAGAGCATTTCTGACTCTCCCTTCTCTCCGCAGGCGGCCCTGATCATGCAGGTTCTGCAGCTGACAGCAGACCAGATTGCCATGCTGCCCCCAGAGCAACGGCAAAGCATCCTTATTCTGAAGGAGCAAATCCAGAAATCCACAGGGGCACCCTGACAGGTGATGTCCTGAAGCCTGTGCCTGCTCCCCTGCAGTGAATCAGAGAGCTGTTCAGTGCAGGGCAGCCCAGCTTTTCTTCTCCGTGTTCTCTTCCCTCTCGTTCCTTCTCACAGGCCTGGCAGGCATGTGATGGGCAGGGAAGGTGTTCCATGGCAGCCGTTTCCTTTTGTTGTCTGAGTTGATGCTGCGTTTAGGGAGAGGTTTCTCCTTGCCACCCAACGTTTTTCCCTCCCGGTTCGTTCCTTTTTCTGTGTGTATATTTTATGATGTTTGAAATAAAGTGGGAGGAGGGTTTGCGTAAAGCCTGGTCTCAAACAGCTTTTTATGGTCCCTCTTAGGCAGGAAGGACTGCTGGAAATGACCTGGCCTGGCTTCTTCCTAGTCTGAACCTCTCATGTTCCTCATCCTTTGCTCAGCAACAGGGGGGCAGGAGCTACTGCTGGGATTTCTTGTTCACTGGGAATGTGGTAGAAAGCACCCTGGGGTGGTGGACTGAGCAGGGGCAGCACGTGAAGGGAGGCACTCACACAGCAGCCTGAAATTGTCACCTGGGGAAACCGATGGGGTATCAGGCTTGGGCAGCAAGTGTTGGGGCTGAGGACACTCTGGAGGACTGTTGAGCATCCTGGGTACTGTCTTTCTGCGTTTTCTTGCTGGAAAGTGCTGTCTACCCAGGGAAGGTGTCTGGCTGGTGACAGCAGCCCATGGGCCAGGAGACAGCAGTGGGTGCCCCATGGTGCAGGCCAGCCTGGCTGTGCCCTCCTCTAGGGCATGACAGGGAGCTCAGCTTTCTTTCCCTGTCAACAAGAGCAGAAGGGCTCCGTATCCAATTGCTGTATCACTTACCACACCTGCCTGCCCCGGGAGGGTGTTTTTCTCCTCCTCTGTGCATATGCTTGAGTAGAATTTGTTATCTTTGCGCTTGAAAGTCTGCCTGTGTGCTGCTTTGTGCCTGGTGGTTGGTGCAAGCTTGGCTCTTCGGTGCCTTTGAGGCTCTGTGGAGGGAGAGGACTGGCGGGCAGCCAGCCCCCCAGCCTACACTTCACCCCAGAGGGTTTATTGCCTTGTTACTGCAGCCCAGTAAAGGGGGGCAAACAGTGGGTTTCCTTCACACCTGCACTGACTGAGATGCCGCCCAAGGCTTTTATTGCAAAGGCAAACAAAGTTAATTTACTGTTTTATGGAGAGGGCCGTTTAAATCTGGAGGGGTGTGTTTGGCCCTTGGTGCCCTGGTGCCATATCTGACCCCACCATCCTGCCCAGCCTGCTGGGCTCCCCTTTCCTCCTGCTGCTTTGCACCTCAGTGCTGCTCTGGTACCATCCCAGTCCATTTCCCATGTGGGGCTGTGCTGAGAGCTGGGCCCATTTCCCCTCACAGGGACCCTTTGTAGGGTCAAGGAGGCAGCAGTCTGAACCCAGTTTCTCCCTATGAAGGATGCTCTCGCTGTCTGCCTGGTTCTGATGCAGCTTTTCAGCTGATGCTCATCCCAGGCGGAGTTGCTTCAAAAAGGGAAGTGAGAGCAGCGGGTTGGCGGTTCCCCACTGCCCGTGATCCCAGCCCGGCTCCTGCTTAGAAGTTCTCCTTGTTAAAGTAGAATTTGACCTTTCTGGGGTCCAAGCTGGAGTGCTGGTGACACGATCTCTGTAGGTCCTTTGCCAGTGCCTCCGGCCCACACAGGAACACACCGACCACCGACCTGCATGCAGCGAGGGGCTGTGGGTGCTGGCGACCAGGGGAATCCTCCTGGCACTGGCACCCCAAGGCCCCCATGTCTCACCTGGGGTGGGCTGTGGCCACTGCTGAGAACTCAATGTCCCACCTGGGCCGCCCGTAGATGGTTTTATGCCTCAGGCCCGTCACCGTGTCTGTGACCGTGTCGAAGTGGAGTGCTGCGTTGTTGGCCTGGGCAGAGCAGGGAGAGTGAGGACCTCAGCCACCAGCAGTCCCTCACAGCCGTGCCCACCCGCAGCCAACTCACAATGCTGGTGTTCCAGCCGGTGAGGAAGAGCCGGTAGGTGAGGAAGTCTGCCTTGCCAGACTCAGCCATCTTTTGTTCCAGTGAGGCGAGCAGGTCATTGAACCAAGTGAAGGCATCCGTGTCTCGGCAGAGCCAGTAGAAATAGATCTGGGATGTAATGGCATGGGGAAGAAGTTTTACTCGAGGTGGAGCAGGGGGAGGGTGTGTGAAGTTGAGAATGGGGTATGGGGCCAGCGGGTCCCTTGGGGCACCCCGGTACCTTCTTGGTCTTGAGAGTCTGATCATTCTGCTGGAACCTGTACCAGATGGACTTCAGGATGGAGGCGAAGGGGGTGACACCAATGCCCGCTCCCACCAGCATGGCCACCTCGTACCGGAACACGTCTTCGCTGGCCGTGCCAAAGGGGCCATCCACTTTGATCCTGGACAAGGGAGGGCCTGGGTAAGAGGTACGGCCTCCCCAACCCTTGGGGTACTCCATTGGAGAGCTCCCCAGGCTACCTGGGCATCTCCACCTTCTGCTGCTGGAAGGTGTCAATGATGCTCTCTGTCCAGTCCCCAGCTGCCCGGATGTGGATGGAGAAGAAGTCCTCCTCAGGTGCTGAGGTGAGGGTGAAGGGATGCCACTCCAGCAGGGAGACAGCGGGGCAGTTGACGAAGATGTACTGCCCCACTTCCATGCGGAAGCCTTTCTTCTGCATCTGCAGCTCCAGCACTTTAGCAGGGTGCATGACCGCCTGCGAGGAGGGCAGCAGCGCTCAGTGCCCCACGTGGCCCTGCTGCCTGTGTGAGGGTTATGCAGCAGCCCCTGCCCTCCTCCATGCAACCACCCCCCCCACATACCTTGGTGACCACCACCTTCTGCCGCGCACGCCAGATCCTCAGGATCCGCTCAAAGATGTAAAGGATGACGGGAGCCAGAACCCACTTCCAGGACTGTGGGGTGGAGGGGAGCACGGGGTTGGAACCCCCCAGGCCATGAGCTCCCCTGATGGGAGTATGCAAGGGCCCGGATCCCTGCAGCCCCACTCCCACTCCTACCTCTGCGGGGATGCTGCCAAACTCAGGGTCTTTGCAGCACTCCTCTCTGCACTCCTTGGGCTTGTGCACCAGGAACTCAGCGCAGCGCTGCGGGTGCACCTCCTTCATGCTCTCCTCCGTCTGCCCGCGCACCAGCCCGCTGCGGGGAGGCAGGGTGAACATGGGACCCCTTCCCACCTCACCCGAGGACTGCATCCAGGTCCTCTTGGGGCAGATGTGGCCACCACAACGGTAACTTGTGGCAGTGACCCCTTGTTCTGCAGCTCTGGGAGCCTTTGGGAGGAGCCTTACGCGACGCCGTGGATGACGAGGCCGATGAAGTAGACGATGAAGAGGTGGTGTGTGTACCAGAAGACCTCGAAGTAGTTCCTGCGGATAAACTCGGTGGAGGACGTGACCATAAGGATGAGTGCCAGAGTGATGATGACCCCGGTCAGCCCTGGGATGGTGGTGAAGGCCACGTACTCGACGGTCTGCAGAGGTGGGAGGAGGATGGGGTCAGGGTAGCCATGGGGCAGGGGGCTGGCAGCCGTGAACCCAACGCTCACCGTTTGGTTGGAATGGATGGGGTTCAGCCACTTGTTGCTGTCCTGCAGGTGCATCTTGGAGAGGACAGCATGCAGGCTGCCATCGTTGGCCTGCTGGCTGTGGTTGTAGCGCTCCAGGTTGAAGAGATGAGCAATGATGTGCACGGCTGTGCAGGGGAACAGGCGGTCACCTGCTGCCACCCCACAGGGCTCAAGGGGGACACGGGGGTCAGCAGCAGGGTGCTGTGCTACCTGTGAACAGGGCCAGTGCGTAGGCCACCAGCTTGTGGAATGTGAGGTTGTGGTCGAGCTGCTTGCGCAACGTCCTCCTGCAGCACTGCAAAGAGAAGTGTAGGGTTGGGATGGGAACAGGGGTGGGGACAGCCATGCTGCAGGGCTGCCCACGGGCACTCACCGAGCAGCTCCCACGCAGGAAGGAGAGCAGGTTGCGGCAGACAGGCAGCAGGATCAGCATGCTGTTGAAGTTGAGGCACTTGGCCGATGCCCGGGCCCACGCCAAGGCGGACTGGGGAGATGGAGATGGGGATGAGGTGAGTATCGCTGTGTCCGGGACATGGTGCACCTGCCTGCAGGCTGAGTGCCCCAGGATGGGATGGGATCAAACAGTGCTGAGCAGGGACTGAGCGGTCTGGGCTGGGGCTGTGGGATGGGTATTGTTAAGGCTGAGATGTGAGCAGAGACCAAGGCAGGGACTGGGATGGTGAAGTGGAAGAGAACAGGATAAGGAATGGTTCCGGAGTGCTACAGTTCCTGTCTTGCTGCAGCCCAGCCAGGAGGGCTGCAGGGCAGGCAGGGTGCTGCTGAGAGCTCCTTACCCCAAGGATGGCCCTGGTATAGAAGTACTGCTCATCCCGGTCGAAGAATAGAAAGTAGTACGTGAAGAGGAAGATGTTGATGCCCAGCCAGGCTGCCTGTGGAGGAACCAAGGGCTGTGAGGATCCTCAGCCCCAGGACCCCTCACCCTGCAGCACACAGCTGCTGGCACAGAGGGTATCAGCGCATCCCATTCCGCTCCCTTACTCCTGAGGCATCATGAGTGAGATGGGACGTGGGGACAAAGGTGGGAAGTAGTGCTGCAAAATAACTGTCCTGTCACTCACATCCTTCTGCATGCACAAGGAATGAGGAAAAGACAGAGGAAATATCTGCTGCTGAGAAAGGGAAGGGCCTGGGGCAGACACCGAGCGGGAAAGGTCTGGGAGGAGGAAATGTTGCAGGGATGCAGCTGCCTGCCCTCACCATGCTGCCAGCCCTGCAGCCCAGCCCTGCTCCCCTGCACTGCACTGGAACAGCATCATTAGTTCACATTTTTTTGCAGAGCTTCCAGAATCACTCTGCCCTGAGTTCAGTTTTTCTTTAACAATGTAAAAAATGAAAATATCCCAATTTTCTGCCACCCCCCCCCTCCCTCCCTCCCCTTTTCCCAGGCATCGCAGCCTGCTGCTGTAGCAGCAATGCTGTGGGTGCTGCAGCTCCTCCAGCACTAAGCAGCTCCATGGGAGGAGAAAACTCGAGTGGGAGCCTCCCTGCCCACAGCAGCAGAGCGGAGCAGCGGCAGTTTCAAGTTTTGCACTCTCCATCCGTGAGTTTTGGATGCCGCAGGAAGGGGTGAACAGCTTCTCTACCCCACTGCGGGGGATTGAGGATTCGAGGCATTCGGGCTGCGACTGGGAAGAGGCAGCCAAAGCAGAAATAACCCCCGAGCACTGGGGCCCACCCTTCAGACAAGGAGTCCTAACATGAGATCCGCAGCCACCACTCGGGGCTGTACCCATCACTCGTACAGAGGAGTTATTTATCCCTCCGTGGATGGCAGAGCCAGGACGGCACCCCACTCCCCCCAGAGCCCCCCAGCACCCCGAGCCCCACGCACTCACAAGGACGGCGGCCGAGAACCAGTGGTTGACCAGCCAGTTGCCCATGCTGCGGTGTCCCCGTCCGTCCCGCACCGAGTGCCGCCCGCTGCCGCCCGCCCTCGTTTTATGAACGGCCCCGACCCTGGGAACGGCGCTGCGGGGACTTTCCCCCACGGTGTCTTGGAGGAAATGCCGCGTGGTTTCAAAGGCTCCTTCCAGGAATGCCGGCTGTGCCCTGAGCCGCAGCCCCGACGGCAAGGCGTGGTGCTGGGGAGCTTGGCCCGAGGGGTCCCACGGGGTCCTATGTGGTGGTGGCACCGCAGGGAGGGGGACTTCAGGGCATGGCCCTGCTCCTCCCCTTCCCCTGCAGCGCTTAGGGACAAAGCGTGCTTTTTTTTTTTAAGGTAGGAACTTCCTGGTGGCAGGAAATTGCAGAGTGCTCTGCTCGGCCAACACGACCCTCCCTGGCCTCCCCCGATGACTTTCCTTGAGAAAAATTGCAGAAGACAGGCATCCCGGTGCCAGGAGCCAGCCAGGGCTCAGCACACCAGGGCATTTCCAGCTGCACACCCAGTGATGCTGAGCACCCTAAGTAGCAGTGACGGCCCTGTAAGTGGGGGTCACACTGCAGCAGGATCGTGAGCTCTGTGTTGTCCAGCACCACAGCACCTGCACGCTGTGCCAGCGTGGCAGCTGGCACCTGGTGTCCAGAGGAACGGGTTGGGCAGGATCACTCTGTGCCACAGCTAGGGTCACTGCTGCTCGACAGCCAGAGCAGCAGGATGAGTCTGGCAGCCTCCCTGCCCCTTATCGGCTCCATCGTGGGACAAGTGCAAGCCTGCAGCAGCTGGGAGGGATTGGGTTGTGCTGCTGAGCCTGCACTGCAGTCCCTGGCTCTGGGGGTGCCTAGCTTGGCACTCTGAGGACCCAGGTGAGTGAGGGTTATGTGGGTAGCGAACGTGCATGCTGTCTGGCCCCGTTCTTGTAGTCCCCACCCACGTGAGTCACCGCTGCCCGCCAGCACCCAGATGCAGAGCCACAGCAATGTTTCTTTACTGCTCAAAACAGTCCCGGAGCAGCATCCCTGGGGTCACGGTGGGATGGGGACAAAGCTCCCCAGCGTTGTGTGCCCCGTGGGGTCTGCACACCCCATAGGTCCCCTGTGTGTGTGTGCCAGGCAGGTGGCACGTTCTGCCCACTGACACCACAGGGATGCACCACTGCTCAGTGCAGGGCACCAGGACCTGCTGCCACTGCAGCACCGTGGAGCCCTTGGCACGGCTCATGCCACCACAGCCCCTTGTCCATAGCCCCAGGCTGTGCCTCAGACGATGCTGTGCCTCACACCGGGTTCATGCGGTGCCTCCAGGAGCTCTGCACCGCCCGAGGACCGCCGGCAGCAGACACAGTGCAGGAGATCAGCAACGTTGTGTCGGAAGAGCTGGCGGCATGGATGCAGGTACTGGAAGAAGAGGAGCATGAAGTAGATGGCCAGGCAGTAGCCAAGCAGCAGCTGCACCACCAGCAGCAACGTACAGATGTTCTCATAGACATCTGTCTTGAAGAAGTACCAGAGCACGACCAGTGCCGTGTTCTCCATCAGCCGGGCCACATAGTACACGGCCACACGGCCCCAGTTCTGGGATTTGTCGATGAGGTCCCGGTCTGCCAACTTGAGCTGCACGGCCGACCAGCAGAACATGTTGATGCTGGCGTAGAGCAGGGTGAACGCCAACAGCACCACCACCGTGCCCACCCGGCTGAAGTTCTTCTCGATGTTGTCGGGCAGCCGCGTCCCGCTGCGCCAGAACTGCACCCAGGGCTGGAAGAAGACCACCAGCAGGTTGGCCAAGGCGATGGGGATGATCCAGTGTTTGAAGACGGTGCTGAAGAGCACCAGGACAGCCACGCGGGTGGAGATCTCCAGGCTGCGCCACAGCACGATGCAGATGAAGGCCAGAGGCCGCAGCTGCACCTTGTAGTCATCGTACTTGATCTGGATGGCCAGGACATTGCAGACAAGTGCCCCGTAGGTGACCGACACCAGGCAGATGCCCATGAGGACGGCTGTGGGAGGAGAGGGCAGGGGATCAGACAGTGCCGGGGACAGCACGGGGATTTTCTCACTCTGCTAATCAATCTCTTCCTCCTTTCCCAGCCGGGGTTGTACCTGTGTGTGAAGCAGCAAGAAATGCTACCCCTGTGCATGGGAACAGCATTTACATGGGCAGGGCACCACGTGGTTTCGTGGCTCCAGGGAGCAAGCACCTGAGCTGGGAGCATCTCAGTCCCAGCCAGCTCCTCCCAACCCTCTGCAGCTTTACAGCAAGGGCAAAGCAAAGCAGGGGATTGCTGGGTGCCTAAATTGTACATTCAGAGAGGCCAAGGATGGCAGGCTGAGATGGTCCCATCTAGATGCCACACCACCGTGTGCAGTTGAGGAGATTCTCCCATACCCTCACTATGCCACCATGCCCTGAGGTTCCACCACATCCCTGGGACACCACCAGGCCCTGCACATCCATGGCAGAGCCCATCCCTTACCTCGTGCAATGGGGACGTACTTCTCCAGGATGCTGATGTAGAGCTGCAGGGTGAGCTGCGGGGTGGAGCCCAGGAAGGCCTGGATGATGGCCATGCGCTTGAAGGCATTGCGGTGTGTGGCCAGCCGGCGCACCGAGTGGCCCACCTCCTGCTCCAGCTCCACCTCATAGCCCTTGCGCAGCCGCCGCTTGCGGGTGATGGTGACATAGGGCTCCTCTTCCTGCCCCGACCAGCAGTACACCACCAGGGCCTCCACGCACCTGTGGGCACATGGCCACTGTCACCCCACCGTGCCCCGAGCCACTCCAGCGCTTGGGAACAGCACGGGGCCAGCAGCAAGGGAGGTGCTGTAAGAATAGCTCCCCTGGGAGCTAAAGTAAGGGAATAAGCACCCCAGGCTCTGCTTTCCCTCTGTTGGGCATCCCATAACAGCATGAGAAACATTCTGCTGTTGTGTTTGATCTCAAAAGCCTTCTACACTTCCTCCTTGGTGGAAGCAACAGGAAGCAGAGTGGGGTGGAAGCCGGTGTCTGATGGAGCAGATAAAACGGCTTCCTGAGCCTGTCCCCTCAGCACCCCACAGCTCCAGAGGGGTTGGCCTCCTCCGCTGCCTCCCGGTGCCACAGAGCACAGCAGCTTTCATGCAGCCCCTCCAGCCCTGCTGACCTCGCTGTCCCACCAGCAGTGCACACAGACCGGGGGCAGCAGGAGGTAATTGTCTGTGAGCACTGATGGGGAAAACAGCCGCTGCTCTGCTTCAAATCCAAATGGAATGGGGGTTTGGGGACTGATTCTTTTGCCAGATCAGCACTCGCGGCCTATTCCAAACTCTAGTCACAGAATCACAGAACTGTAGGGACTGGAAGGGACCTCCAGAGATCATCCAGTCCAACCTCTCTGCCAAAGAGAGGTCTCTTTAGACCAGGTTGCACAGGGGAAAATGATCTCACCCCAGCACCCAGGCAATCGATGCACACAGTGCCCCGCCAGCCCTCCCCAGCAGGCTGAGCTCACTCTGCAGCTGAGCTGGTTCAGCATCTTCCAGCAGCTCGGCTCGGCCCCCATCCCAGCAGATGCTGGCAGCAGTGCTCAGCGCAGTGGGCCAGCAGCTGCAATCCAGCGTGATCCGACGGGGCAATGCTGCAGGTCTGCAGCCCCTGCCAAGCGCTGGGTGAGCCGTGGGACCGGCACGACGTTCCCCCCTGCACAGCGATGACAGCAGCCGGAGAGGCACGGCAGCATTCCCCAGCAGTGAGAGCAGCACCTTTTCGGCTTGTGCAACACCCACCTCAATCCTCCTCTCCGGGGCGTGGCATCCCACAGCCCCACTCCTCCGGACCCACAGCCCCCCCGTCCCGAGACCCCAGGCCCCTTCAGCCGCTCCGGCACGGATTTGCATCTCAGCCCCCAACAACGGCAGAACCCGCAGCCAGAGGAGTGCTGACTCCGCAGAGCAGCCGCTTGGAGAGCCCATTTGGCAGCGGGGACGCAACAGGCTGAGAGAGCCCGGGGGGGTCCTGCAGGCAGCGGGGGGGGAGCGGGGAGCGCAGGGGCTGTGCTACGAATCGCGCTGCTGACCGCTCTCCGCCCTGCCCCGTCGGGGAGCCGAACCGAACCGAGCCGAGCCGTGCGGAGCCGTGCCCGGGCCCCCGCCGCCCTCACCTGATGATGGGTCCCAGCTGCAGCAAATGCATGAGCAGGACGAGCGGTCGGTCGCGGCTGAGGTCGCGGTGCACGAAGATGAGGGTGAGCTGCACCAGGACGGAGGGGCAGAGCACGAAGAAGATGGTGAGCGCCAGCCAGAAGCGGTCGTCGGAGTGGCTGTAGGAGAAGCAGAGGACGGCGGCCGCCGCGCTCTCCCCGCAGAACAAAGCCGTCGAGAAGACGATGCCGAGCGGCAGCTTCGCCCTCGACGGGGCGGCGGCGGGAGGCTGCCCCCCTCCCGGGCCGTCCATCGCGGCCCCGGAGCCGCTCAGCCCCGCCGTGCCGCCATCCCGGGCTGCAGCGGAGACAGAGGAGCGCTGCGGGAGGGGCGCGGGGCGCTGCGGAGCTCCGAACCCCGCACGGAGCCCCGACGGACGGCCGCTGCCTCCGCGCCGCGTCCCGAGAGCCGTGGGGGGGTTGGGCCGCTCCGGCTGCGCTCCCTTGCTCGGTACACATCTGAGACTCTCCCCACCCCGCCTCTCAGCCCCACCCTCACCATCCTGAGTATCCTGGCTCTCCTCCGAACGGAGCCACCCCCCTCCAGCAAGTCCCCGGCATGCAGCAGCGTAGGGGGTCCCCAAGGGCAGAGGTGCCCCACAGCCAGGGGCACCCCATGTGTGGATGGAAGGGACCGTACGTGTGCTGGATGTGGCAGAGGAGATGTGACTCCTTCAAGCATCTAAATGGGAGGCAGTGAAGACCACAGGGTGCTTCTCAGAGGGATGGGGAAGCTTAAGGCTGGCTGCATTACCTGACATTGGTGATCATGGAAAGCCCAGTGCTGGGCCGGCCCTCTGCCCGCCCCCGTGTACCATGGTGTGAGCCGAGACAGCCACTGGTGATCTGCACTGCCTGCCAGATTACTCAGGCTGGGCACACGGTGGCTGGCTGGGACAGACATGACAAGGCACAGAGCACTTGAGGTCGTGGAGTTCTCCCTACTTCAGACAGACCAAGAAACCTCTAGCGGCATGTAAAAGGCACCGGGTATCCATCCCTCAGCACGGAAACGGTGTCCACCACCTGCCCTAATCCTAACCCCCTGCATCGCACACCCCAAAGGGTGAAACCCCACAAAGCCCACCAACCCCACAAGTGAGATCTGCCCCTGTTTTGCAGAGACAAGAGCAGTGCCAGGGTAATTGGGTGATGGAGCAGCACGGTGCTGCCAACTGCGCCCACACCTCAGCGTTTGCAGCAGGAGCGATGCACAATTGAAATCATTTATGCAACTTCCATTTATCCAAATTAAAAGCATCCCCCAGGAGCCTGGCAGGTCACCAAGCCCTTGGCTAAGCAATGCCTGGGCTCAGAGTCATCGTATTTTTAATTTTGTCTTTCCCCTGCTTCGTGGTGAAATATTTAAGAGCACTTGTTTAAGAAGACAAGAATCCTGCCAATCCTGCGTCTGGGAGACCGGCACCTTCAGAGGAACGGATGGACAAAGCCTCAGGGCTCTCCCCACACCGCCCATTATCCCATTCTCTGAGCCGCGTGTGGGGCGGCAGGGGGCTGTGTGTTGCCGTGCACCGTGAGTCACCGCGTGAGCTGCACCACCTGCGGAGCTCCGTGCTTGTAAACCGGCCATAAAAGCGATGCGTGTCTGCAGTCAGAGGGCAACCTGCTGCTGCCCCTCCCTGTGCCTGCATGAATGCCTCTGCAGCCCTGGCACCGGGTCACTGGGGTCGTACCCTGCCCGTTGCAACCGCCCTCCCCCCGCCCAGGGATGCTCGAGGCCATGTCCCCAAATCAGTGAGAAGGTCACTTCCTTGTTTCCTGTGCCTTCTCCAGGAGAACAACCCGACTATGTTCTTAATCCTGGATTTCATGATTTTATTCATCCCGCAAGGCGCTGTGAACGCAGGGATGGAGCATCAGTGCCCACCCGGCGTGTGGAGCGTGGGGCTGTGCAGCTGCTCCCGGCACGTGGCTGAGAGAGGGCACTTGTGCAGCAGCCGGGCTATAGATAGCAGTGGGAGCAGCCTCCTGCAGGGCTCCAGCACTGAAAATAGGCACAGCTCCCTGATACATGCCTGCCCGGCAGCTCCGCTCCTCTAAAAGGAGAGCAGGAAGAAGCTGGGCCTGGCAGGGAGCAGCATGCAGGAGCCCTTAAAGAGCCCACCCAGATGCATGAGAAGCTGCTCATACGCTCCCAGCGTGGTTTCTCTTCTCTCCTCTCTTGCCATTGCACTAGGACCCCGGGGCACACCGCTACCCAAGCTGGGACACGCCAAGCTGCTGGATTCCCAAATATAGCCCTGCACACAGCAGCAGCACAGCTGCTCCCTGCTGCTGCCCTCCCGGATCACCAACCTTGGTAGTGCTCCTAACCTGTGCCAAGGAACAAACCCCTGTGCAGTGCTGCACGGAGCACAGGGGACATGGGTCCCAGCAGCCCCACATGCTGAATGCAGCTCCCCAACATCTCCAGGACACGTGCTGCAAGCAGGAGCAGCAGCCTGTGTGTGCTCCCTGCCCTCACAGCAGCCACAGCCAGCAGCTGGTGGGGCTCAGAGGAGCTTCAGAGCCAGGAACTTTTTACTTAGTTTGGAAATAGCTTTGCAAATGACTTGCTTTCCCATCTTAAACTGTTTGGATCCTGCAGTGCATTCTCAATAACTCAGCTGTATTTTTTTTTTCTGCCCCGTCAGTCTGTGGAATAGTTTCTGGTTGAGGAAACTTTTTTTTTTTTTCCATTTTGCTTTGCAGTTTCATGCTCTTTTTCCTCCTGCAGCCTCACTCTCCCGCAGGGAGAAAACTGAGGTCTGCCCCAAGTCTGGCTGTGACCCAGGGCATTGCATGGGGCTGAGCAGGCACAGACATGGCCCCACTGCAGCCCAATGCATTTCCTGCTGCCCTCAGCACTTCTTCAATTAAGTGGAGCTGCCTTCTGTGGATGTTTGCACATTCTGAAAGCGCAGCCCTTCAGCTGCAGCCCCACCAGGTGATGCTGTAACAGTAAGTCAGGACTTAAAGCTCCTTTTAATTGAGCGATTGCCCCATCCCAGCATGCACATGAAGCGTGGCAGGCAGGGGGGGGATGCTCTGTGCTCACATCCCTATGCCCACAGCTCTGAGCTGCACTCAGCACAATCACAGCGGGACACAGGGAACGTGGGGCACTGCCCACCTGCACACACAGCTCCGTGCATGGCGCAGGAGCGAGCTGGCAGCTTCTCCTTGCAGCAGGAACAAGAAAACCGAGCAGAACAACCGGCGTTCAGCTGGCGTCCGCCGTGCCTCAGCCTGTTTGGGGCACACTGTTGTTTGTGCAGGGCAGAGAGGTGCTTATCTCTGCTCTGAAAGCAGCCTCCCCGCTTCCGCCTTCGCTGTGAGGCTCAGCTGTGCCATTTTGGGGGGGCAGGGAGTGCTCCACAGAAATGGCCTCCCTGCCCAGAATAGCCACCGGCTCGCCACGCTCTGTTAGCGAACGTCTCACTGCCCTGGCTCACCGACAACAGGTTTCCCAGCGTGGGCAGCAATTACCCTGCAGCTGCAGCCGGGCTGCGGGGCGCTGGGGTGTAATTAGCTGCCGGGATTTGCAAGCCCGTGTGATCGGGTTTAGTGTCAGCCAGCAGAGCCGTGCCGGGATTTAAAGGGACGATGCAGGCCTTCGCATGTGGACCTGCTGCTGTGAGAGGGTTGCTGCCAATGGGCTTGCAGCGTGGCATGTGCCTCCGCAGAGCTGCATGTCACTGCCTTGCATGGTGGCTGTGCCTTTGTGGCAGGCTCTCAAGCTATGTGGGCCCCAGCAGAGCAGGACAGCTTGCAGGCATTGCTGTTGGCTCTCTGGGGTCATATTTCCCTATTGCAGCCACCCTAGCTCTGTGCTCTGATCAGCCCAGTGCTTTCCCTGCAAGCTGTTACTTGCTGTGTGCTGGAATCCCCAGCACTGCCACAGCTGTTCCCCCATTCTGCTCCTCCCCAGGGTCCCAGGCATTGTCCCGACGTGCCTGCAGCCACTCGGTGCATACTCACGGGTCTGTGAAGCTGTGACAGCGCAGCCTGTGTCCGTCCACACTTCTCCGTGGTCCTTATGGTGTCACCTCCTTCCCTGCTGCTCTCCAACGGGCAGAAATAGCCCCACGCCACGTGCTGCCCTCCAGGCAGTGATGCCAGAGGCTGCGTGGCCCCAGCACCCCGTGCACAGCCTGCCCTCGAGGACCCCGCTGTCACCACAGTCACTGCTGTCAGTGGGGTGTTCCGCCCAGCGCAGAGCCAGCTCCGTGTCCATTAACAGCCCCAGTGAAGAACATCTCCTGTTCTCCACCAAGATAAGAAATTCTGCCTTAGAGTTTCTCACCTGGCAACAATCACCAAGGAAACTCGGACGGCTCCCAAGGGTCCCCTGTTGGCACTGCCGAGGGGTGTCCCTGTGCTGTAGGACGTGCAGGGAGAGGGGACACGTGTGTCCCTGTGCCGCCCGCTGCGGGCACCACGCCAGCCCTGTAACCTGAGCCACTGCCACACCACGTCCCAGGCGGAGCAGAACGCCCGTTGCACAGGGCTCGGCCCTCTCCCAGCACCCACTGGTTTCACTGGGCTCTGGGGTGCATTTCTGGGGTTTTCCTGGCTGTGTGAACATCACGACGGGTGCCCTACAAGCTGCCTTGGGTGCAGGGGGGATTCCCACCTCCCGCGTGTCTGAGCAGTATGAGCACAGCACCTTCTGCAAAGAGCATTCCCATGTTGTGCTCTTGCAGGGGCCTCTGGTACTGGAGGGACCACTGGCACAGTCACAGCACCCCCAGGCTGGGGGACAGCAGGGGACAGGGGCACAGCCATTGCTGGCCCTGGGAAGTGGGTCACGGCTGCACCCATACGAGTAGGAGGAGGCGATGATCACACGTGGGAGGCGGTGAGGGTGTGGATGTCAGGAGGCGGGCTGCTTGCCGGCAGCCAGAAATGAGATTCTAGTGCTCATTGAATTGGTGTTTGTGACAACTCTGGGTGCCACCTGCTCACCTCAGCCAGGCTGGGATGCTGCTGGAGAGATGGAGCATGCAGGCACACCACCGCCCTGAATACTGCAGTTGGCTGTGCCTGGCCATGGTGTGACTACAGAAACTTCCTCTGTCAATCTTTAACCGTTTGCAAACCCCGCCCACATGGGCCATTGACCTGAGGCCAGGCATTGCCTCACCCTCATGCCCTGGTGTATTGTGCCCCATTGCAGGGTTTGCGTGGGGAAAGCCAATGCATGAGTGCTATAGAGTGCTTGGCATCTCCGCTGCGTCCCCAGCTCACTGCTGTATGGCTGCTGGTGCTGAGAAATCAAGCATGGATCCCACCTGCAGCCTACACTTCCTGGCATGGCTTTTCACAGGTCTCATGTCCTCATCCCTCTGGATCCCATGTTCTGCACTGAGCTGCTATGGCTCACACCCCCTTGTGCAGCCCCTCTGCCTGCAGAGAACCAGCCATGGTTGTGGGAAGCAACAGGAAACCTGAGGAGCCAGATAAGCACTGCGGGGCTGCAGATCAAGGAGCTGGCGCTTGGTCGTCTTCCTCCCCACTGTCGCCATGGCCCAGCCCTGTGCCATCCTCACCCAGACACCATCTGCTTCAGACAACAAACACATGGCAGTGCACAGATATCTGTGGTGCCAAGAGCAGCCAAGGGTGTGCAGAGCAGCCTGGTACCTCCAGGATGCTTCTCAGAGCCCCCCATCCCACCTCCCTGCTCTCAACCAGGCACTGCCCAGCTGTGTCGTTTCTGCTCTGAAGCCTCCAAACCGTTCCCGGAGGAGCAGTGCACAGCAGCCTGGGCTGACCCGCATGGATTATGAAGGCTGCAAGGAGTAAATCACGTAAATCCAGATTAGGTTTAAGCAGGTGCTACGCAAAGGAGATGCAAGGGGAGTGAGCTTGTGGTGTGAGCCTGGGGATGTGGCCACGTCGAGCTGTGGGTGCCCACGAGGCCGTCCCCACAGCACAGAGCAGAGATGTTCCACCTCTTCTCACACTGCTGGACCTGGCTGCAGGCCGTGCAGGAGCCCATCAGGTAAATCCATACTGCGGCTGCGGGACACCGGGGTGCTGCGTCAGGGCTCCCCAAAGTGCAGGGCAAGGGATACAGTGCCACGGAGCTGGGTTTAATGGCCTTGGGAGGAGCAGTGTGGGGGTTTATGGTCCCATCCCAGCAGTGACAACGCGGTGCTGCAATGCTGGAGGTGGAGCTCACTGCCCACGCAGGCTCTTGTTTGTTTTAAGGTGAAAATGACTCACGTTGTTGACATGTACACCAAAGAGGAAATGCTCAGATGGAGTGTGTTACTGCAGACCAAACATGACTGTTGAGGAACAGGAAAAAAATCTCTTGGGTCCAGGCAGAAGTTCATAGAATGTCTCTGCTACCTCTTGTTTACAGTGCAGAAAAATGCTAAGAAAATCATTAACTGTGTCCATATAAGTAACACTGTTTTTGCCTTGTGTATACCATTGCCCAGCCCAGTATGATCTCAGAGGAAAGGGTTGCTGTTAAAGTGACAGGGTGCTTCAGGTGCTAGTGCTTGTAGCTCTGCCCTCGCCCTCTCCCCAGGCACCAGGGTCCATCCCTGCCCTCTGTCCATCCCAGGACAAAGCCCACATCACCATCCTGCCCCTCACCTGGGGGAGCAGAGCTGGCAGCCAGCACTATGGCTGAGGACAGTGGCTCAGATGGAGCTCTGATGCTCAGTACTTGATGTTGCCCCCAGGAAGGTGACCCTGCTCGTCGTGGGGCTGGACAACTCAGGGAAGAGCTCAGTCATCATGGACATCATAAGAGGTGGGGAGAATGGCTTTCTGTGGGGAGAGGAGAGTGGTGCTTGCTTGTGTCCAGTATACCTGTGGGTTGCAGCAGGCGATGCAATGCCCAGTATCCCAGCAGCAACATCCCACAAATCCCTCCCAGCTGGGCTGTGCCAGTCATGGGCCATGAAGTAAATAAATCAGGTTGCTGCTCTGGGGAACAGGGTGCACGCTGTGGCCTGGGGAATCCCACAAGTCGGCAGGGGGATGTGGCCAGGGAGCAGGATGTATGCATGGAAGGGAGGCTCTCACACCGCAGCCATCTCCCTGCACACAGCTCTGGCCAGCGAGGTGCTGCCCGCAGCACAGCCCGGCCAGACCCGCCTGCGGGTGAACAGGTTTGAGGTGACACTGGTGGAGCTGCCCGGATCCCAGCGCTGCCGCAGTGCCTGGCGCAGCCATTACAGTGCAGCTGATGGGCTGCTCTTCGTGCTGGACTCCAGCGACCTGGCGAGGATGGAGGAGGCCCGCAAAGCTCTGAGCCGTGTCCTGAGTCACCCCGACATCTCTGGAAAGCCCCTCTTGCTGTAAGGCTGTAGTGTTTGGGGTTGTGGGGAGGAGTGGGAATCCCAGCAGGGATGGGTAGAGAGTGTAGAGAGATGGTTCCAAGGGGTGACCACCTCTCCCTGTGCCCCAGCCTGGCCAACAAGCAGGACGTGGCAGCCGCCCTGCTGCCGTGTGAGCTGATCGAGCGCCTGGCTCTGCAGCGGCTGGTCAACGAGAACCACTCCCCCTGCCGCATCGTGAGTGCGGGGCTGCCCCAAGCACACTTCCCCTCCATAGACATCCAGGGGTTTTGGGGGGCTGACCGAACCCCCCCCCGCTCTCAGGAGCCATGTGCAGCTGTGGGCCCAGCCCGCAGCACGCTGCAAGGACTGCGCTGGCTCCTGCGTGCTGCTGCTGAGCACTCCCTGCAGCTCCCCACTGCCCGCTCCCCTACCCCTGACCCTGGACTCCGAGCAGCCCAAGGCCGCCCACTTGCACGCAGGTGGGTGCACAGCTCCATGAGTGCCATTCTCCTATCTGCATGGGACCCATCCTAACCCCAGCTGCGCTCTCACCCCAACAGCAGCCCCCTGGCCCAAGGGGAAGATAAATCATGCAGCGCAGAGAAGATAAAGGAGCCCCAACCCACCCGCCACCTCCTCCCCCCCGGTCTCCAGGTGAGATTCCCCCAGCCGCTGCAGGGAGCAGAAGGTGGAGGAGCTCCCATCACCTCTCCCCTTCTTCTTCCTGTCCAGAAGGTGAGTGCAAAAGGCCCCGGAAAGAGGAAGAAGAAGGTGAAGGTGAAGAAGAAGGGCACAGGGCAGCTGAGCCAAGCTGAAGAACCAGAGGGAGGAGCAGCAGGAGGGGCTGATGGCCAAGCCAGCACTGCTAGGGGGCTGCTGGCCCCCAATAAGGTCGGGCAGGAGGAGCCTGGGCCCGCTGGGGTGGCTGCCCCCCATCCAGGTGAGATGAGACTGCAGGAGCTGCTGGCAACACCCATGCAGGCACCTTGGGATCCCCATGCCCCCTTGGGGTAGCTCTGGGGACCCGAGGTGGACCAGGAATCCCTGGGATCTTAGCTCTGCTTGCAGGTCAGCTGAGCGCAGAGCAGCTGGCATGAGTCTGATGGGAATGTGGAGAGACATGCCTGATGCACAGAGGTGACGGAGGGCTGCAGACCTGCCAGCAGCAGTCCTCCCAGCTGGGCTGGTGACACAGGCACTCTTGTCTAAACATGACGTCTGAAATTTTGTATTTCTCCATCCAGCACAGGGCATGAAAAAGAAAAAGAAGAAAAAAATCAAGAATAAAATCAAATCACAGGAGCCCATCGTGGAGCAGCAGCGGGAGGAGGTCTCAAGTACTTTTGGTTGGTATTTCCCAGGGTTGATTTTGCCCAAGAGCATCGAGGGGGCCCGTTTTGCTAGCAGCAGGGTCTGAGCTGCTAGGGAGCCCTGGGACACATAGTGCCTGGTGAGCACAGATACAGGCAGGACAAGGTGCTGGGGAGGTGGGTGCTATGGCTGCTGCCTTTGGGTAGGATGCAGCCAGGGAGCCCAAGAGCACAGTGCCAGGCTGCCAGGATCAGCTCCTAAGTGCCTGATTCCCTTCCTCCCCCAGACCTGTACCGCCGGGCGATGCTGGCTCTAAAGATGCGGCAGGAGCAGAGGAAGCAGCCATCTGCCATTGCCCCCTGAGCAGGACAGACGAGTCCCAGGGGATGCGTGGTCCTGCAGCTTGTGCAGAGCTCCAGGGCTGTTTGGCCAGGGCTGGCAGTCCTGGGGCAGCAACAGCAGCACTGTTGTCCTCTGCGTGACTTGAAAATCAGGATCTGCAGGAGCAAGCCAGAAGTCCCGTTGTAAAAAGCCTCTTTGGCAGCCAGGTTGCAAACAGCCTGAAAAGGAAACAGACGGCACTTTCTGACCCTGTGTTAATATTCTGTGTAAGACTTGCCCTGAACTCTGCTGAGTCTGTAGAAGAGAGGAAGCTCGGAGCAAATATCCCATGGGAAAAAAAAGAAAAACCATTTCTTCAACTGGCACAAACCCTGGAGAAGCTGTGTTTGTGGGTCAAGGGCTGGCTCAGCTGCTCACCCAGCCCCTGCCTGCTGCCTGAGCTTCGCGCTGGTGAGGTCAGGCAGGCAGAGCCATGCTCAGCTCCGTCCTGAGCCAAGGCACAGAGTAACATCTCCATTTAACACAACCCACCCATAGTTACAGGTTCATAAGCCCTGCCTGCCCTGTGCAAGGCAAGAAAAAAAAAAAACACTAAAGCCCTCAGCTGGGCTGAAAAAGGGAAAAGAACAACTCTGGCTGCGCTGCCTTGCTGGTGCGCTGTGAAATTATCAGACTAGACTGCTAGGGTCTATAGTGATGAATTGCAACAGCTCAAAGCCAGCCTGCTGTCCCTCTGCACGGCGGAGGGTCGGGGCACGGCTCTTCGCGGTCCCGCGTGGGCACAGCTCGGGAGGGCCGGCAGCTCCCTCTGCTGCCCCGGCTGTGCAGGGAGAGAAAGCAATAAATGCATCACAACCTTCTTCTGTTCTCTTTTTCTTGTGCAACAAGGGACAGCTGGGTGCTGGCACAGGCTGCCCAGCGGCTGTGCCCCAAAGCTGATGGAGTGCAAGGAGAGTTTGGGCAATGGGTTGTGGGGTTTGAATTTTGGGCGCTGCTGCGTGGAGGTGGGAGTTGGACTCGATGGTCCTTGTGGGTCCCTTCCAACTTGGGATATTCTGTGATTCATGACAATGATCTCAGGTGAGTAGTGACAGCTCGGATGTATTTCAGAACCAGTGTTTCAGTGGCTGCAGAGCAGCTAATCCCTACCACAAACCAGGAGACAAGTCTGACCTGCGCAAGCTGAGGATATGACTTTTATCTCCCTTAGAAGCTAGGCAGAAAGGACTCTAAGTTAAAAATGCTCCATCTCAGAATCAGATAAAGCTCAGGAATGAGATCCTGAAGGCCTGTTTGAACAAACCCCCAACAGATAAACCCAAATATATTAGTTAATAGCTGCTCTGTGCCACCAAGTAATGGGCTGGACTGCTCCTGCAGCGCGTGAGAAGCAGCTGCTGTAACAAGAGTATGTAGCAGGGTGTGCAGCGGTACATAGAGCTTTTTCCATCATTCTCCTCCTCCTTTTCAAGTTACAGCCCCCAGTCAGGTGAATGAATGGCAAGGAGAGGGAGCCTTTGGAAGGTGTGGTGCCCAGTGGTGCTGCCTGCTGAAAGGCAAAGGAACAGGAGCTGCCCTTGTCTGAGCTTTGCAACAATTGGTGATGGTTTGTACTGCACCAGGAGGTGATGAGATGTTCCAGCGAGCACCTGTGGGGAAGGCAACATTGAGAGTTGATTTGTCCCATGGCTGTGGATAGAGCAGGAGGTCCCCCATGGGAGGGGATTGCATGAGAATCTCTCCTGCTGTACATCTGTAATTGTTATTTTTATATATAAAATCTTAACTGAGTATTTTTTTCCCCTAAGTGAGCCTTTCCAGGGGTGATCAAACAGAAGAGCACACAAAGCAGTGATCTCAGCATCACTTCCTTCTTTCACACACACAGAAACCCTACTTAACTCCAAGTAACCCAAGAACAAACCAGAAGATAGCTTGGGATAAACTCCCCCAGGCACTCATTCTGGACACTGTTTTAGTGTTGCAAAGAAAATTAAGAGCGAGAGTGACTGATTGCAGCTAATGAGTTCTTTGCAAGGTGAATGTCAGGGATCCCATCTCACAGGCTGCCTGCAGGTGCTGCATGTTCCCACCCACACCCCTTTAACGCTCAGAACATGGCCAGCCGTGGCTTGTAGGGTATATACAGAGAGAGGATGAGCACTGGGACCTCTCTGCAGGTGGATGCTGGGAGCTGGTGAGTGGTGGAGACCTGCCCACTTAGCTGCTTTTTTCCTGATCTGGACAAAAGGTAAAAGAAAATAAGAATATAATAAAAAAAGGTAAATAAATCTTGCTGTAAGGTAGTTGTGGCTGATGAAGGCTTGATGAGCCCCTGTGTGATAGCCTTTCTGTTTGGGATGTGACCATAGGTATCACAAATGTAGGTAAGGTGTGTAGTTTTTCCTCAAGATGTCCTGTGGAAGAAAGTGATTTGCTATGGGTGTATACTTAAATGCACTCAGGTAAGGTGAATGGGTGTGAAATGGGTGTTTGGGCAGATAAAGGCTCAGAGTAGGAGTGGTTTGGGGCTTAGGAAGTTGTATGAAAAGTAAACTTTCTCCTGCTTGGAGTTCTTGTCCTCTGACTGTCAGGTGGGCTGGGTGCCAGCCTGGCTCAGTCATAAAAGGGAACTGTGGGGAAATACTACTTTCTCTGTTGTTGTTTTTTTCCCCAGAGTGAGTGTACCAGGGCCTCTTTCCATGAGCTCATTCAGAACGCTGAGCTGAGACGCGCTGGCATGCGGCGTGGGGCAGCCCATCAATCCCCTCCGTGGCTCTCAATGGCTGTGGGCAGCACTGTGCCTTGCTCAGTGGGTGTCTGCATGAGCTGAATATCAAACAGCCATGCCCAGTGCTGTGTGAGAGCTTCTGCTACTGGTTATAGATCCTCTGTTGTATTACATGAAAAATGAGAGTTAGCTTGTTTACTGCCATGTGCTCTGCTGAATTGTTAGGGAAGAAAGCAGATTTAATTAGATGAGAGTAACTCCCTGAGCTTCCCCTGATTGTTATGAAAGAGGCTATTAAAACTTTGCAGGGAACAGGAAGAAAATGAGGACTGGAAATCTAGAAAATATGGAAACTTTCTAAGTTAAACGAGCCTTGTTGGAGACATTACTGCTAGCAGGAGGAGGAAGGAAACAATCAAATTCATTTAATGGGTGTATCTGTTTAGAGGCATAAGGGAGTGTTCAAGAGCCTGAGCTTCAGGTTTGTTGCACCATGTACCAAATATACTCCATGTTGGCTTTTTTTCCTCTAATGAAAAGTGTTTCTTGCTTTATTTCCTTTAAAAAAAAAAAAGGAAACTGTTAACTGAAACCAGTTTTTTTTCTACTTCATAAATTATCACTCTAAGTCACTGCATATTTGAATACCATATTTCACTCTAAGAGGAATGTGTCTCTTGAGAAAGCTTATCAGTGTATTAATTAGAAGGGTTTTGCTGTAGAATATCACTGGATGTAAGATCAAGAGCTGATCTATCAACCAAAATTCTTCATTTTAGTCTCCCATAACAATCAGGGCTCACGTTCTGCCTGTGGAAGAGCTTACACCTTATTAAAGTGCATATTGAAGTCGAGCATAGATGACTTGAGCAAACTGCTGGCACAGATCCCTGACCTACACCTGATGATGTAGATCATTCCTGCTGCCTTAAGTGCTCTAAGACTTTCCAACCCATCTTCAGTGTGCACAGCTGAGGTTTTGGGGCAGATTTTTGGTGTTTTTGTGTATTCACTTTGCCAGGCTTCATGGTTTGTAAGGTACGGCTGCTGTGTGGGCTCGCAGCAACCAGCACCTGAACTCCGTGACCAGCAAGGAAAACAGCTGGTGGAGTGATGAATTGATTTGAAATGGACTTTGAGAGAAGAGAGGGAGGAAATAAAAGATGTGTAAATCTCCTTGCTGAACTGACACTGCAGCATGCGTGCTGCTGCTGAGTCAGCTCGGAACAGCGTGGTACAGCCTGAACTGGCTGCTTCCTTCTCTTTTTCCAAGAAGGCTGCAGAAAGCCCAGCTCGTGGCAGCCTCCATCCCCTAAGCACTCCCTGCTGCTCTGCAAGTAAACTTTCCATGCCGTCCCAGGTGGGAGAGGACCCACGGGGAGGTCTTGAAGGCAGGAAAAATGGCTTTGAGTGGTGGTAGGTGTTGTGGCAGCGAGTGCCAAGTTCCCAAGCTATGCCCTGCTGGTAAATGAGCACCTAACCCACTCAGACCCAGTTAATAAGATTGCCTGCAGGTCATCCCAGCGTTAAGGGTTCACTTGCATCAGTGCTCATCAGGAGCAGAGTAGTTGGGCAGTGCATCTCCACCGGTTTTACGCTCTACAGATGTAACATCCCTAATGCAGTCTGCGTGAGTGAAGGGCCCGCGGCACCTCCTCCAAAGACAGCTCGTCCCCTGCACGGCCACGCGGTGGCAGAAGAAGCAAAGAACGTTGGAAAGCAACGGGCACCGAGAGCAGCAAGGACGGGGCCCACGAGGCGGGGCAGGGATGCCGGCACAGGGGCTGGATCCCGCAGCCTGCTTCGTGGCGGTGTGGGATGCTTTGCTTCCTCTGCACTGGGACGGCCGCTGCTGACACAGAGGTTTTGCCGTCCCTGTGTCGTTGTCTCGGTGGCACTGGGGTGCACCAAGCACTGCTTTCTGTTGGCACAGCCAGGCCGGTTGTGTCTGTGGGGCAGTGGAAGCTCTCGGTGCTGAGCGGGAGGGAAGCTCAAAGCCGGTTAGGCGTTCCATTCAGAGGTTTAACGATTCCCATTCATTATTTACAACCCGCCAAGCCTTGTTTTTTTTTCTCGTTTCCTTTGTTGTGGTTGTGCTTTTGTGTGGAAGGTAACAGCGCAGCTGCACCTGGACTGAGGCGCCCGGAGCAGCGCAGGCCCGCGGCCCGGCGCTAGGACCCCGCGAGCGCGGGCCGGGATGGAGGAGGGGGTGTGGATCCGTCCTCAGGCCGCGCCGCGGGCTCCGCACTACAGCTCCCAGGCTGCCCCGGGAGCGGCGGCGGTTCCGCCTCTCGGGCGGCGGTGGACGAAAGCGCGGAGCGGGGGCGCGGGGGGGAAGTGCCCGCCAGCCGAACCGAGGCGAGCGGCCCGCAGCGCCGGGAGCCGTGCCCCGAGAGCCGGCCGGCCGGCGGGGCCCCGCGGCGGGCATGGTGCGCGGCCGGCGGGGCAGCCTGGGGGCCGCGGAGAGGCGGGCGATGCGGCGGTGAGGGCGGCGGGGCCGGGCGCTGCCGCGATGCTCCGCCGCAGCCTGAGCCGCCTGGTGAGTGCGGGGCCGGGGCCGGGCGGGGGGGAGGTCGGGATCTCCGCGCGTTTGAGTCGCTCTTCTTGTGGGGCTCCGAGCGGCCCTCGTCCTCCTGGAGCTTCCCCTCCGGCGCTGCGGGGCTCTGCGAGGCGCTGGCTTTGCTGCTGGAGCGGGAACCTTTTTTTCCGTAGGATTTTCTTTTTTAAATATAAACACCCCCGCCCCCCCCCCCCCCTTCCTTCACCCTCTTCCTTCCCCCCTATAATAATAATAAAGTTAATGCAGAGGGATTTCCCCGTCCCAGGAAGCGCTCGCCCGCCCCGTGCAGCGGCAGCGTGCTGAGCGCTGCTCTTCCCAGCTCCTCTTAGCTTTTCTTGTCCCCAGATAACATCTCGAAAGACCTCCCCGGTGCCACATAAGCTACTTTGGAGATTTCCCCGTGACCTCATTGCTTGGACTGGACTCTGTAACTACTCACTTTTTCCTGTTCCGCAGCAAGTGTCACAGCAGGGCTTTTGCATCGGTTTCTGAAGCCTCTGTGTGCTCAGCAGCGTTGCTGATTGCGCAGCGAAGTAGCAGGGGTTCAGATGGCAGCTGTGTGTTACGGGTGCACTGTGTGTCCCTCTCAGCCCCGGGGCTTTCAGCTGCTGCTGGAGCAAAACTGCTGAAAAACGATATTTTTTTGTCGTGTTAAGCAGCTTGCTCAAAAACAGAAGTTACGACAGACTTTCAGCACAAGGAGCGCTCCTTCTTAAGTTGCATTAAGAGTGAAAATGGTTAATTCCGCTGGTTTTGCGCTTTTAGATTGCGTTTCTGTTGGAGCTTTTGGGCTGGCCTCGCAGCAGACACAGCAACTGTGGCTCTGGTTTGATAGCCCCAGGCATGAACGTAGCAGATATAATTGCAGTGCCCCCAGTTACTGAGACTCGGCTCTGCCTGGTGCTGTGTGCTTCCTACCACTCCCTTGTTGGAGGCTTGCAGTGCACATCAGAAGGTGGTTGGAATACAGAGCGCTGGAGTTCTGCTAGAAGCTGATTTTAGTTGGCTGCTCCGTGTAAGCGGGTGCTGGGGGACTGCGGGGACAGTTGTGGGATCCATGGGTGCCTTTCATGCTTGGCTCCGTCATCCTCATGCCAAAAGGAATTGGAGACTTCTCTTACGCCTTAGGGATGGCAGTGGCTGAGCACTTCTCCCAGCTCTCTGAGTGCTCCCTGCTTGCTATCAGGCCCTTACAGGTTGCCTCTGCCCGGACTGGGGCAGATAGTAGCTCCTGCTGCTGCACATCTCCCTGGGGTGGCTCGGTGTCACAGGGCTGCCCTCAGCTGTATGGACAGCACAGGGCTTTGAGGTGCTTGTGCTGTGGCACTGCGGGAAGCTTGCTGCAGTGCTTGAAGGCTGGAGATTATCTTGTGCTGAAGTCCCCGCAAGGCTGCTCTGACAAATGGTGCTGCTGCTTCAGCTCCTGGGCTCTGCCAGAGGCTCGGAGATGCCAGTCTGTTTTCAGGTGTATTTCACAGGACACAGGCTCGTGCTCCCTGCAGGAACAAATGTGCTCTGAGCTGTGGTTTACACCACTGAGATCTCTGCTGCTGAGATGAGCATTGCGCCAGAATCGCTGTGGGGAGGCAGGATTGGATTGCCACGGTTAATCCACTTTAAGGAGATACTGTCAACTTGAAATATAACTTCAATTCTCTTTTGGAAGCGGATTTTGGTATTGGGGTTTTATTTTTAGTCTCACGCTGCTCACGTTCCTTTTGTGAGAAGGCTGCAGCAGCATTGAGAGTGCATAGTGAGAGGCTGGAGCCTGCACTCTGTGAGCTGCTGCAGCTCCCTCCCGTGTGCAGGGCAGGTCCCCGTGTTGTGGATTGGAGACAATGTGCTTTTCTTTTTCTTAATTACCTTTCTGAGTTCATTGGAAGTGTGTAGGCAGCCATTCCTTGGGGCCAAGGCTGCAAGGCAGTGGCAGTGGCTGGCAGGCAGGGATATGGATTGCAGCTCTGCCAGTACAGCGGGGTGAGCACAGGTTCAGGCTTTATAAGAACCAATGAATGCACAAAGAAAAGTTATTGTTGTTTTTTTGGCTTTTTCCTGGTTGCTTTTATTTAAAGCTGCATCCCTTGTATGGTGAAGTTAGCAAGCACTGGGTGCTGCTGAGCATTGACTTGAACTTGGGGAAGATGACAGCTCTTCAGCGGGCTCGCATTGCTTCTGCGTTGGCCACATCAGTTCTGCGATGCCACTGTCTTCGTGCAGGTCTGTCCTGGTGATGATGTCTCACCTGCTTTCACCTCAGCCTCGCTGCTGACAGTGCCATGTGGATGCCAATAGCCCAGAGGAAGGCAGCCTGTCCCCTGCGTGTCCCTCATGCAGTGCCGTGGGCTCAGCTGCTTGGTGTCTTTGTGGGAAACAAGAAGAGCAAACTAGGTTGGCATTGTGCAGCCTTTGTAGCAGGCTGTAATTTGTGTGCTTAGTGCTGCTTTTTCCATCTGGGGCTCGTTTTATTTAATTACAAAATTGTGCACGTACTGCTGCGAAGTGGGGTGACAGGGGACAGGCGTGCAGGAGCTGGTTCCTGTGTTACCTGTGGCTGCCAGCCAGGGACCCATGCAGCCTGGCAGCTCCTCGCTCTCTGCTCTCTGTCCTCCAGGGTGAGCTCTGCTTGTGTTAAGCCTGTGACATGGGAGGGTTTTTTCCCTTGTGCAAATGATTGCAAATTGGGTTTCAAGATCCCTTCCTGGAGCACCCAGATGCTGGATCCTGTCTCTGCAGATGGAAGCTGCCATGCTTACAGGCGGTGACTGGCGAGAGAATTGAGGTTTGCTTTGGGCAAGGTGGTTGTACAATGCTCCTTTGTGTTTTGAAGGTCGTCCTACTTGGATTGCCCCCTGTGCAGAGGAGGACTAGTGTTGCAAGGCTTGGGTGGGGGCAGCCCGGATGCATTCCTGCTGCCATGCCCCACCAGCCCTGTGCTCAGATGCTCCCTCCATCTCCCCCCAGGGCATACATCCCTGGGTTCAGAGCATTTTGTCCCCTTGTGTCAATTAAGCCATAGCTGCCTGGCCTCCCTGCCCTCTGGGGAGGAGCAAAGACAGTAGAAAGGGCTGGGAAAAGGTATATGTTGACTCAAGAGGTGTGTGCCGGAGGTTGGCACGCCGCTCAGGTCCTTCTGAGAAGTCTGGGGCTCCTGCAGTAGGGGGAAGGGGCAGGGGGGTGGGGGCTGCTCCCTGCTTTCCTGGGTCTGGTGGGGAGGGCAGGGACCACAACAGCAAGGTACCCATGCCCTGGCTAGGCGGGGTACAGGAGCAAGAACTGCACCGGAGCACGTGCAGTGGAGGGTGCTCATTTACACTCATCGCTAGTTTTTGCAGCAAATGTGTAATACTGTCTATTTTGGGATATGGAACACATCTGTTATTTTCTTTCATGCTTGCTTTACTCTATTTTTTTTTTTTAACAGTGTGAAGCAAACATTAGTGTATGATTGCAGTTCCTAGTCTCATAAGGAGCACAGGTGGGAGGAGGAAGTCTTGAGAACCACTTTTTTCCCCAGTCCAGCCACGCTAGCACCTTGAGAGCGAGGCTGCATGTCGGATACCTCATGCCTGGCTGCCAACTTGAGCATTTTGCTCTCCTTAAAGTGTGAAATAACTGTGGGCAGTGCAGGCTGGGTGTGGGCACGCAGCGCTGCGGGGTGTCCGTGACTCCGGGTTGCTGTTCTGCTCGGCTGAATCCCATAAGAGAGCATGGCTTTAAACGAAGCGGCTTTAACTTCTCGTGAATAAAAGCATTGTTGCTGGAATTTGTTTTGTGTAGCGTCCCTAGCGTGATAACACTGTTTGCCACACTCAGAGCGGGTTCTGCTGATAGCAGCTGCAGTGCCGGCCACGTGTTACCGCAGAGGGGACTCTGAAGTTGCAGATCAGGAAGCTGGAAACAGGGAACAAGAGCAGTGGGGCAGGTGTAGAGCAGCCTGTTGCACGCAGGACTGTGTGCTGCTGGGATGTTGCCTTCTCATTTTTCCACGTTGCAGGCCCCCTGCTTGGTCAAGGAGTGAGTCTCCTTTTTACAGACTGCTGGTCATGATACGTTTTGCTGTTGTATCTGCTGTTCTGCGTTGCAAGGTGGGACTTTGTTCTGTAAGGAAGGGTGCTAGGAATGCTCTTGTGAACGCCTGGGGAGCAGCCCCAAGTGGCCCTGGGCTTCCCCAGAGTGTGTGAGCTGCAAGCAGCAGCTAACCCTAAGAGCATTGTGGGTTTTGGTCTGTGCTGGCTCCGAGCTGCTCCTTCCATGAGCTAAGTCCCTATCGAAGCCTGTACCATGAATAAAACATTTCTCAGATTTGTTCAACTGTTTTTCTTCTAAAGTTGCAGAACGTTCTCCTACCCGGAGCCTTTTTTCCCAGAAATAGCTCAACTGTTTGGCTAAAAATAAATAAAATCAAACAGAGACCCAACCTCAGACAGGCGAAATGTTTGTGTGTGCAGCTGAAGTTTGGAGAGGTTTGAAACTGCTGCAAGGAGGGGCTGGAAAGCACCCGTCGGACGTTAGAGCAATGCTGCCAATGAGGTCCTTTGTGTTTAGAAACTTTTCCTCTGAGAATTAGATACGTGCAGGGGTTGCATTTTATTCTGCGCTTGAAACCATTTCTGACTCCAGTTGGTATTTTGCGGAGAATAATGATGTGCTGTATTGTGAAGGCAAGGTTTGGCTTCTCGCTGAATTGCAACTGCAAGTGTGGCAGTTTGCTGTTAACAGTGGAAACTATAAAAGCAAACAGGCCCTCTATTAATAGCAGGGGTTTGGGGCTCGTCTTTAATGTGATCCTGTTGCCCTTGGTTTATGTGCTTTCTTTTTGATTAAAGCAGCTGCTTTCTGTCTGTAACTGTTCGTATCCTCTCTGCTGGGGAGGTTTTTGAAATCATTGTCTTGAGGAAAAGCAAAGCTTGCTGAGAATGTCGTCAGAGTCTCAACCAGAAGAAACCTTCACTCTGAAATAAGCGTCTGCTCACCTAGTGAGTGTGTTTGCAGCCACGGGTGCTGAGTTGCTGTGTGCATCCTTCTGCCCCAGGGTCTCACGTGCTGAGGTGCGTGGCTGAGAGCAGCCTGCCTTTGGCTGCTCCTTGGTGCTGATGGACTGCATGCAGGTGGGAGACTTGATCCTTTTACAGCCAGACAGGAGGAAGTCCCTGGGGCATGTTGTCTAGGAAGGGTGGTTTTGTGTCATTCAAGAAACTTGGGATTGGGGTGATGGAGTGTGTTCTTAAGCAACTTGCTTTTCCCAGGAAATGACATTTCAGGGGATTTTCCAGCGGAGTTTCTGTATTTTAATTGTGCTGAGGGGGTGGGTGCCAATGCTGGGTTGGCTGTTCCTTTTGTGGCCTTCTGCTGGAAGATGCCCACCAGAGTTCCCACTGAGCCCTGCTCCAGGGCAGACAGTAGTTGCCAGCGTGCTGGCACAGCTCAAGCTTGGAATATACCTTACGTGAGACCTTGGACTGAGAGCTGCTTCTCCTGGTACATCATCTCAGAAGTATTTCCGTGCTAGCTGAGGTTCACTGCTGGGAAGCACAAGCTGGCTTTTGCCTGGCAGGTTTTGCCAGTGCTGTGGCTCACTGAAAGCACGCTTGTTTTGGACTTTACCTGCTTGTTCTCTGCCCAAACAGTGGACTTGGATCTGGATATCTGGGCTTTGATCTCTACCAATGATTAAATATCACTACAGGAGAAATGCAAGCTCTGCTCTTCTTATCTCTGTTTAGAAGACTGTCATCTTTATGCCCTCGTTCTAATAGCCGAGAGATTGCAGGGCTGTGAGCACCCCAGCCTCGATGTTCTGTGCCCAGTGAGGCTGAGGGTCATCACTGCTGGGGCCTTTTGCACCATCATGCTTGTGTCAGTAGTGAGCACTGCGTGAACCATGTGTCAGTGGGATGAGCCTGCTCAGCTGTATCTTGCCCATGAGGACACTGTGCCTGTCAGAAAGCATGTCCTGCTGGGAAGGTGGGCAGTAAGTTAATGTTTGGTAATTGTAAGCCACTTCTGGCAATAATGATACTGTAGAGCCATAGTGGTTGGAAAAGACCTATGACATCACCAGGTCTCACCATCACCTAAGTGTGCAACCAAATCACATCCGTGAGTACCACCCTCATGCACCTTCATGATGAAATTCTTCCTGATACCCAGTCTGTACCTCCCCATGCAACTTGAGGCTATTTCCTTGTATCCTATCACTTATCACATCAGGAAAGTGAATGGCAACATCTTGGCAGGTCCTTACAGAGAGCGCCAAGGCCTCCCCTCAGGCTGAGCAGCCCCAGTTCTCTCAGCTGTACCTCATAACTCTTGTTTTCCAGTTCCCTTGCCAGTGTTTGAGGTTGGGCATTGCAGTGGAGCAGTGTGTGTGACCAGCTGGTCTAACACCATTCACAGCGATGCTCTGTGATACCCTCTCTGTTGCAGTTTTACTTTCCTGTGGTTCTTTGCACACTATCTGCAGGGTGGCTTTACTAATGCAGTACAGCCCAGCTGCTCTCTGTAACCACTGCACTGCAGTTTGCTGAATTATTTTGGCTTTTCTAGCATCTGACCACCAGGTTGTTCACTGGCTGGATCAGTGAGTACTGAATCTGGTTGGCTAGTGCTTTGCTTTTTGCAGTACATGTGGCTCTGGGATGTGTGTGGATCTGTTACATGGACTGCAGTCACCCATTTCTCCTTACAAAGCAATGCTTTCCCTGCAGTGCTGGTCTGCCTGGCCCTGGTGCAGCTCCTGAATTTCTCCATGCTGCATGAGGCTGATGCCTGCTGCACAGAGGTGCTCTGCTTGCGTGTTGTTGCTTTTTGGTTGCACAGGACTGGTTATTGTGACCTACAGCACCTTTCCTCCTGCCAAGAGGTGGGAGGACACAGTAAAGGTGGTCCTCAGCCTCTCCATGTGGTGAAAGCCTTGGATGGTGCCTTTATCCCTTTGCTTCCAGTCGAATCCAATGGGATGAGTTTTCTGGGAGCAGATTTTGTAAAAACAAGAGGGGGATAAAAGAATCACTTAGAGCATTGCTTCTGTGTTTTCATCCTTTGGGCACATGGTTGTGGCAGACGGGTCCTGCAGATTTCAGACCTCACCTTCAGTGCTGCCAGCACCACCGTACTGTGGCCAGAAAGTAGCCTGGAGATTTTGTTTGAAGATGCTTTGTCACAAATGGAAGGGAAAAACATCAATATGCATTTAAAATCTCCTTTCACAGACTGTCCTGGATGTGAAGTTGCTGCAGTAGCGATACATCTGCTTTCAAAACGTTCTGTACTCTTTTGCTTTGTTGTATTTTGTATTGCTGCAGTCATAGGCTGTAAATGAAACTTGCTGGAACCAAGCACTTTATCGAGCAGGAAACACCTCATGATTGCACTACCAAATACAAATTATATATATATGCATTAAAAGAAAAATCTTTGTGCATTAAATATAGATATAGGTGCATTAAATATATATAAATAGATGCATTTGCTTATGGAATTTCTCTTGGGCTTAGCCAAAATCAAGGGAGCTAAGTGCCAGTGGCTGGCACAAGGTATGTGGTGGCAGGGATGAGACTGGTACAGGGGCAGTGGTCCTGGGTCAGGCTTTTTCTCCTCTCCTTCCAGTGCCAGAGATGAAGCCTGCAGTGAAACCTCAGTTTGCATGCTGCCATGGAATAGTTCTTTCTGAGACGTGTTTATTCAGAACTGATTTGGGGTGAGCTCCTCAGGTTGGTTCCCACCTTTATGGGATGGATGCTCTGTGTGTTTTGCTTAGATTTGTGTTTTTTTCCCCTGCTGCTTTCACCAGTGCTGCTGCTCACCACTTTTTAGCTCATTATGCAGTAACTGATATGCAATTTGGAGTAACTCTGAATGTCTCTTTTGGGCACCTGTTGTATGTCGTTGACTACAGTCTTTTTTTTCTGGAACTTTGGTCGTTTTGAGGTAGAATTTCAGCTGAAGCTGATTTACTCTAAAAGCATGCCCACCCTTGACATGCAGCTGTAATTGATAGCATTTGTAGTCAGAGACATTTGTTCTGTTCTCCTTAATGGAAGGTTAATGCGCTTATCTTTGCCATGGCTGTTTGTAAAGGGCTTTTTGTTTTTTTTTCCCTGCAGCTGAAATCAAGGCTGAGCACCTGGGAGGGCATCCTGGTGGGGCACGTGGGGAGCAAATCAGGCTCAATTGTTTTTTATTTTACTCACAACTTGAACAAGATTCTAGTTCTGCCTCTTCTGCAGCCTTGAATGAGCTTTGTTGTAGGCTTTTAGCTCAGCTGAGGTCTGCAGGATTTAAGTGGAGGGTCCTCGGTGTGGCCCTGGTCCTGCCGTTGTATCTGGAGGGGTTGGTGATTTTCTGCTGCATGTCGTGAAAGATTTGGTGAGCAGTTGTCTTATCTGGCCTTACCTTCATGTATGTTACGTACCGTTTCTAAGATTTGGTAAGGCAATTGCAAAGTGGAAGGCAGGCAGTGCTCGCTTAGTAGATGCGATTTGTTTGAAGTACCGTGGGAGACACAGATCTGCAAAACAGGAGCACTCTGTTTTTCTTGCCCAGTACAGGATACGTAAAAGCTGAGTAAGATGTGCAACAGGCAAGACCAGATGATTTAAAGCATTTCTTAGCTCTAGTGATCCAGGCTATTTTCAGCAGTAATAAAAATTAAGTGCTGCTAGCGTATGGTGAAGCCGTGTACCGTTGCCTGAGTTTCAATTGGCTTAAAGGGGGGCAGGGGGAGGGAAGGTCTCACTGCCAGGAAATTAAATGAGGGAAATACAATCCACTTCATGAGCAGCCCTGCCATCTTTGATGATGATTCCCATGTAATTCCTCCCCGGGGCTGGAACAAAGCGCGGCCGTGGGGCTGGGCGGTGATGTAACGTCCTGCGGGGCTCTGTGGCCAGGCTGCATCGGCCTCAGCTGCTGCACTGCTTTCCTGGCTCGGAGTTCTGCACGCTGGGTTTGTTCTCTCTCAGTTGAAGGGGGTTACTTTTTCTTTCTTTCTTTTTTCTTTTTTTTTTTCCCCTCTCCGCTTTCCTCACAGCTCACCTTTTCTATGAATGCTTGCTCAGCGTGGGCACGTTCGGTGGCCAAACTAATTTTGTGCAGCACCTCACTTTCAGCGCTTTTTGCTTCTTCCAAATGAAGTTGAATGGATGGAAGTGGGACTTTTCACTTAACAGATACCATTCCGGTAAGTGCGGGGTGGGAAGACTGAACGCACAGGGAGAGAAAATCTTGCGTGTGAAGAAACTTGTCGTGATAGTGGTGAGGACAGAAACACCCTTCTTCCTTTATCTGTCTATGGAAAGAGGCTTTGGGGTCGGGCAGGATGGGAACGGCTGGGCTGCATGTGCCGTGAGTCACTGGGGTCATATCCCAGCCAGGATGCTGCCCTGCTCTCCCACACGTGGCAATACAGCTCGCACCCTGCTTGCTTCCATGGCTGTGATGCTGAAATCCCTTGTGCAGCAGCATCCCAGCAGGCAGCCTGGCTCCACGAGGCTTAAGGATCCCATGGATGAGCTGATTTCCCCCTGCTTCAAACCCCTGACGTTGTGCAGCTGGCTGTGCTCAGCCTGTGGGCTGTCGGATCCCAGTGCTGCGGATGGGTAACGTGTGCTGGGCTGGACTCACTCTGCAGCTCCTCTACCCAGCCTGGCGGCAACAGGAGCCAAAAGGATTTCCTGAGGATAAACAATTACAGGCCTCGTGTTGAAGGTTTCTTTCTCGCCGGGCTAATTGCTGTGCTCCCAGTAGCTGGTGTAGCTGCATGTGCAGCCCAGAGCATAGATCTGGATGCTGTAGTGACCCAGATGGAGAAAGTACTGCGGATGGGGTCGGGGGCATCTGAAGCTGCTTCTGCCTGGGAGCAAGGGCTGAACCAGGTGATCTCTCCAACTCTTCCCCCTTCCCTCCTCCCCATTGCTTCTGTGTAAATGTTTCTCTGCAGAGCAGCAGGGGCAGGGTTAGAAGACGGCAGCTTTAACTTCTTCAGAACTGGAGGAACTTAACCCGAGGGAGCAGGGGCAAACAGGCAAGGTCCCAGCAGCTGGGGCTGAGCGCCGGGTGCCCAGGGGCTGCTGTCCTGCAGTCAGAGCTGGGGCAGGTACGGGTGGCTGGAGGAGCACGGGGTTACAGAAATGTCACCAAGCAGAGAAGCACACCATGGCATTTAGATTTTAGTTGTTGTTTCTGTGACTGAAGAGCTGAGGCTTTCCAAGGACCAGAAAACAACTAGAAAGCCAGCAAATTATAGCTGTTCGGACTGGAGCAAGCACTGACAGTTGCAAACTTTGAACTTTTTTTTTTTTTTTTTTTTAACCCAGCTTGCTCTTTTGCTAATTTTTGCCAGAGTGAATCGCTGCCTGTGTGCTGAAGAGCCCTCTGCTTTTCTAAAATAGCTGCCTGCAAGCAGACGTGTGCACAGCGTGAGCTGGGAGGGGAGGGGGAGAGGTCTGGAGAAGACCTCGCTGCGTTTTCTTTGTGACCGCTGTAGGAGTGTTTGAGCCCATGTTCCAAATCCTTCTTCTGTTCTCAGCTCTGGAGTGTTCCTGCGATACTGAATTGGAGATGCCGGCAGCATGCTGGTTGAACTTTATTTTGGTCTGCCAAAAAAAAGAAAAAGAAAAATGCTGCTGCAGTGTGAAGGAGGGTTTTGTAATCCTGGCTCCTGCAGGGCAGAGGGAAGAACTGAGATCCTGAAAACTTCCAGAGGGCAGCGGTTGTGCTCCAACAGTAGCAGCATACTTTCCACAAAATAGCAGCAATTAAGTGAGGTTTTCCCAGTTGGTATCTGCTGGCTTTGGTCTGCTGGGCTTTCTGCATCACAGCCGATCCTGGCTTTCTTCAAATTGCTGCTGAGCTGAAGCTGTAATTACGGATGATGTGGCGTATGTGCTGTGAAAGCGTGGTGCTGCGTGATTTGTGGACAGGCAAAAAAGCACCCAAAAAGCTTTTAGGCTTTTTCATCCCCATAGTGCTTCGTGTCCCTTGGGATGTGCAACACAGGGACGTGCCGACCGCCTCCTGCTCTGGTTAGAGCAGGCTTTTTCCATAGCTCAAACTACCAGGTTTGGAGCATAATGGAGTTAATTAAAGGGCAGCAAGTGACCCATGATGCTGCTGGCCGAGGGGAGGATGCTGTTGGCTGTGAGGCTGAGCAGGAGCGTGGGCACTGCACTGGGGTGCACGGGGAGCCTGACTGGGATCTCGCCAGCTCTGCCAGGAGCTACAGGTGTCTCCTTCCTCTGTCTCCAGTTGATCCCTTGTATCCCTGCCTGCTTCTGTCACCATCCCGTGGGACATGAGGAGGTAACCATGTAATCCCACACTTTCCCAGCCTGTGCTGGTGAGGGGACAAAGTGGAGGCCACTTAGCCAAGAGGATTGGGGCAGGCCTCCAGCCTCACGCTGCTGCAGCAGCACACGTGGCCAGGGCCTCTCATTAGAAGAACTAAGGGTCACTGCCTGTGTCTGGCTCCTCTCGCAGAAGATTAATCAAAGCCATAAGTGCTCTATTTCCAGGCTCTTTGGCATGGCTCGCTTCCCCGCATGCGCTCAGCAGGTCTGTGCAGGCAGGGCTGTCCCCAGCGATGCTCCTGGGGCTGGGCTGTGCTTCTGGCTCCAGGAAAGGGGTGGTTCCTGTAGGGAATTTATCTGGAATAGAATTAAAAACACTTGGGTTTCCTCTCTCCACCCTCCTTACATCCTTCAAGTAGCTCTTTCCCTTGCTCTCCACACCCTCCGTTGCTTTGTGTGCTTTTATTGCCAGCTGTGTTTGCTAAATCAGCTTTTCCAGGAACCTTGGTTGGTTTGGGCTCTGCTCTTCCTGAGCCCGTTGTCCTTGCTGAAGGTGACAGTGCCCTGCCCATGGGTGCATACTGCAAGGCCATGTGTCTGTGGGACAGGGGACCTCGTGTCGCTGGGCTGTGCCTCAGCTTCACTGAGAAAAGTGTAATTTGGGTAGGGGGTGCTCTGCGTGAGCACACCTTGTCAGCCCTGCTGGGAGCAAGGGTTTGGGTGTTGAGGCCCCAGCAGCATGGATTTGTGCTGACCATGCTACCCATGCTCCTGGTGAAGAGGTGTTGCTGTTTTTCTTTTTTTCCATGGCATTGGTCCTTTTGTTGTCCTTCCATGTGCGTGTTGCTTGATGGTCATTGAGGCAGACCCCCGGGCACCTGCTCAGAGCCCCTACTGTTACTTTTCTCTTAATTTCCATTTTTCACGTGTTTAAAAGGCAGTTTTCTACCACGCTCTGCTCCTGACCATCCCTCCTCTACGTGTGGCCACCCAGCACAAGTCACCTTGCTCCCAGTTCCTCTGGTTGCCCTGAGCTTTGCTCAGCTCCAGCTGTATGTTGCCAGACCTCTGGGTGCTCAGTGCTGCAAACACAGGGATATTCCCCTTAGGACGGGGCAGGTTATCAGCTCTTGCATACACGGTTGAGAGTGCAGTTGATGTAGGTCGATGGAGTTTGCTCTGTAAACTGGGAGATCTGCCTAGCATGTGGTCCGTGTGGGTAAGCATAGTCTTAGCTGCTAAATTATTAAGTGTTTTGTCAAAGCGTTGCTTGTACTCGCACCGAAGTGATTCAGTGCAGAGAGTAATACGAAAATTGGCAAGAAGGATTTCAATTAAAAATATATAGCTTGGGTAACAGGGCTGAGCAGGCGGGGAAGACGGTGTGCTCAGCCGCTGGTACGGCTGCCTGGCAGTTTGAGGGGGTTACATGAAATTTGTGGGGGCTTTTTAAAGTTATACATGTATTTTCCTCGGTTCTGAGGAGAAATGAAACAGAACGGGCTGGTTTGGGAGTTGTTATCTTTGTTGGCTTTTTTTTTTTCTTTCTAAATCGTGTCACCTTCTCTACTACTTCTGTGATACCTGGAACAATGCAGGAGTGATTAGACTTTAAACTATTCATGAGATCTAAGCCGAGTAATGTGGTTTAATCTTTCTTCTGCATATATTTAATATAAGCTGTGATTTCATTCAAATGGTTGAGCTTTGTACTTGTACAGGGTAATTATCTCTGGTTTTGGTAGACAGCTTTTTTTAATGCCTGTGGTTGTTGTTAGATCTGTTTCTGTGAGTTATTTGTCTTTACTCTGTGGCTTGAAGATATCTTCAGCACACATGAAAGGAATTCCTTTCGATTAGCTTTTGGTTGATGTGCTTCTTGCAGCCATACTAAATCAAATGTGTTTCTTTTTCCCCCACTGCTCCTTCTGAAGACAGAGGAAGCAGGTAGCACAGATGTTGGTTTCCACAGCCCACTTCTGCAGAGCATGAGTTCATCTTGTGCTGAACTTGGTATTTGCCATTAATTTTTACCCAGGTTTGCTAATTTTTAGCAAGATGACCACGTGCCAGCCTGTTCCTGTGCAGAGTACTGCAATAGTTTCCTGAAATTTGGGAGAGCCAGTGAAGGAGTGGGAGGTGCACAGATGGAGAGAGGTACAAATTTAGGCTAAGAATGTTGGGCTTGCTGGGAGCTGAAAACTAAATTCTGCCGTGGCTGTGTAGTGCTCTGATTGCTTCAAGTCATAGATGCTGTTGGTAATTAGCTGCCCCCACCTGGCCTGTTGCCATCAAGCAGGGGCTGTTCCCAGCTCATCCCAAGAAAATTGCTAGCGAAATGCTGAGCCTGAGTTTACCTTTCACGGGCGTATTGATGGATGGGCTTTTAGAATTTGGACAACATAAGAATATAACTGTCATCCCTGGTGCCTCCTTTTCAGAACTGCAGGTTTCAGATAGTCAGCTGTTGTCTGCGGGAAGAAAAAAAAGCCATGTAGGATACAGGACACTTGGGTTCTGCTTGAATATTTAAAAGTAATGTGTTGATCTGAGTTTCCCATGCTGTAAGGGAATCCTAAATCTCCTCTTGGGTGTCTGAGTGCTGCTATGAAGATGTAGCCATCCATGAGCGACCTGCAGAGCCGGAGCTGAGCGAGCACTGCTTGCCCTGTGCACACAGAGATGTGCACCCACTGTGTGTACCTGGGGAGAAATTGAGGAATGCTTAACAAATGATTAAAAGAAATGATTTGCTGCCATGTGTGGGCTGTGGGTTGGTCCCTCCCCTCTGAGCCACGTGCCCAGGGGTCTCCAGGCCTGCACAGAGCAAATGAGACTGAAGTGCTCCACCGCTTAAGCAGAAAAGCCATCCGTTTTCCTGACGTTCTGTTGACATAACTGGCGTTTGTATGAAAGTTAGAATGTGTGCTTATTCTTCTTATTCTTTTAAAATAAACTTCCCGTGCAGTGAGTTTGTGATGTGAAACTGTCTGCTTCGTTATTTCTTTTTTTTTTTTTTTGTTATTATTATTTTGGATGTGAAATAGCATCCAAAAATAGCACTGAACTCTTTAAAAGTTCAATCATGAGTCCGCGTCTTGAGGGAGGCAGGGAGACGTTCCAGGTCGGCTTGAGGATTTGGCAGGAGAGAAGCCTGAAGGAAGGTGCAGCTTCTACCCATCGTGGGGCCCTGGGGAGAAGCCTGGAGCCTGAAGCTTTGCCTTGAATTACAGAATCATTAAGTGTGGAAAAGACCACTGAGATCATCTGGTCCAACCATCAACCCATCACCGCCATGATGTGGCCACTTGGTTTGGCTGAACGATTCTCTGGTTGTGATGGGGCCAAGAAGCTAACAGCCAAAAGCTGGAAGTTGTTGATACAAATATTAATTCGTTGAGTTTTTTTTCTTTTTTTTGAGCTAGGAGCTAAAAGTTCCCTTTCCTCATTGCCCCAACAGTGTGCTGGGGAGGAGAAGCGGGTCGGTACGCGAACCGTGGTGGTCGGGCACCGGCCGGTTTCAGAGGCAGATGCCTACGTGGCACAAAAGTTCTGCGACAACAGGATCGTCTCCTCTAAGGTAAGATCTCCTCTAGGCTGGATGAGAGCAAAGCGCCTGTAAACTGGGGTATTTGCTGATTGTTTTGAGGCATTCCCTTTTTGGGGAGAGGGGCGGGTCAGGTGTAATGCAGCATGTGAGATGGCAGCCACTTAGATTTAGGCAGTGGGGATTATTTTATAAATGGATATATATGTGTGATTCTCCTGCTTCTTGTTTCATGGGTTTTTCTCTCTTCAGGCAGATCGAAAATAACCCATGCTTGCTTTATCCTTTTGGATGAAAGGGGAAACATTCATGCTGTATTAATGTAGCTTTTGTTTGTTGTGGAAAACTGCAGTGACACCCGTCTACCTTCTGCTTGGCTTTTTCCATGACATTTGTGAAGCTCTTTCAAGAGATTGGAAGCCAATTCAAGTAAAATATCAAACAAGTGGCATGCAGTATTGTCAACACAGCTGGATGCATGTTGTGTTGCTTAGGAGCCGTGATGCTGAGCGTGCCGTTAAGTTTCTATCGTGCTTGAGCTGTGTGATCGTTCTTTCTCTCCTTTCTTTATTTATACAGCTTGGATCTTGTTTGTACTTTGTGTCTCTGTGCTGCATTTACACTGGGAACAAGTTTAAAGTCTAAATACCTTCAGTGTGTGTAGCGTTCCCATCGACTTTTCCCTAATGTGCAAGAGGGGTCCTTCAGAGAACACCTTCCCATGCTTCAGTTCTCTCTCTGATAAGTTGTTGTTTTAGCACTAATTCTGTAGTTCTTCTCTGATGTACTTTTGAATATTGTGCCCTTTTTTCCCATTTGCATTTGCTCACATGAACTCTTCTTATGTGAGCGGTCTGTTTTCTAATTGAATGAACATTGATCTTGAAACTTGGTTGCTTAATATTCATTGTTTACTCAAAGCAGACAGAAAGCTCAGATGTTAGACCCACGTTTTCCACATTGTTCTTAAATTCCACGTTTTCTAAACAAATGATTCATCTGCATTCTTAAAATGATTCCGAAGCATGGCTTAATAATGGATCTGCACGGGCAGTTTGTCTGAGCAGAACAATTCCAGATTTTCTTTTTAATTTGGAAAAAAAATTGCTGCAGTGTGCATTACCTTTTCATTAAAGCTGTGTCTCCTGAAATGCCCGTGTAGAAGCTGTTTGTTGAAACAAATCCTGCGGCCTTTATCTTTTTTTGCTCTCCGTTGTCTCCCACTGTGTGGTTTGGGTTACGTTAACAAAATAGAAACAGTTGACCAACTCAAAACCAACAAACAAAGAAGCCCCACCTAACTCCAAAACAATTTCTTCTGATAACGAAGTGGTGGAGAGGGCCAGAGTTTGTGATGCAGTGCTGGAAGTGGAAGCCAGAGCTCAGCCACAGCTGTATTGTGCCCATCAAAGGGGATGGCAGCAGTGGTTCCTGTACCTGCTGCCACGGTTTGCCTCAATTTATAGGAGAACTGGTGTCCTGTCGTGTACAGATACTTCCCATTTGCAGCCCAGTCTAAGCCCTGTGTCTTGATCTCTTCGTGCTGCTGCCTGGAAGCCACAAAGTGCCCAGCAGCTCTTTCCCCTCTCCCCACAGTACACAGTCTGGAACTTCCTCCCGAAGAACCTCTTTGAGCAGTTTAGGAGAATTGCCAACTTCTACTTCCTCATCATCTTCCTCGTGCAGGTAAGAGCTTTCTGTGCTGAGCTGGGTGCCGGGGGCATAATAGTTGCAGTTTTGGGGTCTGTCTGAGGCAGTGTTCAAATGTCTGCTGGAGTGACTTAAAACCATCTTAACTCTTCAACTGTTAACATCAGTCAACCAGTGAAAATATGTGTGGTTAATGCTGCAGAATTAAGATCTAGGACTGTGTGGTTTTTGTTGTTATAGAGCAAAAGTAACAAATGACATGTATTTTCCCAGGTAATGTGATGTTCATACATCTTAGTTACAGCAGCTGGGGGAGAAGGGCTGTATTCAGTCAAATTCGGAAAAGGCATGGCATGAGCTCTGGGAATATGACGTTCAGGATGCTGTTCTCCACAGGCTGAATAGCAGATTTCATACATGGGTGAACTTCTGCTCTGCTTTGTGGCTTTGCTAAGGGACAGGCAGAGCAAACCTGAATATTTATTTTCTGATCTGTCAACCAAAAAGAAAAGCAGGCTGTCAGAATGCGTTTTTGGGGAAGGGATGGGGAGCCATCACAGTGCCTTTATTCCCCTTTTAAAACCTGTACTCGAGCACGAGGTTTACCAGATTCCTTATTGTAGGTACTGAGGCATCAAAAATCCTCCCCCAGTAAGAGCACAAGCAGCACTGTGAACAGCTTGCATTTAGATGGCATCTCTGGCATTTTGTTGGGTCAGGTCTCAAGGTATCACTCTCCCCAAGGCTGCATGTTTAAAAGACCTCACATTTTGATCCTGACAGCAACGAGTTATGGTTTATGGCCATTTCAGCAGCTGCTTGAGAAGCAGGGGATCCCAAGGTGACGGCTGTGCACAGCTCCTGGCAGCAGTGCAGGAGGGCAGCCCACCCTGGCATCAGCTGCTTGCCATTGCTTGATTTTACTGGCGTCACTCCCTCGTGTCAGAGGGGATTTGTAACTCGGCTGGCCCTGGAGCCATGCCCTGCAGTTGGGGTGCCCTCATGGAGATGGCCTTTTAGTGATGTGGTGTTGTGTTTGGTCTTCTGACCCTCTGCATGTTAAAGACACGGCTTGCTCTTGATTCTGCTTCCAGAACCCACCATAGTTTAGCTGCCTGCCTGTTTTAATCAGAGATACATATAGGTGAGGGGAGAGTCTTGTTCTTCCTCCTTGTTCTTACTCTGTGAGCTTAAAGAAAGCACTCACAAGAATTCTAGTCACTAGTTGTAGCGTGGTAAATGGCATCTAAAGCTTCAGTGTTGATGTTTATCTTCACATTACTGTAAATTATTGCTCCAAGCTGCTTTAGGAGCACAGCCTGGCAGTACTTGCTGCCGAGCTCCAAGTTCGGCTCATGGTTGAGAGAGAGGTAAAGAAAGTACACACATTAAAAATAGTACACTAATTAGTGCACTAACAGGGATACAGATAGCTGTTCCATTAGTGCTAATATTGCAACACCCATGGGAAACTGAGTCAGCTCCTGGAGGAAACAGATTGCCCGGTGTAAATATGGTCAAGGTGTGTTTGTAGAGACCAAGCTGGTAGCAGTCAGCTTTTTTAGGAGGTGCTAGGGATGAAAGATGTTCCTTATGATAGATAAAGATGACTTCTGGATTGTGGTCTTCAGTCATGTAAACAATGAATTTGGAATAAACTGTTAAGTAACAGAAGGATTTTGTTACTTTTAAGTGGATCCAAATGAAGCTGTTCAAGTCCTAAAATATCTCAAAAATAGCTTCAGAGGAGTTTGCCTTTGATGGTTTGGCACACAGCTTGTGCATCCCTCTGCTTCCCACCAGCAGCCAAGGAAGAGGAGCAGTGCTGAGCTGTGGGCTGTGTAAGGAGTGCAGCAGCAGCCTCCAAACACCTCAGTGGGTTAGTCCAGGGACTTACAACATACGTGCAGCTGTATGTTGTCCAGTGCAGAAAAACTCTCATGGCATAGCAGTGAGGCTCAGGAATCCTGGGGCAGATATCCCTCAGCTCTCCCTTGCTCTGTCCACTTTTGTGAGATAAATTGAAGCTGACTGTCCATGCTTCTAGAGTGCCATGCTCTGTGTGCCGTGTCTGCAGTTCCCATTGCTCACTTGAGGTTCCTGCAGCCTTCTGTTTGGAAGCTGTGACACTCATTAGGGTGAACCGTGTGTTGTGTTCCTCAAGGACTTGCTGTGTTTACCTTGCTTTGCCCTCACTCTGCATACTTCCCACCCCTGTCCTGGATCCTGTGTGTGCGCTCTGTGCTCCACGTCTTGTCGGGCCACAAAAATGGCAGTGTGCAGCATTTCAAAGAGTTAATTTCCATGTAGCTTGCTCCCAGTGCTGCGCTTAAGGCAGCCTAAAACAACAAACATACAGATGCTGTTGTTTGTGAGCGTGCTAGGAGAATGCAAACAAACAGGACAGACAAAGGCCCTTTGTCAGACACAAAGCATTTCTGCCTGCTTCTCAGTCCCTTTCCCTCTCAGCCCTCCACATCTGCATCCAGTGTTCCCTCCTTTCCAGGGATGCCAGGAGAACAGCCAAATTCCTGTACCCCGGTTTTGGGGTGTCCCTGGGGAAGCCCTGAGGTCTGCTCTGGTTGCTTTGGTCCCTGCACAGTGTTTGGAGTGACACTGGGAGCGGTGCTGCTGGCGGTCCCTGAGGCCTGCACAGATGGGCTGCTGCATCTCAGCACAGGCTGTGTCTCAACTCTGTTTGCTTTTGGGCTGCTGCCCTCCTGCTGCTGGAATGATGCTGGCACTGAGCAGGCATGGGACACCTGCCTTTGGACACTGTGAGGTGAAAGGCTTTGCGTGCTGTCCCTTGGGAGAGGACACCTCCACGATGAATCCCATCAGTGAGGAAGCAGTGCAGCTCTTCTTGCTCTGATGTGAATCCATCCCAACGATGAACCCGTTCTGCTGTTCTTCCCCTTCAGACCAAGTCATGATGCTGTCAAACAAACAGTGGTTTCCCACAGCCCCGAGGTTTAATTAAAAGTTGAAGAGGCTCTGCTGGGCTTTGTTCCTAGGGGGCTCGAGGCCCAGCATGGGGACTGCGACTACTGACCCTCATGTGATCTCTGTGCTGTGCTTAAATCATGCTCTGAACTCCACATTAGAGCCCCAAGGCAAAACGTTTGTTTCTGGTTTATTTTGATGCTTGTGTTCCATTTCACAGTGTATTTCCTTGGTAAATTAGTTGCTTCTAGCATCTCAGTGTCAGTAGTTCAAGAGGACTGGTGCTGCCCTCCTGTTCACAACTGCCCATGGTTTGGGTTTTGGATGTGCCTGCTCTTCACTGCCAAAGAGGACTTTTTTTTCTGAAAGAGAAATGTTTTTTCTGAGGCTCAGTGAGAAATGAGGGCGTCTTGCTTTTCACTTACGGGATGCAGCATCTGCCCCATGCTCTTTCCCTGCCTTGGTTCTCTCAGTGTACCAAGCACAGTTCTGCAGCCATGGCCAAAGTTCTTGCTTATTTTGCTGCCCAAAGCAGGTTGTCACTGATCTGCTCTTACTGTCTGCAGGTGATAGTGGACACCCCAACCAGCCCGGTAACCAGCGGCCTTCCGCTCTTCTTTGTGATCACCGTTACAGCCATCAAACAGGTACCAGCACTAACTGGGAGAGGGAGATAACCTTCCTGCTGGCATGTTCTCGGCATGCATGGCAGAGTAAATCATCACCATGGGCTGGTAGAGTCTGGGAGCCTCTTCTCAGAAGGTCTCTTCAAGGGACTGCATGCTGCATGTGGTTGTTGGTGTATCTTGTTTGGCAGTGTAAAGCATCCCCCTCTACGTACTGTTGAAAGCTAACTGTGGTGGATGGTAAAGATATCCACTGAGGCTGCTTCTCTAGGCCTGACCACTTGAATTTTTCTTCTCTTTTTAGAAATGTTCTTGTACTCTTTGCAGGGCACAGAGATGTGCTCCAAATATAGCCAGTGCTCTGCTGCCTTGTTGGTAAATGGAAGGGACAGGTTCAGTTCAAACTCAGCTAGCCTTGAAAATATGTAGTCCTCTTTCTTCTTGCAGTGTTGAAAGACCTCTTTTCTCCTATCGCATGCACATGTGCCACTCTGAATTTCCTCAGCAGAAGTACTAAATAATAAGTTACTTCTGCAGGGGGCAGAGAGGGAGAACTAGAGAAAAATCCATCTGCTTCAAGTATGAATGTTTTATTCTTTTAGTGAAGGCTGAAGAGGAAGAGACATGTCCTGCGTTACCATAGGAAAGAGTCACAGGGTGCTAAGCATATTATTCATATTATCAGCCTGTTCTTGCCAACACTGAGAATAATAGAAACATGTTACAGTAATTTAGCTGCTCGTTGCATGCACTGCATATAGATTATTTTTTGTGTGTTATTTTAATCTGTTCTGAATCTGTCAAATATGCATATGAAGTTTTTAAAATAAATTGATTCAGTCTGAGCTACTCTGGTTGATGTTTAGTCAGGCATGAAGGAGTTCTGAGGACTGTTTAACTTTTTTTTTTCCCCTTTCTCCCTCCCAGTGCATCCTATTTGGTTAGTTTACTGCTCCATTAAGAGTTTTGTTGCTTGTATTTGTGTGCCTAGGGGTACGAGGACTGGTTGAGACACAGAGCTGACAACGAAGTGAACAAGAGTAATGTCTTCATTATTGAAAATGCCAAGCAAGTGCAGAAAGAGAGTGAAAAAATCAAGGTAACCGTTAATAGAGGATTCAGATGTAGTTATATCACCAGAACAGATGGGATGCTGGGGTCTGTGATAGATGCTGGTGGCTGCAGCAGGGATGTGCTGCGGTCTCACCGAGCTGCACAAGCTTTCTCTGACTTCTGTGTGAGCTGCTCTGAGAGTCCTTCCCAGTTAATAAGTGAAACTTCCTTTGTTTGACTGCTTTTGAGAAGCTGTCTCGCAAAAGCTGTGCCTGTGCTGACAAATGACAGATCTGTCAGTGTTCTGCATTTGTCTGGGACAGGCAGTCCTCTTCTATTTCCAACTCTCCCAAGGACACCAGGAAAGCGCACCGGCTTTGACGTTAATTTATCACCCTGCGCTTCAGATTAGTACAAAGTCTGACTTCATCAAGATTCAGCAGAGAACTGAATAATAGTGGTGCTGCGTGGGCAGGGTGCCTTGGTGCTGGCTGGGGTCAACACCTAGGGCTGTGCTCTGATGCTGGGGCACCTGCATGGTGTGGGACAGGCTGGTGGGGTGCTCAGCAGGCAGTGAGCTGGATCCTCTGAGTAGTTTTGGCTTTTGGTCTCAATCTCAAGCACCTTGATTCCTCTTTTAGCCAAGGTGATTTCTTCTAGGCTTTGAGAGGAGCTAAATCTGTAAGCATCTAATAATATCAGAGAGGTTTTTTCATTGAAGTGTCTCTCTTCTTGCAGGTTGGAGACATAGTAGAAGTGAAAGCAGATGAGACCTTCCCCTGTGACTTGATATTTTTGGCCTCAAGTAGTACTGATGGGACCTGTTACGTCACTACAGCGAGTCTGGATGGCGAGTCAAATTTCAAGGTGATGGGGATGGATGGGCAGCAAGCAACCAAAGCTGGTGCTTGTGCAGTGTGTGTGTGTGAGAGATGATTAATTAGAGGATGCTCCTGCAGCACCCGTCCCCACGGCCATGGATATATTTAACATCTCCTCCCTCCGTCTGCTCATCCAGTGAGTCAGCAGCCAAAGCACTCTGTGGATTGTTTGTTTTTCTTTGCTTTCTTAAACAGCCATTTCTGCTGGCACTGCCCCAGATTGATTCCATCTTTATCAGAATAAATATCTATAGCTAAATAGAGTCAATTAATAATTATAAGGTTTAGCTGCATTAGTGTCTGTCCTAGGCAGTGTGTTACTGCTTTCTTGCTCCAAGCATCTGTCGAGATCTTGTGGGTAGGTGAAGCAGCAGCTACAGCTGCTTGAGCTTATAGTTCTTATTTCAGTACCTGCTAGACCTTTTTGCGATTTAATGGAGACATTTTGGTGTGATTTGGGACTTTCTGTGGTGCTGTGTCTTGACTTGTTTGATTTGGGGAATTTCTCACCAGCGAGCAGAAAACCCCCTCTCATTTTTGATTGGTTTTCCTTTCTTTTTTGGTCTGTGTTTTTCTTTTGTTGGTTTTTATTTGCTTTCTTCTTCTTTGAATCAGAAGTGAAATTTGATATTAGCGTTGATCAGAATGAATCTCCTCTTTGATGTGTTCCCTTTCATTATTTTTCTCTCTCTCTCCAAGGGAAAGGAACAGTAAAATTGCATAGGTCACAGGACATGGAAGTTTGTTTGCAGCTGTGTTTGATGAATAGTTACAAAGATATAAGCAGCTGCAGTAGCAAGAGTGGAAGTTAGTTTGAAATTTCGTATCTTCCAGCACATTTTGAAGTTGGGGATTACCGGTGTTGATATAACTGTATGGGGTTTCCAGCTCGTCTCTTAATTGGTGGCTGTTAATTGGTGCTGACAGTTGTGTGTATGAGCTGATGCAGTGCTGATGTGCTGAGTGGTTGTACTACTGAAGAGGAGTACAGATTTGGAGTGGTGTGAGGCCAGAAGCAGATATCCATGTTAAATAGGCAACTGCTTATTAGTATCAGGTGCATTATATGCAAGAGTTAAATTTTTCAGAGTCTTGGCTCTTAGGAACCTGAGCTTTAAGCAAAATGCTGAATTTCTATATTAAGCACTGTATTTTTCTCAGTTCTTGGACTCCTCTAGGTGAAGGAGAGCTGTCTTCTGTTTCTTGATTAAGGTGGAGACTGAGTTGGAAGGTGCAGGGCGGAATAGAAAAGCTGTCTGGGGAAACAGAGCTAAGATTAGGAACCAGAGCGTGCGGCAGAACTAGGGTGAAGGAAGCACACTCAGGTACTCACAAAACCTCCTCCACACTGGCAGCAGTTGCCCACCTGTTGGGCATTTCTCAGTGCTTGTTTAGGTCGTGCATATAGGAAAACATGCCTAGGAACTGGAGCACAGTTATAAAACAGCTTGTGGCAGGGCTCTGTCTTTGCAGCATGAATCTTCAGCTGTACGTTATCTAAAAGAGCATGTGTTTTCTAAATAGGCCGAGGGACCGTGGATGTAAAGATTGTGGGAGTGATTAGGAGGCTGCTTTGAAGCATCATTCAGTAATTGCACAGTGTCCATGGAGACAGGGAGCAGTGGATGCAGAACTTGGCACAGTGGCCTAATGTGATATTGGGCATTGCGTGAACGGTTCTGGGCTGCTTCACAGGAGCTGTGATTTATAGCAGAAGCGTGTGTGCTTCCAGCACAAAAGCCCAGGCAGGTCACCAGCATTCAGGTGGGTGTTCATAGCATCACGACTGTGTGCCTCGTGGGAGGAACTGCTACACCGTGCACAATGAGAGGAGCACAAATGAGTCAAGGAAGCTCGTTAATAAATTTGTTGATGAAGACGGATTAAGGCAGCCTGTTGCGCAGCCCGCAGTGGTTCAGAGCTGCTGGCAGCTCCTATAAATAGTGCTTGCAGGCAGTGCACGGATCCTCGTGCACTTCCTAGTTAATTGTGAGCGATGGAGCTTCTCTGCACCTAAAAATAGCTTTGGGGCCGCCAGCATTCAGCCTGCTCCCCCAGCACTGGGGCTGGCCTCTCCTTACCCCCAGAGCATCACAGGGGCATGCTGGGGAGGTGTGGGATACTGGGTGAGTTGGAGACCCACCTGTGCTGCCACTGAGCTGAGCCTCGTGTGCTTTTCCCCCCAGACTCACTATGCGGTGCGGGACACCACCGTGCTCTGCACGGATGAAGCCATAGATTCCCTCACGGCCACGATCGAGTGCGAGCAGCCACAGCCAGACCTCTACAAGTGAGTGTGGGCATCCTCACTGCTCCAGTGAGCTGTCTGTCCTGCAAAGCCTCAGCCTGATCAGTAGCAATAAGTCATAGTTCACTGAAGTGAGTGGTGTACCTTACAAATAAAATGCATTGGATGAAACTGCTTCTAGGATTGGACTGTCCTGGTTCTTAAACTCTTGGAAAAGGAGGCTTGCTGCCCTGTGTTTTATTCCTTCATCTGGGTGGGCTGGGGGTGGCAGCCAGGGGCTCCCGGGCTGGGTGAGCTATGTGTTGGCCCTTCCAAACCTTCACCTCTCGGGTGCATGAACTTCCATGTTAGTTCCCATCTCCTGACGATGCCTCTTGAGTGCATTTGTAGCACCCTTTTATAATATTAATGTGTTTGTAATACAGGATTCTCATGTGTTTTTTAACTGCAGATTTGTTGGAAGGATTATCATGTACAGAAGCAACCAAGAGCCCGTAGCCAGGTTAGTCATGCAGCTCTCACTGCCCCTCCCTTTAAAGATGCTGGGCATCTGAATAAATCTCTACATCACAGTTCCAGGATCTGGATCCCAGAGCTTCAGTGTGCAGGGCCACCATGCACATGCATGTGGACTGGAGCATCTCCGGTCTCCTTCACTGGTTGTCCTGAGCTCTGTTAACTGAAGAAAGGGAAGCAGCTGAGGGTCACAGGTAGAACATTCAGGAAGAAATAAAAGCATCAGTGGGAGCAGTATCAGCAGTCATCTCATATGGTGCTGCTGATTGACTGTGCTGAAATGGATGCACTTCCAATGCTTTTACAATCAGTTTTTATGTAAGTATTGGAACTTTCAGATCTGAACACTTGGTACTTATTCCTCCAAAACTTCACTGGGAATCCACCATTCAATTTGGACCTTTGAGCATTGATGATAACCTGTGTAAGATGAAATGGAAATAAAAGTATGTAAAGGGAAGAAAAGGCAAAGCAGGGAAGAAAAGGCAAAGCCACACAATGTCCGGTTTAAAGTTTAAATAAAGTCATCAACTCCTAAAAGTCATCAGTTTAACTTTGTGATTTCTCTCTAGGGTTTAAAACTAAAGAACTTTGAGTGATGTCCTGTTATAACCTTTTACTTTTAGGTCTTTGGGTCCTGAAAACTTGTTGCTGAAAGGTGCTACCCTCAAAAATACCAAGAAGATTTATGGTGAGGAGTTTTTAAAAACTATTATGTAAATAGATCAGATGAGCAGTTACATTTGTCATTATTTATCACTAAATCTAGGGAGGAAAAATGCTTACCTGCAGATTGTCTGCCAGGGCTCTGCAGTTGTTTTTGCACACCAGATGACTGCATACAGTTGCAAAGTTTTAAGGTTGAAATGTGGAGGTGCTGCTTATATCTGCAGTGCTGCCAAGCTGTGCAGGTTGTGTTAATGCACCTAAGCAAGCTGTTCTTTGTGTCTGGGTTACGAAGAGCAGGGAGCTGTTTCCAGCTCCTCTGTTAAATGCTTGTGTCAGAATCACAGGTCTAGACACAGATAATTTGGGATGAGGACCGTTAGAGAAAGCTCATCTTTTTTCTGTGTGATCCTTTGGCTGCTGGTCAGTGCTCAGGGATACGTGCAGTTAACATTGCTTAGCAGGCACTGAGCTTTCTGCAGTCGAGCAGCCCCTGGGTAATGCCAGTTTCTAGAACTGGGAATGGAGTTCCATGTAAACACTGATGCCCTTGATGGCTTGGTGAAAGCTGGTCCCCTATGGGCTGTGTGTCCCTGATGAGTTCTGCTTTAATCCTCTGCAGGAGTAGCAGTCTATACTGGAATGGAAACAAAAATGGCATTGAACTACCAAGGGAAATCTCAGAAACGCTCTGCTGTAGAGAAGTGAGTATAGCAGGCGAAAATTGGTGAAAGCTGTGGCTTTCCTCATGGATGATTTGCACAGACATAATCCCCTAATCTGCTGCCAAATTTTGTTTCAGGTGCTTTCTGATTTTCTGTGCAATCTGTGTGTTTGATTAAGCATATCTTTCATGGTGCTGCCTCATTTAGTGTTTTTTTTTTAATTTAAAAAAGTAAGGAATGTTAAGTTATATGAACTGACCCTGAATATCAGCACTGTCAAAAGCACTTGTTCTGTAATTCCCTTCTAAAAAGTAAGGAAGGCTTGTTCCTGCTTATTTGCATGATTTTTCTGTGTGAAAGTAGTTGCAAGAGTTTTAAAAAGAAACCTATTTTTCAGATCTATCAACGCTTTCTTGATAGTGTACTTGTGCATCTTATTGAGCAAAGCTACTGTGTGCACAACTCTGAAATATGTCTGGCAGAGTAATCCATTTAACGATGAGCCTTGGTACAATGAAAAGACTAAAAAAGAGAGAGAGACGTTCAAGGTAAATGGATTTGTATTTCAGCACCTCCTCCAGCTGTATTTCTTCTGACAGTTTTATTTAATCTGATCATGTCTGCTGCCAGTCCTGTGATGCCTGCTTGCTCTTTGGAAGCGCTGTCACTTGCTGCAGTCTCTCCTGTTGTTTGTGTTTGTCTCCTGCCTCGATTACTACCTGCCTCTTGTGCTTGTGTGCAGTGATGCTCTTAGCAAGGCTTGCACTAACCCTGCTTGCACACTGCCATCCCCATCACCTTGGGGCAGGCGAATGCATGCAGGCTACTGACAGCAGGAGGATAACATCGCTTCCTCCACGCAGAGTTATTACATAAATGCAGCAGCTGATTTAACCTGGATCCTTATCTGAACTGGAGCTATCTTTCAGCTTTGAGTAGATAAACTTAAATTGAGGCCATGTCAGCCAGGTTCTTAAACTTGCTGAGACGCATGCAGCCAAGCCTGAAAGAGTGAATGCGAGTGGGTGGGAATCAGCTGATGCAGTTGATTGTTGAGTGGGACTTCAGGGATGTCACAGAATCAGTGCTTGACTGTTCTCAAACCACTTGCTGCAGATACCTGAGATGAGAATCAGCTCATAGCAGTATATTCTGAAAACGAATGTATGTACCGGAATAAAATGTAGATTCAGTCACTTGGAAAAAGCTCTGTGTTCTGTTCTGTTATGCTCTCATATACCTGCAAACAGCAAGGAGATTTTCTACATCAAAGGAAAGTACAATTTGGTCCTGTCTTAACTGTGTTCAGTTATTTTCAGAGGGCTTTCTTCTATGTAACCGTTAAAGAAATGCTGTCTAAAATCTCAGAGGCGTTGCTGTGAACTGCCTCATCCCTGAGTTATGCCTGACAAGCACAGACTGCATCTCCCTCTTGTCTTTCCATTGCAGGTGTTGCGGATGTTCACGGACTTCTTGTCCTTTATGGTCCTCTTCAATTTTATTATCCCAGTCTCCATGTATGTTACAGTAGAGATGCAGAAGTTCTTGGGCTCCTTCTTCATCTCTTGGGACAAAGAGATGTACGATGAAGAAATAAAAGAGGGAGCGTTGGTGAACACCTCAGATCTGAACGAGGAGCTCGGACAGGTCAGAACAGACTCTGTTTGCATCTGTTTTGAGAGACAGGGACATCCCTGTGTTCACAGGGGGAAGGGCAGAAGATTTTGCTTTATCCTCCAGCACGCACACCGTGTACTGTTCCCTCCTGCTGTGGTGGTTGGTGCTTCTGGTGGAGGTTTCTGTGCACCTGAAGGTTTGAGGATTTAGCATTGCTTGCTCTCTGCAGTCTGATGGTTCTCCCTACCACAGCTGTTGGGAGGTTGCATTAAAAACAACAGGAAAAAAAACGTTTACAAAATGTTTAGAGTGTTGACCTTAATTGAGTATCGTGGTGTCATTACAACAATCTTTATCAGTATGCCCTAAACAGAAATTAAAAGCCTTGCTGCATTTAATTAAAGCAAAAGAAAATCACTTCTTGGCATGGAGCAGGATGGAGAAGAAGATCGATTACTGGTTTTATTTCAGCTCTATAGCTCTTGATAGCTCTGAAAACCAACTCGTGGGCCACTGCTGCTGGAGTAATGTTCTCCCTGATAAGAAACCTTGTTGTGGGACTCACTTGCTGTCCCAGCAGCACAGGGCTTTGTCCCCGCTGGTGGCACTTTCCATTTAACGTGATTCTGCTCGTGGCACGAAGTGGGTGAGGTTATAAATAGTGTATGAAGGAGGAGGAACTGGGTCATGCCAATTGTTTCCATACTGGGGCATATCAGGCGCAGCACTCAGTGTGTCGGGATGGTTTGCTTTCACTGCTTCAATTAAAAATTAAAAACTCTCTGTCTCTTGAAGGATCAGCAAAAAGCCCTGCCCCGTTATCTCTCTGGGCATGCAGTGCACGTGCAGCCACGCTGCTGCTGGCTCTGCTGGAGTAGTTATGGCTTCTCTTTCTGAGTGTGGGCTGTGTACAGTGCCTCCTGCTTCTTATTTTCCTTTGAAAAATATCATCAGTTTGAAGTAGCAATTGCTTGCATACATAATGTGGCATCAAGACAGAAGTCCCACAGGGGAGGCAACAGACCTGCAGCTGTATGATCACTGGGAGTCAGAGCAAAACAGACAGAAAGTGGGAAGAGGGAGAACGAGGGGCCTTGAAGGAAGTTCTAGAAGTCTTTGGGTGCTGTCTCCTGACACCTGTGCACCTCCTGGCACCTGTGAAAGGTGAATGATGAGGGAAGTGGTAGAATTGCCTAGTGGTACCCACAGAAGGCACCTGCATGTTTCTGGGGGCCAGGTCAGGAAAGCAAACAATGACTGGCACAGTTGTATCGAAATGTCCCAACCTTTCAGTTTTTGGAGGGCTGCTTCCACACGTGGCCCTGCTGTGATGATGGCTGCAGCAGTGCAGCGAGGTGGGTGTCTGCTCCCTTCTAGGTGGAATTTGTCTTCACCGACAAAACGGGGACGCTGACGGAGAACAGCATGGAGTTCATTGAGTGCTGCATAGATGGGCACAAATACAAGGACTGCATTTCAGAGGTCGATGGCTTCTCGCAGGCTGACGGACCCCTAAAATATTATGGTAAAGCAGAAAAGGTGAGAAATCTGCGTCCTGATGACTGTTGGGTTTTTGTTGGTGATTCCAGACTAGGTCAATATGTGATCTATTACTGCTGAAGCTGTGGGGAGGCTGATGGATTGTTTTGTTTTGAAGTCCATACAGCAGTGGTAACTGGTTGCTCTGAGGGGGATGGGGTGCACGGCACACAGATGGTAACGGGGCCTTTCTCTGTGCCTAGAGCCGAGAAGAGCTGTTCCTGCGAGCTCTGTGCCTGTGCCACACTGTGCGGATCAAACAGGCAGACCAGGTGGATGGGCTGATAGGGCATCCTGAGTGCAAAAACACCTACATCTCCTCTTCCCCGGATGAAATTGCTTTGGTGAAAGGTGCTGAAAAGTAAGAATCTGACCGTGTTTTGTTTTGTTCTGTTTTTTTTTTTTCCCTTGTAAATCTGTTGGAGACACAGAGGACCGTGTCCTGAGCCTCTCAGCATCTGTGCAGTGCAGTGCCCAGCTCCCCAGGTTACAAGAGTGATGCCAGCACATCAGAGCTGGCTCTGCATGCAGCTACCCATGCCTTCTAGCTCGGGCTTGGTAACTTCTTTTCTCTGCTCAGCAGTACAGATCTTGAAATGAGAACTCTTGTTAATGTGTAACACATGCCAGTGGGTGCTCTCAATGTTGTTCTGTCCTCTTGTTTATTGACAGGTATGGTTTCACTTTTCTAGGACTCGAAAATGATTTCATGAAAGTCCGAAACCAAAAGAATGAAACTGAAATGTAAGTGCCACAGGCTCTGCCAGGAATGTTGCTGCTGGGGGTTCAATGGACTCTGTTCAGCTTTGGCTCCCACATGTGTTAATTAAGCTCAGTCAATGTTGTAAACCAGGCAAGGTCAAAGCTGCTCAGCAAGGACTGTCAGCCCTGTTACTAACCTGCACAGCCCCTGCTCCTTTGTGCAGTGAGCAGGTTGAAGAGCTTGCTTGCAAAGACCTGCTGTCAGTCCTAGGAAAGCCTTCAGGTCCTTTGAGTGTGTCTCCTTCTTTCCCCAGAGCCTTACAGATAGCAGCTGGGCCTTCAGGCAGGGCAAAGTCTGAGTGGTGTGACATGGTTCCTGTTCCCCCTTGTATAATGCGGTTTTACCCTGTCCTCACAGCTCCTGTGAGCTTCATGTGCATGCAAAAAGCTGAGAGCAAATTGCCTGACCCCAGTTCTCCCCTACAATTTGCTTCCCAAGCAAGTTTCACTTCTCTGGAAAGTCAGTGTGGAGTTTTCCTTGTTCTGAGCCTAAGCTCAATTTTTTCTTCTCTTTAAAGGTACCAACTTCTCCATACACTGAACTTCGATCCCGTCCGTCGTCGTATGAGTGTCATTGTGAGAACCACCACAGGTACAGCTAAATGCACAAATATAAAACACACCCTCCTCATTCTTACCCTGAGTGTATGTAATGCCATGAGCTGTAACCCAGGGAAGTGAAGGTGTTGGTTTTTCTGAGCTGGTCTAGACACATTAACTCATTTTTGTCCAGCCTTTGGCAGAAAGCTCTCTCAGGGGCAGATAGTGATGCTCAGTGGTCCAGCCCAAGGTCAAAGAAGTTTTGCACAGTTGTCAGACCACTTTTGGGAGACTTGTAGCAGTTCCTTCTTTAGTTCTGCCATATTTTTTCATCTGCATCTTTTGTTGCTATTGAAGCCAATGTCCTTTAAGCCTTTCTATGGCTTTTGAATGCTGTAAAGTCTTTATAACTTTGCTTGTAGGAAAGCTGCTTCTCTTCTGTAAAGGAGCAGACTCCTCAATTTTTCCAAGAGTGCAGCAAGAGGAAATCCAACGAACTAAAGTCCACGTGGACCGCAACGCTATGGTGAGCATGCATTGGGATTTGGCTGGCCCTGGGGTCAGGAAAGTCATATGCCAAAAATAGGGACGTGACCTCGCTGTGAAGGAGAGTACTGAAAATCTGAGTGTCACTCCTTATTGTTTTGAAACCTCTTTCCTTTTTTGTTTCTTTGACTTCCATGTTTATTTGACTTTTGATATACTTATATGGGTTTGATCGTAGTTGTGTCCAAGCGTCTCCCAAGCAAGTTAAAAATAGCACTAACAATGGCACGCTGTTTGCTCTGCTGGGAGAAATCTTTCAGCCAGTTGTGATGTGTGTGTGAAGGTGGAAGAGAAGCCTGTCCTGGGGGCTGGTCTGGCCGAGGTGGTGGTGTGGGGCAGGGCCCCTTGCTTGGCTTCAGATGCGGGGGGCTGGCTTGTCCCAGCTGGGTGCTGGATCCCTGCTCTGGCCCCGTGGCTTCTGTCTGCTGTGCTACGTGCGTGCAAGTGTGCTCTGATGCAAAGGAGTTCCTGTGTCAACACGGAGATGTTCACTGTCTTCTGACTTAAGCCAGTTGTCATTACTGTCAGTTTAGTACTGACAGAGAGCACTAATGGGAGGAGTGCTGATCCTAATGCAGGGAGCTGCACAGAATGGGGTTTAAGGGTGGTTGCCCACTTCGTTTTTTTTTCCACCCCTCCAAGGATGGCTACCGAACGCTTTGTGTGGCATTCAAGGAACTAACTCAGAAGGAGTATGACAGGATTGACCGGCAGCTTAATGAAGCAAAGATGGCTCTGCAGGACAGGGAAGAAAAGATGGCTAAGGTCTTTGAAGACACAGAAGCAGACATGCACTTGATTGGGGCAACAGCTGTAGAAGACAGGTAAAGAGACACCAGCACACAGACCGAGCACATCGGTGCCCACAGTTCCTCCACAGCTTTGTGCTGTGGTGTGCCTTTGCTCTCTTGCGTGAGCCGTGGTGAGGTTCCTGTGCAGCCTGGGTTGGCTTTCATGTGTTTAGGGGACAGCCTGGGAGCACTGGGAGGAAACTTGGAGCAGCCCTGTGAGAGCTGAGCAGCAGAGTGGATGCTGAAAGCATCCAGGGCAATTACTCTATGGCACAACCCATCACGTACTGCCTAGCTGCTGAAATCAGCTAGTGTGGGAATTAGGATTTATTAGTGAAACCACAGAAGTATTCACACTTCTACAAAGTGAATTAATATATGCAGCATCAATTTACATATCAAAACAAGTTCAGTTTTGTGTGCAGTTACGATAAGTTCATGTGTAAATTAACCTCCTATTCCTGAGACTCTCGGGTCAAGTAATATAATGCAGTGATTTTTGTCTGCACGTAAAAAATTGGGATTGCTGAGCTCTAATCCTTCTCCCTGTGGCAGTAGTCTCTTCAGTTTGGGGACAATCAATTAACTTCTCTGTAGCTTACGTTCCCTACCTGCAAAATAAGGATGCCTCAGGGGGCTGTGTGGATGAAGGGGCAGTGCTGGCTAAGCCTCTTTATGTCCATGGAGTGCTGTGTCTCAGGAGCATGTTTCTGAGGTTCCTGCCCGGGGCTTGCAGGGAAGGGCTCCACATCCTTCTCTGAAGGTCTTGTTTGTCACGACTTTCTTGATTTGTGCTCATAATGCAGAGCTGCTCCAGGGTCATCCTGCTTCTGTCCAGCAGCGTGGTGGTGGTTGTGCACACAGGGCTGTGTGCTAGCTCTTGGTGCGAAGGTGGCCTGGTGGCCAGCACACCAGTGCAGTGCTGAGAGTCCATGTGCTTTGGTGCCAGCCCAGCTTTGCGACTCCCTGCCTGTTGAACTGCTGGTTTGGGGCTGAGAGAGGCTGGGGGGTCACTGACGTGCCACTGCAGTAGTGTGGAGCTGCTCAGGGTCTGCCTTGCATCCAAAGCCAGCCTGAGCAGTGATTTTTTGGTCTCTCTGCACTCAGGCTGCAGGAACAGTCAGCGGAGACGATCGAGGCTCTGCATGCTGCTGGCATGAAGGTGTGGGTGCTGACAGGTGACAAGATGGAGACGGCCAAGTCCACCTGCTACGCCTGCAGGCTCTTCCAGACCAGCACCGAGCTGCTGGAGCTCACGGCCCGGGTGGTGGGAGAGAGTGAGAGGAAGGAGGACCGTCTGCACGAGCTGCTGATGGACTACCACAAAAGGCTGATTCAGGACGTTCCCAAACCCCGGGGCGGCCTGAAGAGGTGAGTGGTGAGATCCAAGCCCATCTCTGTTTGGAGACAGCCTTATCTCCAGTGTTAGCTGGCTTTGAACTTAGTTATGCAGCTTGCTCATTGAAGGACCTGTGTTCAATCCATCCAAAAAGGATGACAAAAAGATTACTACAAAAGTAGTTCTGTTTCTACTGAGATGATAGAAGCATGTATTGCTCTTACGCTTCTTGAAGATTTGTTTTTTTCCTAAATCTGTTCCTCTTGTGCCCTAGAAGCTGGACACTGAGTCAAGAATATGGCCTGATTATAGATGGCTCAACGCTCTCACTGATACTCAATCCTTCTCAGGATTCCAGTTCTAGTCATTACAAAAACATATTCCTACAAATCTGCTTGAAGTGTACTGCAGTTCTCTGCTGCCGGATGGCTCCTCTGCAGAAGGCACAGGTACTTCCTTTGTTGTTGATGTTTTTTTTTGGCTAACTGAAGAATGTCATTAGGTGGTATAACACACCTTTACTCCATTGGATGGGCTTGACCTGATCTGTAGATGGATTTCAAAACCTGTAGGGAGAACTCTAGGTACAGACTCTCGTCTCATTCTCCAGAAGGTGCTGAAAACTTTGTGAAGTACATCAGATATGGCTTCTAGTTTATTTTTTATTTTTTTGGGGGGGAGGGGGGGGGGATCAGCTATCATTACTGTGCAGAAGACATCAGAATTGAGCAAAAGGCTCCTAGAGGGGTGTTGCAAAACAGTTCGTTAGTCCCCGGGGAGGAATAACAAGGATTCACAAATCTGAAATGCAGAAGTGTTGCTAGAGCAGTCTGAGTTACAGATTTGACAGGAAGATGAAGACTTTCTGGGTAGCAAAAAACTACCTTCAAGCTGTAGTCAGGTACTCCTTTCCCTTCACTGGAGACGTGGTATTTTTTTTTGGAAGCATCTGATAGATGTAACCACTGATTTCTATATAATGGTGTGAGGCTACGTTTCCTGCAGTGCTGCTTTAAATAAAGCTTCCTCATCTTGATCAGCTAGGACTTCCCCAGGCTATGTATTAGCCTTGTCTGAACTTCAGAGCGTCACGGAAACACACCAGTCTTTCAATTATGAATATAAAACCTTTCTTTAATACACTTGCAGGAAGCCGCAAGCCCAAGCCAATTAGGAAAAAACAAAACCCATTTGTTCTTTTTTTTTTTTCCTTTCCAACTCTGTAGTCCATGACTTCCTCACACCAGCTGATGACAAAGAATGATAAACAGTGCATTTTTAGCCCTGTTCCAGGGTATGATTGTCTCCCATGTGAGAGGCCACATCTCTATGAGAGAGCAGAGTCTGTCCCGGGGAAGGGGAGGCTGCTGCTGGGACTGAGTTGTTTCTAAATGCAGTCCTTCAGCCCTGTGAAGCTGGGTCTTGGCGTTTCCTCTAGTTGTTGCAAAGGAAATAGTGGGAGTGTTTATTAATCCAAGCTTTCAGGTGTTACTTTGCTGCCACAGAGCCAGGTTACTTGTTCAGGAGTTGCAGGGGTCTCTGGAGGTGGAGTTTTATTCAGCGTGGTTTTTTTTTGTTTTGTTTTGTTTTTCTTCACTGAATTTTTGGTTAGTGCTGCTGTCCCGTTTTAAATCTTTAGATTGTGCGAATGGTGAAGAACACAAAAGGGAGCCCCATAACACTATCAATAGGGGACGGTGCCAACGATGTCAGTATGATTTTGGAAGCACATGTTGGAATAGGTAAGGCTCCTGATACACACATCTGATACCCAGGGCTGCTGTGCACCTGTGTTGCTTACATCCAAGTCAGTGCTTGGGATTGTGGTAGGCTGCTGCCTTCAATAGGTGTGTGCTCTTTGTCTTTTACCACGTGAACTGCAGATTGCTTCTTACACTTTTGTTCCTGCTGGTGACACAAAGGGGTTTTCTGCCGTCCTCTGTGCAAAGAAAGGTTGATTCTAGCTTAAATGAAACAGGTAACTTCCTCTAACCTTTGCTTCACTATTAATTCCAGTGCTGAGGGTTTTGGTGGGATTGTACCCATTCATCTCAGCTAAGCTGAAGCTGGCATTTGTCCTTTACACAGGTGTATGCAGGAGCCTGGCAGCACTGATTGCAGCTGCTGGGAATGTGTGCATCTTCCAAGGGCTGACGCTGGGCTGTGTTGTGCCTGCCCTGGCCATATGCTTGATGTCAGGCTTGAAAGCAGCTGAATTTCATATCTGAATTTCTGCAGATTGTTGTCAGAGATTGTGAAAGCACTGACAAGTTTTTTAATGCCACTGAGGAGGGATGGTTAGAAGAGAAAGGACATCCTCTTTATTTTTGACTGTCAGAAATGGCGTGTTAGACTTTAACTGCGGTGAAGGATACTATTTGTTAATTTGGATATGGTTTTTAAGTGAACAAAACTGGCTTTCTTGAGCTTTATTCTGAGGGAATCTCTTGGGAGGCTGAGCTTCTGCAGTGTAATAACCACACTGCTGGATGCGGGCAGGCCTGGGGGAAATCTTCTCTTTTATCAGGTTTATCTGAGATACCAGTCACCACATGCTCCCACATAAGAGCTCAGTTAGCAACCTAAGTTTAGATTAAAAATGCCAGAGGAGTGTCTGACTGTCACAGAGCCAAGGCCATGCCAAATCTTGCAGAGCTTTAGTTTGGCTCTCCTGGGCTGTCTGCCTGCTGCCTGTGTCCCTGCAGGGTCAGTCCCCAAGGGCTGGGCACACAGGGTGTCATGGATGTGTTTAAAATGTGAAAGTCTGAAAGAATTGCAAAGTAAATACGGCCTTTGTCGTGGCCTGAGGCACTGAATTATGTGACCAAACTTCACAAGTAGCATCAGTATCAATTCCAGTCCCTTCTTTCTTTCCATCCTTTGCCTTGCTTCTGTCTCCAGGTATAAAAGGCAAAGAAGGACGTCAGGCTGCACGAAACAGTGACTATGCTGTTCCAAAGTTTAAACACTTAAGAAAATTGCTACTAGCACATGGGCATTTGTATTATGTGAGAATAGCACACCTTGTACAGTATTTCTTCTATAAGGTAAGGGTGGTGTTCAGCTTGTTGTTTTTGTTTCCACTGCAGGTTTCTCTGAAAAAGTGTAAAGCAGGAGGATGGTGTATGGGATATTGTGTTTTGTTCGTCTGGGGGTGGGTGGGTGTCTCCCATGTGCCTGTTGATTGAAAGTGCAGTATGTGGGGAAATGGGCGCGTGGCTTTTATCCATTGTCTTCTGCTGATGCTACAGACTTACTGGATTAGTGTAGTGCTTGCTAGAAAACAGTGTCCTGCTTTATCTGGTAGTACAGGTTCAGATAATGCTATCTGAAAATGGAGCAGGTATTGCATTTAGAGTGAAAAGTCAAGGCTGAAGTCACTAAACTCGTGAATGCTTCCCCGCTAACCTTTCTTTTTTTCATTTCCCTAGAACCTTTGCTTCATTTTACCGCAATTTTTATACCAGTTCTTCTGTGGATTCTCACAGCAGGTAACTTCCAGTAACATGTCTGAAAAGACAGGATAAAAAGCCAGTAACGTAGCAGAGATTTGACTTCTGGTCATCCCACCCCTTCCTCATCTTTCCTTGTACGATAGAAGGAATTGACCTCCTAGCTCAGTACCGTAATGTTTTTGAGACTTGCAATTAAAAATAAATAAGTTTATTTTCCTTTTCCATCCATGACCCATTGTTGTTGCTTAAACATGGATGGAAACCTTCCCAAAGTATTAGAGGGTGTCATGGCTGGTTTGGCAGCATCTGATTTTGCTACTTCTTCTTGGGAAAGTTTTTCAAAGGCTTCCTGGTCTTCTCTCACCAGCTGCATTTCCCTTTACTGAAAGTGTCTGTCAAAAGAAGAACAGTTTGTTCTTGTGTAACAGCCTTCAGATAGGACACATGATGAGTGTCATCAGACACTTAGTCTGGGTGAGTGTCAGAAGGACAGACCTCAGTGACAGGTGGGCTCTGGTGCTTGGAGACAATAGCTGTGGCGTTTGTGTTTGCTTCTGTTCTTTTCTGTCTGGTTGGTCTTAAAAGCGTGAGAGCTTGTTCTCTGCTCGTCTCAGCAGAACCACTTCTTTTTATAAAAGAAGAAAGAAAGAAAAACTATAGCTTCTCTAATAAAAAAAAAAAAAAGTCTTTAGAAAGTCACAGGAGACATCAAGTGTATTAATAGAAACAGCAGAACAAGAGCAGCTACAGAAAAGCTGCAGTAACAGCTGTTTCGTGACGTTGTTCTGGAGGTGTAGCTGGAGCCCAGACAGGCACAGAGCGTGACCCACATCTGTGACAGAGGGTCTTTGGGGTGTGTACAGAGGCAAGGGCTGGAAACTGCAGATCTATGTCTATGGGAAGACTTTTCAAGTGGAATTTGTCTCATTTTACCCCTTCTTCTTCTTTTCAGCCTCTGTACGATGCTGCTTACCTTACCATGTACAACATCTGTTTCACATCTCTCCCCATTCTGGCTTACAGCCTCCTGGAGCAGCACATCAGCATTGACACACTGACCTCAGATCCACAGCTGTATATGTAAGTTGCAGGGGGCTGGGTGAGCCTCAGTGCAGTTTAAGCTTTGTTGGTGCAGGATGCAATCCATCAAGGGTGGTTTGAGCCAGTGTGCCTGCCCAGTGATAGTGTCAGAGTAGCTGTGGATCTGCAAAATGGTTGTTTATATCCCCAGTGCTTTGTGTTAGGGCTGAGCAATGTCCTATTTATTGCCTATTTCTGTTTACGCTCCTCAATGGTATGTGGTCCAGCAAATTGCACTCCTGCCTGTGTAAAGAAAAAGCAAACTGCAGATGGAATTCTTCAACCACAGGGAAAAGCAAGCTGTAAGTCTGGCCAGAGCATTCATTCATGTTAGCTCTGAGCTGGGCAGTGTGAGCCAAGCATTCACTGGAACACGTAATGGATGAAGGGGAAATCTAGCTTGCAGAAGAAAAGAGATCTGTTCGTTTACAAGAAGGTGAATGCTGCTCAGGTCCAGCTCAGGCAGGTAGTTTCTCAGCTGGCACAGGAGAATAACACCCCAAAAAGCCAAATCCCCATTTCAGAACATGAGAGCTGGGAAGTCTGCTCTCAGTTACCTCTGTGTTGCCTATGGAAAGCACTGTGTAAGAGGAGATGGTCTTCCTCTGCTTTTCTGGAACTGGGGGAATCCCTGACCCCTTGTGGAACCCCTCCAGTGCTTCCAGTCTTCCTCCACCCAGTTTTTCAGTGCAGTCTTTCAGGCAGGAGGTGCCTAAAGGTATTATTTCTGAAATAAATACTTAGCTCTATGATTGGTTAAACTTCTGAGCTCCTCCAGCCACGTAGCAAAATGCCCCTCATTTTCAAATACGTTTGTAATTGAATCTTGTGCAGCACAGACCAGTAACAGCAGGCCCCTGTGCTCTCACCTGCGGGCTGTCTGATTGCTGGGCTATGAGAACTGAGGGAAAACAGATTAATTGTGCAGTTAGATAGCTTCAGTTTGAATATTCATGACTTTGCATGTGCTGCTGAATACAGAATGACTGCTGTGCCTCTGCTGTATAAATGCTGAGTTGCTGCAGTGCAGATCTCTCATCTGAGGCATGGTGAAAGCCTGTTTACGATGAGGGCTGCAGGACATAAATGGGAATGCAAAACTGATTGCATTGAACGGGTTCTTTGCATTTTCTCTTCCTGCAAAAAATAGCCCAGTCAAATCAGAGTGGGATCTCCTTTCTGATCCCAAAGTACAGTGTGTCTGAGAACAGTCACTGCAGTATTGTACAAAGGATTCCAGTAGGGTTTTGCTTTAGAAACTGCATTTACAGAAGCTCAGCACCACAGCTGCTTGCAGGGTGAGTCTTGCTGCAGATAGTTGTAGTTAGGAAGAAAAATGAGAAGAGAGGATTTTTGGTTTTGCTATGAACATGCAGTTATCCCTCATCAATCCTCAGATTTTAAGGAGGACTGTCTGAAAAGACAGCAATGCAGGGAGCTGCTGCTGCCTGCAGCCAGACCTCACTCCTGCACTCAGCCAGGAGCCTCCTGCTAAACACTGTGCTGAAGCCCACGGTGTGATTCAGGGAGTTATTTTCAGCCTGTGCAGAAAAACACCAGGGATGGGATTTACAGAGCTTTCCCAAAAAAGTTTGTTTGTGGGCTCTGCAAGAAGAGGAAAGCGTGCCACAGATTCACTGCATCTCCTGCGTTTCTTCGGCACAGCCCTGGCTGTGAGATTCAGCAGTGAAGTAACGACAGGTCAGGGAAGCACGGTGGCCACGCAGGAGGCATGGGGCAGCATCTTGCTTTGCTCAGACTGGCTTGAGATTTTGTCTGCATCACGCAGAGGAGGATAAAAAATAATCATCTCTTGAATATCTTGTTGGTTTTTTTTTTAATATCAGAAGCCATGCAGAGCAGATGTTGTTTATGTCCTGTGTGCTGGCAGATTGTGGGGTGTTTTACCTCTTTGTTTCCTGCAGCAGTGCTCGTATCAAACCGATGGAAACGCCAGGCTCTGCAGCAGGTCCCACATGATGGTGATTTTCTTGTTCTTGCTCTCTTGGCAGGAAAGTTTCTGACAATGCCATGCTGCAGTGGAGGCCTTTTTTGTACTGGACCTTCCTGGGCGCCTTTGAAGGACTCGTGTTTTTCTTTGGGGTCTATTTTCTTTTTCAAAATTCATCATTGGAAGATAATGGAAAGGTAACAACACACCCCCCCAAAAAAAAAAAAAAGAGAAAAGGATGAGTGTTTCTTTTGTGCCCTGCCTCTCTGATCTGCCTGACAGCGAATATCTACGTGCTTAAGCTGTGCAGTGTGTCTGTTGTCCAGTGGTGTAGCATTGCTTATGGTGTGATTCTGCAGCCAACGCTTGAAACGTTTTCCAAGTCGCCATGGCAACATTGCAGTGGTGGTTGTGCTCTCTGGGTACAAGGACTGGTCTTACAGCAGATTGATGCTGCCTGCTGCTTAGCCCAGGGCAAGGCATCGTTGTGGCCGTGCACACAGTGTTCTGTGCTGTCCTGGGGCGCCTTCTGTTAAGGGGAGGTGTTAGCAGGGCTCCGCTGATGGAGGCCTTCTTGACGCAGCCTTGAAAACCCCCCAGCTTTTGTTCTTTTAGGGGTCAGCACATGGAGGAAAGCTCAGAATAGCACACATTGCATCAGTGCCGACGTTCGTGGCCCCAGCTATGTGTAGTCACACTCCTGTGTTGTAGACTCCGTGCCTTTCTGTATTTATAGCCATTCTGGTTGCACATGAATAAAACACGTAAGCCCCAGTGTGTTCTAGAGAAGCCTTGAGAGGCCAAGTCTGCATGGCTCTCACTAAGACCTGTGGTTTTGTCCTGTTTTGTGAACACTTATGCTCGTAAGAACTGCTACCAGCAATTGTTCATGATATCCATGTACGTTTGATTGACTCCTTTTTCGTTCCTATTGACTTTAATTTTTCTTTTTTTGTTTGTTTTTTTTCTTTTTTGCCTTTTTTAAAAAAACTTTTACATTTCACTTTCTGTTTTAATGTATGCATCCAGATCTTGACAGCCTTTGGTAAGCATCTGTCCCATTCATTGCCCTCATTTGGATTTATATACGGTATCTGCTTTTCTTAGCTGTGCATCGTCACTAGTATCCACAAACCAAACCAGCCTGTTCTCATGTGGAGAAACAGCCACTGGTGTGTTCTGCTCCTAGGACTAGCCCAGCACCATCAACAGAGGTGCTGCAGTGGTTCCGTGTTACAAGAAAGCAGAAACTGAGTAAATTCCCAAGAAATCATGAAACACAGGTGGTCCCAGTGACTTGTGTTCTCGATCAACATTGCTGTTAGTAGGAGGTTGTGTCTGTCGCTGTCACGCTGCCGGTCACTTGTCCGTGGTAGTGCATGGCACGGGGTTAGCGTAGCCAAGTCCTGAGTAGTGGTTGTGCCATTCCTCCATCCCCTCTGCTCCCTGCTTGCACTGTGTCCTCATCGTCCTTTCTGTTCCTCCCGAGCGAGGTGGGTAGAAGCACGTGTGACAACGCAGTGTGTTTTCCAGGTTTTTGGAAACTGGACCTTCGGGACGATTGTTTTCACCGTGCTGGTGTTCACCGTCACTCTCAAGGTCAGATTCTGCTCTTCCTTTCCAGTCACTTGTTTTTGCAGGCGTGTGGTAAATGTCCTGTGTGAGAAATATGTTGAAGTTGCTTTTCTGAGTACCTTTCCCCCCTCACTTCCATCTCCTGTTTGCCATACAAGCAGAACTGAAGTGGCACATTGACTGTTGGGCTGTTGACCATGCAGAGAGTGTGCTTATGTACAAGTGCCTATATTCTGCTAAATTATTTTCCTACTTTCTGCCTCCAGTTGGTTGCGGTTGGCTTCATTTCTCTTGGCTTTAAGCTCCAGAAAGAGGAGACAAACAACCAAGTTTTTGGGTTTGCCCACCTTGTTCCAGCTGCTGCCCAGCACTGTCAGGGTCAGAAAAGTACATCTGTCAGACAATAACAGCAAAAGAACTTTGTTTCACAGAGCTTTCCAGAATGAACAGTGTGCATCAGACCTTGCAATGAAAGGTCTTTTATGTTTGGTTCAGGACAGCAGGTGGTGGCAGAAGGCAATTGCAATGGCTGCAACCTTTACACAGTTCTTGTAGCATCAGAGGTTGCATCAAAGTCGTTCTATTAAAAACTCCCAGCTGCAGTTAGAAACTGTCCTTGTTGCTCGAGTGCCAGTCTGTAGGTGCTGAAAATATTTCCCTGGTGTACTTATGCAGACAGAATTTTTACATGGATACAGGTGAATGCACACTGCTTCTAATGTCTGTTCTGCCTGGTGTTGTTTTGTTTTACCTGCACAGCTGGCTTTAGATACTCGGTTCTGGACGTGGATGAACCATTTTGTGATCTGGGGCTCCCTTGCCTTCTACGTGTTTTTCTCGTTCTTTTGGGGAGGAGTCATTTGGCAAGTATCTCTCCTTCCCATGGCACTTTCTTAGGGAATGCCCATCACCTCCATTGGGAGGAATGTGACTGCAGTTCCCCTCACTTTGTCTGTCAGAAGATTTATAGAGATGGCGGAGTGTTTGTGACCATGATAGCATGCTTTTGAGGTATTTTCCAACCTGAGTGATTCTGTGTTCCAGTCACAGCAGGTAATAGTATTAGGCAACGAGGGCTGGGTTTTTTACATCATCAGATGGTGTATTCTAGTGCTGCCATGAGAAACCCAGTGATGTGAAAAGAAAGAGCAGGAGAGGAGGAGAAAGGAGGAAAACAGCATGCAGCGAGCATTGTAAGGGACTGAAAGGTGGATGGGTCAGGGAGCAGGAGGTAGCTGAGGCCTTGGAAATTTGGAAAAGGCAATTTTCTCTGGAGACAGGTCTTGATCGGGGCTTAGTAGGAGGGCTGAGATCAGGAGTTTGTAATGGGTGGCTGGGGAGGAGAAGAAAGCCACAAGGAGGAACAGTGGCTAGGCTGAGAATTAGGATGAAGAGTCTGTGTGGAGAAATGTTAGAGCGGTCCCAGGAGGTTGCTGACAGCCCTGCAGAATTAGCACAGCTGGGAGCAGGAGAGTTGGATGGGGAGCCCAGTGGGCAGCCTGTGCCTGCCCATGTTTGGCAGGAAGGTATTAGTGCCAGCACCTTGATCCCAGTCTGACCTAGTTGGGAAATGCGTGGGGCTGATGGTATTAACCGGAATCTATTTGTATCCTTTCTTTTTCAGGCCTTTCTTGAAACAACAAAGAATGTATTTTGTATTTGCCCATATGCTGACTTCTGTCTCCACATGGCTGGCAATAATTCTGCTGATCTTTATCAGCCTTTTCCCAGAAATCCTTCTAATAGTTTTAAAAAGTATTAAAGAGAGAAGTCATCAGGTAAGGAACGAGATGAAATATTGCACAGTATTTTTACGAAGGCCTCTTCTATTAAGCAGCAAATGAACTGTGTGCCATTCACATCTCGAGGATGGCTTTCTAGTCTCATCTCACTCGTTCACATGCCGGAGATGTCAAGAAGTTCATCTAAAAATACTGCCTAGATCTCTAGCAAGGAGAGACTCTACTAGTGCCTTTCTTCAGTTGTGTAGGCTGGATGGAAAACTGCTGTCTGTACAGTTACTCTTTTCCAGCCCAAACTGATCCAAACCACCGTGTTGAGTACTGAAAAAAGCTGCTTGTTTATGTCAGTATACCCAAGACATTTACCTTGGCTGTGTCCTGCAGGTGCCAGGGAGAACCTGGTCAGGGGTGTGCCCACACCCTAAAAACCCAGTCCCTATCCCTTGTCGTGCACCTGCCCAGGTGGCAGCATCCCTGCAGCCCCATCCCTGGGCAGCACCTGCTCCCCCAGCTGTGCCCCTATCGCTCTGTCTGCTCTCCTCCCCTCTGCACCTCTCCCTGCTGTGGTTCCAGCAAGTTCTGCATCGTGTGCTGCCCACTGGTGCTCTGTGTTTCCCTGGGCAGTGGCAGAGCAGGCCGAGCAGTGTGGCTGCAGGGGGGGGGTTCTGCTGTGTGCCTCCTCTGTTTTTTTTGCTTCTTTTATACTTTAGCTTATCTTTTCTGAAGATCCAGTGAAATCGTGAAGTTTCCCTTTCCCTCATATAACCTTTGAAGTTCAGGTTTGGCACAGTGTCAGTGAAGTAAAACATGTATCTGCAGGACCAAAGAAAAAAAAAACCCACCACCCAAACAATTAAATTTGAAAGCAGTACAGATGGTAAAACAACTGTAGCTCAATTCTTCCCAGCTCCATGCTATTCCTTCCTTCCACTTAAGTACAATTCAGTAGTATCTGAATTGGCATTTTCCAAGTTGGGCAGGATGGGGATGACTTGCTGTCAGCTGCAGCCATAGGGCAGTTCGAGGTCTCTGTCCCAGAAGGGGACATGGGGGTTGCTGAGCTGCAGCTGAGCTCTTGGAGGCCCATTTTTGCCTCCAGCTCTTAGCCAGATCCATTCCCACTTAAAATACTTGGCTTTCAAGAGTGCTTTAAATGTGTTAAAAAAGGCTCTTGTGAAATAGTTTAGTAAATCAACAGTAAGTGTCAACTAGAAAAGTCTCTTCATATGTGCATATAAAGTAAAGGCAGGCTGAGCCTTATTTAAATGTACATTTCAAGCGAGAGCTTTACAAAGTGCCTGGAGCAGATGCCAGCTCTAAATGTCTGTGTCAGCTGTCAGATACCAAGCTCAGCTGCACAGGTAGGGGATTTTAAATCAGGACCCTTTTTGAGAATCCTAACTCTAATACTAGAAAAGAAATGCTAGTTTCCGGAGGGGAGCATTAAATGAAAAGCCAGCTCAGTGAGCTCTCACCTTGGGAGCTCAGGTCCCCTTTGGGAGAGGGGCATGGACCAAGACCAGGTCATGGGAGCTTGTCCTTGACCTGTAGGGGACTGGGTTTCCATATGACAGTGCCAGCTTTGCTCGCTCTTAATGAAATTCTCTATGTGGAAATGTTTTGGGTTTGTTTTTGTTTGGTTGGTTTTTAACTGCAAGGCGCATTCTTATTTTCTTTGGTTTCTGCCCTTCTCTCTCTTGTACTGCAATTTTCTGTCTTTTGTGCTGTTGTGAACTAGGTAACGAAGCACCTTCCTTCCTCAGGAACATCCACTATCTTCATGCTTTCTCAAACTTCCAGCAATCACAGCTTTTCTTGGAGTGAATAAGGTGATTCCCCCTCTGAGCCAGTATGTGCTGCTTGCTCTCCTGCTTCTTCCTTCTAACGCATTGCTGCTGAAAAACCTGTGTTTAGATTTGCTCACCCAGCAAGAGCCTGCTTTCTCCTCCACACCTACTGCTTTCATTTAAATCTTTTGCTTAAGTGTTTTGTCTGTCTCTCCCCTTGGTTCCCTGCTGCGGATGCACACCAGCTGGGCTGAGCTGCACGTGCCCAGCACCTCTGACATGGGTGCAGGTACTCAGGGGACCTCAGGAAGGCATCAGTCACAAATTTGGGGTCTACGCTGACCCCTCACACTGTGCCTGCTCATGGAAATCAGTGCTGCATCATTTAGGTTGGTTTTGGTGGGTTAGTGCTACTTCCTCCAAGGTATGGAACAAAGTAGGCTCTGTTTTGATTGTCTTGGATGATTTGGCAAACAGCTCGTGCTTGCTTGATCTCAGAGGAGCTTCCCAAGTGCCCTTGTTGCCCTGTACATAACTCTGTTATCACTGCAGCTGCTCTGTGTACAAGCAGTAAGCCACAAGTGGCATTCCCTGGCTCGCTGCCCATGGAGGGCTTCCCGCAGGCTGAGCACCTCAAACACGTCCCCGCTGTCACTCAGTGTTACAAAACCACCGGTTGTGAGCAGATCAAGGAAGGCTCCTTTTTGGAAGCAGCTGTAGTTTAAACCTCAAAGCCTGAGGGAGCCATTTGGGAAGCAGTGCCACTTGCACTGAAAACCCAGCCAGTATGATCACCGTGCTATTTAGGGAACGTGTGTTGTTACATCCATGTGGAGTGATGGAGCTGGCTGTAAGAAGCATGTGTGTGTGTGTGTCTGTTGTTGGAGCAGTGGGAGGGTAACGTGTCCATGTGCTACAAGTGTTTTTGCCTCGCTGTTGCAGAGCAGTAGGAAGGCGCCCAAGTCGGTGTCGGCCAGACCTTCTGTCACACCACTTCTTTTAAGAACGTTCTCAGATGAGTCTAATGTGTTGTAACAGGTACCCTGCCCTAAGGAGTTGGGATGGTTTTAAAAGGCATTGATTAACCAAGTGTAACCCCCAAATCAATTAAACTGTAATCCTCTTGACTGTTGGTGTGGGGCACCTGTCTGTCTGTGATATGGAGATGCAATGCTTGGGATGCATTTTAATCTGGGGACCTGTCCCATCCAGTCTCTTCAGAATCCGGAATACTTTGCTTTATATAAGCAGATCCTTCGATATAACCATTATTTTGATCTAACATTATCAGCATGAGAATGCAGAATTGGGCTGTAAAAGCTAGCACTGATGTACTCGCAGTGGAGTACCCAAGTCTAAGCTATTAAAATGATTCCAGAATTGCATCTGAACAGTACAAAAATCCCATTTTCTGTGGTGCATGCTGTTGTGTCCGATAGAAACGAGTAAATCTGAGTTGATCTGAATAGATTGAAACTAAATGTGTACCTGTCTGTGTGTCAGCATAGCGTGCAGCAGGCATGGCCCTGTGTCTGTATGCAGCTACACACACAGGGAGCATCCTACTACATAGTAGTAAGCCACCGGCTTCTCTTCTCCCTGCAGAGAAATAAAAGTGCCTGACTGAATTCACAGCCTATAGGTGAGATGTTACGTGGCTGCAAACACCACCGTGGGGATTTTCTGTAACCCTTCCCTCCTCGTGCAGGCTGCCTGCAGAGAGCTCACCTCCTGGGTGAGCTGCCAACACCTGCCCAGGTGCTGCTGGGCTCCACGCAGAGTCCTTCACTCTCCCATTCGCTCCTCGGCTGTGAATGAGGTTTGGTGCTTTTATTGTGGGCTAATCATTCCTCTTCCTTCCTTTCTTTCTTTATTTTGTCCTTTCTAAAAAATGCCAGGAGGGTTATTCTGGTTTGGGGAATGTGACAGTTGCGATACATGTGCGTTTTCCTTCTGATTTTTGCAGACTGGCATCTTTGATCTGCCTATATTAGTGTCGTACAAACGTATAGAGAATGGTTATGTGAAGACTGAAGATGCTCTTGCTCATTTGGCAGAAAGATATCCTCTCAGGATACTTTAAAATGCTCCATCCAAACAGTGCAATTGTTACCCTGCGGGAAAACGTACCAGTTCTATTGAGCATCACCAAGCACTGTAAGCAGCCATGCTGACAAAGCAGTAGCCAGGCAGTGGCCACAGTACCTGCTCGTCTTTGGTCTTGTTGCTTCGCCCCTGAAAAAAAAAAACAACAACAACAAAACAGCATCATAATTCTGCCAAATCAGAAGTCTGCGTGATTGGAGACTGAGAAAGCATCTTTTGGAATTCTTCAAAAGCAGCACGATCAGCATGAGAGCAATGCCACCCAGCGTCACACGGGGGCTTCCTCCGACTGCTGCAGCTCTGCCCGAGAGCAGCAGGGAGCTGCCGAAGCCTCTTGCTTTGCCTGACCAAAGAAGTAGCACAGACTCTGAGCCCAAGTGCTGGGCATCCTCCTGCAGCACCTTGCTCCTCCGTGCTCGCTCCTGGCAGAAGGTGAAGGAAGGAAACGTGCCAGGACTGCTGGTGGTGAAAGGAAATTTCTCGGGGAGGGAAGAGCCCGAACGCTGGGCTGTGGCATGCTTCCAGCCCAGCTCTCCCTGCTGCTGTGGCTGTGCCGACATCACTGCAGTGAGCAGTGGGTTTGTGGTGGCAGCATGTCCTCGGCCAGCTGCAGGGACATGGACGGTGCCAGCATCACGCTGCATCTTGAGTTATTTGCACTAAAAAAGAAGTCCGTTTTAAAATAAAAGAAATACATGGATCTGATTTCATTTTACCCTTAATTTGGTTTTTAATTGGCATGTCCTTTTTTAGTCTACCTTTGGCGAGGGCTTCTATCTTTAGGTTGGCACAGCGGAGCTGAGGTGCCTGACTCCCAGACTCCTCAGACATCCACGTGTGGAACAAAGCAGCTGTTTTGCTCTGTTGAGTCCTAAGCAGTTATGGAGTGCCCTGTGTGCCAGCACCGTGCTTGGGAAGGTGCTCCTCACTCTGCCTTCCCCTTGCCCTGCTGGGCACAGCCTGCTGCCAGGGGCTGCCACGGAAATACTGTGATGAGCGCTCACCTCTGCCTTCAGCAGGTTCTGCTTCGCTTCCTGTGTGAAGAAGTGATGAATTACAGCTAGATCACCGAATGTTCCCTTCATCAGGTTTTGCTGAAGAATCAAATCTTGCTGTCTGGCTGCGTGAAAGCAGGATGCAGATCGGCTGCAGGCACGCCTGGTGTATGGACGCGTGAAGACTCAGCCTGTGTGGGACAGGGCTGTGGCTGCGAGGAGCAGAGGGGTATGCACAGCCCCTGTGGCTGCCCTGCAGAACGGACAGGTCTGTGTTATCCACGCTGCACCGGCCCTTCCCAGCACTGCCACCTCACTAACAGCTGCAGCTCCACCCCTTGCTGCATGCAAGCCAGGAGCTGTGCTCCCAGCATGTGTCCCATGGGCAAAGCTTTTTCCTTCTTTTTTTCCTTTTCCTCGCTCGTCTCACGGACCTAGGATTCAACTTGCAGCCCTTGCCCGATTCTCAACTTCTCTTGCTAAAACATGGTGCCTACAGGTCAAGTATGCGGCGAATCCAACGAAAACGCTCTGTATGCCAAATCTAACCTTTCTCCTTAAGTACACAGTTGCTGACTTGTGTTTACATAACCTTTAAAACACGGACACTGAAAAATGCAATTCCTGTGATTCAAAACCATTCCAAGCCCTGGTGGTCCCAAGCTCGCTTCTCACTTTGCTTTGCCTTGTGGCGTTCTTGGCTCAGATTCTCTTCCTGCGGGGTGCAGCCTTGCTGTTAGGTTCGGGGGAACATGTATGTGTGATGTGTGAATAAAGCCACTGCAGCAGGCTGACGGCTGCAGCCTGTGCTGAGATGGAACCTTCTAGGAACCAAACCTCTCGTATCATTTCAAGTACCTGGTGTCAGTCTGGAGCAAACTGTTGCTGCGTGCATCCAACCCCAAGGTGTGCGTGCTGATAAGTAGGGTGGTTCTAATGGGGGATGTCACAAATAGCAGCTCTGGGGACGAGCTGGTTTTCTTGGGCTTGGATCTCCAGCTAGCACGTGGGCTGACCCTGTTTGAGCAGCAGCAACAGAATAGAATGTATCAGGAAATCAGGGGAAACGGGAAATCCGTGCTGGAGTCAGAGAAGGGAAGGCAGTGATAGCAGCTGGAGGGCACCAGCCAGCAGGATGGGGAGCAGCAGTGAGCTAGCCATGATGCTGTGATCGGTGTTCATACACCATGAGGTGAGCTGTGCTGTTCCGGTGCTCGTTATGGAGCTGAAAGGCCACTGCAGGTTATCAGCAAGGAAACCTGAAGGAAAACAGCTGGGGGTCTTCAGAGTAATCCACTGAAATTCAGTCACCTACCGGTGACACCGAAAGATAAGCAAAGTAATCAAGGTTCCCCCTAAAAACGTAATGTGAAAAGGGGGGAAAATGTGCTGTTGTCATAGCTGCTTTCCAAAAACTAATCCTAATTGTCAGGAGAGTATTGTAAATGATTTGGAATTGCATACAGGCTTAAAACTGAATTTGTGTACACAAATACTTACAGTTGAAAACCTTTCCTAATACTGCACCGTTCATCTGATTTCCCAGCTATGGATTTTCTTTCTTTTTTTTTTTTTTTTAAACAGAAACATTAGTGTATAGAAAGTGTAAATTATATACCGGCAATGAGAAGATACATTTTCAGCTTCTTGCAAAAAAGAAAAGGACTGCAACCTTACATTTTTTTCACTTTAATGCAATTTTATACGTTTATGTTGCTTTATATAAAAGAAATTGAATGTGAATGTTACCTTTTATGAATGCAACTTGCTCTTTTTTCATTATGGAAACTTATGTTTGAAGTAATCAATAAACTTTGGTATGTTGTTCTGATTAATACAGACTTTGCTTTCGTCTCTTCGGATGCCTCCCTGGCCCTGGTTTGCATCACGAGTGGGACGGTGGTCCTCTTTAGGGAGGAATGAAGCCCCCACGAGGCTCCCCTGGTGCAGTGGGTTACAGCAGGTCTGGTGTAAGGCACAAGAAATACACATGCTTTTTAGGACACGTGTCTGATTCAAGCTGAAATGTTCATAATGAAAACTGACAGTCAGCGTGAAAAATTCTGTTTTGGCTGCTTGGATTTCTCCAGCTCCCGTGAGCCTCTGCGGGACAGATGGCTGTGCTATTTAAAACAAACTATAACCTTTAAGAAGAAGCTGGTACTATTGGAAACTGGATACACGCATTGAGCCTCTTAATAGCTGACGTGGAGTGGTAGTGAAACTCAGCTGGAGGACTGGAGGCGAGTAGTCAGCGTGGTGCTTCACCAAGCTCTAAGTTAGCATTTAAAACACCTGTGCACCACTTCACCTTAAAATGGAGATGCAGTAGTGCTGGGTAAGGCAGTTTTCAGCAAGGACAGCTGCTGTGCTGAGGGTCGGGCTGCTGACAGGAGGGCTGGTGGTGCCAGTGCACCCATGGTGTGTGCAGTGCCAGTTCTCTGCTCAGGGCTTGCTGCTAGTACCGTGTCTGCTGGTAACCTGCTGAGCTGGAAAATATGCTCTGGCCTGCAGGAAGGGCGTGTGGGCACCTGTGTGTGTGTGTTCCCGTCCAAAAGCAGGGGTTAGAGCAACAAAGGCTGGCTTAGGAGGAGGAAAATAGAGGGGAAGAGCATGGGGAAATTCCTTTACTTTTTTACACTAGCACAGCAGGTGAAATAAAATCCCAGCCCAGCTGGAAGCAGCAGCAGGCTGAGCTGGCACCAGTGGGGCCGCGGTCCCTCCTGGCTGGGCAGGCTCCAGGTGATGCTCAGCTGGCTCAGGTTTTCCGCTTCCCAGCACCACCCTAAAAATTAAATCTGTTCCATCTCCTTTTGGCCACCTGAGTCTGGGCGTGGAGGTGAAAGGCTGGGCTTGGCAGCGGGCAGCTCGCGAGGCTCTGATGTATAGTGAGGAAGCAACAGTGCAATGCTGGCGGGGCTGATGCGGTGCAGCACAGCAGAGTGCCTGCAGCCTGGGGTTTGAGATCAGGCCAAGCCAGGGAAGAACACTGCAGCAATAGGTCTTCCCCAAATGAGAATAAAAATATGTGCTGGCAGGAAGAGTTGATTCATTTATTCAAGATCCGTCTCCAAAGGAGAGCCTGTCACCAGGAGGGGCAGCCATGAGACATGCAGGCTTCGGGCCAGCGCTCGCCTTCTTATCCAGCCTGGCTCTCTGCACAGATGCAGACATGGAGAGACTTTTGGGGGGTCCATAGGATGCTGGGAGGGTGCTCAGGGGGCTGCAGCGCCTCTGCTGAGGAGACAGGCAGAGAACTGGGTTGGCTTGGGCTGGAGGAGTGGCCTGCCAGTGCCTGCGTGAGGCCTGCAGGAATGATGAGGGACTCTCTGTGGTGACAGGACAACGGGGGATAGCTTTACGTGGAAAAAGGAGAGATGTACATGAGGAATGAGGAAGGGATGCTTTGCTGTGAGGGCGGTGAGGCCCATCCCTGGAAGGCCAGGTGGGCAGCATGGTCCCCAGGAGGTGTGTGCCCCTGGGGGTGGAAGCAGAGGATCTTGAAGGTCCATTCAACTCAAACAGTTCTCTGATTGTAATGTGCTCAGAGAGGCCTTGCTTTGCATGAGCTGCTGCAGCACAGGGAAAACAGCCCTCCTGCGATAAGAATACAAGAGGAATGCAGCACAGCCCTTTCCATGCTCGCAGCCTCACACGTGGCTGTTTTACTGCCACGTTTTACTGCTGTGCTCCCTAGCTGGGCTTTTAACAACGAGTAACTGCACATGAACTCCCTCCTTCGTGCACAATGCGTGCTTATGGCCAGGCAGAAAGTGGTTCAAACCCAAACGAGTGAGAATCTGCTGTAACAAACAAGGAGTGCTGACTGAGTGAGTGGTTTTCCCTTGAAAAATTCTGAATCAGTGCACGGAGAGGCAAGGTCTGACAAAGTCTGGTGTTTGCACATTACCATCGTTAGACCTTGGGTCCTAAATTAATAGCCCCGGCTGCTGTAGTGTTGGAAAAAGGCTGCTATTATAGTAAAGAGCGTAATGAAAAGGTTGTTTTGGAAAAACAGGAACATCCACTTCTCTGTGCCGGCTTCCTGGGCAGCTCCGGCTGCTGTTGGCAATGAGCTGTCATCGTCTGAACCTCGGCACTGGGACATGAGAACTGCTGGGTCAGGCAGGCAGCGCTGGCCAGCTGCAGCCCCGCACGGCTTAGAGTCATAGAACCATGGTCTCACTAAGGTTGGAAAAGACTGCTAATGTCGTCTAGTCCAACCACCCACTTCACAACCAGTATTGCCTGCAGTCCGCATCCCTCAGTGCCACATCTCCACGTCCCATTAGCACCTTCAGGGATGGTGATCCCACCGCTGCCTGGGCATCCTGTGCTGGTGCCTGACTGCTCTTTCTGTCAATTATTTCCTATCATCCAGCCTGAGCCTCCCCTGCTGCAACATGCAGCCGTTCCCTCTCATCGTACTGCTGTTACCTACGAGAGGAGGCCGACCCTCATGTCACCACAAGCTCCTTTCAGGGAGTCATAGTCAGAGGTCTCCCCTTGAGCCGCCTCTTCTGCAGGTGGATCAACCTCAGTTCCCTCAGCCGCTCGCCTGGACCCCTCACAGCTCCACTGCCCAGCTCTGGACGCGCTCCAGGCTACACTCGGGGCCACAGCATCCCCGACTCGAGCAACCCCAGGGGCGGGACGCGGGGACAGCCCCGGGCGGGGCTGAGGGCGGGCAGAGGCGGCTCCCCCTTCCCCGGCCCCGCCTCGGCGGCGGCGGCGGCGCTCGGGCTCGGGGCGGCCGAGCGCGGCCGGCGGCGGAGCGCTGCCGCGGGGCATGGCCCTGGCGCCGGCCCCGGCCGGGCCCCCGCCCGGGGGAACCTCGGCGGGAGAGATGGAGCGCTACTACTGCCTGCTGCGGGCCGCCGCGCTGCTGGAGGCCGCCGCCGCCGGTGAGTCCCGGGCTGAGGGGAAACGCTTCCCCGAAGGGCTGCGGGTGCCGGGGGCGGTACGGCGCGCTGCCCCGCGGGGTCTCGGTTCGGGGAGCCGGGGCTGTCCCCGCCGCCGGTCCGGATCTCTGTTAAGATCTGGCGTTCTTAATGGAGGTCGTCGAAACGCGGCTGTGGGACTGTTTTCCGGGCGGGCACCGAGCGGAGCCCACAGGTGGTAACTTCTGCTATAAGTGCGGTTTCGGGAGCGGGATGCGGACGTGGGAGGTGCGGGAGTCGAAGTCCGCCTGTCCGGGAGGGCCCCGCCGGGCTCCGTGTCGGTGAGGATGCTGGCCGGTTTGGTTCTGCTGGGACGCGCTGTTGGTGCGGGGTGGCCTCGTTCTCTTGAAGGAGAGGCTGTAACACAGTGTGCTGCTGCTATCTCTCCTCTTTGTTACTGGAATCTGCTTTGATAAGCAGAGGTGTATCTCCCGAAGTGTCCCCTCCTCTAATTTACCACAGCCACAACTGAGGAAGGCTCTGTGAAGCCTCGGGATGGTGATGTGCCCCTTCCTGAGCTTCCGAAGCAGCGGTGAGTGCAGAACACACGCAGATGGTGTCAGCCCCGTGCCCCATCCCTGGGCCCTCAGCACTGCCAGACCCCCACGTCAGATCCAGAGCTGCAGGATGTGCCGGCTTGTAGGGCTGCACAACTGTAGTGGCAGGGCACAGCTGTAAAGGCAGGGCACAGCCTGACCCACTGCCCTGGGCACTAAGCCGCTCTTGTGCCTCAACAAAGCGTCCTTTGATGGACAATGATCTGTTCATACACTGCGGCACTGACTTCTTTTTTTACGTCCTTTTGTTTATCTGGGGGGGAGAAGGGATTTTTGCAGGGCGGTCTTTAATAACTGGGGATGGTGACGGCGTTCTGGGTGACTCTGTTGCTGCTGGAGGATGCACGCCTTGTCGGGAGGTGAAGGTGCTCGTTACCCCTCATTAGCTCACAGCTGGCAGCACGCCTGGAGCCGTGCCAGGCCCAGGAAAGACACACTGACCCAAAAAAGGTTTACAGCTTCGTTCCACTTCCCTTGACCCCTTTGCAAAGCGCAGCATTAAGGCGCAGGAGGAACTGATCGCGAGGGAAAGCTGCAGGTGTGGACTTAGCAAAGCATCCCCTCGCTCCTGGGAGCGGCTCCCAGGGGATGCTCTCCTCATAGCTCCCATCACACGCTGCCCTTCGCCACTCTGCATTTGCCTGCACCAGCAAACGTGATGAGGAAGTGTAGGGGTGGTCGTTGTGACAAAGGATGCTGCCTGAATGGCTATGATTGCAAAACTAACAATCCCAGTCCTCCTTGTACTGGTGATGGAGCACCCACAGTGCTTCCACAGGGGCTGGTGGCACAGGAGTGGGGTGCAGATGTCATTTTGTGGGGTCCTGGTGAGCTGCTGTTGGCAGATGACCTCTGTACTGTCAGAATGTCTCCCTAAAGGCCCAGCTGTACGGCTGCAGCTGCACGATCTGGACACGTGATGTGGGATATACATAGATTCTCATAATGAGACACAAAAAAAGATACACAAGTGAATGAGGTTCCCCAAGTCATGAGATATTCAATTAGAGGGTTTATTCCGTCCTCACTGATTTTTGAGCGTTCATCCTCATCTGGGGTCGTGCTTCAATTATTTGTCTTTGTGCATCAGTACTGGAAACCTGTTGCTCATTTCCAGCACGAGGTGATTTTCTCCCAGGTGCACACATCCCAAGGGTTTCGGAGCTGTTTCACAGAGCCTTACACATGTGCAGAGCTCGTGCTCTCTGGAAGTGGAGTGTTATTGTCACCCAGACCCGTCCCAGTGCTGCAGGGACATGCAGGGCATCGCAGTGGGACGGGAGGACGTGGGATGCGCTTCCTCTCCGTCAGTCACGTTTGCTACAACTGTGGTTTAACTGTTCATCATTCACGTACAGTGACAGGAGTGAAGTGACAGCAGGGCTGTGTGGGAGGGGAGGAACTGAGGTGTAAAACACGGTGGGGGGGAAGGGGGGAAGAAGAGCTTTCCAATGCACCGTTCTTGCTGGGGAGCTGCAGGGCTGTCCCCAGGGATGGGGTCACACAGGAACACGGGGCTGTTCCTGTGCTGCCGACCTCTTCCTGCTGCTGGGCTGGGATGTGGGCTTTTGCTCATTGGTGGAAGGACAGAATTGTGCGTTTTCAGTCGAGGGCAATTGTTCTTAGTTTCCCCAAATTGCAGCAGAGTTCGCAGGTTACGCTGTTGTGGGAACGTGGCTGGACAATTCGTTGCTCTGTGGGCTGGGAAAGTGAAAACACTGTTCCAGTGACTTCCCTGCACTTAAGTTTTGGACTCTCCTTCTCTGGAGACATCCAAGACCCACCTGGACACTCACCTGTGCAACCTGGGCTGGGGAGCTGCTTTGGCAGGGGATTGGACTCGGTGATCTCTACAGGTCCCTTCCAACCCCTACAATTCTGTGATGCTGAGAATTCCAAGTTTCTAAGCAGGTATCCTTGGGCTCGAGGATGTGCTGCTATTACACGTGCAGTGAGTGACTTTGTTGGTGCACAGAGCTGGAATTTGCCTTGGAAAAAGCAACAATTCTGCAGTACTGAATGCTGATGTGCCATTATTGATGCGTGCTCGCTTCTGTCTGGCTCAGCAGCAGCCAGCTTGGAAGTCCTGAGTGCTGAAAGTGATCGGAGGTGTCCGGCAGGAGTTGATCAGTGCTGGCACAGCTTCGGTGCACAGCTGGCAGGCGAGCATGGAGCTGGTGTGTGCAGCACCTGGTGCTGAGCCCGCACGAAGGTGGGGCGATGGAAACGAGAAGCAGGAGAGGAGCAAGAGTACACGGAAGCTCAGAAGGGTTATAAATTTGAGGAGCTAAATTTTCTCTCCTCCCACACTGAGTTTGAATCCACCAGGGTGGGTGTTGAGAAACTTTTATTACATTTCTTGCAGATTCGTGTACGGTTGCGCTGCCTTCTGTGTCTGCCCATTTGTGCTGAGTTTAGAGGTGGTGTGAGGAGGCAGGCTGCCCGGCTGGACATCAGCAGACCCGAGCACCCAGTGACAGCAGTATTTATTCTCAATAAATCCAAGCCTTTCAAAGAAGCTTCGCTCTTTTTCTGCTGTTCGTTTTTGCAGATGTTGGTAGCTGCTCCCAGGTCTGGGATCTTTGCATGAGCTGCAGCATCCTCTGCAGTGGATCCCAGGGAGGCCCTGGAAGAGAAGCACAGGCACTGGGTCAGGGAGGACCATCTGGTGCCATATCCTGCCTCCTACACTCTGCCGGAGTGGGTGCTTGGGGAAAAGCAAAAGAACGAGCTTGCAGTTGGAGCCTTTCCTTAAAAATCCTGCCTGCTCTGGCAAAGGATAATTTAAGGCGTCCTTGAGCCAGGTGTGAGATCAAGAGCCATCCAGCACAGCCATGCACTAACCCTCCTGGGGCTTTCTAACGCTTGTTGAATCCCTGGGTGGTTTTGAGGTGCTCCTGCCTGATATTTCTGCCTCTGTTTCCCACCTGAGATGGTGTTTCTGGCATGGTCTATCCCATCTATGCTCCACGTTGTGCTCCTGCCATCCCTGTGCCATCCCTGTGCTGATGCTGGGTGTGTGAGACTGCAGCTCCTTCCTCTGTCAGACACCTGTGACGTGGATTGAGAAAGCCACATGGGCTGAGGCTTGTTGAGAGGTGTGTGATGGGTTTGGATGAGGTGTGGTTATGGTAGTAAGCGGTCAGCAGCCCATGGCTGCAGGACAGGAGCTGTCCCTACGTGGCCCTGCTGTGGGTACTGGGGCTCACAGCTCTCCAGGTACAGAAGCTTGCTGCCATCAGTGTTTTAATGGCTCTTTTGTGTCACTCACCTGGCACTGGGAGCAGTGGCGTGGTTTAGGACTGCAAACTGCTGGATGGGCTTAGTGCACTGCTGTACTTACATGGCTCGATGTGGATCTGAGCCGCGTGGCTGCTGTTAGAAACAAGGATTACACACACAGCAGAGATCATTCACAAATGTGACCACAGCGTGATTTACTCCTGGCTGCTGCAGAGTTTTGTCTCAGGACCAGGAAGGGGCCTCGAGCCCTCAGCTGTCAGTCCTCTGCCCACAGCAGGTCCTACAAATAAGCCTTCTGTAAACACAATGGGCCTTGTGTTCCGAGCAGCACAATGTCCCATTCTCTGCTATATGTTCCTTAACGAAGACATTGTGCTGAACAGCATGAGCAGAACCAGCAGCCTCACACTGCTGGCCCACAGCCAGGCTGCTGCATGCATCCGTGCCTGCCCTGCTGCACTCAGCTCGGGATAGGTGCAGAAATCAGGCTGGATCCAGTGGATTTTAGGATCCTTCCCCAGGTGTAAGCTTGCATGGGGAGATGCACAGGTGCCTGCTGTCCTTGCTTTGCTCGTGCCCTGCAGGCAGCTGCAAGCATCTCTCCGTGGGCACAGTGCAGTTGTGCAGGCTTTGTGGGGAGCTCCTCCTGCCAGTGGGCATTTGCAGGCAGGGTAGAGGGTGTTCTTTCTATTATCTCCCTCCACATTGCTCTCTGGACACAGCGTGCTGGTAGGAAGAGTAACAGTGGTTCTTGTTGGGTACTGGACTGAATCCAGCAGTTTTTTATGCAAATGGGAAAGTTCAGCAGCTGGTGGCTGGTATGCCCCAAGGACTCGGATCTCCTGCAGCAAGGTGGGATTGCCTCCACTGATGTAGTATGGATTTCTTCCCTTCTTTCTGGTGGAACCCCTGGGCTTTGCAGATGACTGCATTTGCAGTACTCTTGGTACTTACTAAGAGTGAGTGCCCTGAGTGCTTCTTTACAGCTGTGGGGTGGAGTATGACTGAGTCAGGGCAAATGGCAGGCTGCTGTGTTGATCTTTCTGCCTGTAAGACTGTGTTTCTATTCTTTGCCCCAATGGATGTTTAATGTTAATGGAACAGCTTCAACAGGAGAAGAGAGTGCATTCATTGTGTTGCACTGGGTTCAGAGAGAGAGTGCTGAATTCTGTGGGGTTTCAGTTCTAACTCCTGTGCAAGGCAGATGAGACAGAGCTGATGGATCCTCATGCTCCAGTAGCTGTCTGGGAGCTCCCAGCAATGCTGGTCACAGATGTGAGCTCCCATGTCAGCTTGGAGGAGTCCTCATTGATGCTGCCTGAGTGTGGCACCTTCCTGTGGCTGTCACTGCTCGGTGTGGGGCTGAGGTGGGGAGTGCTGGGACAGAATGCCAGCTGGTGACCCCACTTAACCCAGAAAGACACTGGGGGTATGGAAATAGGTTACAAATATGCTCATTTGCGGGCTCCCTTGACACCAAATAGACCTTTCTGCTTTGAGTGTAGACGTCCAAATAGACAAAAAACAGAGAAGTGGATCATGGAGAAGCTCGACATAGTCCTTTGCACTTGTCATTTAATTTGGTTCAGTTTTGTTTCCTAGGCTACGCAGCAACACTCACAGGAAGAGCTATTATTCTTCATTCACAACAAAGCCATCTCCAAGCGTATTTTTTAGTTACAAACAATATTTGGCCAGTGTTGTAAAATGTAAGGCACTGTTACATCAACTTGGCAGATGCATTACACAGCTGCTGTCTGCAGATGCTGTGGATCTGCAAAGTTTAGAATAGAAAACAATAGTTACCAGAGAGCAGAGCACTTCGGAGCTTAATTGAGTCTCTTGGCTGCTGTGTTGTGTGTGTGAATTTGGACCCAGATCGTTGCTGTCCTCTTTCTGAATGCCACTGCAGTGGCTACGCTGCTATGACGTTGTATTGTCTAGATGCTCTTTGCTTTCAGTAAGACCCTAAAAGCTGAGGTCATACTGGATATTGTTGATACCCCACTGCCTTTCACTGCTTCTGTCCCAGAGGCGAGTATTTGACAGCAAAGTTTGCTTTTCTGCACAGGATTGTAGCATCCAACTGCTGTGTCATAGGCACAGCAGCATGCACATCCCTTGATTTTTCTCTGACTTTTCCCCAGGAAGATGATTTGATGACAGATGCAGAGGGATGAGCTGGCTGAGGAGTGGCTCTAAAAGAACACCGTCAGCCTGCTGTGCTCTGACCTCACTGCGGGCAGCTGCTGCTCCTCTGGGATGGGGAGGGGTTGCAGGGGAGGTGCTCCCCCAGCCCTCATTAGTTCTCCATCAAAGGAGTTAAATTTTGGGTGCTCAACTTGAGATCACTTGGAAGGACCTGATTGTGCTGAATGCTCCCTTCCAAAAATGTGATCCCTTGAAAAGTCAGATTCATATGGATGCTGTAGGAAGCTGGGTCTCTGCCTCTGCGCTGAAGTCACGAAGGAAGATTTCTGTGGTTCTGGGAGCCAGGTCAGTGCTGGAAACCACAAATCCCAAAACATAGAGGGAACTCCTTTCAACGCAGTCCCAAAATATGCTGTGAACTTGGCCACGTGGCCTGGTGGATGCTTGGTGCCAGAATTTCAGGTTCAATGTTAGGAACCATTTTTTCCCAGAATAAGCTGTGAGACGTTGGCACAGGCTGCCCAGGGAGTGGTGGGGTCACCATCCCTGGAGGTGTTCCTGAAGTGTGGAGATGTGGCAGTGAGGGACTTGGCTGTGGGCATGGTGGGGGATGGACTGGGGTTGGACTTGAGGACCTTAGTAGTCTTTTCCAACCGTAATGAGTCTACGATTCTATTTCCCCTCTGTATTGCTGCAGAATAGCAAACAAAAGCTGTGTTTATTGTAAACCTGCAACTGTGTTTGGCTTTACTGCTGCACATGTGAGTCACACGTGGGCATTGTGCTGTCAGGCAGAACTGCCCAGTGTCCCCGTGGCTGCATCTTCAGGAAAGCAAACACCAGGTGTGGGCTGTGCTGTGAGCTTCACCTGAGCTGGACATGTACACATTGCTGCCCAAGAGTCCCACATCTTGCAGGGGCAGCCAAGATAAACACACACTTGGCCTTGAGGCTTCTCTGTTTTCCAAAGCCAGTGTGTTTGTTACTGTATATTGCACGTGTTGGAGCTTATGAACTTATTCATGTGATTTTTATCGGTATGAAAATATTGACATGGGAAAGAAATGAACAAGTGCAGAAGAAGGTTATCACCACTGCTCTCCCCCAAGTTAGGTGAAGCAGTCAGTTGAAAGAGCAAGAAACACTTGAGATGCCTTTGCAAAGCATTCTTCCTTACCAGAGCTTATCCGAAGACGTGCTGATATCAAGAACAGATGCCAATCCATCGACAAAAAAAAAAAACAAATTTTGTCTATATGTGTGCACGTAACAGGAGGGAGGAGGTGGGTGGCACAGAGGGCCGAGGACGGGGTGTGCTGGTGCCCCGTGGGGCAGCCATGCTGCAGTTCAAGGCAGCCAGCACAGTGCTTGAGAAATCCTTAGGTAAAGTCAAAGTGACCAGAAAGCTTTTGGGAACAAGTGGAATAGAATAAATATCGATTACGGTGGAGCGTGCTCAAGTATTGGCCAGTGTGATATAGGACAGCCAACATAACGCTCCTGAGGACTGACTCCCTAAAACAATTAATGTTTAAAATGTAATTATTGGAAAGGAAAAAGTCCTTAATATGTATAGATGTTTCAGGACGTTTCTTTGTGGGAACAAAGACATTTAATTTCCAGCTCTTGTTCCATTTATAGATAATCCGGAATAATGCCCGTGTGTTCAGTGAGTCTGGTTTTTGTTTGCTTTTCCCAGTGAAAGGTAAAATTACGCATATTGTTCTGATGTGCTTCGTTGCCACTGAAATGGTCACGGTGTGCTAAATGTGATATTAAAACAGCCTCTCCCATTATTTGATTAAAAAGTATTCTAATGGTGAACATAAGAACAACCACCTTTGCAGTGCGGGTGGCCCCGTGCCAGCTGAAAACAGCCTGGCTGCTTTTCCAGAAGCTTATTTGCTCTAAGTTAAGAAGTGTAACAGTATGAAAACCCCAACCTCGTTCGCAGCAGCCCTGGCTGCTCAGCCCACTGCAGGGTTATGGCTTTCACCCTGTTAGAGTCAGTAGAAACGTTGGAGAACCATAAATGCTTTGTAACAGACTTTAACGCATAGTGTGGAGAAGCTGTGTTTGGTGTGAGTCCCACTTCTGCCTTAACACGTTTGATAAATGTGTTTGCTTTCGATTTTCTTTTCCTTTCTTTTTGACTGCTGCTTTTGTTTTTCTTTTTCCAGAAACGACAGCACCCATCTGTGCTAAGGACATCAGCAATGAGTTGATGAAGCAGTTTGCTTTTCTTTCTGGTGAGTAGAGGGAGACTTCCATGTTCTCTCTTCGTGCTGTAATTAAATGCTGCAGATGAACAGTTTGGCAAAGTGATACTCCATACGGGATGTTATCCGTCAGGCAGTCTTCACTGCCACTAGAAATGCTGTTAATAAAACATTGAGGTGGCTCGAAAGATTGTATTAGATTTCTGTCTCTGTAAAATAATCGTTCCTTCAAAATGCTCAAAGCGTTTTGCTTTGCAAGTGTTCTGCTTTCAAATGTGTAAGCTCAAGAACAGCGTGCGTGGATTTTCCTTGCATTTCTGACTTCTGTCTCATGTAAAGTGTGCTCAACAAGTAGAGGAAATATCTGGTACCAGGTAGTTTTGCTTCTACTACCTGTGTCTGTGTTGTGCTTGAAATCAGTGCAAGAATCTGACCTACTTTGGCTGTTGTGGTGATGTAAATACCCTCTGTAATAACGTAGGCTATGGGCTGGTGGGGTGTTTTTTGACCTGGATTGTGCACCTGGATTTTGCTGCTGGCTCTCCCAGCAAACACCCACAGAAGCACTCTTGTCTTCCTTCCAGGTGGCCGAGGGAAGGATAAGGCTTGGATCATCACCTTGCCTGACAACTCTCACTTCAACGATGTGCCCGAGGATGTTGTAACTAAAGTCTTAACGTACCTTACATCCGTCCCCAGGTATGTGGCTGCCTCCTGTCTCTCCTGTGATGCACACTGTCAGTCTGACCCGGGCCAGGTGGGCCAGGTGCAATATCTTCAGCTTAATGCTGAGTGTGGGCATGAGGGATGTCTTCAGCTCCTAGGGCAGGGGAGAAGACAAGCAATTAATTGCAAGCTCTTGTGGTGTCCAGGTGTGGCATTTAATGTGTCGGTAACTGCAGATAAAAAGTGGACATCATCCTTATTACTTGCCAGCCTGCATGTGTCATCAATTCAGTTTATTAAGTTTCTAATTAGCAGCAAGCTTTCCTTTAAGCTTTGACATGTGTCACTGCTTAAATATGTCATTCCTCTCCAGAGGAATATTGTGACGTGTACAAATAGAGAGTTGTTACTGTGGAAAAGAGAAATGCAACCAGAGGAAGAGAATAATTACAGGAACAAACCCATTTGGGGTCCCCATTACAGCCGATCACTCAGCAGCGTGCAGCAGCTCCATTATGTGCCTGTATCCCAGGGTTAAGCAGCCAGCAATCTGTCCCGACCACATGCAGGGCTTTGTGCTCAGATTAATGGCACTCCCACTTCTTGCTGGCGAGCCTGACTCAGTTACCTGGAATGCTTAATTTCCTTGAATAATGCCTGTTTTGGCAAATTTCTTCCTTCAGGGAGAGTAAGCTGACAGCATCTAGATGGGAGCTTTCCATCAGCAGCTGCCTCAGGAGAAATACTGTCTGTTTTGCCACCTCTGCAGGAATAAAAAGGGCCTCTGGTTCCTCAGTCCTCTTTCTTGATCAGCTGTGAAGCTGTGTTGCTCCTGGGTCAGGCTGGCAGGGGGGTTCTCTCCCTCCCGTCCTGCAGGGCAGGTTGCCCCTGGCTGTGTGTGTGCTTCTCTACCTGCATCCTTCAGGGCTTTTTATTCCATGTAAACACCCCAGCGTTAGTGTGATTAGCAGCCTTGCTGTCCCTGTAATAGGTCAAACTCAATCAGGAAACTAATGAGAGCTGAGAGCTTGCTGGTGATTCAACCATGCTCAGCGTGTTATTTGTAAAACCACTTTAATCATGCTTCCCTAGTCCTCCCACCATCGCGGCCTGCTTCAGTGCCTGGCTCTTCTAACAACGTGTGCATTTTAACACTGGAGACTGACAGGCTGCAGTGTCAGGGAGCAAGGTGAGCATTGCAGCAATGACAGCAACAGGGCTGTGAGCTATGTCAGCTCTGCCACCAAGGCCCCAGCAGCATCACAGCACTGCACTGGGGCCCACGTTCCCTAAAGGAGGTAAATGCTTGCTGTGCCTGTTAGGATGAGCTGTATATACACAGATACTTCTGTACCATGCACCTATGGATGGGTGTGGGTTCATCAAAACCACACGTACCACTTTCCTTTGTGACCAGCAGCAATGACTTCAAGGTGTCCTGCTGACACCAGACTGAGGGAGCAACGTGGGATGTCAGGTCTGTAGTATTCTGGGGAACTGAATTTCATGGAGTGCTTCTCTTGGAGGTGTCTGGTGATACAGGAGATGGCTGCTGGAAGCTGTTCTTCCTTCAGCAAGGTGAGCGTGTTAGTGACAGAGCCAGGAGGAAGATGAGTCTTTTATTCAACTTGATTTTGGGATTCCTGTGACCATACTGCAGGACATGTCTGTACGGAAAGCTGTAGAGGAAAACAATAGGGAAGATGATACAGAATAATAATACAGAAGGATAAGTAGTGAGTTCCCACTTTCCGTCCATCCCAGCCAAAACATGAATGGTGGGCTGTGTGCTGAGGGCTGGGCTTTGCTGAATAGCACTGCACAATGGTGTGCTTGAAGGAGGGGCACATGAGAGTAGGATCTCTGCAGAAAGGAGAACCTAGCAGTGATCTTGACCATGCAGCTTTTAGGTATTTAGACAAACTTACATTTCACTTGCAATTGTCATATTGGAGTAAAGTGATGTGCAGCCACAGCTGATGACACAGAGCAGTGAAACCACAATAATTTGGAGTAGCAGTGCCATGCAGTGAGTGCTGGGGCAAGCTCTGATCCACCAGGAACCTCAGCCCGGTGAGCAACCTCCCAGCTGCAGGCTCAGGGATCCAGTTTCAAGTCCTGCAGAACCTCCCAGGTTTTATTTTTAGTCTGGTGTGTCCTGCAACACATATAAAATTAAGGGTGAGGAAAAAGGTAACAGGAAGCCTCTGTGTGGTTATCCATCTCCATCGCTTGCTGCTGCATGCAAATAAAGCTGCCCCTTGCAAGCATTTGTGAGGATGCACTGATTCATTGATTTATCTTTCCTGTCAGACTGAAACATACATCGCAGGACTGGAAATCTGATCACCCCACAAGGCCTGGATTGCAAAGAGCCACAGACTTGCTCTGTTTGCCCTAAAACAAATTAAGCATTTCCCATAGTAGATTTCAGGGTTTTTGTTCAGCTCAGAACTTGCTCCTTTGTGTATGTAAGGGAGCTGATAAAAGTAGATGAGCTTGCTGAGAGGCTGCTCACTGTAACCTTGTCCAGGCTGACCGACATACTGGGGCATGCTTTGATGAGCTGACAGTGCGTTAAGGTCTGGCTGCCTTTTCTAAATTGCTTGGCTTCTGGGTTGTTTGGTGTGGTTGGTTTTTTTGGGGGTGGGAGTTATTACAGTGACAGCAGTGCTGTGTAAATGCTGTATTTTTATACCCCTGAGAGCTGGGAAATGCTATCTTGTTGGGCAGAGACTTGCCTTTTAAAGCTGTACACTGAGAAATCAAGCAGTTCTCATTATCAGAACAAGCCTCACACAAAAGAATCGTTTTGGCCCTCTCCCACTTGCTGCTGTTATTCAACTCTTGCTGCCATAAACGTGCAAAGACTTCTTGTATTGCCAAAACTAATCCAGCTAAAAAAAAAGGGTTTTGGCTGAAAGGTTGAGCCTGATTCCAGATAACAATGTGTAAGCTTCCCTCGTTACGTGCCAGGGTTTTGTGTGTGACCCATGTGTAAAACACAGTATTTGTTTTTTCTTTTCTGGTATGACAATTCATAAATAGCCACAAAACCCTCACACTTTGAGCTTGACCTTACAGATCCATAGCATGTGTTTGTAGGGCTGGTGTACCCTTAACCACGTGCAAACACAACTCTGGTTTGCAGTTGGAGCTGCCCTTGGCGTGTCTGTTGGCAGAGCTGTGACCCGATACCCTGACAAGGCTGTATTTGTTATAGTCACTGTTCACCTCTGTGCTGGGTCACGCTGCAGCACACGGATCCCCAGAGCTGCCTGCTTCCTTAGGGGATTTCAAACCAGTGTGAAGGATTTGGCTGCTCAAATGGCATTGCCCGTTGTAGAGGTGATGCTTCAGCCGTGACACGGACTTCCCAGATTTCTGCTGGAGTCTGCTCTAGGAAATAGTTTCAAATGTATTTTGGCAACACATCCCATCCCTGGAAGTGTTTGAGGCCACATTGGATGGGGCCCTGGGGAACCTGACCCAGTGCCTGATGGAGTGGGTGGCCCTGCCCACAGCAGCGGGTTGGGACTGGGTGACCCCTGAGGTCCCTTCCAACACAAGCCGTCCTGTGATTGTCTCACATCTGTGGAAATGTCAGCATGGGTTTTGTTTTCTGTGTTCCTGGGGTTGTTTCTTTGGGATAGGGGGAGAGGGTAGGACAGGGAACAAAGTTGCATTCCCTCAAAATGCTATTTGTTTACAATTTTTTTTTATTTTTTTATTTTTTAACTCCACAGTCAACATGAGTCGGACTCCAAATTTATCCTAATCCTGGATAGAAGACTGGACACGTGGACATCAGTCAAAATGACTCTCCAGAAAATTGCAGTAAGTCCTCTCTGAGGATAATTTCTTGCAAGGCGCAAAGCCATCGTGCCCATTTTGCGTCACTTTCAGAAAGCATTGGGAACTGCAGGCAGCGATGCTCGTGCTTTCCCTCTTGGTAGCATTTTGCTTTATGGCCCTGTGATTAATTCAGTCGTGGCTCTGTGCCTCATTTGAATGTGTAAATGAGCTGTTTGAGCACTAAACCGATTCATTTGCTTGTTTTTGTACTTTCCCTTAGTGGTCCAAATGTGTTTTCTGCCACGTTCTGTGATTTTGTTGGGTGGAGAATTTGGCTTCACATATATTCTTTCCAGACACCAGTTATTAGTGAGAATATATTTCACCTAATTGTCAGTGGCTGAAAGGGTTAGATTCTTAAAACAGGCTGCAAAGACATTTGTGGTGTTGGGTGGAAAAACTGTGCGTTCATTCTCTCACAAGCATTTTTGTGCTGCCTGTTCTGAACATAACTCAAAAGCAAAGGCTTCTGCAGCTCACCAACACGTCGAGCCGCTGGGAACTGGAGCGTGGCATTCCTGGTCCAGCTGGACTTGGCCTTAATGGCATTTTGCTCGTAGGCATCCAGTGGAAGGAAGGAAGGATTGCCATTACCTGTTGGCATTGTGCGTGAAGTACTGCTGTCACTATTCGGGGCCCTGATTTTGGTTGGTTTTTACTTCTGAACTTTACAAAAGGAATTTGCGCACGTGGTAACGGTGAGAGCAAAGGCAGCTTTTGAAAAATAGATAACAGTTCCTTAAAGTGATCGTCAGAATTCAGTCCTGCTGCCAGCACTCCAACCAGTGCGAGTACCAGCAGCTTCCTTTAAAGGGTGATGGCTTGGCATAGTTGGGAAGTTTCAAATACGACAAATCCTGCCTGTCCTAAGTTGTGGCTTCAACAGAAGTGCCATTCATCTTGTGTTTCGTCAGAAAACATAATGTGTGACCATTGAGCACACGCCCTATTAGTGTACCTGTATCCATGCAGAGCAGCGGTGTGTGTAAATACTGAGCTGCAGCTGTGTGCAGAGGGCAGTGAGAGGCAGGACATGTGTCTGCTAAATGCTAGGAGTGGGGAAGCTGGCCTTAAAACCAGACGGCCCATCCCTCCAAGGCTGTCTCTGTGGCCAGGAGGGGGTTCTGCTGGCCTTGCATTTGTGCTATGAACACAAATGGTTACATCCTGATTTATTTCCAATCAGACTGCAATGCATGCTGCAGTAAAAGGCTTTTTCGGTTGTGTGTGATCTTCGCGTAATTCTGGAATAAAGGAGTGCAGATAAGCTGCGTTTGAAATGCAGTGCCCTATTTTTTCAGCATAGGAATGTGCATCTCTGCAGTCGGTGCATCTCATCCAGGATTTCTTTTTTTTTTTTTTTATCAGAGTACAGATTTTTGTTTAACTCCTTTGCGTATGCCGTTGGTGCTGCTGCTCTGGGAAGCCAGACCTTGCTCCCGGGCTCAAGCCGTTGGTTTTGCTACGGACTGCATACTTTCGCATACGAAATCCTAATCAACTTCAGGGAGGGGAAAAGCGGGGGGGAGGGCGAGGAGCAAAAAAAAAAGCAAGCGGAAAGCTGCGGTGCGTTCGCGCGGAAGGCGGCCGGCCCCGTTCCGAGGCCGATTTTGGGCATTCCACCTTAAATCGGAGCCGGCTCTCGGGAAGCGGAGCGCCGCGTCCCTCTGCGGTACCGCCGCAGCGCTATGGCCGAGGCGAGCCCCGCGCGGGGCGCCAGGAAAGCCCGGCGGAACGCGGTAAGGCGGCCGCGGAGCTCCGTGTGGCGGGGGCGGGAGCTCCGTGTGGCGGGGAAAGGCCGCGTGAGGGCGGCGGGGCACGGCGCGCGGTGCGGGGCTCGGCCGCGCGGGGAGCGGAGGATGGGGCTGGCTCCGCTCGGCGTTTTGCCGCTCCCCGATGGAAGCGGTGAACTCGAGCATCTGCGTTAGCTCCCGTTCCCGTTGCTGTGGACAGAGTCACCGGCGGGCGCTGCTTTGATGGCCCAGCGAACCGCAGGGAGCAGAAAGCCGGCCTTACAGTTACATAAAGTCACGTGAAATCAAGACACGCTGTTCACTGAGGAGTTAATAACTGCAGTGCTTTCAGCGTGTGTCCTTTGCTCACCTGTGTGGGCTCTCGCAGCGCTGCCGCACGGCTGTAGTGGATCTGGGGCCTTAAGGCTGTGTGCTCAGGATGGGGAATTTCCTGAGCATCACCTTTGCCGTGCAGTGCTCCTGGCATGTCTCCGGGTACCTGGTTTAGTGGAACGGCACCGACGGTTTTCTGTCTTTGCAACCCTGCAGAGGAATGCCAAAGGGCAAAGAGTATAGCGGACTCTTTTAGGTGGTTTGTTATGCACGTATTCTTTCCAGCGTTATAAGATGAAGCGTAAGGCAAATTGTAGGACCCTTTAGTCGTGGCTTCCTTGATTATATTATGGAGAACGCTTTTTGTGTTGTTGTTGGCCTCCCCCCCACCTCTCCATTAACCTCAGTGTTATCAGAGCTCAGTTTGCAGAGCTTCAAACTTCAGCCCTTAGAAGAATGAGGACTATAGCAGTGATGGAAATACATGCAGTCCCTTCAGGAAAGTTGTGTCCAAGGAGTCCCTGGTCTGTCTGTCTATGTTTTTAGCTTTGCATCCTCCTTGAGTCTGTAGGAGGGCACAGGACATGGGTTCAATGTTAACTTTCTGTAAAGTTGTTTTTTTGCTTGTTTGTTTTTCTCCATGCTTGAAATACATCAGGCGTCACTGTCAGAGCAGGATGTCTTGTTTTTTAACTACTCAGAAATGCTGACCTTGATCTTACATGTATGTCATCATCTAAAAAATCCACAAACCCTTCCTAAACTAAAGGGAAATCAAGTAACCTGCTCTAGAAGTGCAGCTACATCTGCCTGAGGTATATCAAGTGTCAAAAGACACATGGATGCACGTGTATGGAGCAGGGGCAGTTATAGGAGCACAACTGCAGGCAGCCGGCCTGGGAAGGTGGGAGAGGCAGCCAGCTTGGCTGGACAGTGCCGAGCTTGCCGGATCCTTTCCAGTGAAATATTCATGCTGTAAATATTCGGTTCATTCAGAACGTTTATCACACTGTGCCAGGACTGCTGGTGCTTCCCTCAGTGAAGGCTGTGTCCCAAACAGGGATTTTTCTCAGCCTGAAAGCGAGGAACCGTTCCAGGTCCTTTGGAAGCATCCAGTAGCTTGAGGATGACTTTGCTAGCATGGGAAGCTCAAGTTCACAAACCCTGAGCTGAGCAGGGTGTTGAAGGTGGACTTCTTTGGGCAGAGCTGTGTCCTGCAGCGTGGCTGCTGGTCCTGTCTGTGGTGTCGCAGCAGAGCCAATCTTGCTTTTATTAGTGAAACAGGCAGTGAAGGAGGGAGCTGAACCTGCATCTCCTGCAGCCTCGCAGCCACTTCAACAAGACCCCATTTCCAAGCTGGAGGCCTGGTGACTGCATGGCTGGGTTCAGACCTTTGGCTGTCTCCTGATTTGACAGTGATCAGAGAATCAGAGTGGTTTGGGTTGGAAGGGGCCTTAAAGCCCACCCAGTTCCAACCATTGCTGCAGGCTGGTTGCCCCCCGCCAGCTTGGTTTTCCCAGAGCCCCATCCAGCCTGGCCCTGGGCACCTCCAGGGATGAGGCACCCACAGCTCTCTGGGCAGCAGTGCCAGATCCTCGTCTGGCCTGGGCCAGCGTAAACCTCTTTGGTGCTTTATGGTTTGCTCTTGAATCTAATGCCAGATCTTTGTCCCTGGCACAGTTCTTGTTGACTTCCAAAGGGTATAAGTTTGGCACTTCATTCACATTCATCTCTATATTTTTTCTGCTCTTACTTAAAATAGCTGCAGATCAATATATTGAATATACGTGGCTTATTCAATCCTAAAAGTCACTGTCCATTTCTAAGCGGAGTTGTGGGCAATAGAAACCACTACTTGACCTTTCCTACAAAAGAAAGCGTAGCACTGGCTTACCCAGTGCTCTTACATGGACTTAGATATATGTCTATTCAAGGAAAACTTATTTTCATATGAATTCAGCATGTAGGATTAGGACTCCACTACCACGTTGTTTCCCTTGGGTTACCATTGCACCTGGGAGAGCCATGAAGCCCTCATATGTCCAGCTCTGACAGCTTTAGGTTCTGAAGTTCAGATAAAGAGGATATATGGAGGAATATAACCTGGCCTGGTTTGGATCTCAGATAAAATAATACATCTTCATTAACTCAGTTATCTGCATCATGAGCTTATCCATAATTTAATGATATGACTCCTAGTTTCTTAAAAATTCTTTTTCATTCGCAAGCATCCTTTCCACAGATCTATCTAAAAATGCACCTGCCAAAAACATATGCTTGAAGAAAATCGCTACTAGCATAGACAGGAAATTCTAAAGATGTACCACAAATTAAATGTTGCCTGATGATTAGCTGGGGCAGGCGTAGTGTATAGGTTCGGGTGAGTACAGGAATAAATTTTGCCCTCCCAATCTGTCTCATTACCCTCAGAGTTCCACCCCTCTGTTCCCTTTTGAGACAGAATTTCACTCCTTCATTTATAGTGCTGTCTGCAGTTTTAAAATGTATCATCAGCAGCCCTTGCAGTTGCATGGCCAATCACTTGGAAGTTTGACTGCACAATCCTCCTATCCTAAACCACTATCTCTAAACCACTTCATGTAACCTTCCAGTTTTACAAACACAGCTGTGAGCCTGCAGGAGCATTGCTGCTGTGTGGTAGGATCTGAGCCCATCAGGCGAGCTCTCAGCTGGGCTGGCTTCAGCAGACATTGTTACACCTGTGTTAGGAAACACATAGTCCAGACTTTGAGGAAATTGAGAAGATGCTCTTGGGGACAGTCAGGAAAAGATCCTCAGGTTTAATGCTTTCTCATCTTTTCAAGCTGTTTGGGAGCAGTTGGACCTGCTGCATCCCCAGACTGAATGTTCTCTCTGTTTTTCTTGCAGGCATCGTTCCCAGGGAACCTGCATTTGGTGATGGTTCTCCGTCCCACAGGGTTTTTCCAGCGCACCTTCACTGACATCGGATTTCGATTTAGTCAAGAGGATTTTCTGCTCAAGTTGCCGGTATGAGCGTGCAAAGCAGCGTGCCTTGTGTGTGGTTGTTGGCTGCCTGTGAACCTTGAGATGGGGTGACGTGGACGAGTGATGTGAGGAGTAACTGGAGCGTTTCTGCCATTAGTGCTCTATTTCTGCAAGTTCTCTCCTGTAGTGTTTTTTAGCTTGCCTGTGCCACTTCTGTTCCCCACAGAAGTGGTGGTTTTATCAGCCCGTCCTCCCCCATCTGAAAGGGTGTATGCATCCATAGAGGATAAAACCATGCTGTGGAATTTTTTTGATGTCTGAAATGCCAAGAGACATCCAGTGAAGCTTTTGCTATGAATTCCACTCGTAATCACCGTTTTCATCTCAGTGTAAACACCATACCAACATCGTTTTGCTATTTGTTTCTAAAATAGCAACTGAAATGGCTTTATGTTCTGAAGTCAGACTTTCCAGGGCTTCTATAGCCACCTTGATTAATGGACATAGTAACTCAGAAAAGAAAAGCACATTTGTGGAATCTAAGGTTGACACAATGACAAACCCCTAGAAGCAAGCCTGTATTTTTGTGTAGGAATTTTTCACAAGTTGTGCATTTTTTGCTCTGAAATGATTGTCAGTTCCACAGTTGTGAAAATTCATGACTTGCAATGGTGAAGATCAAGAAACACAGAAACTCGTATCAAAAACCCTGTGTACTTAGGTGAAGTTGGCCAGTGCTTCATGTTGCATTCCTGTTTTCATATTTTTCCATGTTACTTGTCATCTCTTGCCAAAACCTGCATTACTTTTGCTTTCAGCTCCGATGTGCAGGCAGATAACTGCAGCATCTTACTGTACTTGGTATTTAAGGAAGAAATCAGGGATTCCTTAGGAAAATAGTCAAATACATAAAAGTTGTGTTAAGCCATAAGCATAGGAAGAAAGCAATACATAGAGAAAACCCAATATTTAGATACGTAGAAGAGTTCTAGGCTTGATCCATGTATGATTTAGGTGGAAGTGGTCAAGCAGTTGATGGTGTTGCCTTGTTTGCAGGTTGTTATGCTGAGCTCTGTTAGTGACCTGCTGACATACATTGATGAGCAGCAGCTAACCCCAGAGTTTGGAGGCACCTTGGAGTACTGCCACAGCGAGTGGGTCATCTTCAGGACTGTACGTACTGGGGCTCAACAATGGGTGTGGGGAATGTGCTGGGGAAGGCCTGATCCCGTGCTAAACATTTACTGTGAGCAGTGCATAGCTGAGAGTAACCTGGAGCAACAGCCTTTCCTTGATAAGGTTGCAAAGGAGCCAAGTAGAGTTTGGCACGGAATGGATTTATAGTGGCAGGTTGAGTTTTCCCAGCCACCTTTCCAACTAATGAAGACACTGATGGGAATGTTTGAAACTAATCATCGTGCCCCCAATCCTGCCCCACAGGCAGACATGGAGCTCAGTGTGAAAACAAAAGCCCAAGACATTTCTGGAGTGGCTCAAGCTATTGCTTCTGCCAATTTCTGTCCATTTGCGTGGATGTGCTGCCACCTTCATGCTTTTTTTAAGATTTTTGGCTCTTAGTTTTGTTCTTTTGCACAATGTGTTACAGCGACAATGACATAGCTCTCACACTTTGAGACAAAAATGACAAAATAAATGACAAAAATGTTAGAGTAATCTAAGAAAAAGATGACCTTCTAGAACATGTCTGCATGTGTTAGATAAGTGTCCATCTTAAAAGCCTCTCAAAAAATTCCCTTGTAAGGTGCTCTTAAAACACTCCCTGAAATTTCTTTGTAAAATATGCAGTTTAAAGAGAGTACAAATGCAGTCAGTTGCATTAAAATGTATTACCCTGTTCCCAAAATCAGAGCCAGAGCTGCAGTGTCTCCCACTACTTTGGCTTGCAAATCTGGGAGTATCCTTGACCAAGAAACCGAAGACCTTTCTTAAGTCCTGTGGTCAGGAGGTAGTTTGTGGTGTGGGTTAGCCAGAGGAGAGGTATGGCAGACAGGGAATTACAAGAATTTGTGTGATGCATCCCATGGTGGCTTCTGCCATAGACCTTCAGAAGGACAATGTGGAAGAGCAGGCAGCAGGAAACAAAACATGAGGTGTCTGTGTCCAGTACTACTTCCAGACCTTGGTACAGATCGAAGCTGTGCTATAAGCCAGCTGGCCATGTGTTGGTGACCACTGTAGCACACAACAGCTCCATCCTCACTGGACCTCCCAGCCAGGAGCCAGATGCTTCACCCTCTTGCAGATCTCAACCTTGGCTTTCAGCGCACTCTTAACGAGCTGTAGGAATATCCTGATTCCCAAGCTGATTGCAATTATTGTCTCCCTCCAGGCAATAGAGAGTTTTGCACTAACAGTGAAGGAAATTGCACAGATGTTACAGTCTTTTGGCACAGAGCTGGCAGAGACTGAGCTACCAGAGGACATGTATTCCATTGAGCGCATCCTGGCCCTGCGCACTGAGAAGTACTTCCAGCTCAAGGTATGGCTCATGGGGAGCACAGCACGATGGGGTTTCTGGGTTTGACTGTTGGTTTGATACCCACTCCTCTATCCCTCCCATTCACGTGTATGTGTTGACAGACAAAATAGAACAAAGCGTGACTATGTGTCTATGTTAAATTTGCATTTGCTGTGCATTCCGGTAAATGATCGTGCTGGCATCAAGAAAACTGTCTCAGCATTGGTTCCTTGCTGGATGCAGAAGTTGGTGTCTGCAATGTGCTGCTCCCCTGGGCTTTGCTCATCCTTCTGGCAGAGAGGAGGCTGGTGAGGTTCCCTCTGCTTCACCCTCAGTGCTGCAGAAAGGTGCACACAAGGATTATCAGTGGGTCCGGGGAGGTGGTCTGTCCCCAGCTCCCTCCTCCACGCAGAGCTGCACGCTTACTGAGTGCAGCTGCCCCAGGGGTTCTGAAGGAAGCTGTGTTTGCTTGAGAGCATTCAAGGTGAAGATTTCTTGTGAGTGTATAGTTGGAGCATGCCTGACTCGATCCCTCTGAACCTTCATGTTTTGTATAAAACAACTGTTTTCTTTAAGGTTTTAAGATTTTTTTCAGCTGTTGTGACTGATGAGTGTTTTTGTAGGATTTAGTGGAAGCTGTAAAGCAGCCAGCTGCTGCTGTCACACTGTTGTCTTTGCATCTTTGAAAGATGCTGCTGCATCTTCCTGGGGACAGCATAGGCGCATCCCCAAGCCCTCAGTTCATAACGTTTCCCATGCTAATAGCAGTGCTGTGCAGTTGAAGAATGAGGTCTTTTGCTTTATTCATTCGTGTAAATCAAAGAAGTGTATCTATTCTCATTTGTAGTCATTTGTTGTGTTTGTGACAGTCATTTCCCCGTTAGAAATACCCAAAATGACATCTGAAGGATGCTGTAGCTAGTCACGTATGAATAGGCATGTGCACACACACAGCAAGTGCAATTACAGATAATGCAAGTCCTTTATTTCTTCAGAGATGAGCAGAGTGGTTGTACAACAGCAGCTGCGTATGTTGATGTATGGCTGAATTAGACTTTGTGCTTCAGATTATGTCCAAAGCGTAGGGAGAAAATATGGGTTACCCAACTTAGTCCTGCATTTAAACAAGTCAGCAGTATGCACTTTTCTCTGGGGTGAAATGAAGCACTTTATCTGTTTTCATTTGCATATAAAGCACAGCAGCACTTAGTAGAAGCCATCTGTTGCTTTTAATGCCTCATCTATTAATTTAAAATATCAAAAACATTCTTGGGCTTCTGACTGAAATCAGTTCCATGGCTTCTCTTTTTTTTTGTTCCTTCTGAGACCATGAAAGATGAAAGCAGATGAGAAACTGTGTGCAGACTGTGAGACGTGGGGTCCCTGTATGTCTCTTGACAACCAGAAGATTGGTGCAGCTGATTCCTGCATCCAGATAATGAGTTGATCAGGATAACTTATGTAGCTGTGGTTCTGAGCAGAAGCTAGAAGCAAGCATGATTAAAAATTGACAGAAATTAATTAAAGAGAGCAACTGAGAAATTAACCTCTTTGATATCCTGAATGGGACAGAATCAAGTTAGCACCTGTTTGACAGTTCAGCTGCTTTGGCTGACATATAATGAAAGGCTTTGCATCAAAAGGAGAATTTAGGGCTCTGGGAGTGAGATGCAGCAGGCTGCAATAGCAGCCACCTGCACACTAAAGAATGCTGTGCAACATTTCGTTGCTTTAGAGTCTTGTACATGGTAGTGTCAAAATGAGAAGGGTTTTTTCTTTTTGCTTTGTGGTCGTCTTCCATTTAGTTTTGGTGTCTGGGACACACACTGACAGTGGGCACTTCATGTGCAGGAGATGAGAAGTTCCCACAGCTTCAAGTCATCGACCATGTCTGTTTTCTCCTTCCTGGTCACCTCTGTGTATGGTTTCTTGTTTTTGACAATAATGGAATAGATCCCCCACCTATTTGCTTTGGGGCTGAGCCCAAGTCAGGACAGAGTGCTTCATCTGATGCTGATGAATTTGCCAAGTTAAATTTTCCCTTAGCAGAGCTTACACTGAAAGTGCTGACTTGCCTCTGTTGTGCTCCATCTCCATCCTGGCATTACAGCACTATGAGATGCTCTTCCAGCAGCCTCCTGCGATGACCTGGATGGAAAAGCACATCCCTAAACAGCAGAAATACCTGCATGAAAGCATGGACTTGTAGATAATTATCTAATACAGTTCCACCTGCTTACAGCCCTGTGGTAGTGCTGGCCTCCTGTGCATCTTGATCATCTTGTGGCTTCATGGTTTCATGCTTGCCAGTTCCCACCTAGCATGGTCACCAGTCCGTAGTTCAGCCTCTCCCAGACCTGAGGGTTAAGGTAGCTAAATGTTGCAGGGAGTCCTTTGCTCTGATGGGTACTGGTGCTCCACTTTATGGCGGGGAAACAGAGATGAGAACAACACGAAATAGTTTTACCCTTACCTCACACAGAGTAGCCTGAATCAAAAATGTCTTACATTGTGCAGGAAGATATTACAGCAGTCACAAAAGAAGGAAAGTTGCTTTTAAGCAATCTAGAAGAGCCTGATGTGGGTGAATGCAGCCAGGACCAGCAACGTGAGAGGCCTGGTGACTGGGAGACTGTGAATCGGTGAGTGCACGTGTTGCTCATTTGCCTGATCTTTGTGAGTGGAAACACTCAGGCTATTTCAGCACAGGTGTATCTGTAGAAAACAGACACAAATACTAGTTTTCCTCCATAGCCATTGATTTCCTGGCTGGTATATGTCAACTTTGACCTACTCTGATATTTTTTCCAGCCTCTGTGGAACAGATTCAGCCCCATGCAGGGCTCTCAGGTTTTATTCTGATAGAATGGTGATGGCAACAACTTTTTCACGTGGATGCTGTCATCTGCAGTGATGATTTCATGAAAAGCCTCTGAGATACATACGTCAGTTGATTTCTCCTGAGAGATGAACTGGGGTCCTGAGTGGACTGTCTTTCTAGGGCTTGTCCATCTGTTTGTCCATCTGTTCTAATCCTGTCTTTTTTCTGCACTCGAGGCTACTTGGGCAGCTGCGTGAGATGGAGACTGCTTTTGATGGCTTCTGGGAAAAGCATCAGTTGAAAATGGAACAGTATTTACAACTGTGGAAGTTTGAGCAAAGCTTTCAAGAGGTATTAACAGAGCGCTATTTCTGTTTGCAGAAGGAAGATTTGGGGAAAGGGGGAGAAGAGAGACATTTTTATGCTTCCTATTTTGAGAGTGTTTAATTTATGCTGCTGCTCCTTAACTCTGACTAGCAGGGCTAGCTCGCTTGGGAAGACTGCTGCTCTTCCTCCTTCAGAGCTAATTTGGGTATCACTGCCCTGCAGCCACATAGATTCACCTGTGAGAAGCATCTTTGAAAGTAGAAATTAGCTCTTGGAAACTGGTTTTATTGCTGGATTTAACAGTTGCTTGAAGTGTGATTAATTTTGAACTGAAAATGATTTTCTGTCTGTGCTTTGTATCATTTTGCAGCAGTCTTTATTTCTGTGTGTGTGTGTCTAGGTCAAGAATGCTATTGAATTTTTAATGGGTCAGCAGGCAGAACTGCCCGACACTGGAGACAGTGTCTCCCAAGTGAAACAGAGGCTGAAGGACTTGAGTCATTTTGATGGTATGGCTCAGGTGAGTACATCTATCACAGAAAGATGCACTAATGAAACAGAAGATGCACGTTCTGTACTTGTGATTGGTGTTTTCTGAAGTGGCCTGTTTCTGGTGGAGTTTGTTGGTAAGCAGATGCAGGAAAGGATTGATTTCATGTCTCTGTGCTCTTTGCAGCAACACTGTGATCACACTGAAAACCAGGAACAGGATATTTAATTATCGTAGTTAAAATAAATTGCTGAGCCACCATGAAAATCCAGAGCAGATAAATGTCTGAACATAGGGGAAGTGTGGGAGTTAATGAGGGAAGAAGAATTATTTATATGTTAAGTGCTTTTAGCAGTGCTAATAGACAAGAGACTTGTTACCAAGTGCCAGGCACATGGAGAGGCAAAAAAGTCGCTATCTTTAAGTGTCTGTGATTTGAATGTAACATATGGAGGAGGAAGACGAAGAGATGTAGCAAAAAGAAAAGTGAAGTGAGATGATTCACAGGAGCCCCACTGAAGATGTGACTTCTGCAAAGGGCAGTGCTTAACTAGTGGGCCAGGAACAATAGAGATGTCCTTTGGGATTTGGACACAACCTCTAGAGGCTTTTTTTTTAAGAATGAGAGCCCTAGTGGGAAGGCGTAAGGCTTTTTTTTCCATTTGAAAGACATTTTATTTAGAGAGGTAGGAAGAACAAAAAACAAGGCATACCGTGCAGCAGGGAAGCAGTCCTAGCAGAAAGCCAGTACTGGGGAAGATGTAACCACTACACTCACCAGTCATGTTCTTTGCATCAAGCTCTGCTACAGAGAACCTCATTTGTTTTTGCCGTAGCTGCTTAAACTCCCTGTCATGCTTACGAGCATAGTGTGCCTAAACCAGACATCAGCTGCCTTTTCTTAGACTGCATTTCCTGCAAATGGCAGCAATACATTGCCAGCAGCCATTCACAGCATTGCCAGCTTGCTGAGATGCTGTCATCTTTTTCATCCTTCTTTTGGATAGCAGAAGTTGGGTGATGGGTGCCATTTTATCCTGCGTAAGCCACCCATTCTGGCTAGTGGCAGTCATCTCCATGTGTACCTGAAATCTGGTAAGAAGAGCAAGTGCACGTTGTTATATGTGGATATTTTGGCATTATTTCACTAAGCATGCAATCTGTTCTCTTCCTTTCACTAAAGGATCTGATAGGGAAGGCTCAGGTGGTGATACTACACGGACACCAGCTAGCAGCAAATCATCACTATGCACTGAACTTAATCTGCCAGCAATGCAACGAGCTGCGGCACCATTCTGATGTCTTGTCTGATGAGATCAAAAGGAAGCAGATGAGGCTGCAGAAGACCTTGGATCTTCACACCCGCCTTCAGCAGGTAGAGCTCGGAGATACGGTGCCCCTTGAAGCAGATGGCTGGCCTCTCTGCTAGCTGCTAGCATCTACAATTTGCAGCTTTGCTTCAGTGGTTTGTGTTAGGCAAGTGCTTCTCCAGAGCCTGGAGAGTGCTTTGGTTCACTTAGCTGGTAAAGCTAGCAAACAGGTGCCTGCTGGTGCTGTGAACAGTTAATACAAAAAGGTTGGCATCTCCAGAAGGCAGTTCAGAACACCAACAATTAGCTTCTGTTGCTCACACTTTCATGGTGGATCCATACATTAGTTGACTTCCAAAGTTCCCATACCCGGTGCAATAGGGGTAATGCTTTCAAATAAACTCAGTCCCTTTCTTATTCACAATTTATTAAGAATGAACGTAACTGACTTTAAAATAAGATGACACATTGGTAGAGAGGCACAGCTGCTCCATGCTTGTGTGGGAATGGAGTCATGTGGCTCCAGTGCTCTTCGATATCTTAATCAGCATCCAAAATACATTTGGAGGAATTCATGCTAATTAGACCAGAAGGCACACAACTATAATGTGCTTAAGGCTACTGAGGAAAGCAGTGAAGTCTGACCCTGTTCCATTTCACTGTTTAGGATGATTAAGAAACTTGTTTTTTTCCCTCATGTTCTTCTCTACATTGTCACATTAGTCTGTGGGGATTTGTCTGCAATGTATCTGCTGTGGGGCAGGCTCCTCTCCTGGGCTCCTTGCACTCCTCTCCTGGGCTTCTTGCACTCCTGGTTGTGCTGCTGGTCAAAATGCAATAGCTGCTTGGGTTTTTATGAGTACTGATTAGCTCCATATTGAAAATATGGAGCTGGTAAGTGATACTTGTCATGGATACCTTGATTTAGTAGGGGCTCTCACTCCTCATTTCCCCCAGGCCCTGCAGTGCTGTGATGAGGGTGCTTACCTGCTTGCCAACCAGCAGATGGACAAGTGCCAGTCTAAAGAAGGGGCTCAGAAAGCTCTCCAGGACATAGAAAGATTTCTTGAAAGCTCTTCACCCTACTTAAACTACGATCCCCAATCCCTACAGTATGATTTTGAGTCGGTCTTAACAGCTGAATTGAAGGTAAACAAATACCCCAATCCATCATTACACAAGTGAAAAGCAAAATCTGACTCTTGCAGTGTTTATCAGCTTTACACTATTTATAGTTCGAAGTGCAAAATAATGGGAGTTGTTTGCTCATGGAAGTCTTTCACCCTACAGTGCCAGATACAGTCAGTGCAGGTGAAGCTTGAAAATGTTCGAAGCATGTTTGAGAATCGTCAGTCTTGCTTCAAGAAGCTTCTGGATAAGCACGTGCGTCCCGTGCAGTTAGTAGCTCCTCGGCCAGAAAACCCACCACGATCAAAGTCACCGTTATTTTCTCCTAAACATGGTAAGGTATCTTCGTGTTATTTTCAGGTAATCATTTTCAGGTGTTTTTTTGCAGTGGGTTTTTTGTGCTCCTTGTGCAGCTCTCATTTCTGGCCTGCACAGTTCAGGCTGGCTCAGTGGGACTGCTTGCTTGGTATTTGTTTTCACTTCCTGCTCAGTGAAAAAAGTCAGCTGGAAACAGCGCATACTTCCACTCCTGCTTTCATAGCATCTTACTGGGATGAACTGGCAAGTTGGTGATATGGGGGAAAACAAGTATAAATTGGTTAGCCTGTCCCATAGCCTGAAGCCTATTTATATACCTGTTCTTGATGAAAATTATCTTGAGCTAGAACTGACATAAAATGAGACTGACATTTGCAAAGGAGCCTAGAGATACGAGGAGCTGAGTCTCATGAACATTAGTGACAAGCTGGATGTTTAACTCCCTTTGATTCTTTGAGAATGTCTTCCTTAAATCCCAATTGTGGAATAATTGATGCCCACAAAGGTACCAGTTCTGGTTGAACTGAGGTCACTGTGTGTTCTGCCTTCATTCTGTTAATGGGATGTGGCACAATGTTAGCATTAAATGATATCATTAGAACTTCCATCCTTAGCAGGCCCTTATATATCAGAATTCAGAAGTACTTTAAAGCAGCTTTCGTATATTTTAAACCAGGGATGTGCTAAATTAGGTGGGAATATTAAATTCCGTGATCTGACTGCATCCAATGAGCAGACAGTGGTGATCTTTAACATGAATATGTTTATGATGAATGAGTGTGCTGGTTGTGGTGGATTGTCCAGATGTCATAGAAGCAGTTAAAGTGGATGCAGTTTGGGGAGCTAATAGTGGAGCAATGGGAATGAAGCTGCTCAGTATACAGGCCAGTGCTGCAAATACAGCCCAGATTTTCTCATCTCCAGTCACTGCCCTCTGAACTTCCATAAAAGACAAAAAACTCCATCTTTAAACTATAATACTGCCTGCTTTACCAGAGTTGTTTTCAGCTTCCTAGAAGCAGGAGAGCATTAAGGAGAAATCAGTGATTTCAGTAATAGGAGTTAAGTGTCTGACCACCTCTGTGGGATGCTCTGAGGCCATCATCCATCAGTTGGACATGCTGGCTGCACTGCCTTTATGTGATACACATTTTTCTAGCACAGGCACTCCATCACCTGCAAAGCACAGGTATCCTCCATTAATCATATTCCTGAAAGAAGTGATCAGGCATGTTGAAATGAGCGCAGCCAGCAAGAGGGGAAAGACAAAAGGCTCTTCTCAGGATAGATCACACTGAGAGAGCTTTTTAATAAGGCCTCCCTTTGACACCAAACATCAAAATGCTGCCATCCTGCTGGGGCAGTGCGCAGTGTCAGAGATGCATGCTGTGCTCCGCTGGGAGTGCTTTGAGATGTGTGGGTTTGATGGTGTGGATTGAAACCAAACCACATCTGAGCACATTACTTCTGTCCTCTTTTCCTGTTTTTGTTTATTCTGTTTGTGTGTGTCTGTGGTCTGAGGACACACAGTCCCTCTTTCATGTTAGCCCTGGGTTTGAAGCCCTGTCTGAAAAGTCACTTTGCTTGTAGTATATGCTAACTAATCACTCATTCTTAAAATATATCCTGTTTTTCTTCATGACTTATTAGTTACTCTCTGAACCATCTCTGTCTCAGTAGATGTACATTATGCAATGGTAATTTTTTTTCTACCCGAGGTGTGGATTTCAATTCCAGTTTGAAATTTTCATTTGACCTCTCTCTTCCTGGGAAGAAAACATCAAGAAAAACTCCAAGTTCTCGAAAGGTAAAAATCACTATCAGAATCTGAATGAGTTGCATAGACCAAGAACCCAGCTGAAACTGGGAAAAATTGACTGAATTCAGAGTGGGATGTGAAGGAACTTTTTAGATTTAAAAAATATTTCACCTCTCTTAGTCCTGTCGTTTATCTGGATTTGTCCAGCATCTGAGTTCTGTCTTGGATTGTTCTGCCAAGTCACAGATACAGTTCTTCTGTGTGTTGTTCCCTGAATTTGCCTAACAGTGTGGATATGAAATCTTCCAAATAGATGTCAGATATTTGCCCTGTGAGAACCATTCTCTGGTCTCTGCGTGAATGAATGCTGCCAGTATTTCCAGATATTACATAGCATAATAATTTCGAGGACTTTTTGGCTGCCCAGTAGAAGCTTTGCTCCTTTGAAGTTCAGTGGCACAAATGATTCCTTAAAAGGATTCCTTAAAAGGCAGTGTATTTCATCCTTCCCCCAAGGTTCTCGTGGCTCCGCTTTGGGCAGGGCTCATCCTTTTTCTGCAGTGACCTCTCTGCATCTCCTTCAGGTCCATCCCATTTCTTTTCCAGATTGAAGTAATGCACGATTATCAGGAAAAACGGAATTCCTTGCAGTCTTTTATCTCAGACAGTGATGACAACTTAGATATACTGAAGGGGTAAGCTTTCGCCCTGTTTAAATCGCTCCAAATCATGTGTTTCTGCTCAGCCCATTCACCATCTATGTATGTCATAGTCCTTGATATCATCTCTTGCACTTTTGCTTATTTTGTCATGCCTACATTGATTGTTAATGATGTCACACTGTGTTTTGGGCTTGTGCAGATTGCCTGTGCATTTTTTTTTGTCAGACTTAATAATATTTCTTTTCTTCTTTCTTGTAGCCATGTCATAAATGAGCTTATAGAAACTGAGAGAGTGTACGTAGAGGAACTGTTCACTGTTCTGACGGTGAGTGACTCCTTCAGATTGCTCATTACTGTTCCCTGGTGACTTGTACAAAAGAGCACCTGCCACTCTGTCAAACGAAGCAGAAATGTGACGGGACAGGTTTCTACCAGACTGTCAGATCCCCAGCTAGTCATGAATTTTCAAGTTTTCTCCCTTTTATTTCTAAGTCAGAGGCATCTGTGGGAACAGTTGGTGTCAGGATGAACTTTTCATCCAGAATGAGGAAGAAGCCTTCTGTTTGTGCACACATGCACTGGTAATTAGTTCTGTCACTGCTTGTGAAAACGTACAAAGAGCCGGTGTTCTTCACTGCTCCCTCAGTTCCTTACCTTTTGGAGATGGGAGAAGGCTGTGTTTTACCTTGCAAGGTTTCTGTCTCAATGCTTCGAGGTTTGTGGATGTGTGAAGTGCATTTCTTAATTTGGAAAGCAGGTTCTAATTTCTCTACTGCTATTTTAGACGTGTTTTGTTCCACAGTGCCACTTGCTGATGAGTGAAACAAGTCACTGTTAATTACCTCATCTTGATTACGTTTCTCTGACCGGAGAACAGGCACCATATAAATCTGTTCAGCTGCGGGTAGTTAGACAGAACTGCCCTGTGCTGATTGGTTTTTGTTTTGTTAAACAACACTTGATATGATAAAGCAGTTGGCAGGTATGAGGATTCATTGCTGTGTCAACTCCAAATAGAGGACAATGGACAAGTTGAGCTAAGTTTTCTGAAAAGAACATTTCCTTAGAAGAGAGAAGCCTCTCTGCAGCCGTTAAAAATAAATGACTAATTTTCCAGATACTTATCTTCTGCTGCATCCTTAATCAAATACAGAACGCCTGCTTAATGGAAGGAATACTGATTTAAACCGTAATTAGTATAAGAGATTAATTTGAAAAGCCAAAGAAGATACGCTGTACATACCAAGTATGTTTTGGCAAACATTTGCTACTCGTGTTAAATTGACCTCGGTTTTGTGCAGCACTCAGTGACTGGCATGAGCTGCCTGAGCTGCTGCCAATAGCATCTTGATGTTTTCTTTGCTGAGTCCTGAGTGCTGACTCTGCCTTTCTCCTCTTCTGCGTTTAGGATATTTACCACATCTGGTAGCAGGTTTTGTGTTGCTGTAGTAATGTCATTTTCCTGCAGAGTGCTTTGCACTGTTTGCTAATTCCACCCAGCAGTTGGCAGCAGAGGCTCCTTCTGGGAGGCCGTGATTGCAAGAGGCAGCTGGGGTGACTGGGGACAGAGTCCTGATGCAGCAGGAATTGAGGAGAGCAACATCCTGCTGTTCAGCATGTCTTGTGCAAGAGCAAAAAGCCCATTGATTTTGGTATTTGATCTCAAGCCTTCTCTGCTCTGTAACAAATCACCTTGTACGCCGGATCTTGTGACAGCATCTGTAACTGCACATTCTGTACAAACATGTTGTCACTCGTGTCCCAGGGTCGTAACGGCAGATGTGTTTAACCCAGACAAGTGCTCCTGTGGGACCTCTCCTGCAGCCAGGCTGTAGTGAGCAGAATGTGGCTGCAGTTTGCCTTTTGTGATCAGAACACCTCCACAGTGTTCACTCATCCCAGGAAAGCTGTCCCAAACCATTCTCTGCTGGACTCTTATTTGCCTATGCACTGAAGGCTGATGTGCTAGAAGACAAGTGAAAAGAAAAGAAAAAAAGAAAAGGGATGTAGAAATTAGATTATATTGGAAGTCTGCTCACATCCCTTTGTCCTCTGCCTTTGAGGAGATGCCAAGCAAAGGCCTGAAAAACTGAGCAATTAACCCATTTTGCATCCTGCAGGGCTACAGAGCTGAGATGGACAACCCTGCCATGGTCATCCTCATGCCTCCCGTGCTGAGGAACAGGAAGGATGTCCTCTTTGGAAACATGCCTGAGATATATGACTTCCACAACAAGTATGGTGCTGGCTCTCCTCCCACTCTTTGCCTCCCCGATTTCCTGTAACAATGGTATACCCAAGCATTACCTTGCTCACAGCTGCATTTTTTCTCTTCCCTTGTCTTTTGCAGAATATTCCTGCACAGTTTGGAAAGCTGCCTGGGAGCACCCGAGAGAGTGGGATTTTGTTTCCTAGACAGGGTTGGTGACTCATTTTCACATATGAGACAGACTTTTTAAGGCCAATGTTTCTGCTGTGCTTTGCACTCTTCAACATCTCAGTTGTGTCAGTTGGATGAAGTGCTTCTGATATGTAATTCCAACAGCAAGGGAGGGAATGTAACTGTGTGGACAGCAGCAGATGGGGGAAAGCAGCAGTCATGACTACACCGTGGCTTGCTTCAGGGAGCTTCCTGCTTCTCAGCAGTGACTCTTATACACGAACTCTGACTTTCAGATGTTACTCTTGGCAGCAGAGATGAAAGCACGTTGCAGTTCAGGTATTCCTTCTATGTAACTGCCCAGCAGGCTTGCATACATATGTCTGACTTGCATGTTGGCTTTTTTACAGCGAGAGGATTTCCAGATGTATGAGAAATATTGTCAAAACAAGCCCCGGTCTGAGTCCCTGTGGAGGCAGTGCTCTGAGAGCACCTTCTTCCAGGTGAGCTGATGGTTTCTGTCACAGCAGTGTCATCCTGGGGCACTTGTCCTGAGCACCACCCTCAGCACTCCACTGTTTTTGCCATGTATTCTGTTTGCCATTGTGTGAAAGCTGCACAAAAATGACAGCTGGAGTGTCCTTTACACAAAGAATTTAAGGCAGATCATCCATTATCTGTTTTCACAAAATCTTATTAGTTATATGAACTACAGGATATTCTTACATGAAATCTCTGGAGTCATCAAACGATATTACTCATGCTGCTAGAATAACTGTGTATTGTTAGCACATATCTTACCTAATATGAATTCTTTGTTCCAGGAGTGCCAAAGAAAATTAGAGCACAAACTCGGGCTGGATTCCTATTTGCTCAAACCAGTGCAGCGCCTGACAAAATACCAGTTGCTTCTGAAGGTATTTCATGAGCTGCTTTTGAAGAGACATCTGGAGATAGATTTGTTTTCTGGTTTTTGTTTTTCAGTCGAAGTTTAACTCTAAATCAGCACCAAGCCTTAGGATTTATGTTGCTTAGCTTGGTTCTCCATAGTGACATTCAGCAAGGGTGACATTTTTCATACCTGAAAAAGGTGTCTATCCTTTTAACAAGTCATTCTTGTGGGGAGAAGAACTGAATCTGTTCGGAGATGTAAAATATAAGAAAATGAACCAGAGATGTCCATAAGGGTATGATGAATGACAATATAATGTATCGATGCATCTCTTCTGCTTGGGTTGTTGTAGTGCCCATAGTCTTTAATGCATTCATCATTGTGTCCTCCTTCTGGGGCAGAGCAGTACTGCCATTCCTTTATATAAAACTGGTGGTGGCTTCTGAAGGTTGTTGAATCTCACCTTCCAACTTCTTGAATGAGGGAGGAGTACACAGGAGGCTCTAAGCAGGCAGAGGAGCTATGAAATGAGAGTTGTTTTATATCAGTCATACAGTTGCCAATTCTGTCTCTTGCTTATTGGCTTAAAGGCTCCAGGTTTTATGAAATCTTCCCTGTGTTTGCCAATCTGAAGACAGTAATCTACAGCAAACTCCTATGAATGTGTTTATGACATACTAGCAGCTGATATCAAACCTGAGTCATATTTGCCATTTCTTATCAAGCAGGTAAATGTAACACAAAGAACTCAGATAAGAGTGATGCCGCTCTGCAACCTGATGCTGTCCTTAAGGAAACCCAGAGAAAATGGGATACGTTTCAGTGATATTCCACACCTCATATTGTCTGGTTTACGAGTGTTCTTTCCATTGACATATGAAAAAAAACAACCTCAGGGAGTGCAGTTTGCTCTTGGGCACTGGAAACTTTGGGTGAAGTGAAAAAAAGTCTGCTTTGTTCAATTGCAAACACGTGCTCTTCCATTTCTATTTTCAGGAGTTGCTAAAGTACAGCACAAGCTGTGATGGAGTTCAGGAACTTCAAGAAGCTCTGGTTGCAATGTTGGATTTGCTAAAATCAGTCAATGACTCTATGCATCAGATTTCAATAACAGGATATGACGTGAGTAGATTTGGGTAATTAGAGAACTTGTACAATGCTGGTTGACATGCTGGAAATGGATGGTATCCCAGAATGTATGAACTGCAAACCACATTAGAACAATTACAAACTGAATGGCATCAGGAAGTTTATAGGAAACAGTCTTCTATTTGATCTCAGGATTTTGGAAACTGTTCCCATCCAAATGATACGTGGAGTCACATTCTGCCCACACTTGCCACCTTGTGGTTCCTGGGAGCATTTTTCCTGAATCTACCTTAGTTCTCTAATGATTCACTGTATAATTCAGCTGGGCTATCTTCATAATATTCATTGTTCAGCATTTAATTAAAGATGTCCTGGAGGAGGTTGTGATCCTTGCCTGTTGAAGGTGTTATCCTTCCTAGGGATTCAGGGAGGGCTGAGTGGATGGCTAAGCTGCTGGTCCTAGTCCTGGCCTACTTGAAAAATCCTTTTCTTCCCATTCTGCAGAGCCTCTGTTCAGGCTCAGTTCTCATCTGTCCACTCTCACTAATGTGGCTTATCCAGAACCCTTGTCATGAACTTCTCTAGGAGCTAGCAGGTTTTTTACCTTCCAGTCACTGACTTGTTTTCCTTTGTGTAGACTAACTGTAAGCTTGTGTCTGAGACCTCTTCTTCCCTCCTGCCACCGTGCTGTCACTCCCAAAAGATATCTGATCTTTCCAGGAAGACCTATTCTTAGAGTGACGTGCCTTGGAACAGAGCTGGCCCCATTGCAGTTCACTGTTTGCACAATCCTACATTTTAGTTCAAGTAACCTTTTCTTTTCTTAATGTATATATTTGTCATACTTTCCCCAGGGCGACTTGAGTGAACTAGGAAAAGTACTGATGCAAGGATCTTTCAGTGTTTGGACAGGACACCGAAAAGGTCCAACAAAAATGAAGGATCTTGCCAGGTTCAAGCCAATGCAGAGGCATCTCTTCCTGTATGAGAAAGCCTTGGTCTTCTGCAAGAAGCGAGAGGATCACGGAGATGGATATGATAAAACTTCATCTTACAGTTTTAAGCATTTTCTGAAAGTAAGGGTTTTTTTTTCGCTGGGGCCATGGCTATGGGAACTGTAAACTGTTAACTTTGTGAACCTGGAGAGTGTATTTTCAGTAGTGCTGTAGCTTGGTTTCTGCTATCAAGGACTGTAGTGCTTCATAGAAGGCTGGTGGATGTAGTAATATGTAGTGGGTTATGGGGTGGCGTCTGCCAGAGAAGCAATGCTGTGGGCAGGTCCCAGGGATGGAGATGTGCCTTCTTTCCTCCCCTGGTCTGCTTTCCAGGACCAGGGATTGAAGGCATGAACTACTGTCATCCCAAGCCCCTGGTCTCCAAGGAGGCACAGCCTCCTGCTGCACAGCCAGGAGGAAAAGTATCACTCCTCTTCCTCTCCCACTCATTCCTCCTTTGGCAGGCTTTGGCTGCAGCTAGAAGCACAATTATCAGATGAAGAGAATAGCCTCTGGCAAAACAGGAGGGATGTAAACAACTGTCCCAAGCCTATAAATGCCAGCTCTTATCAATAATAATCCCAAACTGCTCCTCTAAAAGAGACTGTCTGGCTTACTGTGTGTGATGAGCACTTTTTACTGTGTGTGATGAGCACTTCTAACATGAGCATTTTGTCTCAGTGCTCTGCCTCGTTTTTCTTGATAAATAAAAAAAACAATATAGGTACATCACAGAATGGAAAAAAAATGGGCACTTGGAGGCTGAGCCTTGAAGCTCAGATGCTGTGAGTCCCCTGATCTCTATGGGTCTGGGGAGAGAGATACCACCAGAAGTCAGGAACCTTTCAAGAGTGTTTCAGTAGATAAATCTGTTCGGCTCTGGTTCACATTACAAATTGTGTATTAAAAACAAATCCCAGTCCATATGTTTAGCTATTTAAGTGCTTTTCCCTAACAGCATAGTTTTCTTTCTGGGCAGCTTATTTTCCCTGCAGTACTTGTTTTGCCGTATGTGCTTTTGAAAGAACTGGAGAGGCAGTGCAGGGAAACCTGCTCAGAGGAGAAAATCTTGTGTTGGAGAGTCCAGATGATGCAGCCAGTGTTTGTCTAGGAGGGGCTCATTTTCCAGCATTTTGGTTTGCTGAGGTGAGAGGTTGTGGTTAGAGATGGCCTGGATGCTGAAGGATTACACCCCTGCACAGATACGTTCTCAGAATTGCTGTCCTGAGGGCAAAGCCACGTTTCTGGAGCTTGGCGTTTGGTTGATTGGTGATAGTATCACAGAATTAGTTTTCCTTGCAAGAATGTTTTGCAGGGACTCAGAACTAAAGGGAGCTGCTTCACAGAAGCTGTGTAACTGGACATCTGTAGAAACAGCCAAAACAAACGCCCCAAACAGGCAAACTTAAAAACAAGGTAATAAATAAACATCTCTTCAGCTGACACTCAGTAAATTAGAGCATGCAGGTTCATAAGTCAGTGCAGTGTGAGGTAGATCTGCCTGCCTTTTACCACAGTGGAAGGTGATGCAGATGAATGCCATCCCGAAGCATTAAGCTCGGCCACCTCAATCTGCATTGCAGCAAGCCACGGCTGAAGGGACAGTAAATCCTGCTCAGAAGGAGGAAAAAGTATTTTGAAATGCTCTAAGATGAATCAATATGGCATAAATATGCCTGTTTCTGGTACCTTCCTTCATGTCTTCGTAGTGGATATGTATGAAGCTGTAAATGTGCAGATGGTCTCTGGCTTTGGTCGGCTGTCAGTCTCAGTTCTAATCATCAGTACTGACCTCCAGACTTCGGTGAGACCTCGTTGTGCACAACTGGTTGGAAGGACAAAGAGGGGCTGGGAAGTGCTGCTTGCTGTTCATTGCTCTTCCTTTCTGAGTCTGGAAGCAAAAGGTTTGTCGCAGGTTCACAAGAACTCTGCTATTTATACCAGTGAAGAAACAAAGCAAGCCAGCTAGCAGCTTGCTCCCTTCTTCCTGAAGCTCTTGGTAGTCACTGAAATGGAGTGCCAACCTTTGGGGAAGTAAGTAGGAACAGAGAGCTTGCCCAGGTGATCCTGCCTGTAACTGTTGTAGCCTTGCAGACAAAAAGCTCTGAGTTATGTACGTTAACAGATAGGAACAGCAGTGTTTAACAGATGTTCTGTCTCAGGCTTTATTTGTGTCTGTACTGGGTTTGTTTATTGCCACCTGCGTGAATCATTTATGACACGATACCATTATTATTAGATCTGTTTCAAAACACGCAAGAGGAATACCTAACTATTTTTGATGGTCTGTTAATCAGTGATGAGTTGCTAACAAACTGCTTTAAACGAGAAACAAGCTTGTGCAGTACCAGGGATGAAAGTGTTCTGCAGGATACAAAACCAATGGGACAATAATTGGATGTGCCAGAGACCAAAGGAGAATGAGCTGTAATTCCCTAAGGAGCAAAGGGCTTCACAGATGGCTTTGAGAGAGTAGAAAGCATTTCAGCAAGCAAATAAAATGTAACACAGCACAGGTTAAGCACATAAGAAAATAATGCATTTATAAAGCTTCATATACCTCATCTGAGAAATGCCATGCTGGAAGAGGCATGAGATGCCTTCTCAGTTTGTTCCACTGACTCTTGAGTAGAAATTCCCCTGAACCACCTATTGGTGTTTATAAGAAATAAAGAAAGCTTCTGTAAATAAGGCAAGCTGATGGAGATCAGGGCGAATAACTCAGGTAATGACTTCCAGCAGCTGCTGAAATGAGAATTGATGAAATGTGTTGAACAAAGCTGTTTTCACCCAATTCAACGCGGTGCAAAATGTCTGGGTTGGTTTTAAAGGGGAAAAATCTGTAGCCTGCTTCATTTTTTGGATCTTTTTTCTTTGCAGATGAACGCAGTTGGAATAACTGAGAATGTGAAGGGGGATCACCGAAAATTTGAAATCTGGTATAGTGGTCGGGAGGAGGTATACGTTGTGCAGGTTTGTAGCTTCAAAACTGAGCCTTTGTGTGTCCTTGGAGGTAGTGGTATGGAAATGTCTCCTCTTGATCTTCACGGGATATGGGGTTATCAGACTTATTCCTCTTTGCCTGCATCACAGAGCTGTCCCAGTGGCTACTCCTCACTGTCCCGTACAGGGCTGTGAAAGTCATCTTAACAGGGAGACAGAGCTGGTCCTGGGAAATAGAGCCTTTCATTCCAAATGCTATCTCAGACAGTAGTTGAATTTAACATTTTATTGTGCTTAACAGCATACACAGCCTGATCTGGGAAGTGGGCCTTGTGCTTTCATGAGCACAAACACGTGCTGTACTACAATTAGGTGTTGGAACTGCAGTTGGAACTGCCCCCAGAGTGAAGGCTTAGCCTTGGTCATGCTGATTCCAGCAGTAGTTTGACTAGTCTGTGGAATAGGAGCCTGGTTTCTTCCTGCTTATTTTTCCCACTCCTGTAGCATTTTGAATAGAGGTTTATAATGGTGAATGTTTGCCTGATGGGGGTGTTCAGAGCACAACTCGTGTGCAAATGCTGTTGGTTGACATTTTTTTTTAATCAGTCTTCTGCTTTTCCTCCTTGCTTCATTGCAAACTTAAACTCAGAAAGCAGATGTAGGTAGTGGGGCATTCAAAAGATAAATTTAGCCCTGTGGGTATTTTAAGAAGCGAAAAGTTGCACTCTCAGGTGTGCTTTTGCCTGCACTCCTTTGGGTGTAGCAATTTCTTCGCTATTTCTGTTGTGTTGCCTGGATGTGGTGGGATGGCTAATGAAAAAAAATCAAGAATATTTGAAATGTAACGCTGACTTCGGATGAAAGGGGATTTCAGATAATTACAGCATTGAAAAATAAGATTCTGTTCATATAATATAATGGGTGACTTAGAATTCAGACAGTTCTCTCTCCTTCTAGGCCCAAACAGTAGATCTGAAGATGGCATGGTTAAATGAAATAAGAAAAATTTTATTCAAGCAGCAGGAGCTCATAAAAGGTACATTTGACCAATTTGTCTGTGGCATTCACTCTGCAGCATAACCTTTCCTATTTTCACATTACTAATCTTCAAATCCACTAATTCTCACCAGAGAATTGATTTTCAGAAGAAGCCCAGTGGCACAATTCTGGAGTGAGGTCTTATATTACAGGGAAATAACATGAGTTAGAGCCGTAAAGGCCGGGTGCTCAAACAGAAATGGATTACAGAAGTATTTTTTTTTGCCATTACCATGGGGAGTTGTTTCACATTTGTTCTCATATGCTTAATTCAACAAGATTCATAGCAGATGCCTTGTTTTAAGCATATTATAGTCCCATAGACTGCAGTGGAATGCTTGCTATTGGATTTGTGCTAACATACCATCTTAATCATAACTAAATCTGCTCTTTGTAATAGTCCCTAGGTCTGGTTTTCTCTAGACAATCATTAGAGTTGTTTGAAAGGCCTAGCTTTGAAAGTAATGCTTCAAATGTGACAGCTGCTAAGAAACAAGGGTGTAAATTTGCTTTCTGATCTCCCTACAGTGGAGAGGCAGCAGCCTGGCTCGTGCACTGACCAACTCCACCTCTCCTCCCAGCTGAGTGACGGGTGAGTCCCCAGGGTGGCTCTGGTTGGGGGACACCAGAGAGCACTCACCGACAGCACAACCTGAGCTGCAATTTTCTTTTTTGCATCCTCCCAAAAATTGAAGCCGGGAACTGAGATCCTTCAGAAAAGCATATATTAACAAGTAGCATTGTTATTTCTGATCTCGCTTTCCAAACCTTCACGGAGTTTAACTTCCTTTATCAATGACAGCTAATATGTATACACATTTAATCTTTCAGGAAGCAGCAGAGAGCTTCCATAAGCTCAGAAGAGAACGACTCGGAGCGCACCAGCCCGGTGCCACTGGACAGCGTGCTCCTGTCACCCCAGAGCAAGCCTCACAGAAGTATGGCATCTCCCTTCCTTTGGGGCACTGTGTGGGCACAGGGCTCCCCAGCTGAGCTGAATGCTGTTTTGCAGGCTGGCCGGGAATGTCACAGTCCCTGGAAATCTGTGAGGGTCTGGAGGAGTGGTCAGGTAACCAGTATCTTTCCAACTGCTCGGACACTGAAGAGGAGGAGGGGAACCAGCTGGTTAGTACAGAAATGAAAAAGCACCAAAGCTTGAGGTTTTGATCACGTTGCTTTGCTAGGCTTCACTGGGTAACGGGTGTATCTTCTCCATGTCTCCCATTTTTCTGTATCTCCATTTGGGGAATGAGGAGATATCTCAGACGAGTTGTTTCAGTTCCTTGAAACAATTTTAATTAAGGTAGCTGTTAGTGCTCTATCACATTCCCTGCGGCACTCAGAAATAATGGCTGTGTGATGCTGAGTGTAGCTCAAGTAGATAATTTTTTTTTTCTTTCTGCCACAGTCTCCAGGAAAATACAAAGCCCTTGCAGACTGCAAGAGGAGAGGATCAGAGGATCTGCTGGTGAAAAATGGGGATGAAATTCAGCTTTTGCATGAAGATGGTGAGGGACAGTGGTAGGTATTTTAGGATTACTTTGCCTTATCTCTAAGAGCCTGCATGACAGTGCCACGCTACCTCACCTGCCTGGTAGTACACTCCTTGCAGCTTCTGATTAGGTTTCAGTCTGTTCCAGAAAGCCAGAGAATTCATTCCCTTTCCAAGTCTAAGAGGCCTTACACTCTGGTTTGGCTTTGAAAAATGTGTTTGGACTTCCTTTGCCATGGTATGTGAGTGAGCTGTGTTACACTGGCATCTCAGCAGCCCCTTGGTAGTGCTCTTCCAGCTCAAATGGGTGGTTTGAGTGAGAGCCCTATGCCCACTTTGTGCCTTCCACAGCTCAGCTGTTGGCTTTGTTCCTCTGGGTTTATTAATGGCAGTATTGAGTAATTACAATACATTTTCTTTCCACAAATGGCTGTAATGAACCAGTGTTAACTGGTTAATAGCTGCAGACCATCTTTCAGTTGTATTTAAAGCTGTGGCTTGTGGGGATAGCAATTCACAGCTGGTTCTCTCCTTATAACTGGGAGCATTGCCTAGAAAATTACTATACCCCATGTCCTGCCTGTTGAACCATTGATCTCATTATCTCAAAAGGCAGCATGCCCTCTTCTGATTTTTGCAGCATTTTGGCCAGGTTTCCTGCCTGTAGTTCCTTTCCAGGCTGACTTCTGACTGGCTGTCTTCTGCCAGCCTCTCCTTAGCATGAACACACAGGCACAGCTGCCCTGTAGAGGATTCCTAGCCGACATCTACAGCCCTTACTCTTCATGGGAAGTTCAGTTTGCTGTTAGCAAAAAGAAGATATAAAGCATCTCAGTCTTGCTGAATGCTCACCACTTTTTTGTAGGAGTTCAGATCTCACTACATGAGCAGGAAAGTAATTGTCCTGGGCTTCATTGGTAGTCAGTGGAGAGAAACAGGCACTTCTGGAGATTGATGCAGATCCCAGGCAGGGTTACTCGTGCTCTGGAGATCATTGTTCTTCTCCATTAGCTAGAGAGGGGCCCAAGGCAACTGTGTTCCTGATGAAGGTTTTTAATTAGGTGCCTAAATTTAGTTGGGAGGAAATGTTAAATGCATGCACAGCTCCTGCTAAAATGCTTCCCTGATTTGAGCAGACTGTTGGTTGTACTGACTGTTGTGTGAAGTGTTGCCCAATGCCAGTACAAAACTGCTTGTTGAGGGGATTTGTTTCTTCTACTAATACTGTTGTTGTTCAAAGGTTGGTGAAAAACCTAAACAGAAGAAAAGAAGGCTGGATCCCTGTCCACAGTCTGCAAATAGTAGTCGGTGATTGTAGATTTCGGAATGCCAAAGTTGCAGGTATCATATAATACACATAGCAGAAATATCTCAGAATTCAATTCAGGTCTTTTAAGCCATTTATACCACACTTGATATACTAAATCTGGCTGCATTTGCCTCTGCAATAAAAAATAAAAATAAAAAAGAAAGCAGCTACTCCAAAAAGCCTGCAAAAGTACTGAATTAAGGTACTGCTTTTTTAAAGCCTGCAAAAGTACTGAATTAAGGTACTGCTTTTTTGTGGTTTTATTTTCTTAGCACTTTAAGACACTTCTCTGACTTTAGGCACTAGTAAATTGAAAGAAAAAAAAAGAACACTTAAAAACATAGGTTTCATTGCAAGAGCACTGGGTAGAAGATCTAGGAGAAGAAATGGAGTCTGATCAGGGATTCCCATGACTTTTTTTGCCTTCTTGCTGCTGTAGCTCAGACCCCGTGTGAATAGGATGCACCTAGGCAAAGCCTCCTCATGCTGCAAAAGCTGCTGTGGCTCTGATCCAAAGCACGTGAAAGGAAGGCTTCAGTTCTGCGCTTGGTCAAGCCTTACTCTTGCACTCACTGCTGGTTGCTGCTCGTTAATCCATCATTAAAATAGTTTATAAACGAGTTACCAGGTTTTAGTGAGAGGCTTCTAGTCTTAAAAATCATGTTTCTCATTTTCTAGTTGTAAATGTACATAGATTAAGAAGACTAGCAGATGACATAAGAAAATGCCTTAAGAGCAGCCCATCATCCTTGCCATGTATTTGATATCACCACTCCATGGTTTTTCATCACCATGCTGGAAATAGAGGGCTGGGGGTTGTGGCTAGAACAGCTCAGAACACACAGAGAAAACTCACACAGAGAGAACTCACAAAGGAAGTCTGGTTATCTCTGGGTCCTGGACCACAGCCCGTGTGGAGGTTTCTCCAACCCTGAAAGAAACCCTGAAAATAGAATAGTGGTGAAGTTTGAATGCTGGCTCGCTTTGTCAGTGGTCGTAACCCCCAAATCCTGGAGACTTGCAGCTCAAAGCTGGTGTATGGGGTCACTAAGTACAAAATAAGAAGAATTTCACAAGACAGAACCAAGGAAAGCTGCTGCTGAACATCTCAGAGTGCTGCTCAGATGTTTGCAGCAGAGTCTGGCAGCGGTGCTGGGGCTTAGATTTCCCTGTTAAGATTGACTTTGCTCGTTCTCTCTGTTGCTGATTGTGTATGGAGTCTCTAGGCATGGTTCTAATTTTACACGCACTTCAGGCAGCACTGTAGGATGGTGTAGGATGTTTTCTCTCCATTTCCTAGTTACTCATAGAGCTTTTCAGTGGCATGTCCTTATAGCCATCATGCACTTGCACTCTAAAAACTGATTTTTAGACCACACCTTTGTATTTTGCAAAGCTGTTCCTTCTCTGGATGATTCATTTTATGCCCTGGGTGATTTTGCAGCCATTAACTGCTCTTGGCTGTAATCTGGTTTGGGGTCTGTTTTCTGCTTCTTCAGAAGATGGAGCTCTTGCTCCAGCTCTGCAAGTTCTTCCACCCAGCCTCCCTTGGAGGAAGGACAGGACAGTTCTGATACAGCAGAGACAGAATTTGGCAGCTGAGGAGTGATGTGGAGGCAGGAGGGCACACTGTCACCTGCAGATTTTCTCAGCTGCACATGGGGTTCTCAGGAGCTGAAAGCATGCAGGGCTGGTTCCTGTGTCAGTGCTTGGCTCCTGGTCCCCACAGTCAGTGACAAAGTTACAGGAAGCTTTTCTGCTTATTTGAAGTTGTCAGATAGGAATTTGGTGAATGCCCTACTACCCTGCCATCACCAACTTTGCAATACACTGTCCCTCTGCACCAGGCCTGCCAAGGGAGAGCCTCTGTGCAAACCAGAATTGGAAACAACCGAATGAATCCTGAAAATACAGATGATTTTATTTTCCTTCCTCACTGGTTGCGCAGTTAATTTGCCTTCTGGATGGGTGGTTACTATGGGCAGTGCCATGTAACAGTTTGATAAAGAGAGAACTTTGGTCTAAATCTTCCGTTGCAGAGGTGGGAGGGAAAACCTCATTAAACTTTGTGTAAATCTTGGCCTGGATCTAAGCCAGGAGGCTTTTGGGAAGGAAGATAACTGGCTTGGAGTTCATTTTGAATAGCAGTTTTTCCTCTGGCGTGCCCCTAGCTATAACTTCTGAAACGAGTCCTTGCTTTTTGTCTTCTGAATAGAATTATTTTGTTTCCTGTGCAAATCTGGGGTGCTTTTCCTATGTGCGTGCCGTGGCGATAGTTCTGTATTGCAGGTGATAACGTGGAGATCTCAAAATGGAAAAAGTATGGTGAGAACTCTGCTCAGAGAAAGCACTGCTCAGGAAATAGTGATTGCTGAGATTTAACCTCGTGTTGCTCGTTTCAGATGCCTTCCAAAACGTAAAATGATTTCTGTATGTATTAAGGAGTAGTCCCTTGTGTGAGATGCGCGTCCCTTGGAACGTCGGGGCTGTGGGTTAGGATCTAAACTCTTCTTCCACCATAGTGCAGGAAACAAAATATCTCTGCAGGTCCCCAGGTTGCTTATACACCACAGAGCACCTACTCCTGTGATACAGTAAACTGACAGCCCCTGTATCACTGGAGGGAAAACCATGTTACCTCCAGCTGTGCTGCAGCACCCAGCTCAGCAAACTGAGAGCTGGGACAGCAGAGGTGAGGTCCTTGCTGAAACCCAGTGCAGATGTGTGATGTGTTTCATCTCAGTGACACTGCAGGAGCAGGATAGCTCCCTGCTCGTGGAGGCTGAGCAGTTCTCCTTTTCTCTCAGCAGTGGTAAACAGACACAAGCAGAAGGAAACGTTTTGTTCGCTCTAGAATTTTCACGTCAGAGCGAAATGGGGCCAGTGCATTTCCAGCCTTTTTCATCTGACCTTTAAAATCTGGGCAGAGAGATGGTTTCTGATTTCCGCTGACTGCGTGAAGGTTGTGTGAGGCTGATTTCTTTTAGGGAGAGCATGAAATAGAGTAGAATTGAGCCCAAAGTTGAGGAGCACTCTGAGCAGCTGCTGGAAGATGCTCTGTGCCAGGGCAGGTGCATGCACCCACTTGTTTCAGGGAGGATGCAGGCAGCCACAACACCCTCACTTTGCAGTGTGATACAGGGCTGGCCAGGTTCCTGCTCCTGTGCTATGTGCCAGACCCTCTTCTGGTTTTGTTCCATGTCCCACTTGCCAGATTCTCTCTTCCAAGCCTTAAGGGGATCCCTGTGTGTGTTTGTGCGCGTGTGAGTCGTGTGTGCTCTTCATGCTAAGCTGCCACTCACGTGTGGGAGTGGGATTGGCCTCTTGGCTGAGCTTGAGGCAGCTCTTTTTGTAGCACCTTGGGCCACACAGATCTAATTTGCCTGATGAGAGTGCGTGGCTGAATGCTCGAGCTCTTGCAAGCTAGCGTAAGCATGTTAGCAGAAGTGTGCAAGTTTTGTGTGAGTTCTATTTGAAATACCACTTGTTTTGCAGACGTAGCACAGCTGTATGCACTGTTGCTCATGCACTTTAATGGTTGCAGCCACAGGCTTTATGTGAGCAGAATTATTATGCAGGGTTAAAGCTAATGTTAATTTTTGCCTTTGAAACATAAAGCAGGGTCTACATTTACAACCAGCAATGCCGGCCAGCTTTGTAGAACAGCTGTTTTGTGACTGTAATGCAGTGACAAAATAAGGATTCTAGGGCTGATAACTGCTGGCCATGCTGTGATAATCAAGTGATAGATTACAGGAAAGAGTCAAACCCTGTGGTCCTGCCTTACCAAGGCTCTCACTGAAGCTAATGGGAGTTCAGCTTTCAGGGGGAACCACGGGAGTGTGCTTTTTCTTTTCTTTTATGCTACACAAATGTTAGATGATTACAGGGAGCAATGTATTTCTTGGAATAAGATGCTTGAACATTAACATCATTCTTCATTGCTTTATAGATGCTGCCCTGTGTAACACGCGAAAGTTTAGTTCCCCTTGAGTTAAGGGCGAACTGGGAGCATCCTGTTTTTGATGCTCGTGGAAGCTTTCAACTAAGTGTTACAGAGAAATAGCACGATAGTTGGAGTTTTCCTGTACTATTCATCACATTCACAGAGCTCCACAGCTTCATCTGCACTGAACGGGACCGGGGTCCTAAGCAGCTTCTCATAGTCATAAAGGAAGCCATTCTCTGCTCTGTTTTTATTTTCCCCACTATGGAAAGTACAGTGTTCCATTATTTTTACCTGCTGTTTTCCCATGACATCCATCACGTTCCATCAGAGAAGTACACCGCAGTTTCCTGACACCTTGTGTAGATGCTTGAAGTTTCCTCTGCAGGTTGAAGGCTTTATCTGCTTATTAGCTGACAACTGTCGAAGCTGATTGCAAATGAGGGTTGAGTTTTGGTAAACCAAAAACAAAATAACAAAAACCAACAACAAAGAAGCCGTGTGTTCTTCTTAAGTGATTTTATGGATGGATTTTTCTTAAACATCTACTTCAGCTATGTGAATGTAATGTTCTGTAAGAGCATCATCCGGCTGACTCACGTGGAAGATGCAATAAAGATCTTTTTTTTTGCACTTAGGGTCTGAATCCAGCCCATTGCAGTCAGTCCCATTGATTTCAGTGAGGTTTGGATCAGGTCGAACTGACAACTCAGGGTTGTCGCCAATCACTTTAGGGTCCCACAGTGTCCCAAGGCTGAAACCTGTATCTAGCAAGTGTTGAAGTTTACATTAAATGTATGTACTTTTGGAACACGTGCCATAAATCAGATGTCCATGTTTGCACTAAGGATGTTCATGTGACAAGACTGTACTTTTCCGCATCTTTAAGTTGAATTCTCAAGGAAGAAAAGGAATATTGAACTCTTGGTTTAACTTCTGTCTGGCTTTGCTTTTGTGGAATGTAGGTGCAGGTGGTTTGACATTGAAGCAGATGCATGCAGAGAGCATCTGCCCGTTGAGAACAGGGTTGGTGGTGTGCATGCATGAGAGGGCGTGCTGTGTCCCTTCCACATGAAATGTTTTGTACCACGGAACTGAAGGGGGACCTTTGTGTTCTGACTTTGATTTGTGAGCTGTCAGTTCTTAGACACAGCGTCAAGCCGTTGAGTTCAGACACACCGAGTGTTTTCGGTGACCACTTTTGCATGGAGGAATGGTTGAAGTGCTGCCCTGGGGCTCCCCTGGTTTGGGAGGCAGCCCCACACATCCCCAGAGCAGGAGCACTGAGTGTGCTGAGCAGCACTGCGACACTGAGGGAGAGCCCGGTGTTCCTCAGCCACTGGGAATCAGAACAGGGAGGTTTTAAGTCACTGATGCTCATTTCTGTCTGTTTTAAAGCTGCTCACAGTGCTAGCTGGAAAAGTAGGCTTCTCTGAAGTTAGTGTGGGGGTTATTTATAGTGGGTAACAATCCTTGTGGTACACATTTTGAGGTGCAGCTGTAAATATTTGTCTCAAACGTAGCACACACTGCATATGAAATGATTTTAATCTGTTTTTTTGTTTGTTTGTTTTTTGTTTTTGTCTTCCGTAGTTTTAAACCTAAGCTGTTATTAATTTATGAGATTGACTAGCTCTGCAAATCTGAATGTACAGTCTGAGGTTTTTAACATTTGAAACTTTGCACACGAGATGGTCTGTTACCTTTAAGTATGCTGTTAAACTAGGCTCTTCATGTACATCTTATTACAGATTACAGTAGGGAGTTTTCTCTGACTGCAAGTCTAAATGAACTATATTGTATATGTACCTGTAAAAAAAAAACCAAACCAAACACGTGTTAAATCTATATTTAAAGATTAAAAAGTTGTTAAATAAATTCATATGAGAATATGCAGTTCTGTTCAAAGACGCCTCTGCTGTGCTTCTGAAATCTGAGTGTTGGTTTTATTCCTTATTTATTTTTGGGGGGGAACAGATACATCGTTGACACATGCACTGATTTTGAAATGAGCAGTGACAGAGGATCCCATTGGCTTCTTGCTGGGTGAGATGGGGGAGGCACCTCAGCACTTAACCCTGAGGTCTGAAATAGCAGCTGCCCCCAGCACCACCTGCCCTGCATCCCTCTGGGACTGCAGGGGGAAGGCAGGGGGTCGTGGTGGGCAGCCACGGACACGTGTGGGGTTTGGAGCCACCATCACAGCTCATGAAAAAGGCTTTTTATTTCCGTCTTGCCACATTTACACCGGGTTCTGTTCCAAGAGCAGAAATCAGTCCATACAGAAATGATGATTAAAAGGCAGTGATTTCTGCAGCAGTCCGTCCGGCACCACTGCACCTCAGTCAGGTGAGCCTCGTGCTTTCCTTAATCCACTTCACATACTTGGCGACCTTGGTGTAGATGCCGTACTTGCCTGGCTTGGCGCACTCCTCTCCCCAGCTGGTGACCCCGGTCAGAAACCACGTCTCCCCGATGCTGTTGGCGTAGGGCCCTCCGCTGTCCCCCCCGCACGTGTCCTTCCCCCCGGCCGTGTACCCGGCACAGAACATGCTCTGCAGGATGGTGGTGGAGGTGCTCTTCAGGCAGGTCACCCTGTCCACGAAGGGCACGGTGAGCACCTGCAGGACGATGGCGGAGCGGCCGCGGTACAGCATGCTGCCCCAGCCGCTCACCGTGCCCGGCCCGTTGCTCAGCAGGTTGTTGGTGAAGTCCCGGCTGCCGATGCAGATGGGGGTGACGTAGCTGTTGAAGGAGAGAGGCCAATCCAGCTCCAGGAGAGCGATGTCGTTGTGGTGCTTGTTCCTGGTGCGGTTGTAGGCTGGGTAGGGCAGGATTTTAACCACCTGCCGCCGCTGCTCCGTGTGGTCGTCCTCCTTTGTGTTGTATTCACCTGTGGAGAGGAACGTGTGCGCCCGGTGACAGCCGTGTCCTCCCAGTGCCATCTCGGTGCTCCCCAGTCTCACAGCCCCCAGAAGCACACCGATTGCAGTCCAGAGGGTTTTGGCAAAGCATATGTCAATGCGGGGATGCCACCCTACCACCAAAGGGGAGAGCCTTTACAACTTAAAAACCCTGCTCGTGAGCCAGCTGCCCCTCCATGGCCCCACAGCTGGCTGCAAGGGGTATCACTGCCCTGTGGGTCCCAGGGCTCAGCCAGCACCAGGCACCGAGCCCAGCTCCTGCCTCACCCACAGCCCAGTGATGCCGAGAACGGGTCGGCTTTTCTCAACCTGAGTGTTTAACCCCCGCTGCAGCGTTTCCCCATGCTCCGCTGTGATCTCCACAGCATCCCATCTCCTTTAAGCAACATCTGCATCAGCCCTAGCCAGAGCAAATGGACCTGGCGGAGAGGTGAGGAGGTGCTCCAGCTGAGCTGGGGCTGGTGGCCGTGCTGCTGCTCTGATCTCTAAGGATTGGGTTTTCCTTTTGTTTTGCTGCAGTGCGAGTATCGGCTTCTTTGCAGGCTGCGTTTCCACAGCAAGAAGTGGGGGAGATTTTGAGAGGGTTTTACTTGTGCGACAGCTGCTTGCTGTTGCTGGGGACCCGTAAATGTGCTTCAGTGATGAAGGCAGAGAGGGAAAGAAATGGGGCTGGCAATGCTTCTTCCACCCCTACTGTTGCTGTGTGGGCCTCCCAGGTTGCTGTAAACGAAGCTGAACACTTAGTGTGAATGGAGGTGAAGGATTCACACGTACAAATCCAGCAGTTCCCAAAGCCATGCAAAATGATGTTTTAAGCTCACTTGACTTGCTACCTGCCCTGGAAGCGGAGCAGTGCTGCAGGGCAGTGCAGTGCAGGGGGAGCTGGAGGGCACATGCAGCAAACGCAGAACATCTGTCCTGGGGAAAAGCATTGCATCGAGAATTCCTCGTGTTTGTGGGTGCAGTGCTGGGTGTTGTGGGTAGGGAAGTAAAAGAGCTGTGTGCAAGGGGCAAAGCCTCCCGTTGCCTGCACAGGGCAGGGGTTTAGTCCTGCAGCAGGAGCTCCACGGCGCTGCACAGCTCCCAATGCACAGCCAGGGCTCAGCTGTGCTGCTGCAGAAGGTGAGGATGCAAACGGAGCCCTCTTGGTAAGTCAGCTTTGTAGATCTGAATTCAACATTTCAAGGCTCAGGTAGAATCTAATTTTTTGTTAGTAATACAAGAAAGTGAGATTCTTCCCTGCCTCCTCTGAACGTTGCCTGTAGCTGTTAGCAGCTCCATCAGCATGGTTCCAGCACTGGGGGGGTAAACAAGTAATGTGGGGAGGATTAGTGCCATGGCTGTGAAACGTGGCACTGCAAAAGCCCCGTGCTGAATATCAGCAGGCAGCCTGACACAGCTGAGCACCAGGATTTGGGGGGAAATACCGTTTGTCGAGCAGAGATGAATTAGTTATGTGAAATTGCAGCACCCCGGGCCCTGCAGCCGGGCCCTGAGCTCCTGCAGAGCTGCTGGAGGAGCACTCTGCCTTTGGGGCCATCTCCTGCAGTTGGGCTGAGCCCCTGGCATCACACGCAGCGCTCACCTGCCACAGCTGTGACGTTGTCCCCCGGCTCCAGGCAGTGTGCTGCTGTCACCAACCATTTCTCGTTGATAATGGATGCTCCGCAGAAGCCCAAACCTCTGCTGTCCACCAGGTGAACCTGCGGGAGCAGAAGGAATCCGCAGCTGTGGGGTTTGTTGCCAAGAGGGAGGTGGCAGGGTATGGGTTTGTCTGCAGGATGGGCTGTACTAAGTTGCACAGAGCAAGTGCTTGCCCAGTCATGCCAGGAGCTGCTCCCTGCGTGCCCCTGTGCCCCCACCCCGGCTCGCACACTGCTGGTGCTGTGCTGCACTTGTCCCTGCCTGACCCCTGCTCCAGGCTCAGGGTCCGACAGCCCCAGCGTAGGGTTCGATTTTTGGATGGTTCTAGTGGAGCCAGGAGTTGGAGTCCCCTTCCAACTCAGGGTATTCTGTGATAAAATCCGGTTTAACGCAGAGTTTCCCAAATGCAGTTCCATCAACCCCTCATAAAAGTGCTTTTCAATGACCAGAGAAACCGGGGACAAGCTGCTAAGTCCCTGCATCATCCAACCATCTGGCAGCCTCCCACTCATGGGGCACGAGCCAGGACATCCCTTACGCTAAAACTTCGAGTGAAATCCTTCAGCCGACTTGTTGGGCTGCATTGTAAAGATGGATTTCCTTTCCGTCTCACCCATTTTGTCCTTCCCACGCTGCAGGGCATCCTGCCCGCCTGCCTCCGGAGCCGCTCCCCATCCGACAGCCACGGGATGGCAGCACCGCTCATCGCTGCGGGCTTCCTTGGACCCTTTTCCGAGCCCTGGGGAGAGCACAGCATCCCTCCCTCCTGCTGCCTGATCCCTGCGGGCTGGGCACCCTCACCTGCCAGGTGAGGTGGCATCCTTTAGGAGGGTTGTGCCTGGCGAGGTGAGGGTCCCTGTGAGCACAGCCGGCCCTGGTGGGCTCGGAGAGTGTGAATCAGCTTTCACTGTGGGTGCTGATTTCTTAGGTTTAGATTTCTGGTACTCCTCCCGGCTGACCTGCACAAATGGGCCCTAAGGGTCATTGCCACAAGCAGCGCTGGTCTGTGCTAGAGCTCGCAAGAGACCAGAGTCAGAATATCACTCTGAAAAGATATTTCCCATCTGTTCATCTCTTCACCCAACGTGGAGCTGCGTTGCTCTTTGCAAAGCTTGCTGAAGGGGAGCACCCCATACCTGCCAGGGCAGCTGGCCCTTCACGCTGTCGTACCCCCCCACCACCCTGGTGTCATTCTTGGTTATCGGCACGATCTTGGTGGGGGTGGAGGTGGGGGGCAGCTCGGTGACGTCGAGCGCTTCATCGTGAGCGTCGTCCTCGTCGTCGTCATCGTCGCTGGCAGTGATGTTCCAGCGCTCAATGGTGTTCTCGGTGCGGGTGACCTTCTCCCTCATCTCAGGAGCTGTGATCCTCCCGCAGGGATACGGCACTGGAGGAGAAGTGGACGAGGTTATGCCCGGCAGTGCAATGATTCTCACACTGTCACAGCAAGGGAAGGAACAGGCGAGGAGATGTGTGAATGAACCGAGCGGGACCCTGAGCATCCGTATAGACAATATACAAGAGCAACAAAAGCAGAAGGGGTTTTATAAGTGAGGAAGCTTGCAAGAGAGAGGGCAGGCAGGACAGGACGGCACAGCTGTGCCTTTATTTAGCAGAATGCTGGGGTGCGTGCCTGGGAGCTGTGTGCTGGGCAGCCCGGCTGTTGGCTGACATTTCTGCAGCTAGTTGCACCAGAACAATGAATGTCCAGCTGGGAGAGGGCAGGAAATAGTATCTGTCAGTTGTACAGATAATCCTGCTTGGCACCAAGGTGAGGAAAACATTAATAAACTCATGCTTGAGTTTAGATTTTCCTGTTAATGAAGACCTCATCTGTAGGCTCATTTCAGCTGAGCTCTTCCCGTTCCTCTCCTACGCAGTGTGTGCCGAATTCCTGCTGATAGTGGCAGTCAAGATAGTAAATAGCATCAGGCATTGTCTTTCATCTGAAAAGCTTTTGACAGCACTGTGCAAACAAACATTAGTGTAAAACCAGAAGTGAGTGTGGCCTACAGAGATTTCACATTTGCTTAAAAAGTCCATGTTAGGAGTAGGGCTCCAATAAGAGCTCGGTGGAAGAAAGCACCATCAGGAGGCTGTGCTGGGAATGAAGGCTTCAGAGCCCAGAAATGTTAAGCATTTGCAGGAAGAATAATTGCTGAGGCTGAAAGTTGGTCTTACTACTAACATTCTGGTCCAAAGAACGTATCTCCATTAGCAGAAAGCATAGAAAGTACCTCAGGCTGAGAGTCTGACTGCTGAAAGCCAGCCCATTCCTTGCAGGCACCTTCTCTCCAGCCAGGTGGCATATTGGCTACACTCACATGTCAGAAATATGATGGCACCAAACATTGAGCTTAACTGACAAGACTTTTCTCTAGTCTGTCTCCTCTTCCCTCTGCTGGGTGTGCTTGGCTCAATGAACTTGCTTTGTTGGGTTGGGATTGAACGAGCTAGAGCTGTAGTAACAGTTTGTGAGTGGGGAAAACTCAGCGAACATGATTTGCAGGATGAAAGATCATCTGTTGTCCCATGATAGCCTGGGTGGGGGCTCAGGATCAGAGCAGTAGCTATTGGAACAACTTGTGAGCCAGCTCTGGCTGAATGGATGCCTGTGCTGCACATACTAGTAACAGACAGCATAATAGTTATGCCTCCAGAAAATTATCGATCCATATCTGGAAATATGAGATGTGCCTTTGTGAGCAGCCTTCTGAAACGGGCATTTGCCTTGTGTGTAAAATTCCTGACACCTAAACTTCTCTCCATGCACCGAGGATATAAAAAGGATGCTTAGACCATGCCTTTCAAGCGCAGCCTCGCATCTGTCATTGGGAAAGTGCAGCTTCAGGCTCTTTACATCTGCTAAGCAAGAGAACAAGGTTGGCTTCCAACAGGGTATCTCATTTCTCTGAGATTCATGCAAGGAGGAGACCTTGGAATCTTTAACCTGAGTCTCTTGAAACATGTTAAAGGTTTAACCTGCAGGTTTACAGGACTTCCCATCTTCGTGAAGCTTGTAGCCGCTGGCGCAGGAGCACACAGCCCTCTGTGGTGGGTCATGCCTGCAGAAGTGCTCGCAGCCCCCGTTTTTTGTAGCACAGGTAGAGTCTGCAAGAAATCAAAACGAGATGCTGAAAGCTCTTCGACGCGGCCCTGGTGAGAGCTGTAGGGACCTGGGCCTTTGGGATCAGCCTGTGGCTGCCTGCAGCTGTTCCAGGCTGTGCTGTAGGTGTAAATCCCTTCCCCGTTCATAGTGAGGGAGTGCTGAGCACTGCTTTGGGATGGCAGCGTGAGGAAATGGCCCTGAGATCCTACAAGAAGTGCTGCTGAGCCCCAGCAATCCCTGCATACCAGTCCCGGTGCAATCAGAGCCGCTCAGCTCTGCCAAGCTGTCCAAAATCTGGCAGCCTGACCCCAAAGGACTGCTGCAAATATTTGGTTATGAGCCACGTGATTTCCCCGCTATTGTGCTCCCCTCCAACCCCCGTGCTTACGGAAATCCAGCCACGGTGCAGGTGCCAACAGAGAGCACTGTGTGCCCCACGGGTGCCCCAGGAAGGCTTTGACACGGGATTACTGCTGGGTTCTGAGTTTGAAACCACATGCTCTTCCTGACGTACCGACAGATCGGTGCAGCTGCAGAGGACCCATTTCAGTGGGACTGCTTTCAGCATCTGCAGGGCATCCCAGTGCACAGCAGGTGCCTTCTCCCACCCCAGCCCTCACTGCCATGGGATCACCATCCCTCGGAGGTGGAAATCCACTCATCTTCAGGCCCCCTTTTAATTCTCAGAGAGTTTTCAAATCGCTTCACAGCAGATTAACTCCACTCCTACCTCCTCAAGGACACCTCCCTTCCTGTAGCCATTTTAATGCCATCATTTACTATTTTTACAGAGATCCTTTTCACGCCTCACTTCGGGCGCTATTTTTGTTTCTGTCTCGCTTCCATGAGAAATCAGCAGTGAGACTATTTAAATTTGATGCAGCTTTGAAATGCTCTTTTTAACGTACGCTCCTCTCTTGCCAGAGCAGAAGCACAACTAGAAAGAGAATCTTTTATTAGTGCAGTGAGTCTAGCACATTATGTGAGTCGCACAGCCTCTGATTATATTATAAATATAAGAGCTGAATATCCCTCTCGCTTAAATTATCAGCTGTTTGGTTTCCACAGACTCCTCGATCCATCAGGAAAATATTTGCCTTTTGTTTGCCTTTTGAATCAAGATTGCTGGTGATAATTAGGGTTACGATTTGAGCAGGGGGTCTTTGGGGGGAGGTTGCCATAGTCCCACCCCACTCAGCACCTGGTGTGAGGGTGGAAAGGAGTGAGAGCATGGGAGCTGCTTTGGGGTGAGTGAGCCTCATGTAAGAGCATCCTGGTGCTCAGCAGTGCTCTGCAAGGGATGGCAGGGGAGGGAGACATCTGCTCCTAAACCCCAAAACACGTCCCCTCGTGGTCCTGCTGCCAGCAGGCTACATTAGCACATTCATACAAGGCCTGAAACGGCCCTTGAGCAGGATGAATATCACTGTGCCCACTTTGATCAGCTGGGATTTCAAAGAGGGCAGAACAACCACAAGACATGCTCCTTGTACCTACCTATCTCGCAGTTCCTGCCTCCGTACCCAGGTGGGCACATGCACTCATAGGAGCTTAGTCCGTCCTTGCAAACAGCTCCATTTTTGCATGGATTGGAGTTACACTGATCTCCATCTTTGAGAGAAGACAGGACAGTTAACAAACATGAGCACCCAACACGGCAGGTGGTGGCCAAGTGCTCTGCACAAGCCTGCTGTTAAAAACAAGCAGGAGGCTGCCTGCCTTCCATCTTTGTGATGGAAAATAAGTTCAAATCTGGCACACAAGTGCACAACAGGTGATGTCAGCACTGCGGGATCATCATCAGCAGTGCTTAATCCAAAGGCCCGATTGCATACGCTGTCTCCTTTTGGGTTAGTCCTGCTTTTTTCATCTCACTCATGTGATGTGTCAGCAGGATCTCACATCTTGGCTTGGTTGCACAGCTGAAGTTTGAAGACTTATGTCATCGAGAGTGGTTGGGTTTTACTCATCTGAATTTGTTTGAACACTGCTGTCCCCCTCTGCGTGTTGGGTCTGGAGACCTTTTTGAATACTGGGGCTGCGAGCCCACATCACTGGTTTCCTTCTTAACATTTCACTGCTCTCAGCAGGTCTAGATATTTCATAGTGTGCCAGGACTTCTATTCACCCAGCTGCCTGTGTTTGAGAAACTGAGGAATAGAAATGCCTGATCTTGCAAAGTTGGTGGTCTGGAGTAAAGAGTATAAAAGTGATTATATCACAGGGAAGGGCACTCTGAAATGGTGATGCAACGGCAACAAGGAATAGAGCACCTGATGGGAAGGCAAGACCAACCCAGGGGAGCTCAGGTGCATGTAATATACTTGAGTGACCAGAAGGGTTGGAGCCAGGATCCAACCCTCCCCAGACCTCATTTAAGGGTTGGCAGTGGAAGCAAATACATTTTGCTGGAGAACCCTATGTGCCTGATGTCTTCTAAAGGTAAGCAGCTTCTTTTTGTGCTCATGATTGCTGCAAATCCTCCCTTGCTGTAGCCTAGGGCCTTGCTACTCTGTTCTGTTCTGCTCTCATTGCTGTGCTTTCCATTGCATTACAGTTTTTCAGAGGACAGTCCTACAATGCAGGCATAACATTTAGGGTATGTGACTCTGACCAACTCTGTGATAAAACAGTGCCTGGATGCTGAGGAATATTTCTTTCCATAGGCATCTGCTGCTCATGGACTGAGAGATGAATATTATGCATGTGAATGTGAAGAAAGCAGCTCTTACCAATGTATACTTTCCAAAATTCCATCTGTAAAGAAAAAAAAAATTCCTTGGTTTCTAATACCTGGGCTTAAAGGGGTGACTCTAAAACTAAAGCCAAAGGCTTGAAGGAGAACAACAGCCTCAGCAATCCTAGTGGTGATCACCCAACCCCTAATGAGGTTCCCCAGCCCAACAGATGGATTTTGAACGAGAACCAAGGGGTAATGGGTGCTGCCCCCAGCCCCTGCTCAACCCCCTTAGTCCTCCTCCCACTGTGTTTCACCCCAGCACTCCATACAGGTGAGGCCAAGAGAAGTTTTGGCTGTTTTACAGCAATGATACTCACTGTTTTCTCTGTGTTCTCAAACACTTCTCGGGCTTCTTCGAAGCTGCATTTTTCTTCTATGCATTCTCTCTCAAGGTTCCCAGGAATAAACTCTTCCAGCCTGTTTGAATTACCTCGCCTTGTCCTGCTCAGAACCGTGCTTGCCTCTTTGTTCTCAATGAAGACTGCAATTAGAAAAGAAAGCTGGGCTGCAGAGGGGCTGTGGGTGGGCAGCAGGGCTCTGCTCTCTGAAAACCCCTTCTCATGAGTTTATCATCCACTACTGCCAGTGATGTTTTGGGAGCCTACCTGAGGTTTCTTTCGTGTCTACTTTAACTGTAATCTAGTGAACCAGAGCTGGAGAACCTGGGGTCAAAGCTGGCTGATGGTGAGAGTGTGATTAGGAGCACCGATGTTTGGCATGTGGTGTGAATATCTCCTGTCATAGATGCCTGAACTAGAATAAGCTATTCAAGAAGGGAAAACCAAAGATTTTCTCATGCTGCTGCTTAGAGGCATCTTGTCTGAGCACAGAAATTTAGGCAAGGTGTGAGCACTGCTGGCTTGAGGCTGCTGGCCCTAGGTCCAGAGGGGGTGTCCAGGTTGCCACCTGGCGACATGGTCCCATCATGGTGCTACCATGTGTGCTCTCCCAGCTGGAACTGACCTTGCTCCCCAGGTTGGAGGAAGCATTTCTGTCTCTCTATGCTAGATGCTACACTAATTGTTTTTGCAATGATTTTAATCACTATAAAGCTTGCTTGCTTCTCTGCTTTCTTCAAGTTTTCAGTTAAAAAGAAGGGGAGTGCATTAAAATCCCGACATTAATCTAATTGTTTGGCAGTAGATATTGATGGGTGAAGAACTTTGGCTTGGTTTAAACATTGAAGCTCCCGTGAGCTGTTTAATCCTCTCCCATCTGCAAGATTGGGGTTCATATGTGGAGCATGAATGTCACTGGAGGAGACCCTTTTCCATCTATCATGTGCTATGACCTCTGTCATGAACCAAAGCTGGGCTACAAAGACTGGATTGAGGGAGATGGAGCAGCCCTCATTGGTTTTGTAGCTCTGTTGGCCTCTCTATGAGGTTAATGTCTGAGGAATCAGACATGGGCACAGCTGCATGCCACCAATTGTGACTGCATTTTATTAGTTCTGCTCCTTCATCTCTTCATGGTGGAATGTGCCAGGCACCTGCCATAATTAACCCATTTAATGGAGAGATCTCATTTTTAATGAAAACAACTTCACCTCCTTCAGACCCATCTAGACTGCCTTGATGTGCACTAATCCCTTGTGCTGCTTTGCAGGCAGAACTTGATTTGAACTGAAAGTGGCAGGACCCGTGGGATCACATGCAGGGTGCTCACCCTGGCTGCAAACAATCCTCATACCAAGCATACGTTCATGTGTGGCTTAGCAACTTCTAAATCAATACCTGAAAGATTGAGGGGATCTTTGGGCTGGGGAAGACATCTGTCCTGCCACCCGAGTATTAAATTTTCGAGGAAATAAACCTGGGTGGATGATGACTCTGCTCATTTTTCCATTGCTAAGCAAACACTTGGGAAAAGTATATATATATATATTTTAACCTGTTATTTGCAATGTTTTAATAAAAGAAGAAAGGCCTTGCCCCAGCCAAGTACTTGCACTGGAAGTGAACCAGACTCTGCTGGAACTGTTGCTGCTACAGATCAATCATGCAGCAGCCTGCATTACTGTGTGTGATTACCCACATCCATCAACTAGTCTATCTTGTCTACAGTTCTGGCTGCATCATACAGTCTTTGTTAAATTCATGCTGGGTTTGGCTTTAGACGTATCCCACCGTGGAAAGCCCAATGACTGTTCCACAGATGCAAGTGCTGCACTCCAGGAAAAAGTGATGGCATGCAGAGGCTGTGGATGTTACTCCACCAGTACCGTGTTTCCCATTTTTCCTTTTGTGCGTGGGAGCGTGTTCTAAATGGCTGAATCAAGCTCTGAAAGCTGTTCAAATTCAAGAGAAATCCCATTCTTAAAATTAATCCCTGTGAAACTTTCTGCATAAAATCAGCATAAAAGCTGCTTTTTATTTCCTGAAGGAAGAGCCAGAGCTTCAAATAGAGGAGCTCTGAAATGCTGCAGTCCTGCTGACCCCTTGTCTCTCTCAACACAGTGCAAGTTGTCCCAGTGTCAAGTGACGTGCAGACCCTTTACCTGTGCCAGTAACCCCCACCCCCAGGAACTTCCTAGGTTTTAAAATGAACCCACCTGTACTTTCGGCACCAAGGAAAGCTTCCAGAAGACAAAAGGAGAGTATGAGGGGGATTTTTGCCATCTTCTTCCCACTGCCCAAACTTAGGAACAAATTGTTCAGGTGGTGGAGCTCGGTCAATAGTTCCAAAGTGCAAGCTCCTGTTTATTTGCTCTGGGTAACCCTTTAATTTAAGGTCCCCAGATGTGCCATTGCTGAGCCTTGGAATGGCAGCAAGGGTTTTACCTGATAGGGCACATCCATGCTGAAGAAATGTGTCAGGTAGCTGCAGCCTTTGGGGTTGCCTCCTGCCCCATAGGGTGCTGCTGACAGATTTGGAGGCTGAGCAAGGCACAAGAATACATTAACACAGCTTCAGTAACATCTTCAAAGCACTGGATTGTCCATTCCTATCCAGATGATGTTATTGCCATATAAAATCCATGGTAGCACTTTCAAAGCCTTCAGCACAGCTTACATTTCCTAAAGAGCCAGCACAGATTCACTTGGAGATGACCCTATGAACCCTGTCACTGGAGCAGGGGGAGTGTGCAGACTTCTGGCTGCAGGTCTGCTGACTGCTCCTGCTTCAGACTGAGCAAAAATAAGGTTTCTAACCAAAATCTTTAATATTTAATGCTGGGTTACTGGTAACTCTTAAAAACCATTTCTTCCCTTCTGACTTTCCCTAAATGTGAAGAGGTGAGGAATTTCTTTGGGGAAAATACTGTGTACTGTAAAAAAATGAAGCATTAATTTCTGGAAAGGTTAAAATGAATGCATACGAGTCTCCCCCTTCTTCTCTTTCTTTGAGAGGTTGTAGGGAAAGCGAGCTGACGTTGTTCACCCTGCTCTGGAGAGGGCTCGTGGCCTTTATGCCAATGACCTGTTCCTTGAAACCTGCTTCTCGATTGCGGCTTGTCATGTGCATAGTGCAGAGCTTGTGTCCAGCATCGTGCCCAAGCACAATGGATGCTAGCAGGCTCTGGTGGCTTGTTAAAGCACAAGGGCTGGAAGAGCAGCTGGCAGGCCTCACTAGTTCCCAGCAAAGCAAGATGGATGTTGTGCTATTGTTGATGCAAGAGAATCCCACGGTGTGTTTCACAGCACAGTGTGCATTCCCAGGCAGGCTGGTTGCTTTGATGGGAAGCAATGTGCAGTGCTGGATGTGCTGTGTCTTGCAGGCTGGAGAGCTATCAGTTGCTCTGAGGCTACAGAAACCCTTGGGTAGTTGTTAGAGTGTTTGCTTGAGCTTGTGAAACATCAGTTCTGAGCAATCAGTCCAGAAATGTAGACGTGTTCCTTTGTGCAGCAATTGTGAGGGACATCTATGGTTGCGTGGAGTTACTTTTGTATGCAGAAAGGAGCATCAGCTGTAGGCAAACAGGAGATGCTGAATTTGAGTTACAGCTTTGTGAGATCCATGCTGCCTCGGTAGAAAAAATCTCGTATCTTTCTTTTCTTGAGTAAACAAAAGGTCCCCAAACCAATAATTCATCTTGTTTCTTCTTGCTCCACTTGAAATGATCTTTATTCATCACTGGCAGTAGCTTTTGTTATCAAATTTCTGTGGTGGAGAAATGAGTTTGGATGAGGTAATGTGCTACTGATGTAAATTGAATGCAAAGTGAAGAAGGTAACGATTGTCTCTCATTTTCTGTGCATAAGAAAATGTAAATGGGAGAAAATAAATTGAGCTAAGATGCTGAAACAATACATCTCCTTTCAATAAAGAAGAGTACAGGGAATGGCCTGCCATAACAAAGGATAATTGAGATCTCATTACTTTAAATATTTTACTTCAGAACGTAGGTCAGTCAAATAATTTTTGGTTTATTGTGCATGTTTCACGTGTAATACTATTTGCAACATTATGGCTAATTAATCTCAACAGAAAATGCCAACATCATTAGAACAAACAAGGCTATTAACACAAATAATTTCTATTGTTTACTACTATTGCTGTCAACTTCCGGGGTACTGAATTGAAAGCTAAGTGTTTATTTTTATTTATTCTGAAACCCAAATCCCCAGAGCTGTGATTGCCACTGTGAGATCTTTAGAGATGAAAGCTTTGTTGTTTAGGTGGATGACATCAATTAAATACCTGATCTGGGTTTGTTTTGATCTGGTGTTCTATGCTCTCAAAGGAAGAGCATTGAAAATACACAGTCAAACTGTGCTTCTTCCTATGAAGAGGCTTTCTATGAGATGCCCCTTCTGGTTTGAGATGTTAGAATTGGGGCTATTTTTGGTTCAGGTAATGTTGCATCAGGGGAGGTTTGGACTGGATGTCAGGAAAAACTTCTCAGAAAGAGCAGTGAGGAGCTGGCATAGGCTATCCATCCCTGGAGGTATTTCACAGCTGTGGAGATGTGGCTCTGGTGGGGTGGGTTGGGGTTGGACTTTGGGATCTTAGGGCTCTTTTCCAACCATAATGATTCAATGATTCTACGACTCTACTTCCTAGACTGCAAGGATTCTAAGGTACTGGCACATTACTCCCTTTCTTTTCCCCTTTTGGGTCTCATTGGCTTGTTCGTTGTCTTATTTTTTCTGTGTCCATGGTTGGAGAAAAAAATGCAAATTGTTTCTTGGAAAGAAGTGGGAACTTCTTAACCTGAAGAACTACCAACAGAAATCTGGTAGTGTGTATTCTGGGGCTGGTGTGTTGGGCCAGAGGACGCGTCAGAACAGGGAGTTGCAACAGTTGATGTGTTGGAAACATCACATTCCCAGCAGGGCCATCACCTTGGGCCTGGGAGCTGCTGGTCTTTCAGAGAAGCTTTCCTCTGCAAAGAGAAATGAATTTTATGAGAAGTCAGAACAAGAAAGGTATTTCCATTTAAATCTGATGATCTTTTTTTTAACGTGCTCTGGCTGCACTGATCAATAATGTTAAACAGGCTGATGGCTTGCGGATCTTGTTAAAGGATTGTTCATAATCTCCCTTGTCTCCAAATGCACTCTTTTATGTGAAAAATCCTCCTCAAAACCTTAAGCAAATTCCAATTTGCCTTTGCCCTCTAGACAGCAGTGGTAAGTAATCTTTTCCTAACCAACAGCAAACAAGCTATTTCTGAAATGACAGTGAAAGTATTGCTTGGTCTTTATTTTCTCCCCCTCTTTATTTGGTTAGTGTGAAATCTCAGGCCTTTTTCTGTGTTGAAATTACCCAAACATGAAGGCACCACAGCTATTGCACCTTACAGTGCCCATCATTCTGTTGCAATGATTAACTTAACTGGAGAAAGTAGCGGTGACAGCAGCGTGCAGTCAGTTTGTGCAGGAGCAGGGCTGGCTCTCTGCTCTGAAAGCTTCTTCTGTACTCACCCATCCATCTCAGAGCTTTTGGTTCCTGTGTTGGACGTTATTATTCTGCTGTCACGTGGAGGTTTCAATGCTTGTGCCAAGGAGCAAACTCCCCTCGCTGAACTCCCTCTGGACACATCCATTGCAGTTAGCACTTGGGCTCTGTCCCTCCCATTTTATTCAGTTTTTAATTAGACTCCTGCACAGGAGCACAGAGCAAACTCTGCTTTCATCTGGGAGATCCAGTGGCTGTGAAATATTTACTGGAAGTAAATAACTGTCAGAAAATAAATAAGTCCCTGACTCTACATGAGCGTAAAAGTGCTTTGAAATAGTCTCATTCAAATAAAAGCTCCTCACGTTGAGTGGCAGTAAGAAACAGCAACACAGGCAAAAAAATTCCCAGTGTAGGAAGTAAACAAAATTACTAATTCATGGAGCAGCACGTTTCACAGTAGCAGCTTTAATGTCCTTTTCAGTTTGATTTAAGATAGGCAAGATTAAAAGGAAATCTGGATTTGGTTTGGTCATCGTCTTTCAGAAAATAGAGTGCAAGCACGGATAGACGCACTGAGGTGCTGACGTTATTCTAAATTTAGAATTCAGCATCTCCACTTCAAACTGGATAAAGCAATGAAACAAAGCTCCGAGAGTGAAGCAGCTCTTGCAGATTTTGATGGGTCAGCTAGATCACCAAATTCAGGCATCCTCATACAGACCAAGCAATAAATTAAATATAAGCTTGGAAGTCGGCTTGCTGCTGTGTCTTGGCATGAGATGACACAATCTTTATAATAGGCCAGGCACAGATATAGGATAGAGGTTTGTCCTGCTGCAGAATTGCTAACACAAACGTGAGCTCCGGAGATTGCTTTGAAACAGATCTCTGCAAGATGTTTCTCGCTCCGCTGGTAAACCCATCGCCCCTATCTGCTGATGGTATAAATAGTGTAGTGTCTTGAGAAATGCTCCTGTACCAAGACTCTGTTTATAGAAAGAGGCTAACTCCAGACAAGCAGAGGAGCTTGTTTCTTTCTTCACTTGTGGGAGAGGATTCATGACTTTGCTCCGATGCCTGCTGTTGAGTGATCAAAGTGCTTCTCCCTCTCGTTCTCACTTTATTCAGACTTTATTTTTGACAGTTAAAATGGGGATGAAATGAATCTCAGCCAGCAGAACCATTCCTGCTGCAGTCTTAGACCTTGCACTTAACTTCATATTAAGCTCAAATTACCACCATTAATTGTTCTCCCTTTATCCGTTTTACTATGTCAGTGCTTGTGACTATGCCTTCATTTGTTTTATTTGCATTAACCATTTTCCATCCAGTATTTCTAATTTCTCCTTGTAGCAGGGCATCCTTGTGCCTTATTCACCTTCTCCTCCCTTTCTTTCTACTCTCTTTATAATTTGCTTTCCTTCCCTTCAGAATCCAAAATGTCTATGGTATTAACATCTAAGGGGAGGATATGCAGAGAAAAGGATATTTCTAACCTGTGTCCCTAACTGATACCACCAGTCTCCTCTTGAGTTGTAGGTACACAGAGTAGCTGCACTCAAAGCTTGCCCCTTGCTTAAATAATATGATCTCAGACCAACACTTCCAGCTGATTGATTTGGAAGGGTCCCCATAACTCTGGGACCTACTGAACAAAGCGGTTAATTTGTTGATGCAATAACAACAGGGATCACAAAATCCCTGTTATCTGCTAAAATCAATGCATACAGTGGATGAAGCCACTAGTCTGGTTCTATAATGAGATAGTGTAAATCTTCTTGGGAATGTCAGTAGTGTTAGATGCAATAAAGAGTTCACAGTTAAGACTGAGTTGACCTTTCTAGCAAAACTGATTTACCTGTATTCTCCCTTCAGTCCCCAAAATCTAGTGCCCTGATGTGCTTCTCTTGCTAACTGTATTCAAGAATGGATGGTTGGGTGTTCTGACTTGCCAGCTCTAAAAAAGCCCATAACTGTCTTCCATGAAGGCTGCATTAATTTGGAGCTGAGTGCAGTGGTCTTCATCAGAATTGCACTGGTTGAACTTCCAATGGAATTTGATAAATGAAACTTTACTTCTGAAAGTTTACCTTTAATCTAAAACAACGTAATCTTAAAAAGCAGCATCCCTATATTACCTTAGCAAAAATCTATTCTGGCTAGCAACTAAGGCTGTATGACTAATTATGAGTAGACTCTTTGAGCTGAAGCGCATTGTAAACTATTTTAAATCAAGTGGAGTGTCTCACATCCATGGAAACACAATCAGCAAAAAGATACTATGTCTAGTATGTGACACACTCTTTCTAAATTGAGCTTATCTCTTTGAAAAAAAATGCATGAGTTCCAAAGCTCAGGCTTAGATCATAATTCAAAACCACAGAGGATTATCTTAGAAATCACGTAAAGCATCTCCCAAGGGTTTTTGATGGGTGCTTCTTTGCATCAGCTTTTATCTTGAAAGCTATCTCAAACTCGTGGAAACATGAAGAGTTCATGGTTCTATGTGTAGTCTCCTTCTAAAAGGCAGCACAGCTCCTAGCTATGAATGCTGCCTCAACAGGTAGATGCTCCCTATATTCTTCCCACAAATGAATGTGGTCCCAAGTATTTCTCTTTGAGGCTTCAAGCTTTCCAGCTCAGGTTGCACTGTGCAAGGAATGCAGGGCAGGAACACAACCTTGCTCAAGTCATCCAGCTACCACCTTGTCTTGATCTTGTAGATCTAGGGCCAAATTCTGCCTTTGCTTCATGCCAGCACAGTCTGATACCACTTCTCTTCCTCCTTCATAGTTCTGTTCTCCTACATTTCTCTAAAGCTGCTGTAATACTTTTCAAGTCAGTTTTAATCATAAGTGATCTTTAATCACAAGCAATCCATTCTGTATTAATATAGTGGAAAATTCAGATGGTGATTTGGGTTTATAGGGATGCTTGGACCAGTGCAAGACCAGGAGATAATACTGCTGTATCAGTACAGGAATAAATAACTACAGAGGGCCGAGGGCAAGCAAAACGGAACTTCAGGCCTCTCTATTATCTGCTCTGGATTTAAAATACTCCTGGGAGGTGAATCTGAGGAACGAAGCTCAATGCTAGTAAATATTTTTGACCTATGCTTTGGCTGTGGGTAATTTACAACACACTTGAAAATCTGATCTGGGTTATGTCCAATTCACAGAAGTTTATTTCCAAGGCTGTTATTTATAGACTGCTTTCCTGGCTCTTGGGTTTCTTGGGAAAGTGTCTCAACATTAGCTTTGTGAGCAATCAGCATAAAATTAAAATGTTCAATTCTAACAGTGAACAAACAGTTTAAGGGAAGTGAAATATTATCCAACAAATCCTTCATTTCACTTAAAGCTTTGAGTCTTTAAGTATTTATTACTGGCATCTCCACTCTGTGGCAATGTCAAAAGGCTCAGTCCCATTGTAAGGAGGAAAACTAAATCAATTTGATTGAAAATGAAGAGCAAACACAGTTTCTAAAGAAAGCCTTCAAGTCAAATTACAGTGTTTGGAAAAGTGATCAGTAGTTTTGTCTTCCATGTAGCACAGCTAGAAAAAGTCTTGGTACTTGTTCCTTCCTTAAGCATCCTTTGGCCTTCAAGTGTTGTGGTTCTCTCAATGTGGACTGGCCCTATGGGTGCAATAGCTTATTTGTCTGAGCAGGTCCACCACGTTGCTGCCAAAATTGGGTTCTTCAACTGCCTTTGTAGAGGTGAGGTCTATGAGTGCTCATTTGTCTATTTTAGCTTCAGTTTTTTATTCCCTTAAACTATGTAGGGAATGGCCCACTGTAATCTCAGAGGATGCTAACTTGATCACGTCCCCATGCTCTGATTGAACTACCTGTACTTTTTCATTCTCAAAAAAATGAAAAAGCTTAAAATCTTTAAAATATTTTCTACACAGTAATCAATAGCAGTGAAGAGATGTAAGTAGTTAGAGAATAGGACTTCAAATTTAATCTGCATTGAGTTTTCAGCAGGAAAAGAACCCCTCTGAGCAGTGTGTGCATGTGGAGCTGGCACTACTTTGCCTGGGGATGTGCAGTGACTTCCTGGGAAGATGAGAATGGTGAGACATTCATTTAAAATGTGAGTTCCAAAAGAACATTAGCTTATGATGGAAAATGGTCCCATTTATAAACTTCTGCGAGGTTATCTTTCTGTAAAGGTTGTTGGGTTAACCATAGCTAGAAGGACCACGCTAGGTTGTTTTAATCCCTCAGCATTGAATGTTTAAGATAGGATTCTTATGGGAAAGTCCTGAAAAAATATGTATTTTTTTTTTTGTATTCCACTAATGCATGCAGGATTCAGTGGAGATAAGAGCTCCACAGGGGCCATCTGTACCAATGTACAGTAAAGGGAAACTTCTCCACACTGAGGAACCCACAGAGGGGAAGAAGGGGAGATGTACAGGCAGACTATCATACTGTCCCTGAGTGCCAGAGTCAGGATATACAGCTTTGTTTTTCTGGAGAATTAATCCATCTCCATAACACTTCTTTCAGGCTAACTCCAGAAAATAGTAAATAAAATACATAATAAGTAATAATAAACAAGACATCAATGTTCTTGGAGGGTCTGTGCAAAGAAGAGATGATGTTTTCCTGTTATGCATTAAAGCTACCGTATTTAACTCAATTCTTGGTGAAGTTATCTAGGAGATGGATAATAAATAGGCTTGATACAAGAAGATACTATCTACTAAATGAGGTAGGACCTTCCCACAATGTGTAATTTCATAGATAAGCAAATATCAAACTAGAGAATGAACTTTGTCTTCAGCCAGGACGCTTTGTCTGTGCAACGCAAATTCAACATGCCCTCATGAGTCTGCCAGCTGAGCCCGTAAAGGTACCCCCTCTGCCTTATCTCAGGTAGTAAGTGCCTTCTAGAGGGCCCAGCTGCTCTCTGTCTGGTGCCAGAAGACAATAACTCGGTAACTGAGATCTCAGCTGAAAGCCTTGCTGTAGTTACGCTTCATTGCCGAGATAAGGTGGCACCAAAACTGTTGATGGGAGAACGGAGGAAAACAAATTATCGTGTCTAAAATAAAGCGAATTTTAATTAATGTCTCTAATCTGTCTGGTGAATGTTTTAAATGCCATTTCTATCTTCATTGTTGGTGACAAACTCATCAGAGGCAAACAAATAGCAGTGTGTGCCACTAAAACAAACCAGAACTCTTTCTCTTTAGCTGTGGAAGGAATGTAAGCTTTCCAGAAGGTAATTTATTCAGAGCTAAATCTGAGTAACATCTTTTTTTTTTTCCAGCACAGCCTCTGTAGAGCCCTGAGCAAGCAGAGCTTGGTGCAGACCTCTGCTTTTCTTGTCTGTAACTGTTTTCCCCTCTGGTTTCCTCTTAAAAACTACAAAATGCATGTCCACAGAAAAGAACAAATCTACATCCTGCCAGTGTGCACACCTTGAGAACTTGTGGGGTTTTCTTCTGAGTCCTTTTTCTTTGTTTGTTGTTGTTACTGCTGTTTTCATCTGAATTTCTCATCCTCCAGGAGGAAAGGAATGGAAGTGTAAGAAAGAATAGAATAGATCACCCATAAATAAAAATGGGCTGGAATTTAGAGATGAGTTCCTTGCCTCAGAGTTAGGGAAGAAGAATTTGGGAACTGCCTAGCAGCTGAGGGAGTGGGGAGCAGTGAGGAGGAAAAAGTAGTCCAAAAAGAGCTTAGAAGAGGAACCTTATAAAAGCAACTGAATGGAAAAATATGCAGCCTGGGACTGGGGCAGGTAGGGGACACAAATGTATGACCACAAAGCAGAAGGTTTATCAAGGCTTTTGCCTTATGCTAATTCAAGGAAGAGCATATTGGGTAGAAAGACCAATTGCCAATTCAAGAAGTGGTCCAAATCCCTCAAGGTAGTCTGCAAAATGAAACAGAAGCAAAATGGGAACATCTCTCTTTGATTTTGCAGCTAGCCCCAGAGCCCCTCAGTCCCCAACTTCTGATCTTTCAGTGAAGCTGATTGCATATCTTTGAGGCCTTTGGTCCTCAGCTGTAGAAATAAAAGCTCTGTGAGCTGAGCTGATTGCTGAATCACCTCTAGGAGTAGAAATAGCATTTTGGTGTGATCAAAGACTTATTCCAGTGGGGGTCTTTCTATAGCATTTTGGCACAGACCTGATGATATGTAAATGTTCTGCAGAATCTGACATACGTGATTAATGTTAAGCATATCTCACTGTTGATGCATCCTTTCTAATAAAAGGAAGCTTAAAACTAAAATAAGCCCTTGTGAAAAATAAGCCTGTGCAGAGCCACTAGTAAGCATTGCTTCTCTCCTTTGTTTTTAATGTCTTGCAAATGTGATGCATCCCCATTCTGCCAATGCTTAATGAGTGAATAATCTGCCGGGAACCTCAACTATTTCTTCCTTTCATATTACCCAGAATGGTGTTATTGCCCACCTCTGTAGTCTTCCATCCTGTAGCCTATGCAGTGCAGTTAATAACAGAGAGCATCTAGTGTTTTAAAATAAAATGAATGTAGCCCTGTATGCTAGATGTAAAGGGCTCTTCTTCCTTGTTGCTTTCTTCTTCTGTCTTTTTATTTTTTCACCTGCTTCAAGTACAGATGCTTTTAAGTTCTTGGTGTTTATGCTTCAAGCAAATGCAAATAAAACAGTGACTAAACTAGATGGATTTTGGATGTATAGAGAGAATAACAATTTTTTTTTATATAGTCTGTTGATGCTATCTGAAAGGAAACTCAAAGAATTAGACTGAATGTTGAATTCTAGGGGAAAAAATTACTTCATTCCTACCACTGAAGGTGATGGGAAACGTAACCGTGTTGAAGGAGCTTGATGTAGTATCTTTGGGTGAGATTACAAGATACTTGGGTTGATACAATACATATACCTAGATTTCTGTAAGATACATGGTTTGATACTACAGAGCCTTAGAAAAAGTGTTGTGGTTCATCAGTTTCCCCTCATCCAAGGCTTGCCAAAATAATAGAAGGATAGATTAACATGCCTTATTCTAAGAAACCTGAGCAACTTGCTTAGATATTAGAATAATAGTTCTGTGTTAACCAAGGCAAATTTCAACTTCCTGTACCTGGAACAAAAGGTTGTAAGGGGAACCTTTTCAAAATAGCAGACAAAGCTCTAATGAGATCCTGGAAGTTGAAGAGAAGCTTCCTTGCTGGAAAATTACAAGTGACTGATCAATTGGAAGTTATGACCAGGTACCACTGCTAGAGATTCTTCAAGAGATTTAGAAATGATGTGTTTGTTCACCAGAAATGATGCACTGGGAAGGCCTATGGCACTGGCTGTGCAGTTTGGATGGAAGGTTCAAAACAGCTTTGCTCATCCTGCGTGAAGGTAGGAGACCCAGAAGTCCTATGGGCTTGTCCACTCCTTTCTGAGTATCTGAAATCTGACAGTCTGGGGGAAATTCTGTGGCTTCATCAGCTTTGTGTTGACAGGAATCCATTTCACCTCAGGGGTCTCCATGAAAGGAGATAACCCTCTCCAGGAGTCTGCAGGACCAAAGATTTTTTTTTCTTTTTTTTCTCAGTGACTTGACAAACAGAGGATGGTTTAAACCAGGAGTTCTATTTCTTATTCAACATTCAGTCCTAAAAATTAATGAGAGGGGTGGCAGTTAGAGTAGGTGAGAGTGAGAAAGGTGCCTCTTCCACTTCATTTAGTAAAGAAACCGAGTTGTCTCCCCTAGGCACTTCTCTTGCAGCTTGTGTGACTGCAGATGGCTGCCACTTTGAAAGAAGCCTGTAATTTGAAAGCAACTCTGAATCATCCTGCCTGCCTTTCTTGGCGTAACACTGCTTCACTTCACGTCTCTGCAGAGCCTGGTGTTCACAGGGTTATCCTCTTGACTAGCGATACAATGCAAGCCATGCATCTGGGACTAATACCAGGGGAAGATGAAATCAGGTATTTCAGTCTACTGCCTCTACAGGAGACAGCCCATTTAGCAGCCAGCGTTATCTGATGCCCACTGAAACCTCCATTGTTAACTATCAGGGGAAGCATTTATCTCATACTCATTTCCCTTGAGATCAAAGCCATTATGTATTTAACTGCTGTGAGGTGAAGCTGCGTGTTTCTTGGGAATAACGCAAATGCGAAGGCTCTTCTCTAACTTGGTAGTTCGAGGTGATTTCAAACAGATTTCTCTCTGTTGTGCAAAAAAGTGCTGTACTGTGCTTCCAGGAAGAGCCACAGAAACCAGTCCTGAGCCTTTCAGATAGGGTTCCAAATGGACCCAGAGCTGTTTCAATGAGTTAGTCATCTCAGGATAGCGGGGCTGGTTGATGAGTTGTGAAGGCAGGGTGGCTGCAGATTGTTTCTCCATGTACTAGTTTCTGTTTTCCCTCTGCTTTTTCCCTCTCTGTGTCTCGCTCTGCTGATCCTGTTCATCTCTAGCATCAGCAGGAGCTCCCCTCATGTCTCCAGCACTGTCCCATTGCATGCAGCATGGGTGGAGCAGCCAGCCCCTTCCTATGGGGCTTGAGGATGCACCTCACTACATGTTCATCCAGCAACCACTGGAAAACAGTCCTTCAGTGGGCTGGAGCCAGGCTGCACTCTCTGTGAGCATACTCTCAGGGAAGCCATGTACTCAGTTGTGCAAAGAGACTTGAGGAAGTCATCCAGAGTAACCACTTGATCAAAGCAGAGACAGCATTGAATTTGTAAGTAGCTTGTGTCCAAAACTGGCTAGGAACCTTCTGATGGAGGCCAGGACCCGTGCTGCTTCCTGTACTCTTTGGGGACCTTTCTATTTTTCTGAACTCCACTTGTCCCCACCCTGGTCTGGCTCTCTTCTGTTAAACTGTCTGGGCATAGAATTCCATGTGTTTCTTTGCAAAAATCATTTCAAGACACTGTCTATACCCAGCTGGCTTCTATTGCTGCAGATGGGAACTCTGATTGGCCCTGGGGAGACATGGTCTAGTCTCTCAGACCAAATAATACAACCTAAAGCAACCTGGATCACAACGAGGGGAGCTCTAAGGACTGGGTGGGTTTTGTAGTGTCATTTTCTCAGAGTTTTGGAAGGCTGTCTTTTTGAAGGCTGTCTTTTCAGTGTAACTACGAGGGGAAAAGGCTGTTTCATTGTAGGTTAGATTTTAGCTGATTTAGAAGCAATGAAGTCACTGGAATAAGAAAATAGAAGCCTAAACCACCCAAAAGGGTGCTGTATAAATTTGCCTGTCAGCTACTGTTAAGCATCAAGGCTAAGTAATTGCCATACCTACTTCCTCAGATGTGTTTTGACCTCTGGCTTAATTACCTTTCCAAAAATTGTCCATTCCTGAGGATGCTGCTTTATGCCAAACAAACTGCTGCCAATGTGCTTGAAGGAGATTATTTTACAGAAAAAGCATTTTCACAAGCAGATGTAATGTTCACTTTTCTTTCTTTCCCGGAGGGCTCTCTACCTATTTTTATTCCTCATATTCTGTTGTTCTGCAGTGGAACCCAAGGCCCTATTTACTGAGGAATGTTTTGAAAACTTTATATTTCTATAAATAAATATGTCTGAGCTGCTTATTCGGAGGCTCAGTTTTTGAGAGATCTTGCCTAGGTTCAAGCTGGAATGCTGACTGACCTCTATTCTGTCCTAACAAGGGTTGAACACAGGAATTAGTCTTGGTGCTGTTTTCACACTGCAAAATGCCTCATGCAATAAGTCTTGCTTTCTGCACCTCTCCACACCTCCTGAGTGGTTATGAGGGAAACAGACTGTCTTCTGTGGGGAGAGCTCTCCAGCTTTGAATTTTAGGGCTAGCCAGCAAACTGGGCAGCGACTCCATGAAGCCGCATTTATTGTCTGTGCTCCTAATCAGGCTGGGGACAACGGAAGCCAATGGTCTGGGCCAGTGGGCTGCAAAATCAGAGATGACAACCAAGAGGGGGAGGTGAAGCTCCTGGTGAAATGGTGCTGATGATTGCTGTTTGTGTCTGCTTGTTGGCTGGCTTGTTTGTGTCTGCAGCAGCTGCAGCCACTGCCTGGAGGCCCTAGCCCCATCCTGAGCAAACAAGCAGCAATTTCTGTAATGAGTATGTTGATGTCATAGAGTCATAGAATGTCTCAGGTTGGAAGGGACCTCAAGGATCATCAAGTTCCAACCCCCTTGCTGGAGGCAGGGTTTCCAACTGCTTGATAAAGCACTAGATCAAGCTTCCCAGGGCCCCAGTCAACCTGGCCTCAAAAATCTCCAGGAACATTCACAGCCTCCCTGGTTAACCTGTGCCAGCTCCTCACCACTCTCTCACTGAAAAGCTTGCCCCTGACAACTAATCTAAATCTTTTTTTTTTATTTTAAAACCATTCCCCCTTGTCCTTTCACTATCTTCCAATAGAAAATATTTATTTCCCTTCTGTTTATAATCACCCTTTAAATATTAGAAGGCCACAGTGAGGTTTCCCCGCAGCTTTCTCTTCTCCAGACTGAACAAAGCCAGCTCCTTCAGTGTGTCTTCATAGGAGAGGTGTTCCAGCCCTCTGGTTGCCTTCATCACTCTCCTCTTGACATCTTCCTGTGGTGTGGGCCCCAGACCTGGACTCAGTACTCCAGATAGATCAACAGGAGAGGTTTCAGTGTTATCAGGAGACAGCTCTAAGCTGTTAACACCTCTGGTGTGCTTTGTTCTGAGCCTGTTTGGGGAAGAGCTTCAGGTGCCAGTAGAAGCTGTTTGTCTGCTGCCATTGCAGGTTAAACAGAGCTCGGATTCCAGTAACTGTGTTAGCAACTTTTGGGGAGGGCCACTCCTGCCTCGATCTACACTTGGAAAAGCACATTTTTGCATTCAGCAGCAGCATTCAGGGTGGAGAACACAGACTTCTCAGTGACATAGTCAGTAAATAACATGTGGCACATAAACTGAGCTAATGGTATTTTTATGTAGGAGAGAGACAGGCCAATCATTCATTCACAGTCATTTTTACTGTCTTTTTTATTCTCTCTGATTCAAAAAAGTCAGATTCCAGCACCTTTTCCTCCATTAGAGGAGCTGACTTCAAAACACATCTGCTATTCTCACACTTGAAAGGGAATAATGCCTTGCTCCATCAAATTCCTAAGGCAAATGCCTCTCTGCATCTCATTTCCACACCTCTGAGTCTGGTTGCTTACCTAGGTGCTTCTAAATGCAGAAATTGTGTAGTGATGACTGCAAACTAATTCCTTATCTCCACCATGCACTGTGGATAAGAGGAGGTGCTGCAAGACTCATCTTATGTATATCAGGAGAATGCATGGGAAGTCCCCCAAGACAGCAGTCTTAGTTAATGTGGTCTTTGTCCAAACCCCAGGAGAAGGAGAAAGATGATGAATTTAGGGGACAACCACAGCAGATTGATATCAGGAATAATCCTCTATGCAAAAATCTCCAGTCCTACCTATACTTCTTCCTGCAGTAGTGAAAATAGAAAGGTGCAAGGAGAAGGCTTCCCAAGGGTCTGTGGTCACAGGTGATGCAAGTGGTTGAAACCTTCTATTGGGTACCTTTGGTCTCACCACAGCTCTTCAGATGTTCAAAGCTGAGGACTTCTTCACTACTGTCTCTGCATGGAGTATGAAGTGGGAGTGCTGCCACATGGGCTCCTAAATCACTTTTAGGAACTTCTGAAAAACTCAGAGAGGTGTACATGTGTGTCCTGCATTCCTTTAGCCTGTCCCTTCTCTTTTCCCTATTATAGAGAAATGAAAGTAAATCCTTGGAGTTATGGACTGGCAAACACCTGGGTATGGAAGGGCTCAAAGCTGTATGTAAAAACTTGGAGATGTATTTGATATCTTGTGAAAAATATGTCCTTAAATTTTATTTTTTATTTTTATTCTCTATATATACCAGAGCTGCTGTTGGAATAGGCAGAGGACCTCCTGTAACTGCTGCTGTAGACTGTGTAAGCTTCATCTTACTGTTGGTCTAGACTCAGCCTCATGGCAGGGCTTCATAGACATGCATATTCAGTGCTTGCAGCGTTTCGGGTAATCAGGGATGTTTGATGTTCAGATTCACTGAGGTACAAAAGTATGCACGTTCGAGACAAGGACAACAATGTGCTATATCATCTGCAAAAGCTTATCCTTCACGGTGAATACAAGGCAATAGCTTTCCAAGGCACAGGAAAGCAAGTTGGAGCAGACAGCCTCACATCAGGCTAAGCTCCAGCATGCCTGCTTTGAGCCAGGGGCACAGCAGCCATGGTGTCCTGGGAACACTGGAGGATGAGCAGAGAGGCTTCCTCCATTGTATGAATGATTGTACTGGTGAGATTGTTTTAGAGACCAGGATCATAGCTCAATAGGAAAATATTTATTAAAACATTGAGGAGAGCTTTTTCCACAAGTCTGCTGTGTAATACTGTACATCATTTACTGCTTGGTACGTACAGACCACTGCTTTCAAATCCGCAGTGGAAGTTCTCCATACAAAGATAATTAGTATGCATTTTTTGCGTCCTCCATCTCTTTACCCTTTCAGTTTTCACATTTCTATTTTAAAGACGGATAATCTGTAACACGGGGGCACTTGATGTGATGGGTGCTGGTAAGCAGGCTAAGACAAACACTGTATAAATGCTTCTTTGAAGCAGAGCACTCACTAGCAGAGTGAATCAGATGTCTGTATTGCATGATGGTAGCTGTCACTGTACCAGACTTCTTAATTTAGCATTGCAGCCATGCTTTGTGGCCAGCTATTCCTTTCCTAGTTCGTAATTTGTCATCTACAGCATATTGATTACGCACCTAAAATATTTGCACATCTTCTCAAATGTAATTTGCAGCTGGAAATTTCAGTTGGCAGAACAGTGCCAGCAAAATGCAAATGCAGTACATTCCCTCGGATTTGCTGAGGGATTCCACTGAAAAGTGGGGTCAGTTTTGGAGGGTGTCCATGGGACAACTTTTGGTTCTGAGCTAAAATGATGAATTACAGTTATCAAGGACTTCCTAAGCCAATAGACTACCCTGAGTTCTGAAAGTGAGCCTGCAGATCACGATGAAGACAGGCAAGGAAGAGTTTCTGGTTCAGAGTGCTTTCAAGTCATCATGGTTCATAATGAACAGATAGATTAATTTGGGACACCTACAAGTGGAAAGATCTATGCAGCCATCCAAGTCCTGAAGTTCAAAATGATCAGACAACTTAAGTGTATGATGGCCTGACTCACCAGGATGAGTCAGGGCTTGCTCCAGAGGGAAGGCACTCTGTGTGGGAAGGACTGGGTACCACCCAAGTGCTGCCATTTCTTCTCATTGAAAACAGGGTTAGTAAAACAGGAAAAAGTTACAAACTTACTCATAATGCTTGTGCTGGTGGGAAGAGTCACACAGATCCATTTCCCATTCATTGCAAACTGCTCCAGAAATACAGTAATCTGAGCCTGTAAGTGCTTATCTCTTCTCTGGAGTCTCTTCATACTATTTCACAGCAGCAAATCTGTTGGGGATGGTTTTCCTTGCACTTGCACTGGAACTGTGAAATGCTGGAGTGTGTTTGCAAAGAGAGACTTCGGATTGCAGTTCCCACTGTGTACCACGGTTGACAACCTACAGCAGGATTCAATGCAAATACTATGGTCAGTCTTCTGTTGGCCAAGCAGAGAGGTTTGTCTGGAAGAGCTTTGGAAATCCGTAAGAAATGCACTGTCTAAACAAACAGCACTTTGATTACTGGGTAGAGTCCGAAAATAATCAATATAGTCACAAAATCTGGAATGTGGTTTGCAGCTACTACAGTTCTCCCCAGACTGCCTCTCTGTAGATGGCATCCTTTGTTGCCTGAGGAAAAGAGCTAGTGGGATGGCAAACAGAAAGAGAAATTCAATCAAGAGCTGAAAATCCTGGGCCATTAGAACCTGGAACTCGAGATAAATAGTATCACAGTGTTCAGAAAGATAAGTCTTTTGATCCTGTTGTTTCTCAGCTGGTCAGCCAGCTCTGGCATCCTCCCGTCACAATTGCAATTGAGAAAGGACTGGAGAGCTGCTTCTGAGCTCAAATCCTTGCTGCCAGATGTACAATTATCACCACTCAAGTAGCAGAAGAGCCCAGCTTGGGAACACAGCAGGCTCCAAGTAGCTTGATTTGCTTTCCATAGAGGTTCACTGCGTTTATATCTTACCTCTAACTCTTGACCATGACGACTGACACATCTCACCTCATAAGCTGTGCTGGCTGTGATCTGTCCTACAGCTGTTTGCTGCAAATGGCTGAAATATAGAGGAGACTTTAAAAGTACATACACAATTCTGTTCGTAGGCTCGTGGTGAAGTCTCAATTCAATTAGACGTGGTTTTCTTCTCCTAGCTCCATGGCTTCCCTTTTTGTCGGCACCTTAATTAGAATGAAAATGGACTAAATATTTTAAGCAAATCAGAATTTCAAGAAGCTGCTACAGCGGCATCTCATGTTTAAGTGTGCACAGCACTGTGCACGTCATCTTTGAATAATGAATTAATAAATATCTTTGGAGGATTTTTTTAGCCCAGAAAGCATACACCATTTTAGCTACCAGTCAATTGCCCTATTTACTGTGGTTCTTTTTTAGCAACACTATCAGTCCTGGAAGTAGCCTTGTCAATATTTTAGTTGTTTTTGGAGTACAGAGCCATAGCATTCAGATGAATTGTAATCCTTAAATTGGCAAGCAAACAGGTTTGCTCAGCTTGCCTGTTCTCTTTCTGGTAGCAGAAACTTGGAAAGCCTTCTCTACAGGGTACGGATGAAGCTTCTTGTCCCTTACAGCTGTGAGGTTCTATTGTTAATGCTTAAAACTCTCTGTGATGCTGATTTGAAAAGTACAGAGTTTCATATTAAAATCTCTGCTTTTCTCCTCTGCCTGGGTGAAAGTTCATCTCATCCTCCTTGTTTTTAAAGCCCACAGACTTAAACCTTCAGGAATGTAAGGCCAAACTGTAATTTAGATGACAAGCATTTGGACTCAGGTTGACCCCCTGTGTGGTTTGTATGGAGAAAGTGCCTCGGCCCACGCTCCTCCTCTGCATCCATATGGTTGAATGAAGGATGCTGGAGGCAAAGGAGTCCTTGGGTGAGGGATGTGGGTGTGCTTCTGGCGCTGCCTATTGTCCTTCTGGGCTAAAGAAGGGAGTGGGACTCTGAGACAGAGCAACTGCACCACAGTGTTCTGTATGCAACCTTCCATTCCTTCCCTGACGTTCTTGGAGGTCACAATGCTACTTCAAGAGAAAGAATTTTGTGTAGAAGTAGTCCTGGAGACGTGCAGCAGCAAATGTTTTAGTGGCTTGTAGCTTTTGTTGTCCTCATTTCTGAAGCCAAAGCACAACGGTTGGTCTGCAGCATGGCAGAGCTAGGCAGGGCAGCAGCTGTGGCTGGGATGCCAGCAGCTCAGGGACAAGAGCACTGCAGGCATTTCTGTCCTTGCCCTCTCTCTCCCTCACCCCTGCCATGATGGTGCATGGGCTCCCAGCATGACCAGTGACATCCCTTGCAGTCAGATGAGGACTGTGTCCACCCCCATGGCTGCTGCTCCTACAGCTTTCCTGTTCACGTCTGTGGTAAAACACAAAAAGCTTCACATTTGTTTTAATTCTTTTCTGTGCCTCCTGCTGCTGTGCAGGAATGTGGATAATGGCAGTGATGACACCTTAATGATTGACAAGTGCATAAAACAAATGGACTGGCAAATAGTTTTCCCTGGAATTTTGTTTTATGACAGCAATATCTGGCGTTACTTCTACTAGAGGAAGTAAAAAGATAAGATGTCTCTGGAATGTGACTTTAAAAAAAAAAAAGTGGAGTCCTATTAAGCTGCAAGTGAAACAGGATTTGGGTTTAGTGCTCAGGCTGTATGAGATGGAGAGCAGTCAGCAGAGCTCAGGCACGTTGGGAAGTAGGGTATCAGGTCACACAATTCTGTAAGATGAAACCAACATTTGTTCAGGCTGTGATTCAACTTGGCTCTAAAGTATGTGTATTAAATCCCATTGACTTCAGTGGGACTATTCATGCCCTTTTAAAGTTACACAAGGACTTAAATATTCTGCCATGTTGAAGCCTCCCATTGAGGCTTAAATTCATTCTTCCGTTTAACTTAAAAATATCCCTATGGCAATATTTAGCTCTAGCTAGGAAAAGCCAGAGAAAAGATGAATTACACTTCACTGAGACATGCTCAATATTTACATAACTAGTTGCTGTGAGGTGTTTTCTGGTCGAAATTACACATGCCTGATTTATCTAAGCACGTTCTGAGGTCTAAGGCTTTTAGCTTTGTTTCTCTTCATTTTTTTTTTTTTTAAACATAGAAAGCAACTAAACACAGTCTCTGAAGACTAGTCAATCATTTAAATTATGTTATTAGCATCGATTAGCCTGACAGCATGGCACTTCCATTTGAATGTCATTAGAAAGTAGATGACAGCCACAATGGATCACAGGAGGAAAAGAAACACGCTGACAAAGAGGAATGGAGGGAGTTCTGAAGGCTTTGTAAAGGATATAGGAAAGAGGCAAACAAACACAGTAATTCAGGACCAGAGGTGAGAACCAGCAGAATGAAACCTCCCTCAGGAAAAAAGAACACAGAAACAAATCGAGGGACAGCACAAAGCTTATTAAGGCTTTGCATGAACACATACAAAATAGTTCTTACTGCAGTATATGCCTAGACCTCAGCTGTGCCAGCATAGCATGTAGGTAGGAACAGCCAGAAATCCTGGAGTTTCGGGATGCCCAGCAGGGCAGAGAGGACAGGAGGCACTGCAGCCCCATCACAGGAAGCAGGTTAGCTAACACACACCAAGAAACAGACAGAAGAGCTACTGAAAAAAGTTATTTCCATCCCAGGTAGCCTTGATGTGTGGGAAGGACTCGGTCAAAAGTAGGTCATGATGTAATGCTCTTGTAATACTGAGGAAGACCAAAATAACCCATCCACAATGGACTGGCCCTGGTGAAGACAGTTTAATTTAAGTTACTGTAAGCTGCGTTTATTGCATGCTGCTGCACACCTTGCAGGCTGTGAATTAGTGGTTTAAGATTAACTTGTCAAATTAACCCATGGTGATCTTTATGGGAAGGAGAGGGCTCTATGAGTGGAAGCTGCCTTGGTGTCCAGGCTGGCAGTGCAAAGCAGTGATTAATGGGAGCCTTTGGTGTAACTTCCAGTGCGTGTTATTTGGTGGCTCTCACAGGTCACCCCTCAGTGTAGTTCAGTAACCCTGTGGTCTGACTTGGTGCCAGGTGGAGGAGAACCTTCACATAAATCTTGGGTTAAAGTTCCCTGTTCTCCTGCAGGAAGGGGCTGAGCCAGCTGACACGCACACTACTGCTCTTTTGTTCCCTCTCTTGATAGAAAGTTCCTCTTCCTGTGGCTAAGCTGATAGTCACCGAATAATCTCTTCATTGCAGAAGATCTAGCTTATGTAGCGGAACGATTACTTACTAACAGTTTCTAAAACCCAGTAATAGCTTTGTGAATATTGTATCACAAAGAACTGCCAGGCTGCATGTCTACTGCAAGCAGGAGTCAAACACAATAAACCCCATAAGAGCTGTCTTTAAGGAAGAGAAAAAGCCTTGACTTTGCAAACCTAACAGTTGTGATTGCAGGTTGTAACGTGTCTGATTCTGTGCTGGTGCTACTTGGAGCAGAAAAGGAGTCATTTGCCAGACTGAATTTCTGGAAACTTAAATAATTCTCCAACTCTGGCAGGGTTCTGACATCCAGAATCTTGTGTTTTTGCAGGGGCTGATCTGCTGAACTCTTGCTCCTTCAGTCGTTGTTCCTGGTTGTGCTAAGTGGTTCAGATGCTAGTAATTCTGTGCCAGAGCACCTCATCATCGCGCTGTGCAGAACAGCTGATAGTGCCAGGTGGAGAGCAGGGGCGTGCTCAGACCTAAGGAGCCTGTTTGGAAAATTCAGCCAAGAATTTTGTTTCTGTAATGACCAAGATGCATTCTTGAAAATGGCAGCTCATAATTAAATGCTGACTCAACCATAGCCACGGTCACCATGGCCCTGGTATGATCCTGAGAGCAGAGAAGAGATTGTTGTCAGCAGATGACTACATTTTTCAATTTTAGGAGCAATTCCCTTGATATGTTAACCTTATTTACACATGTTTCAGTACACTCATCTTTCTGCTGAATGTCAAAGGCAGCTCGAGGATTAACAGAATTAACTATTTGTATGGGAGCTGTTGAATCACAGCCTGAACCACTGACTGATCACCTGAGGCGAGCACTGAATCAGCCACAGGAGCACAGGTGTAGGTAATGTACCTGTGTGACTGGAAGGAGTGGAGTCTGGCTCCACCTCTCCCAGACCCCACTTAAGGGCTGACCACCACTAGGGAAGGATCTCTTGTTGGAGATCCCTTTCCTGTGGAGTTATTGGTGAATCCTGACCATCTGCAAAAGGTGAGCCTCTCTTTATTTACCAGTTGTCTGTTTACCATCCAGATAAGCGAGTCAAAATATACCTTATTCCTCACTATTTTCTGTGAATGCTAATCTTTTGGGTTATTCACCCTACACTATTTCTTTCCATGTCATCACTGTAATGAAATCACTTCAACTTTGGAGTGATGAAAGGGTGATAAAATGTTTTGGTGTTAAAAAGCAGTGTGTTGTACTTGTTGGGGGCAAAGTCTCACCTTGCCCGTATTTGTCTGTATGGGGACAAGCTCCCTGAAGTCTGGGGAGTCATAAATTTGTCTGTTCAAATCAAGGACGTGATATTATGCACAATTCAAAGAATTGGTTAACCAGACACATGTGTTCTTGGGGTATCACCCCAGTTGGCTGAGTGGTAGTTGAGGTCTCCAGAAATCAATGGAGCTGCGCATACAGTGCTTGCACCACGTTAATTCCTTCAGGTCACTGAAGGTTTCAGATCTTCAAAATATCAGTCCACATTCTCCAGCTCCTCAGTGGGCTGTGTCCAGGCGTTTTCCTAAAGCTCAGTGTAGCTTTTGCTTATCCTTACTAAGAGGCAGGGAAGGATAGTGGGGAAGGAGAAGCATAAGGAGAAGGATTAGAGGGACAGAGGGAAAAAGAAATAGTAGCAACAAACTCACACCAGCAACGATACAAACTCCATCAACCAACTTCCAGTGGCGTTTTTCCAGTTGGCCATTTTTATGTAGGAGTTTAAGTATAGATTTGGATGGCTAAATATAGGTACTCTGACATCTATTATGTGAAAACTCAGTTTGAAATTATTCAGCGTCTTCCTATTATGTTTGTATAATCAGTGTTTTATCACGCCATGAATCCATCTGAACAAAAGTCCTTTCAGAAAGTACTTCTTTGCTGTTAGTTGGATAAGTCAGGAGAGATTTCCTTCATGAAAAGCAGCCATCAGATACCTTTCAAAAGATGAACCTCTTTACAGACTAATGAGAAAAGAGCAAATCAGGATGTGAGATCTCACATGCCTTCTACCCCCTACAACTTTTTGGTTTTGTAAAGTTGGACTAGAAATGGTTTATCTTTCTGTAACAGTTAAAATCTAGTTGTTAGTAGCCCTGCACAGGTTTTTAGAGGAAATTGACATATCTAGTTCTGTACCTTGAGCTTACCCAACAGGATTTAATTTTCCAAGATAAAGTGAACAGCAAGTTATGGAACATTCACTGTGCAGTCATAACATGTTTGAGATTAAACATTGCCTGATGAATGAATCCTTCACTTCTGAGTGTAATAACTTACCATTAAAGCCTTAAGCTGGCAACAGTCCTACAGCACGCAGTCAGTGAAACAGTAAAAAGAACTATAATTGCAACCTGTACCTTTCCAGTCTTGTTGTGCCATTTATAGGTTGAATCCTCGTTGTATACTGCTACAGTAATGCATCATTATTTGTCCCTCCTAGCACAGACCCTTGGAGCTGCAATCCATTGGAAAAAGTCTTTGAATGCTATAAATATCTGTGTTGCTTCCTGTTTGTAAATGAAAGCAATGGAAGCTAAATATATGCTGACTCTAGTGTGACAGATCCTGAAAGCGATTCTTATCCATTTTGATTTTTTGCTCAGAATATCTTTCTTGAAGTCCTACTTCTGAACTGCTGAAGAAAACAACAGTGACAACTCCCCTTCAGCCCTACTCCACAGACAGGAATGGCTGGCTAATAGCACAGGCTCAGCACACTGCAAGGCAAAGAATATTAGTCAATTCCCTGCTTTTTGCACAAAATCCAGACTGCCATTAAATGCTCAGCTACTTTAGACTGGCACCACTACAACCATGTCGTCAGAGCTATTTGGTGTTAATTGGTAAGAAACTCCAGCCCTGTAGGATCATTAGCCTGGCCATTGCTCTGGGCTCTTCTGGATGTTGCAGTTCTGTCAGCAGCTGCTTTATTTTTGCCATCTGTACCACCATTCCCTGCTAGAACAGCGGCCTCACTCCTCCTAGTTTCATCAGCTTTGTAAAATCCCAGAGACTCAGGAATTATACACGTACACCTGTAGGCTTTTGTTTCTTTGGTGCCCGGGAATGGGAGATAGGGGTGCAAAAACAGATGGAAGCTGTCAGTCAGCTCAAAGCCAACGTGCCTCAGAAGGTGTTTTATTTATGGCAACGCTCAGATCAAACAATCACAGAAGATTCTTAATGTCAGTTGGAGATGAGGAATTTGGTTCCTGTGGTCTGGTTTTCCCTTTATTCCTACACTTGCCTTAAGCTTGGGGAAGGGTGAGTGGGCTGCGGGGCCATCCAATCTTGCACTCTCCCGTAAGAAGCCTGGGCTGAGGGAAGGCATCCTTGACACAGGACAGTAATACATCAAGGAAGGAGCAAGCCACTTTTCCTGATGTAGAAACACAGCCAGGTTAAATTTGATGCTTCAACAGTGCATGTAAAATGTTCAAGTCAGATGCCCAAAATATTGTTAAACACGAGCAATTTATGATTTATAATATTACCAGCCTGCTATTTTTAGTGCAGAGGAACCTTTAGTCATTCTACATTTAGATGGCTTATCAGAATTAAATAAATAACAGCAATGGTTACTGCTCAAATTAGGTCTGTCTCGGTTTCCATGGCATCCAATCTGTTATCTCCAATATTCTTGCCAGGATTTGTACTGGGGCTCTGGGACAGCAACATTTCTTATAAGGCTTATAAGGAATTATCCTGTAGCAATTTCAGCTATATAGTTTCTATGAAACCCTGGAATAAATGGATTTATTTAAGAAGTGTTGAGGGTTTTTTTTTCCTCCTCCTTTTTTTCTTTTTCTTTTTTTTGAACCGTTGCCTATTTTTAGCACTGCTGCCTGCTTTAATGTGCTGCTGCTTTAACTCTTCTGTGGTCGCGTCGATGTGCTGCCTGGTGAACCTGCGCGGTGGCTGCGCCTGTTGCACTGCCCTGCAGGAACAGCAAAGAACTTTGACGCTTTGGTGCCACCTGCATTGGAAAACCAGAGCTCAGGAACGTGGAATAACATGAATATTTGCTTCTGATTTTTTTGGTACTTTGAAGTCTTTTGAAAGCAGCGACACGAGAGCCTTTCTGCTTGTGCAGAAACACCGAGCACAATCATCCTCAGAGGAAAGGCAGTAAAGCTTTATTTGAGCTCAAGAACTTTTGTCTGAGGCCAAGACAGAAATGCTGCCTCTGTCAAGTAGCTGGGTTCAGAGCAGAGGTAGATGGATGAAACATGAAGATCTGTTCAGTGGAAAGCCAGGCTGGATGATTTAACGATTCTCTTCAACCTAGGGCTCTGTGCAGCCATGCTTTACAATGCCAGTTATAATCCCAACCTGGAATAAGGGCACAGTGTGCACTGCAAACTGTGCAGCTGCAGAGAGGAGGAAAAGATATTTGTGCTGGAAGTGCTGTGTATTTCCCCACAGATCTTCAATTAATATTAATTTTTATGGGTATTTTTTTTCTTCCGTAGCCATTAGAGTTTTCAAGTGAGGTTTTCATTAATCTTTTGTTTAGGACGGTTACATATGATATAGATCCTGTTTTCTTTTCCCCTCTGGTAAACATTAATTTTCCTTGAGCTTATTTGCATCTTGTTGTGAAAAATCTTTGGATCCACAGCATTTAGAAAATCAATGGTTCATTGGGTTTCTAATTTCCAGGTACTATTTCTAAACAAAATATGCTGTGACATATCTCTGAGATTTATGGTAAATCATAACTACTTCTAACCAACAGTCTTGTAATATTTTTATAGGATGGAATGACATGGGAGAGGATGAACGCTTTCACGGTGCTGGTTATTTGTGTGTGTGTGCAGCTTGGTTTTTTTCCAGTTAACCTCAAGAGGACAGGGAGGACCACGGAGGGCAATTTTGTGCTCAGTGTTTACTTGTATCTCAGTTTTAAGAGGATGATACTAACGCTGCCCTGCAGATCTTCAGCTGGCAGAAATTGGCATCCTTTCCCCAGGCATCAGTGGAGCTGTGCTGATTTATATGAGCTTAGGGTGTACCTCTGGTGCATACAACATTTCTACCATACCTCACGTGGAATTTGATTTACTCTGAATCATGACTGAAATATAGCTGTGTGTTTAAAGTAGGCAAGAAATGATAAAGTACTTACTATTTATAGAATCATAGCTACTTTCAGAGCCAGCCAAGCAATTCCCATGTACAATCACAATACAAAGACTTCAATATTTTAGTGCTCTGTCAGCCTGTGGTCGCTATAAATTTGCCATGGCTGGGCATGCAGCCCCAGCACAGATCTGTTTGAAAAAAACCCTTACCTAGGCAACTGCATTAATGCAGAGATTGGCTATCAGTGTTTGCACGCATCAGCTCTTGACCTGCTCGGCAATGAATGCAAAGAGCCTGAGCCAAACCTGGCACCTTGCTGTGGGTGAGTTGGTGTTCATGGACCTGGCAGGGGATGAGCACTCTGCTGAGGCTTTCTGCGTGGCATGAAGGGTTAATGGTTAACGTGACATGAGCTTTTGAAGAGCTGTAGCAATATTCCTCATTATTCAAACCGTGTTGATTAAAGTAGAGCAGGTTCTGCTCTTTGGCCAGACTTCATTTCTGGGCTCCATATTCTAGTGCAGCAGTTCACTTCTGACATATTTCCTCCTCGCATGAGAATGCTCCATGCCAAGGCTGGAATTGCTTCCTCTTGTACAACTTGTCTGAATTTGGAGATGACTTGAGATTCAGGCTGCAGCACTGGAAACAGGAATTAGGAAGCTCATTGCCATCAAGGTGCTCAGCAGTAAAAAATAACACTTCTGTGCTACTAGAAAGGAGGATAAAAGACAGTTGTACTATCTCTATGTCCATTCTTCCATCTCTGTGCTGTTCTGAATGCCCTGAGCACAGTGCTGCTCTGGTTGCACTAGGAAGCACTGCCCGAAGGTTGTACTTGCTGCTCTGAAGTTCAAGAATAATAATTTTTTCATGCAGCTGACATATGTGGGAAGGTTTTCCTATAGAGTAAGAAGTGGCCTGATCTGTTCCTTCCCTCTCTGTGCTGCTTATCAAACCTGGAGGCTCTTGTCACGTCCCAAGGGATGCAACATATTGAGAAGAAAATAATGCAGAAATTATATCATATATACTGTGGCTTTGGGTTCCTCTGAGCTGAAAATAAACACTGGGTAAGTCACTTCTGAATAAGAAGCAGATGCTTCTAAAGCTCTCGGGAAGCTACAACATGCATTTATAAATTTAAAGGTGTTGGTGGAGCTTGACCAAGTCAGCCTTGGGCACCCCTGTGTGGTCCAGGCGGCAGGTTGTTGACATCATGTTGAAACTTGAGGAGTCCTGGGTATCAGAAAGAGTTAAACCTATCCGGTTATTTGTCAATATCAAATCTCAAGAGCCCAAATGTACTGTGAGAAGTGCAGTGAGATGCATTGCATTTTTAGGTACGAGACCAGAGCATCCTGCGCAAGAGGGGATGTCATGGTTCCTTGCCATGCAGAGGTAATTTGGAGACAACTTTCCTCAGCTGAAAAACAAAGAGGTCTTCTGTCCTGTGGATAAGACAGAACAAAAAGAGTAGCATAATTTGACTGATGGCCATCCCCAGGGTAAAGAGGCTCAATGATGGTTGAAAGAAAGCAACAAGCAAGCTCTGAAAGGATCGGTGTGCACTGAGGCTGGTCTCTGGTGGGCATAGACTGAGGAAGGCCCACTAGAAACCTTTTAAAGGCAACCCAAATTCTTTCTGTATTTTCCAGCTTAGGTTCCAGCCCTGCAGTCTGCTCTCTGAGATCTTTTTGTTCCATTTAATGAAGAGCTCTTTGGTTCACTCAAGTCAAATAAGGGAAGGAATAAATGACTGGTTTCTGAAAGGCAAACAATTGGTTTCCTCTGGTGCCACATTTTTTAAATGTGACTGAAGAACAGTCATCCTGTATCAGACTAGAGGGCCACTGGCTCCATGCCTTGTCTCCAACAGTGATGAAAAGCAACTCTGGGGAAGAATATAAGAATAAGCTAGATGTGTAATGGCATTTATCTAGTTCCTCTCCTAGCCTCCATCTGTGGTTCAAGGATTTCCTTAACCAAAGACTTTTGTTTTAATAGTCCTGATGGAGTTCTCTATGGATTTTTCTAGTTGCTCTTAAGTCCTTGCAAGCTTTGAGCATCCACAAATCTGCAGAGCAAGGAATTCCACAGGTCCACTGTATGCTGCCTGGCACTCTCTTTTTGTTGGTTTTGAACTTTCTATCCACAATCTTCATCTGATGTTTCTTGGTTCTTGTACAAAGAGAAAGGGGAGAAAGTGTCATATCATCATCAGACAACGTGATAGCTCTGCCTCCATCTGCTTGTGGTCAAATTTGTTGGCCAGCTGTAAGGAGGACATGAAAGAAATAAGGAGTACGAAAAGGGGTTTGGAGACCATGACCTCACACATTGCTGCTCAGACTGCACTGCACGTAGGGGAACAAAGCACCCATGCAGCCAGGAGCAGGGAAGGATGCTCCCCCAGCTCCTGGAGTTCCTCTGTTCAGCATCTGCACTCCACTCTTCTGAACACATTGCTCTTTTCTCTGCTGACAGCAGGCTGTTGATTGTCAGTGCTTTTGCTGTTGCAAATATCAATATTGCCGCAGTGTTTGGCACTTTCCAGTTAATGTGCTGAACACTGGCAGAGTGAAAAATTGATGTGTGGATTATATAAGCCACCTTCCTGTTTGCGTACTGGAAGTCAAGGTGTTAACTCTTTCTGACTTCATTCGCTCTGGTTGAGGGGCACCAAGGGATTGAGCCTGAAATACAGCAAATCAATAATATAAACTCTTTGAGCTTTGTGAGCTAAGAATAAATACCAGCTACAATTTGAGTCAAATGAACCTGTGCAGAAAGCACTGGGGAAATGTTTGGTGGTGTTCTGTTGTTGCAGGTCAATAAAGGCTAGATAATGTTTGGCTTTCATTAGTGATTAAAAAGATTTCCTTGCAAATGTTACGTGATTAACACCGAGCTTTCTGTGTGTACTGAAGGGGGTAATGTTTAGAAATGATCGTCCTGCACTATCTATCTCAGTAGAAATGTGAATAATGGCTGGAGCTGGAGGAGGTCCTGCTGCCTGAGTCATGGATGGAGTGGACACAGCCACTGTTTGTGCAGGAGCTGAAGAGGACACAAGGCAGGCAGCCAGAGGCACAGGGGATGTAGGATCCCATTGGCTTTCAGGAAGATTGGGTGCTCTATAACACCAGCAATGCACCAGTTATTCACGAGGAGGCGATGTCATTACATACACCTATTTTTAGGTGCTTCGAAGTCAGAAACATCACCATCTTGGTGGGAATTTATCACACTTGTTCTCAGCTCAAAGCTGCTATGTACAACTTGGCAGGCCTCCAGTTAGCTGAGCAACAGCTGCCTGGGATGTTTCCCAACTGTGGTTTTCACCAATTAAGAGGTTTGTTTTCACACAATTTGGAGGATTTTTCCTTTGAGATCATACCTCACTAGCATGCTATGTGGAGGCAGCGCGCTATGCAGCCTCATAACTTTGGTCCTAAAGTATATTTATTCAGAGATCTCAAAGTTCTCCTTGAGGAACAATCAGGAGATACGTTGGATATATCAACATTTGGTCTAGCTAACTCTAATGTATAGCTCTGTAAAAGTAGGAGCTGCACACCTGGCAATAAAAATTGCTTGCCTTCATTTCCAGGACTGCATGCTGAAAGGAAGGCAGCACAGACTGCCAGTGATGTGCCCTAAAGGACCACATTGTGTCCTGCACCTTCCCCAGCACCTGTCTGGTAGCTCGTGCTGCTCTGCTGGACAGACTGCTGCAGCTGTTCTCCAGTGTCATGGCACTCAACGCTCCACCTCAAATTCCATTTGTGACGCACATCATTTTTCCCATTATTTCTGAGATGGGCATGGCACTGAAAGGGAACTTCCCGTTGGCTGAAAAGAGAAGGCTGCAGGGGTTGCTTGTTAGACTGAGAGCCAAAGTTTTCCCCTGGACTGAGTGTATCATAGCTCCGAGAATCTGAAATATTTCTAAGCACTCCATACTAATGCTATGAGGCAGAAATCTGGTTTGTTTTTCAAGCTGCCTGGACTTGGAAATGTGCATCCTTCTCTGAAGAAAATGAGGCAGCAGCGATGTTTAACAGTTTATTTCCTTTAAACAGCAATAAAGCTGGTCTACATTTCTATGGATGTTCTGAAGCAAAACCTGCAGGTGGGCAACATCTTGTCCAAGGCACAGCTTCTAAGTCTCTAACAACAGTGCTGTGATGCTATAAAGTTGTTTTCCTTTAACACCCTCAATGTGTGTTACCTTGTGTCGTGGTCTTTATTAGCCATAATTTGTGCAGTATCCACAAATGCTACCCATGGTTGCAGTTGAATAACACCTTGAAGTGACACAAAACTTCTCCCCTCTTCAGCCAGGTGCAGGAAGAGCGTGATAGGCTGCGGTTCAAAGATTTGCTCAGGAATTAATATCCTGAATTACAGCTACTGAATTTCCTGAAACCAACACAACACAGTTCTTGCTTTTAAGCACGATCTGCCTTCCCTTGGCTCTTGTGGATTTCCCACCTCCCATGAATGAAACCTGAAGGTAAGATCCGTGTGGCTCCCTGCAGCAGCAGCCTGTGCATTACAGCCCCACAGAAAGCACGATATCCCTTTTTCTGCTTGAAGGGTTTCATTGCAGATGGCTCCATTTTTATTATCTTTACTCCTGTCCTTCCCCCTTCCCTGTTAGAACTTACTGTTCGGGCCATTAACGGTATCAGCATTTTCTATGCAGTTCAGCTAGATATTTTTGTCAGTCTCAAATCAAAACGATGCCAGATGGAAGCCCTGTGTTCTTCATCGATGATCATTTCCAGCATTCTTCTGTGAGGTTGAACAACATATGTCCACAAGCAATTAAAAATACTGCTTGCTTGTCTGAACTCTGTATGCTCAAGGGCACAGAGAAGGTTAAGAAATTAACTGAACTGGGACTGCTCCATACTTTTCAAACAAACTGATTTCCTGAGGAGGAGTTATTAACATTTAGATCAGTTGCTGATTTGCTGGGGACGGTCTTATTGCTAAAATCACCTGTACTGAGTTAAGCAGTCATGAAATATACACTGCTAACAGAAGTATCTTTATGCTTAAAATCATAGCCTCTACTTTCAGGAGGTCATTGGGTATTTTTTTACCCATTCCAGGCTTGCTCGGTTAATATTAATGTAATCTCATTGATACTTGTAGGAGTGGACCACAGAGCTGCAGGAATTTCCATACTTAAGTCAGGACTTTGGTGTGGTACCCAGACTGAAATTTCCAGTGCTGGTGCCTGGGTGCTCAGTCCCTATTAAAAGAACAGGAGCAGAGCACCCAAAGCCCCCTGCTAGCTCCAAGGAGGTGCTAGGGCCAGCTGTCCCCAGGTGCTGCTGTGTTTGCCAGCCACGCTCCTGCTTCAGCATCCACCTTCCCTACATGCTCTTCTGCATTCTTTTACATCTGCTCATAGTATCATCTCTGTTATTTAAGTGCAATCATTTTGCTTCCCAGCGTGCTTTTCTGTGCAAAGTGTGCATATGTTTGCGAGGGCTATAAAGAACCCTAATATTTAAGTTACTGAAAGAAATAAGGACTGCAAGTAACAGCAATAAATGCCAGGAAAAATGGCCAAACATCCCTGTTGTTTTGTAGCGTGGGGCTGATTGCTTTATGACCCTAAGATAAACAGTCTTGTATTTATGCATGCATAGAAAGCACTTAGCTATGTTTATTGAGAGCATTTGGCAAAAGGAGTCAGATCTTGTTTAAAAACAATATAATCATGTTAATGTAAGTAAAACTATTTCATTTTGCTTTGGGGGCAGGGAAGGGGAGCACGTGGAATCAATTACTGAGGGTTACCTGATGGGTGGTAGCTTGTTCAGGAGAGGTAATTAGGTTGCTTGCAAACACGCAATGCAAATTTTCAGTCTGCTTTCCTAAGGAAAAAAAGTCTTGTTGTGATCCTGCTGTCCTTCTCTCTTGAAATCTTTGGTCAGCTCCAAGAAAAGAGCAGAGGCAGCAAAATGTTGACTTTCTCCAGGTTTCACAGCTGGGCAGAAAACAGATTCCCACATAAAAGGCAGAAATGGGAGCTTATGTCTCCTCAGACAACAAAGTACGCAAGCACCCGTGCCTGTTGCCTTGGGTCAGCCACCACTGCAATGGAGGGCCCTCACCAAGGGAAACCAAGAAACGTTCCCAGGTTAGAATCTGAGAATCAGCATCGTATTTTGTCCATTCCCATGGACACTGCTCATTGGTATGGTCCTCACTCTTTTCCTGACACAACACATGCTGCCACCTGGGAAAGCATAGGGATGTGGGGAGGAGGTAACTGCTTGTTTGGGAGTGTTTTTTGCAGATGTGCTTTCTTTAAACACCCTTGTGCTTTCCTGAGCTGCTTGCTGGCCCCTGAGCTGTGAAGTGCAAGGTCAGGTGCTTTGGGGCTGAGTCAAACACCATGGGAAGGAAATGCAAGAAGACAACTGTATATTAGGAAACTCGTCTGAGAAGGAGGGAAATGAGATCCTCTGTGGATTATCTGAAAACTGGCTTATTATTTGACTGTTAAAATTACTGTGTATGCCAAGTAATTAATTTTTACAGCAAACTTGTCTAGGAGTTGGGCAAAAGAGCAATTAATTCCCTGGAAAGAGATCCACTGTCATAACTGCTAATGGATGCAGAACTCCCTTAGACATGGGTGGACAACAAAAGCTCTGCATCTCTGCGACTGGGATGCCCAAAAGTCAGGTGCAGTGTATGACAGGCAGTGAGCCCACTGAAACCCCAACCTAGTGCTAGCTGTGGCACATTAGGTAGAGGAGAAAGCACAGGTGATTCTCACCTCCTCTTCTGCACTATCACCTTTTCCTCTCCATGGGGATGTTCTTCCCCTCATGGGTATAACTGGGATTTTCCTGCTGATGGTGGGAATCAGTGAAATGCTATGAATGTGTTCTGTCTGAGAGAGGAGCAAGGTCCCTGCCACAGCAGGGACTCCATACACAGCATGGTCCTAACTCTGCAGTACAGCAACATGGGACAGCTCAAACGAAATGCTGCCACGTGTTGAACAATAAAACCAAGCACTGCACTCTGGTTTCCACAATGGCACTACCACCAAGACAAAATGGTTGCTCCCTTTGTTTTACCACAACAGATTCTACATCTTCAGCTTGATTTGGGGTCGCAAGGACACTTGGAGACTTGCAGAATCATAATAATTAATATTTCATACAATTCAGCCCTCGAAAAGCAGCAAACAAAGAGCACTCAGCACCGTGCAGCTGCCAAAGGCAGCATTTCCCTGGGCCCTGGGGCTCTCGTGCTCGACAGGCATGGGCCTCCCTGGTCCCTAGACAGCATCCTCAGGGCCCAGCTCTGCTGCCCAGCAAACACAAGCCGGCAGTCACAGCTGGCTAATGCACTGTTGGCAAAGGACACGGAGGGAAGGAGAAAGAACAAGAGGCTTTTATGAGAGTTGATCTGTTGCTATTTAATCTATAGTGACAAAGATGTCGCTAATAGAACATGGGAAGGGTGATGAGATGGGCAAGACCTGGGGCCTGAACACTCGTGAGAAATGCAGTCAGTGCTCTGCTGATCTGCTCAGCAACTTGTGAGCGCTGGCACTGTGCTTCTGGTACGACATTAGGTGATGAAACATTTTTTTTAATTAGAAGTCTAAGACACAGACCTAGCACTGCTTCTTCTAGCATCTAATTAGAAGTGTAGGAGACAGAAGATGGGAGAAAAGAGAAAAGCAGGGAATCTATGAAATACCAGAACTTTGGCAAGGAACTTCATTTTCTTTATGTTCACACAACAGCAGGTCTACAGCAGGTCTACAGACATCAAGACTTGGTGAAGTCATGACAGTAGGTAACAAGTAATATTAACCACTGTAATGCTGTTCTCCCCCACAATAAATGAGGAGAATCAGTGCTGTGATTATGGCTGGTGGGAGATGAACCAGTGAGGCTGCTTCATGCACAGGTACAATAGGAACAGCTGTGCAAACACTGCAGGATTTTGATCCTGCATGACAAATGAGACACAACAATAACAGCTCTCCAAAAGCCAGCATTCAGCACCAGAGGCCATCGAGTAATGAAAATGAATCCCAGCCTGATGAGGACCCTTCTGACCTGTACATCACAAGACACTGAACAAGCCTGACCCTCACAGCCAGAAAAGGAGGAACAGCCATTTACAATTTCAAATGCAGCGGTGCCTCTTTCCAGAAAGCACGACACAGCGATGAGCTGGCCCAGAAATGCTCCCATGGTGGACAAGAAGCCACCAAATTGACTGAACCAAAGGATGGCATAGGACCAGAGGTAGTGGCCTCAAGTTATGCCAGGGGAGGTTCACATTGGATATTAGGAAAAATTTCTTCTCAGAAAGAGTGGTCAAGCTTTTCCATTTATAGCACTGCACATTAATTATATATACATCCAGGTTGGAGCAAAGGCCACGTACTCCAACAAGCCTGGTTCAGTACATTCAGTGAAGCAGGAGAATTGATGTGATCTTTCCCAATTGTGCAACCACGTAAAGATGTTCTGACAGCATTTGGAAGCAGCAGTGTTTTTGGGGAAACAAACAGGCACCAGTTTCTCCTACTGGACAACAATGAACTACAGAAAAAAAAGCCATAAAATGCTTTCTTGGCACAGCAATGCTTTACATTGCCTCCTGAATGACTCCAGGAATAAAGACTGGGTTGTACAATGTTTCCTTACATTTGTCCACGTGGCTTTTTGTCAATTTTCTGCTATAATATCTTGCTGGTGGCTGCTGCCTTGATTTCCGTGCTGACCTTCGTGAATTCCTAGCAGTGCAGTAATAAAGGCAAGTTTAGAGAGCAAATATTTCTGCTAGAAGTCTCTTGTGTTACCTGGGGATTGCAGCTGCCTAGGAGGTATAGCAACATTTACAATTCTGGCTAAGTCAGGAAAGGGCAACATCTGAAACTGTGTGTGGGGCACAGCTGAAGAGGTGAAGGGAATGGGTGCTTCATTAGCAGAGGTGCTGAGGAAATGAATCAGAAGTCATTAGAGGAGAGCTCTCAGTTCACCCCTTCTTCAGGGAGAAGTAGCTCTTCAAGATAATCTTAATGGAAATTGTTTTTATAGCAGTGGTTTGATGTCAGGAATAGAAGCTTAATTGTTTCTCGAGAAGCACCACCTTGCACAGCTGACGTCAGTGAGTACAGGTGGGTCTGACTTCTTGCTGAAAGAAGAAGGGAGGTTTTAGTTCACTCGACTGCCTCTTCTCAAGTTACTGGCCGCTGCTGCTGTTTGCTTTAATTATCTTTTAACAGAAGAGCAAATATGACAATACTCTGTACCAGTTAACACGCTAAAACAATTCTTAAACTGCTTATAGTCAAATTTGTTTAAATGTCGGGGGATGAAGTCACTTCTGTTGTTCATTTTGATCTGCTCTGCAAGTAAGGCACTCAGCGAGGCAAGCTCACTCGCAGAATGAAGTGCCTGCCTGTCCTGAGCACACAACTTCTTGCTTTCATGGCTACTGCTGCAGCCAGTAATTGGCACACTGACCACTCGAGGGTTTCATTTCAGACGCTGCAGCAGCTTGGGCAGCAGAGGGCAGGTAATGGAGCATCGTCCAGCTTCAGGCCAGCAGCCGTGCCCCGTGCAAGCCACCTCGTGTGCACAGAAGCTTGGGGCGACTTTGTTCTCACGGGAGAGAAACTATTGCCCCCGGCAGCGGGCTCCCGGGTACCGGGGCCAGTCACTAGGTGGCAATGCGGCACGCAGGCACGATGCTGAGCGGCTCTCCTGCCCGGGGAGGCTGCTGGCAACACTGCATCGCCTCCTTCCTCCGCTCCAGGGAGAGAGGAGATTTCTGAGGACATGACGCTGGTGATGAGCCTGAGATGTCTGCTATAATAGGAGGTAGGTGTCTTGTGGCTGGACATCAGAAGCGGTGCTCTGAGCCTCTGGCTCTGGCATCAGTTTAGGTTCCAGCAGGAAAACAGAAAAGCAGCAACGTGCTGCAGGTTGGATAAGATGCTGTGTGGCATGTCTTTGCCTCTCTACCCCAAAGCAAGGCTTCTTCAAGCACAAACCAAGCCTACTCTCCAACCTCTCCAGGTCTCACAGCTCTCTGAGTTTGCCCTGTAAAAGCAACATAATTATATTTGTCTGTGAAGGAAATATTGCTAGAGTTGATGACAGGCCAGCAGCACAGCCTTGCATAAACTCATAGCTTGGGAAATCAGACTGAAAACGCTTCTCAGGGTTACGTGGTCTGAGTACCTTGGGCAGGATCTTTGTGCTGTAGATGAGTTAAGTGCCTGCAGAGTGTGTACTGCTCTGGGTGTGCACCGTTTTGGCAGTTCTTGCTGTCATTTGCTAATAGCAGCGTCCACTTTCCACCTTACCCAATAATCTATTTAGCTTTTATTATGAGAAGTCAACAGTAAGTCCCTTGCCTATGTACGTCCGTTTGCATACGGTCAGCAGATGCAGTTTTGAAATGAGGACTGTTACAGGATGAGGAGTTTCACTTAGGGTAATGCTGTAGCCATGTTCTTCTCAGAACAGCTTTCATCCCATTCAGAGCTGCTTTCTGTGTAGGCCAAGCGGGCCAACGTCATTGAGTTTCTCCCTTGCCTCCCACAGTGACAAACACATCCTTAACATGAGTGTTAGTTGGGGTCATGTCTTGGCCATTGCCACCCCACTGTGCCTTCCCCCCCAGCCCCTCTCTGACTCCCAGCTCTCATACTAAGCGGTGTCCTCAGCTCTGTGTGCAAATACACCAAGGACTCCGGGAATACCATAAAATGAATTTGGAGATTCCGTAGACTCTCAAGCTGCTTCTGGCAGAGCGTTTCCTGGAATCAGTGATGAAATCGCTCATTTTGCTGCACTCTCCAGTTTAATGCATAGTCTCGTGGTTACAGTATTTAAAAGCTGTTTGTCTCATTAGAGATCAGTTAACTCGTTTCTGAAATTAGAAACTTCTATGATTAATGACTCGCGGTGTTTTGCTTTAAAGGAGAGGCTTGCTAATCATTATTTTCTCCCACCAAAATCACTTCTGAGATTTGTATTATTGCTTTTGTTATGACTTAGTGACAGTGATACTTGGTACTTCGAGGAAAATAATTCCTAATGATGCAGTTTGTGCCTGCAAGAGCCACGTCTGAGGAGCAGTTGCAGACAACATGGATTTAATAACAAAACTTGAAGAGAATGATTTTTGGTGAATTTTCTGGCTTTAGCACAGAGATGTGCTTCTTTTAATGGAGACCTGCCAGGCTCAAAGCCTGGAGATCAGAACCCGAGCTCTGAACAGGTCACAGCTATCTTTACGTGCCTTCTTTTAGCCTCTGTTAGTGCCTCTGAACCGTGCTGGCATGTAAGTAACAGATGCACCGACCTTTTTCTTTGTCCACATGCTCACAACTGGAATTGTGAGTCAGAAATAGCAGTTTCTCAAACAATTATTTCCAGGCACTCGCAAATAGGGCCGACAGCACTGTGGGTGTTAGCACTTAAAGGGCACCCGAATCGCATCTCTGTTTGCTTTCACAGCACAACTGCTGCAGTGTGGATGCAGGGTTCACATGGCAGTGTAATCTCAGCTTCTCCCTGAGTCCAAGGACAACGTGCAAGAGATGAATCCTGTGTTTTATGATACCTGGTAATAATTGAGAAATGCTGTGGTTCTGGTGGTGGCTCGTGCTGCTTGGCTCAGCTCCTATTTCCAGCTGAATTCCAAAGCCTCCACCACGTGCTGGCAGCAGGCATAGGTGCTGGATGTGAGAGCAGCTTCCAGTGCAGGATGGCTGCTGCAGCCTTGGCTGGTGCCCTATGGCCAGCACGTGCTTGTGGAGTGCTACTGGATCTCTACCTGCTCGAGCCCCAGGCATCCCTTTCTGGGACCAACAGCCCCAAAAGCATCCCTTGGGCAGGAAGTCACCTCACTTGCACAAACCTCAGATGTAAACAGCCAAGTCTTGCTCAGTAAATATATCCAGCTCCTTCTGTTTGAAGAATAAAAGCCAGAATCCCGTCAGAGAATGGATCTCTAAGATCAGTACCTCCTAAGATGAACGTTTCATTTGCTTCCCCTCTACTCTTTTTCTGTCTTTTGTTTTTTCCCTGTGACATAGCTCCTGGTTTGCCATGAGCCCCCTCTTTGAAGCTCATTATATCAGACTACTGCTCTTGGTATACTACAGTGGGATTTTGATGCAGTATTTCATTTGGTTATCTTTAAAATGACAGACTTGGCCCATACAGTCACACTCCACACCTCTTCTCTCCCTTTGTAAAAGAATCCTACAAGCATTCTGAAGCAAGAAGTGCTTACGGAGTGATTCCCTGAGCATAAATAGCTCTCCAGCAAGAGCAGCACCTGCCATCTTCGATATGTCTTGCACTTCCCACAAACCACTCGTGAGCGCTGGGTTTGATCACAGCTATTGTTCGTGCTAAGCCTCCTCCTACTCTTATAATCCTCCCATTTGGATGGATGGGATATTCTGCATATGGGAAGGATTCTGGGGATATAAATCGCAGCCAAGTATTTTGTGGACATGACAATGCGTGCGTGTGCATGTTCTGCCAAAGGCAGGGACATGGACATGTTGACAAACACCACGCGTTTGGAAAGAGCCTCGAGTCACATCCTTTGACTCATATTGCTTCTTTCAAGGACTTGTGTTGCTTTCCCTACACGGCAGCTGTGGGGCAGTGCTTAAATCAGATAGGATCTGTGGCTTTTAGGGGCTGGTGCTGGGCTACTGCCACAGGGCAGGGTCAGTATTTAGTAGAGCTGTGTGTCCAGAATATCCCGATGGCTTGTTACGAACATGGAGAGTTTGGTATTTTCCTTTGTTTCCCCAAGAAAAACCTCAGCAGTGCTATTGATCCTATTAGCTGTACAGAATACATTCAATGTGATCTCTTAGCTTGGGAACTGTGTGCAGCCCCTGAATTGTTCTCTCCCTGAGAGGAGGTGAAGATGTCAGTTCTTCCCACACAAAGCCAATAGGATGAGGCAGTGAGGAGTTACACTTCTTAGTTCTGTTGTTTTTCTGTCTACAAACCAGCTCTGTCTGTAGGTTTCTTCCATAACTTCAGGTTTATGGCATACATTTTCACTTTAAAAAAAGCACCATATTCTCCAACACTGAATAAAACTCTGCAATAATATTGTTTTGCCCTCTGATATTTTTAAAGGTGTTTGATTTTTTTTTTTTGCCTGTAACACTGTTTTTGTTTGTTTTTAGAACATAGCACCTATTTCTTTTGAATATTTCTCCTTCCTTCTTATGAAACCATTAAATGGCAAAAAAAAAAAAGTGGTTTTGCTGAGACACACAAACAGCTTCAGATGTGTAGTTACACATATTTATATGCTTTGCAAAGCAACAGCAACAAAAAAAAAGCCCAATTTACTTCTTTAGGATATACGAAGATTTGAGTTTGCCTGTTGACATGATATATTCAGATCATTTGGCATTTGCTTAGCAGCCTGCTCGGAGGAGCATGGATTTTATTGAACACGCTGTTTGAGCACACCACTGCTCCTATTGTCGTGTTTTCCTTCCGATGCAGCCAAGGTCATTTTTATATGCCACTGCCTCTTACTGCTCAAAGGGAAGGCATATGGGTTACCCATCCCGATGCTATGTTCTCTGCCATACCCACTGTGGCTTGGGGCACTTGCAGGAGAGGTTATGCCGGCTGCTATTTAAATCGGCAGCAGATGTGTCCGTACGGGTGTGACGTTCCTCAAGATGTCTCGGGGAGCCTGAAGTTTATAAAGGGCTTCTCTTCTGCCTCCTGCTAATTTTAGACTGGGAGTGTTTACAAACAGAGCAGCATTTGTCTCTGCTCCTGATCCAGAAAGATTTCAGCCCCATCCCCGCTGGCATATTCCCCATAAAAAAACAGCAGTAGCTATTTAATGATGCTGGGGGAGCGTTCAGATTGGAGGCACAGAACGCCAAAACTCGTGGCTGTAAATAATGTATTGGCAGTTATTACAACGCTACCAGAAGGTAGGCAGGATACACGCCAAGGAACAACCTTAGGGGAGAGAAATGAGGAGCTGGGAACTGAGCTCAAAGGCATCTCTTCTTAGGAACATTCCAAGCTCCCCAGAAATGGCTCTGAAAAAGACCAAAGCAGAACAGCTTGGGAAGAAGTGAAGTCGTAGCTTTGTCTGACAGCTGCCACCAGCACTGACCTCAGGTGCAGCCCTGCTCCAACCAGAGTGCCAGGTGCTGGGGTGTGCCAGTTAGTGCACCCACTGCTGCTGGTCTGAAAGAACACTTTGCTTCTCCTCAAAGACCAAGCTCCAGCTAGTGGACCACTAACACAGCCATCCCCTGGGCTGTGGGAATGTCATGGGTCGTTCAGACTCAAACAAATCTAAAAACAAAAAGGAGAAGTCTTTCTCCCCTCCTCTGCCTGTCACCTGTGGCCCTGTGGAGGTCACTCCAATCACACCTGGTTCACCCACAGGGAAGCCTGGCTGGAGGCTGCAGGAAGCTCCTAACCCAGAGAAGCCTCAGTGCAGCAGAACTTATTTTATGGCTCTATAATTTGAGCACAGTTTGGTGCAGAAGGGTGTGCTTAAGGGAAAAGTCAGGCATGAAAAAAATGATATCCTATGACATCATTGCATATGCAAGCCTGCAATAATGTTAGAGCTCTCCTTGGCAGGTTTCCTTTCCAATATTGCTGTGTGTTCTTTTCCTGCTGTTACTCTCTTAGCTTTCTGTGTCTGAAACTCTGGTGTAACTGAGGGATGGCTCAGACCAATCCTGTAATGCTCGTCACAGCATTGCCTGCCTGTTATCAAGGTGGCCCAAGGCTTCTAACATTGACTCCCCCACTTGCACTCAGACTTCATGTCCACCTGCTCTCTTATCCTATGAGTTATCCTCTGGATTTCAGATTTCACATGTGGTATCATACACACTTTGGCTCCCAGCCTCGTCTACAAATGCTGCTTTCTCTCAGCTCCACAAAGGCTGGTGGAGATCAGTGCCAGGCTGCAGCTTGGCGGAGTCGAACATCAAAGCTCCTGCTCCAGCTCAGCTTCAAAACCTTTCAAGTTTTAAGACTTGACCAAGTAGCAGAAAGAGTTGTAATGGGAAAGCTTCAGTGCATAGGATGACGGGCTCTCTGAAGAAAGGCATTTTCCTCTTTATGTGGAAGAGGTAGTGAGCAATAGCTAGAGTTTGAATTGTGCTTATTACATTCATGAGGGGTGAGGGACTGTCTTTGCCCTTTGCCTTGTGCTATGAATAGCAAAAGAACCGCTCCTGTGACTTTCATCTTTATGCTTCCTATAGCAAACCCCTCACGAGCCTTAGGCAAAAATCTATTCTGACATCAGGGCACCTGGCTGCAGACCGTGTGCTAAAAGCTTCTCCCTTCCACTCCACCCACAGAAGTTCAGGCTGGAAACTAAGGACTTAAAACAAGACCTACTGCAAGAGTTTAAATGTTTTGTTAGTTGGGAGGAAAGCTCTGAGTTTTCATACAAAGCCATTAAAGCACCACTTTGTGGGCTTTGTCAGACTTGTAAGAAGAATTTGTTTGGGTCTATTTTGTTTTTACTTAAACACGAAAACTTATATCCCACTCTGGTACTGAAATGCATATCTGCAAACTGTGAACAATCTGCTTAGTAGATGTACTGAGTTGCAAACAGAAAAGACCTTCAAGCTGGGTCTATTTTAGACTTTCAGACTGGAAGACTTTGATCTCCAGGACTAAAGGCCTCCCAGCAGCCTGGTGCTCCATACAGGATTTGCTCTGCATTTCTCCAAGCTTGATCAGCCAGTGGGGTCACTGCACAGCAATGTGGGATGTGCCATTTCCCAGGTGCTGAGCACATTGCTCAGCCTGGAGAAGCCATCCAGAGTGCCGGGGTCGCAGTGCAGAATGCTTGATACCCATTAATTTTAATTGAAATGATTCATGGTAAATAGGTGAGAGATTCGCCATGTGAGTATGATCATTATCCCTCACCACAAGTGTCTGCTTAGGGCTTCTCTGTTTATCAGACTGAATTATTTAGAGAAATTAAACTGTAATCTCCATACTATCCATTAGCTAGAACTCTATTTGAATATAGCAGTTAAGTTTTGGCAAACAAAAAGAGGAATATTCTGCACAGCAATCTTTCTGCCAAAAAAAGAGGTCCTCTGTGTAAAGCATAAGACTGCATAGGAATAGGAATGGTGAAAATAAGACAGGAACCAACAGACTTCCATTAGAACAGGGATGTGCTTGCTAGAGAATAGGTTGTGCTTTGGCCTGGTGTTTAGTATAAATTCTTGTTGGTGTTTTTGGTTAGAACACACAGCTGGCAATGAGGAACTTTGCCCCTAAATTCCAGTTGCAATAGCAGCAGGCCAGGCAGTGGGAATGTGTAATAGGTGTATTTGGACCCACTTTACAGACACCGTTACCATGAAGTGGCAAAAGAACTTCAGACATGCCCTTCTTCTATAGAAAGCAATTATTGGCTCTGGATGTCAGTATAAGTTAAAAACATCATTTGAAACCAGTAGCAGGTACATGTATTTGTGAGACTCCTTCAGGCTTGGAATCTTAAATTTGAGGCCTAATCCTGCCCTACCTGAACACAGGGAGAGTTTTACTTTGGATTTAACTGGGAACATACCAGAAACAGTCATAACAAAGCTACTTTAATCTTGCTGGACTGCTTTAAAGGCAGGAAGTAAAATTCTCACTGTTGAAAGCAGCAAAATCTGGATCTCCTACAAACCAGAGCCTTCAGAAAAGAGAAAAATTCTACTTAAGAATAAGGCAAAGAACTACGGGAAAGGACAGCCCTACCACAGCTTCATGAGGTCCAGAATCCCTCAGGGATGGATGTCTCTGAAGGCATTTTACTAGAGCAGGAAAAGTGTCTGTGTGCCTTGAGGATGGGTTTCATGGGCAAATCATTCTGTTACTGAGCATTAAGCAGCAATGCTTATGTTGTACAAAGGCCCTCAGTATGTACAGGTTCAGACTGTAAATGCTCCCTGACTTATCCAAACCTGTGCTGTGTCAGGACCTTCAGGGAGCTGCTTCTGGGGGATAAAAGCTCAGCACAGCTCCACATGGCACAGCTCCTCGTGCTAGGAGCACTCAGAAAGCCCACACAGGACCCACTGCCACATCCCTCTGCTGAGACAGCCTCATGTTTCGTTTCACACTTGGAGCTCTGATTTATTGGGAGGCCCAGAAATAGTTTCAAATTCAGAAACCCAAGGAGCACTGTTGGTGAGAAATACAATCTCCACGTAAAAGCCACGGATGGGTGTGTTCCTGCACCAGCTCAGCTGAGGTAGCAGCTCGCTGTGTCAGTTCTGTCACCGCAGCATCTGTGTGCTTCTCAGCTTCCAGTGTTATGGTTGTAAAGCGACGAGGTGATGCTTTTCCCCTCCTATAGCTGGGAAAGCACAGAGATACTAAGCCCAAACTCACGCTTTGTGAGTTAGCTACAATTTTACTTCAGAGCCAGAACATTTGTGAGACCTCGCATCCAGCGACGCTCACAGCAAAGCATGGAACTGAGGGAGGAATCTGAAGAGTTTCATATCCCAACCCCAAACACCGGAAGGTAGCTCTAGGAGTAAAGGCTGAGCAAAATGCATCCAGGCTGCAATAAACCTTCACGCCAACCCCTGTACATTTTACATGTGCAACACCATATTTTATTACCAATTTAATTGATGCTTCTAAGCTTTGAGGACTGGTGAGTGGAAAAATGAGCTCATTTCAGAGCAGCAGGTTGAGCTTGCTCTGCCCACCAGTGGGTACGTTTCCTCTGCTCCTGCTGAGCTGCTACCTCCTTCCAGCGCTTGGTTTCAGTATATAGGCCTCATCTGGTCAGTGTAATTACTCCTGTGGATCGTAACAGATCACCTGTCAAAGGTGAGAGCAAGAAGGAAGGCAAGAGCTCTGTCAGAGCCAAGCACAGCATTTATCAGGGAGGTGATGGAAAGACCTTGGACCAGAAGTGTGAACTGTCTGTAACTCCCATCACAGCACCTTTGAAAACCAGGGGCGAAACAAACTGTACTGGGGAGCAGAAATCTCCTTGCTGGGACTCACAAAGCAGTGAGTTCTGACAGCACTGCCTCACAGCCTCTCTTTCCCCTCTTCCAGTTCTCCAGCCACAGTGGCCCAAGTTTGTCTGGAGCCAAGAGAAAGGTCAACTTGAAGCCCTCCTGCTCGGCCTTGGAGGCATTAAAGAAGCATCACAGAAAAGGCACGAGTAAAACAACGCTATACTGGAAGCGTGATGTCATCAGAGGGCTCAGTGAGGATCTGTAAAGCAAAGCCAACCCTGCCAGGGCAATTCCTTGGACCCAGAAACAGAGCAGAGGTTGTGCTGCTGCAGACACTGAGGGCTGGAGGTGCACTGCCCAAGAGTTCCATTTTGCACTTTGTGTATTACTTTACGCTGATGACTTTTCCTTAGCAAAAAAAGCATCAGCTTTGCTCTCAACTCTTCAGCCTCAGCTCCCACAGCCCCGATTTCCGTGGCTCTGCCATCACACCTGGCCCAGCACCACCTGCACGAGGCGGGGTTGGAGCTGCGGGGCTCAGCACTGCCTTCCCCAGGTGCTGCCCCGATGTGCTGGGGGGGGAGGGCCTGCCACACCGTAAGGCGATCTGCTCTCAGCTGTCCCCGACGCTGGGCTGGAGCGAAGGGAGGGTGAAGGGGAAGGAATTCAGCTCCTCTAAAAATAGCAGCCGCGCAGCCCCGTCGGTGCCACAGCCCCGGGCTGGAGACCCCGGCACGGTGCTGCTCTTGAGGGCGGATCGCTTCTCCTGCCGTCGGGGCGGGGTAGGTGGGGATCGCCGTGCCGTGCCCTCGACGTGCTGCCTCCCCACGGGCCTTGCTCGGCTCTGCCGCCTCTCCACGTCGGTTTCTCCACGAGCGCACGAAGAAGCGGGGGCATGTCAAGCTGCTCCGGGCAGCTCGCGGCTCTCCCTTCCCAGCACTTTATTTCGGGCGCTGCCGAGCAGGGCCAGGCTCTCAGGGGCTGCATCGGGTTTCCCCCGGCCGCCCTCCCCGCCGGGCACAGGGTGCGAGATCTGAAGCCGCGCTCCTTTCCCCCCCCGACGGCGGCCCCGCTCCTAGGAAGCTTTACCCACCCCCCCCCCCCCTCCTCGGAGAAAACGGGGCAGGGGGGGAAGCCCTTTTCTCTCCGAAGCGTGAATGAGCTGTTGCTGTCGGGGGTCTCTTGCTCCTCTCAGAGAGGAGCAGTGAGAAGGAGAGCCCCATTCGACAGGAGCGGGGTGCACTTTTCCCTCCAGCTCACCCTACACCCCCCCCCCCCCCCCCCTCCATCTCCTGGCTTTTCTCTCCCCTTTGAACAGCAACAGGCTGAAGGGCTGCGGCCTGCGGCCTGGAGCCTCCCCTTGGTGGGACAGGGGTTGAGAGGGGCTCCCCAATGGTGGGGGTCCGCTCTGTGTCACTCCTACCCCCCTTGCGCCTGGGCACCGTCCCGGAGCTGGGAGGCGGCAGGGATGCGCCTTGTTCCCCCACCCTCCCCTGCTCGGGCTTGGAGATTGACGAGAGGGTGCTGGGATCTTGGGGGGGGGGGGGGGGGGGGAATAGGAGGGGGCAGCTCCGGCTCTTTATTGTAAACCTGCCGCCTCTTCTGCAGTGCCGAACGCTCGCGTCGTCCTCCTCCTCCCATCCGCGGCTGCAGCTCTGCTGCTCCATCCCATTATCGTTAGGGGAGGATGCGAGCGAAAAGCAAAACCCAACCAAATAAACCAACGCGCCTAACCAAACCACCCAGGCGCTCTCCCCCCCTCTTACACCCTTCCCTCCTCCCCTTCCCTGCTCGGTGGCACTCCCAGGACCGGCTGCGCTTCCCTGGCCCTGGGGAGGGGAGGCAGAGCCGGAGAGAGGCGGGGGAAGGAGGGGGCCGGGGCCAGGCAGACACACACAGGGAAAATCGCTTTTGTCTCCGGCACAGAGAGCCGTGCTGGGGCTCGGTGCTGCGGCTGCCGGAGCCCCCGGAGCCCCCGCTCAGCGCCCGCTCCGCTCCCGCAGCACCGCGGCGGCACCGCACCGGGGAGCGGGCAGCTCGCCGCCTCCTCTCTTCCTCTCGTTATCGTCTTTTTATTTTTTATTTATTTATTTATTATATTCCCTCTCTCTCTCTCTCTCTCCACCTCCCTTTTCCGTCCGTGTGATTTCTGCCTTTTCGGCGTAGAGAGGATCCCCCCTCCCGCCCCCCCCCCCCCCTCCTCCCCTCTCTCCTGCACGCACGCTGCACCCCGCCCGAGGTTTCTCTGGGTCCAGCCGGAATCCGCGAAGCTCCCGGGGATTTTCCCACCCAAGCTGGGGTCTATGAGCGGGAAGGTGATCAAGCCCAAAGAAGAGAAAGATGCTTCCAAGGGTAAGGCAGGCGCAGCCGCTCCGTTCCCCAGCATGTTCCCCGGCCCGACCGCGGGCAGCCCGACCTTACCGCTGGGAGGGAGGGGGGGGGGGGGAAGCATCGCTCCGGCTGCAAGTCCGTACTTTGGGGGGACCCCCCCCCTCTCCTCGCTCGTAGCACGGATGAGGGAGCCGTGCCCGGCGTACGGGGCACTGAGTGGGGGGGGGAGGGGGGGGGCGGCCCGGCTCAATGCGGCACGAAAGTGCGTGTCCCCCTCCGCCCCCCAACCCTCCCCGCAAACCGCGCGGGGAGATCGCCATGGAGACGGGGGGGCGAGGGCTGCATGCGGACCCCCCCCCCCCCATCATCTGTGTAGCGGGGTGCCCCGCTGCTGGGGGCACGCACAGGTGGCTCTGCGGCTCTCAGGGCCGTGGGAGGGGGCATCCCGGGAGTAGTGCTTTCCCCCGTGCGTTGGGAGATGCGTGTGCTGCTGCTGGTGGGATAGGCAGGCGGAGGGCACGCTCCTGGCGTGCAGCAAGGCAGCAGCAGCTCCTGGCTTCTTCGTCTCGTAGAAGAAGGCGAGGGGACGCTCTGCCGTCGTTTACTTTCTCGCAGTCCCGGCGGCCGAACCCAAACAGTCCATCCTCGTAGTTCTTGTTCTTTTATTTATTTTTATCTTCATAAAACCGGCGACAAACTTCCGAGTTTCTTGACGTCGGAAGTTGGCGTGTAACACCTCGCGTTCTGTGTACTTTTTAGCCCTATCTTTCTCCTTCAGTTACATCTCGTTTAGAGCCTTGGTAGTTTCATCAGGTCTTTCCTTATTTTGTTGCACAAAAATACCAAAGCTCATTCAGACACATCGCGAAAACCTTCCATTTTCTCAGTCTGTTTGTCCTTAAATTACTTTCTTCGCTGTTGCCTATGTTTGTTCTTTTTATTGTTAATATTGGCCTTATTCACCGAAATGCCCTTTAAATAATTTATCCCGTAACACAGAACAAAAGATTCCTGCATTTCTGAGGAATTATTTTGCATCATTTGGGGCTGCTTCAGTCCAGCACGCAAAGGATTTGCCATACTTGCGTGAGAACTTGTTCTTTAACTGATGTCCCCTTTTCCCTGCTGTGATCACACGTACTGACGTCTCTGTGTTTGAAATTGCCCGTGTGCAGCCCTTGTGACACGTGTGTTTCCCAACGCAGGGCCACAGGCAGTTGTATGTGCTGCTGGCAGTATGAAGTGAGACACACAGGGCTGTGATTCCTGCGGTGACAGGAGGTGCACATCCTCAGGATGCTCAGGGAAGCTGTTGGTGCAGGAGATGGACGTGCTCCTTTGGGGACAGCAAGAAAAACTTTCTCTGTCGCCGCGGAGTGGAGGCTCGCTGTAGATAGCGCAGGGTGAATCCCATCTTGCAGGATACACGAGGTGATTTTAATACCTGCTGTGAGCGTGGGTTTGCACAACAGACATTGAGTTCTTTGTTAGTGAGAGCAATGTGAGCCCTCCTCCCACGACGGGCTCGGGCTGGGGCTGTGAGTCTGCATCAAGGAGCCTGATGGATGCAGAGCCCTGAGAGCCTGAGTGTTTTGGTAGGAAACAGCACTATGGTGCACGTAGTAGCTTCTCACCTTGGATGTTTTCAGTGGGATTGGGTCACATGGAGCCTGTGCTGGCTTCAAGGGGGTTGTGCATTGTGACAGAAGTACTAAAACCTGCTTTAAAGGAATAGCTCTTGTGGCATTTTTCTCTTAAACCCAAGAGGGGCAGCAAGTTCTCTCTTCAGACGTTCTAAGTCCTGCCTGGAAAATCCCGTGAGGACTGTTCTGCTCTAAACTTGGCAGCTTTCACAGCTGCCTGTGGATGTTCAAGAGTTAGCTCTCCTAGTCTCCACACAGCTTGAGGGTTAATGTTCTGCAGCCAGGGACGCTCACCTTTCCATGCATGTTCCATGGATGTGTGTAGCTGCCCTGGGGCCAGGTGGGGGACTGTCCCCAAATCTCCCCCCAAAAGCCTTCGATTCACAGTTCAAGAGCTGCACATCCAGTGTCCCCGGTGTTCCCTTTGGGGATGTATCAGTGTCTCCCGTTTTGAATGAGATTTTGTTAACCTCTTGTTTTGATGAGAAGCACAGGGCAGCAGGAGAATGTAGGGCATTGGCAAGTGAGCCGAGATGCTGCAGTCCTCCTCGGGCTTTGGATCCGGGCCGTAAAGAGCTCGTGCTGCCCAGCGCTGCAGCCAAACTCTTTCCAGAGGCTGTTTTGCAATTTGTGTGGCTCCTCCAAGAAAAGCCAAGGGACAGCAGAGAGAATCTGAAACTAAATCCGAGGAATGGATTCATCTGCATTTGGCTTTCTTTTCGACAGTTGGATTATATGCTGTTGTCTTCCCCTGTCAGGGCAGACACAGGCAGGTCCCTTCCAGTCACTTTGTTGTCACTGCAAGGAAGTTGGGTGGCTTTGTCCAGGAGTCAGATAACCTCAGCCAGAAGCAGTGACAAAATACAGACTATATTTTCTTCTCCAGAAAGCAGAATGGGAGGAGTATTTTCCGAGCTGATAGCTCTAATGTGAGAAGAGCCTATTGAAATAGTGACAGTAAGGGTGAAGACTTTGGAAATACAGGTACTGTTCTAATTTAGTGACAGGAGAAAACAAAGCACTTAAAGAAATCAGCTGGCAGGAAAAATAGAAGTCAGAATTTTGACATATCTATTACTGCTTTCCCTGGCTTTATGGGAACGTAGTATAATGCAGCTTATGATTGAAAGGTCTGTAGAAAAGATGACAAAAATAAAGAAGCTGATCTCAACAGTTATATTTCTATAGTACTGAATCATGGGAAAGCAACTTACTTGAGGGGCTGAAGAAGAGCGGCACGGAGGCGACATGTAAGCTGACCACGTCTTGGTCTGAGGCCACGGAATCAAAATTAGCAGCAAGTGCAGAGCGGTGCAGGAAGGGGGAAGGGAGCACGGTGTTGGTGCACTGTGCTGGGAGGCTTCGTCAAAAGTGTGGGTGTCAGTGCTTTTGCATCCCAGACCAAAGCCACCGCCACCAAAAAACCCACAGCTCTTTACCAGCCGCAGTCTGGCGGCTCTGTTTGCACAGAGGTTTGCCCTCTGCTTCAGGGCTTGTGTTTGTGTCAGAAGCGTTTATGGGTGCTGAAGAATGAGTAGTTAAACTCAGTGGTTTTAACTTCTTCGCTTCCCATTGCGAAGAAATCTCTGCGTCTCCTGTCTGAAAGCTGAGATTGCAGATCCCCTTTGAATAGATGCCTGCATCGCCCACTGGGAAGTGACAGCCAAAATCTGAAGTGCGACCCAGCCCATCCTGGATATTAACACTGTGGGTTACAATAGATACTCAGCTCTTGGCTGAGGTCCTGATCCATTCAAAATTCCCAGTGACACCAGTGGGAGTTCTCAGTGTCTGCCTGTGGCATTGCCTCTGATTAGTGGGTGGTTGTTAATGTGCCCATGCTTGGAATATTTACAGTAACTACCTCCTGTTATGACTCATTATCTTTAACTGTTTTTGGTTCCCCAAACTACAGTAACTCTCTGTAAAAGGTATCATCCTTCCCTCTAAATCCCAAGACAGTGTTCCCTGACATGTGTTGGTAAAACACCAGCAATTAGAAAATGGACACTGCTTTTGAGAATGAGGAAGCTGAGCACATTCCTGCCAATGCATTCTGACTGATTTCAGTGTTAGCTGAAGAAATCCACAGTAAGGCAACGCTTTCAGGCACGAGCTCCAAGCCTTGGGGCTTGTGATAATGTCAGTTCTCATACAGCTGCTGCTCCATGGCAAACTGCTCCTCTGGTCCTGGAGGGAGTAATAGATAGCCATCTCTTCTTGGCTTCCAGAGGATGATTTAGTAATAGTTGCTTCTTTGTGGATATAAAAATCCCATCTTCAAAGGATGAACTCCCAGGCAGATGAAGGCTGGGTGATGTGGAGCCCCACAGAGCATCACAGGGGGCTGCAAGGTGTGGATAGCAGCATCCACAGCAGATGCATACAGATTTGTGTGGCTCAGATTTCTGGCTTCTCTGGTCTGTGGCCACCCGCAGGATGCTGGAGACTTGTCAGTAAATACATTTGTGCCATTTTTTACTGTGATTTCGTGCAAGGCAGTGGTCTTACCTGCGTGCTGTGGGAAATTAGTGCTGTAGTGCAGTCTTGGGTCAAATTAATGTTAATTTTCTTCTTCTGTTCCTCATTCTATGTTATTGCTATAGAGTGCTGAGGGAAGGAGTTAGTTCCGGAGCTGTATGTGTATGAGCCACTTCCTCAGGAGCAAAGATGTGGCAAATCCTATTCCTCAGTCTCTTCCTGCAGGCAGTGAGCAGAGGCTGTCATGAAATCCTCCGTGCACTGAAATGTGTGGCCCAGCCTGCATTCAAACAAAACATCTGTCGATCTGGGAGGAAGACTTTCCCATCCTGAACAACCCACAGCCAAGTATTTTCAGACCAGGATCTGTGTTTGTGCATTAATGTGTGTTGGAGAGGAATTGCTCCATTGATTGCCCTGAGATTAGAGGCGTGTGTGATGTGTACAGTTTGGCTGTGGATATATTTAAGGGTTCAGCAATTCCACATCTGTTTTGTGGGACAGAAACTTTCCCAGATGCTTGGATCTCTTTTAGCCAAGCCTGGCTCTAGGTTCTTTGTGCCCCAAGTAGCGTTCTTCTTGTATCAGCTAAATCTGTTGTCCTAAAAAGATGCCCTGCTGCTCCCACAGATCTTGGTCGAGCTTTCATGAAAATATGTGCATTAAAAAAACAACCAAAGTGAAATAACTAAAGGAGCATGTTGGTTACTTTTCTTTTTTCCCCGTTTTCTTTATTTCTGATGATGACACACATACAGGGCTTCATTGCTGTTTGGTCTGGTTTCTTGCTCAATATTTGTATTGTTTTGCTGAGAGAAATGAAGCTGAAAATAATTTGAATTGCACCCTCAGGCAGGGTAACAATTCAGTTCTTTTCGCAAAGAGTGTAAAGTGAGACTGCTCTTCACTTAATTAGTTTTGTGAGAGCGATGTGTGAGGCAAGGTCAGTGCTAAAGGAAGGAAGGGCTGGCACGGGCTGAACGCTGCTTGCGTTGTCTGAATAATTAGAGCATCCTCCCGAGGTGGGAGGGAGCAGAGGGACTGAACTGAAGTGGGAAGAGGAGATGCTCCTGAAATAGCACCGGTCTGCGATGCATCATGCTCGCGCTGCTCAGGATCAGCTAAATTCCAACTAGCGGTGGTTCATTACCTTTGATGCCGCCGTGTTGACTGCAGCTAAAATGAAGGTGTATTTATAGAGATTGCTCCGTGGCCCAAGTAATCTCCGGTGATTTTCACCCGAGGCTTGGCGTAACTTGGTCAATTGCTTTAAGAATGAACTGTTTAACCTGTACTCGGTATTGTTGATACGTGTGCTTTAAGTTGTTGACTGCTTTAGGACATATTGCTTTGCTTTAGCAGGATCATACTGAACTTATGCATCACTTAAGGCTCCTCTGATGTGAGTAGTCTGTGAGCATTTGCTGGCTTTTGTAGAGCAACCACTTCTGCATCTTTTGTAGTCACCAACTCAGGGAGCTCAGTGGCATTGTTGAACTGTCTCCAGTTTAACAACCAAGGCTGGCAGAGGAGGTGCTGATTTATATCAGCAGTAGAGACAGTATCCATGGGACTATCTTTCTACCTTCCAGCTCCTCAGAACACTGTGCCAGAGGGCTGACTGTGCGGTGGGGTGACCTTGGCTGGGTGGGCTCCCACATACCTCTGCTGGATGGGGAGAATAGGAGATGGCAAAGCTTCTGGGCTGAGATGATAAAATCAAGGGAGATTGCTTATTGGTAACTGGCACAGGGAAAAGACTTGCAAAGTTAATGCGACTTGTTGCCAGTTAAAGTGGAATTGAATGGTGAGAAGAAAGGAGGACCCTTCCTGGTGTGTCAGCAGCTTCACCTGGGACTGCAGCTCCTCAGGTGGTGGATGCTGGGATCCCTGCAGCTCCATGGGGTTCGTCTAGATATTAACCATGCACCTGGTTTAATTGCAGAAGTTCAGGTGTTCTGCATGATTTCCCCCACAACTGTAGCCCATTTTTGCAAAGCTAGGTGGTCAGCAGCTAACAAGCATTGATTATTTCTTTTTCCTTCCATTTTTCTATTAATTTTGTATATTGAATCTTTGGAGTTTTTCCTCTAACATTGGAGGTGATGTCTTGAAAGTATTTCTGACTTCCACTAAGTGAAGGGAAAAACGCAAGGTGTCTTTAGTAAAAAAAAAAAAAAAAGAGAGAAAAAGAAGAAGAAAGATATAATGGAAAGAAAATGAGGGGGTCAGAAAGGAAGCCAGGAGAGGGATAGCAGAGAGCAGTTGTGAGTGCCCTCCATCCTGCTCTGCTCGCAGTCACACGGTGCTTTGGAATGGTGGGATTATTCTGTTCAGGTAGCTCATGCAGGGCTTCCCTGTGTTGTCAGTGTGCTGTCAATTTGCTTACGCAAGAAACATTTTTACTTTGGATTCTGTGCCAGCTAGAAATTTCCATACAACTGTCTCTTCTGTTCGGTAGATGTATGAATTTCTTACGTTGCTCTTGCACTTGCAATCTGCTCAAGCTGTGTTCCAGTCCTGCCTCGAGAATGTTAAATTTTTTAATTGTAATTACACACGGTGCTCCAAACTGCTGTCACTTATGCTTTGTTCCTCTGAGTGCTGCGAGAGGATGAGAAGCTCTGATGGAGCCAATTGCCACTTCAAGCCAACGCCACATTTACGGGTGCAGAGCTGGAATACCTGAACCATATATAAGTCTCTCTCCCAGTGAAATAAAGCTATGGTGGTGTTTGGGGGTTGCATTTGTGGCTGGCAGTGTTGGTGTGTCTGAGGGGAACCACAATTTTTAATCATGTGAGAATGTGGTACAGAGCAGGTGCTCCCCTCACTGCAGATGTTAAAGCAGCACTTCTGATCTTGAACAGGAGAAAAGTTGCTGCCACCCTACTGATGCACAGTCAGTGCAGGTTTATTTGCCACGTGCTCTTCTTACGTTTGCTTCTCATCTTGTGTACCAGTGACTGAATGTTCAGAGCCTGCCAAAAATAGCTAGCTGTTTTCAAGTGATCGGCCAAGGAGAACTAGAGGGACTTTGCTTTGCTGCTGCTCTTTTCCATTTTTCCTATGACCTCCGTTTGTTTCCTGAGAAAAAAAGGACTTTTGGAAATCTGTGAGAGGGGATTAGTAAGTGAAATAAGTCAAAGAGAATTAAATAGCAGACTTCTTGTTCGCCTATCAGGAAGGCTACAGAGGCAGGAAGGCTAAAGCCAGTCCCAGAAGCTGAGGTTCAGCTCATCCCTGGGATCCCACCTGTCTGGGGTGGGCAATAAAGCTTTAATCTTTTTTTTTTTTTTTTTTTTGGTATTTGAATGATTGAGTATGTTTGTTATTAGGCCTGTTGAACTTCCATGCGTGTGGTAGTTGGTCACTGGGAAGCTGCATCCTTCTCTTTCTTTGGCTGCAGGGGGAAGGTCAGTGAATAGGCCAGCTTTCCAGCTTTGTTTTTGTAGGCCTGTCTTAGGGAGGAATTTCTCTTAAGTGGTTTCTGTTGTGTTGGGAGTAATGAGCTGGCTTAAATAACAGGCCTTTCACACAGGGAACCAAGTAGTAGAGTTTGTGGATGCTCCTGTGGGAACTTGTATATGAGCAGAGAGAAGGCAACTCCATAGAAGATGGGAGGAACGTAAAATTGTACTTCTTGTAGTTCAGTGAGCAGATATTCTTGTTTAGGACACACAAATTACACGGCAGCAGTGAGTGTTGAGGAAAGCAGAATTATGCCAAGATGTGAAAATTGTCCGTTCTGACTCAACGCAACTTTCCGAGTTTAAAGATTTGTATTTGTTCCCCCAGAGATAATAAAACTTCTTTGAAGCTGCTCGGGAAACTGGAATTATTTTGAGGAAAAGGATCTGAGCTCAACCTGTGTCCTCGTTCCACCCTCAGCCCAAGAAGCCCTCCAGTCCGAGCTGGGATCGTTTCACGAGAACGTTCAGTAGTGCTGAAGTGATTTCTTTCTGGTCAATGGTAGGAATAGATTTTAGAATATAACAGTTAATTCAATTTCTTTTGTAAGTCAGTGGTGCGGAGGATGGCAGGAAGATGAGAAGAGAGACAGGGAGGTTTTGTATAGGCGCCTTTGGATTGGAGGAGTATTGTTTTTATTTCAGTGCACATTGTATGGTGAAGGATGAATCTGCAATTGCTTTGAGATTTGCAGGAAGAATAAGAAACGGGGATGAGAACGCAAAGGGGAGAAAGTGTGATGGAGTGGCAGGAGAAAGCAAATCCTGTGAAACGCTGAATGTCAGAAAATTAGCTTATAAAAGGCTCTGGGGAGCATGAGGAATCTAAAAAATGTAATGGAAGAGGGGATATTATGGGCATAATTTATTACTGTTTCCAGGACTGTAATAATAGCCCAGCTATGTATTTTTTCACTGTAGGGCATCGGTTTATGAAGACCGTAAAAGAAGTGATGGAGATGGCTTTGGCAAGGCACGAGCAATGGGAAGGGTTTTGGTGGAGCTGGGCTCGGGGGGGGGATGAGGTCAGCAGTGATGCAGAGATGGAGACAGAGAGGTATAAGGTATGAATCTGTTTCAGTGCTAGGGCTCTTCATGAAAGGACAAAGAGTTGTCTTTGTCATCACTGTTAGCAAAACCATTTGCCCTACTGAAGCAGTTGTGCGTACTGAGTAGATAAATACCTTTGCATGCAGGGTTGATGCACGAGCTGACTGCCTTGCTTTTTATCAGCAGGGTGTTTTGCAGGTTGGCAGAGGAGAGGCAAGGAAAGTGGCAAGGAGATCCTGATCCATACTGACAGAACCGGCTTTACACATTTAAAACTCAAACTTCCAAAAATGAAAGCAGTAGTTATTTTAGAAACAAGGAGAGATCCAGCTGTGCTGTGTGTAGTGATCTTCCCGGTCAAAGCTGGTGGATCCAACAAAACCTGATGTCATCTAGCATGATTTTTCACCTCGTCAGTGCACTAAATGGGAATTACCTTTGTGGTATCTAAACTCTGCCCTGTGTGTGTTGAAACTGCTTGATTAAGTGAAGTCTTCAGGTTACATTCCTTCTGTGATTGAGAGGCTGGCTTTCCATTTACTATTTAAAATAAATAAATCTCACCAGGGTGAGACAGTACTGACCTAATGCCCAGGCTGATGGGAGCTGGCACGTTTCATCAGTGCCAGCCAGCACTGAGACTCACAGAAGTGAAGTCTGGAAGTACTCCTTGCGTTTTGCAATGCAGAGCTCTGTCACAGAGGATGAGTACATTCACCGGTGTGTTGCAGGCAGTGTGTAGCCAGTGAATTTGCAGTGTTCTCCTAGCAGGCTTGATTATCAGATGTGATTGCCTGGGATTTGGCTGCCAAATCTTGACTTTACTGATAAAAGCAAGTTGAAGGGAGAACTTTGGCATTTGTGTTTTATAATGGCATAAACAGGATTATCTTCTGGGTATTACTGAAGGAAAAGAATCCTGGAGAGTCCTGTCTCTGGAGCTCTGAGCAATAACACCAGGCTGTGCTTTTATAGTAGGCGCACCGGTTTGACAGCCTAAAACACCTGGAAAAAAACCAAACCTGTTGTCCCCCTGTTGTGAGAAGCACTGAGCAGCTCTACTTTTCATTTACCTGCTCGGGTACATTTACACTTAACTCTCAAGTTTGGGCCCTTTATCACTGAACACTGTATTTCCTGTCATGTTCCCACTGTCACCAATTCTTACGTTAAATGCATTTCAGAAGGAGTAAGAGACTGCATGAGAGAGATGGAAGAAGCAACAAAAGGCTCAGGAAAGAAATCAACAAAACCTAGCACACTTTCATCCCACTCATTGCAGCCTGTGTGAGCAAGCTGCTTGTCAGGGTGGTGCCTCCATCACTGGGAGGAGATAGCAGTGCATGACTTTTCTTCTGTGAAATGATTCAAATTGCATCTGTCAATTCCTCAGCAAATTATTACCCTCGGAACAAAATATTTACCCTGTTCTTTTTACATCTTTTGTTAAAGCCCTGTGGCCTCTTTGCTAGGATCTCTAATGACTGATGAGAGCTTTAAACGTCTGTACTTTTGCTGTGCGTAGGGCGTGTTTGAGCTCTGCAGGTGAGAGTTGGAAAGCTGATCTCTGTTTATTTGGGTGACACCTTATGAAGAACAGCATTTGATCCAGCAGTGTCCTGTCAGGTGAGATTGAAATGTGGTTTGTGCTGCTCAGTATTGGTCTTGCTGAGTGATATCCTCAGTAGGAGCGTGTCATGCTCAGCGTTCCATGGTGCTGACCACTGTGGTGATGAATGAAGGATGAATATTTCAAATGTGGAGTCTTTCTTTCTTTTTTTTTTTTCTTCAGAAGGTGTAGTGCCATTGTATTGAATTGATGTTGTGCTTTAAAATAAACCTGAAGGCAGCTAGAGCCAACTGTATGTTTTGTGAAGAGGCTTGCTGCTTCAATGTGGAATTTGTGTGTGGGACAAATTGCCGAGATAGCTCCCATGATCTTAATAGAGAGTGAGGTATGTAAGACAAATGCATCTTGCTCCTGAGACTTGATCTCAGTTGAAAACGATGAATAAAAGGTAGCAGAAACCTGCGTTTAGTTTGCATCTTCAAAGGTGGTCTGGGAGGTGTGTGGACAGAGTATGGCAAGGTGTGATCCTGGATGGCCTTGGACGGAGCTGCTGCTGCTTTGCATCTCTGTTAGTTCCATTGTGTAATGGTAGTTTTTGCTTCAGAATTTGGCTTTGGGAATTATGGCACCAAAAGCCAATCAGTGTCCTTCACTCTCTTCATGTTTACCTTTTCCTTAATTATATTTTACCTTCACTGAAAGCATAAGGTTTGACTTAAAGGTCTTGAAAGATGGTTAACACCTTGATATGTCTGGTGGGAATGGAGTCTGTTATAGATAGTGGTGTCAAATTTTGACCCTCTGTCTGAAACCTCCACGAGTTATGGACCTGTTGGTCCCACGTGCATTTTCTAATTGGCATTCAGACTTGCAGTATTGCTACGGACGTCTTTCTGTTTTACCACGTAGAGAGAATGGCTCATGCTTTACAAATTGAAGCTGATGCTTCTTTGATTAGTATAAATTTATCACCAGATAAACAATATCTTTGTATGAAACATGACTGTGCTTGTAGGCTTAATACCCTGTGTGCCCTGATATGACACATCAGTGGGCTGGCTGCTGATTAGGCGCAGCTAATGCAGCATCTCAGAGCACCAGGCAGTTGAAAGCTTACAATTAAAGTGTGGGATGAAACCAGATCTGCCTTTGTTTTGAACTTTTAAGTCTCACAGCATAGAAGCAGGCTGCCCTACTCTGCCCAGCATTATTTTCCAAGATGTAATTATTCCTTGCTCACTGACTTGAGTAAATCAATTAAAACACCGTGCGTGTAACAAGGCTTTGACGTAAACTAATTGATTGGGACGTGCAGGCAAATGAGAAAGGTGTGGGACAGATTTTAAAGTAGAAGACTGAAGCATTACGAAGTGCTTTTTTAAGATGGTGTGGCAGTAGCTAAGTTCCTACCTTTTTGATGGGCTTTTTCTGGGTGTAGTTCTGCTCGATGCCCCTTTGCTTTACTCAGGTTGGTCTCTTGGCAGGCTGTCCTGTGGGAATTGAGTCTTGCCTTGATTCTCTTCCCTTCATCTGGAAGAGTTTCAGGGTACATGTGAAGGGTATCTCAAAGTGCAAAGACTTGTGGTTGCCTCCCGCCTTCACTAGGGTTTGTTAATTCTTTCCTACACCTTGGCTACCTCTGGAAAATTGATCCTTCTACCCCTCCCCCCAGTTTTTCTGCATCTGTGGGATGCTGTCCACAAGTTTGGGATGACAAACTTGTAAATCCTTTGGGTACTCTTGGAAGGGCCTCATAAATCACAAGGGCCTACTTCTTATCAGCCAAAAGCACTGGAGAAGAAAGCAAAATGGGGACAGGCACATTGCCAGGAGGAGAGGCACAAAAATTGGCTTCTGGGAAGGACCAGCCTTCCAGTTCGGCACTCCATTGTGTTTTTAGTGTTATAGTAACTTCCCAACCTTGCTCTTCCTTCCCAGGAAAATAACGTTTTTGCTCAAGTTGCATGTAAACTATTGGGAATTGATGAGTTGAGTTGCCTGAGATCATGAATCTAGAATGATTGCTGGCTGCGAGCAGTTTCCTGCCAGGCCTGGAGAAAGAGCCGATAAAAAGCTGCACTGCCAAATCTTATTTTTAGCTTCTGTCCTGTTGGGATTTATTTTATTTTATTTTATTTTCCACTCTTGGTGTCTGTTTGGGGTTTTTTAGATGTGGAGTGCTCTTGTCAGGGTGTTCAGAACAGCACTGTGCTGTGTGATTTCTGTCTGGTAGCTGGTGGTTCAAACCCTGCAGCCAGTGTGTGTGTGCTGTTGATGGGACTGCCACATTGCTCTTGTTGCAAGGTAACTTGTAAAATAAGTGCACTGCCTTGAGCAAAATTAATTTATTGGTATTGATGTAGTTATCGCATTTCTCTCTTCCAGCTCCTTGCAAATATTGCTGTTGTTGCATTGACTTCATTTTTATTGTCTCGGATGAAGGCACTTGATGCAATTTGGTATTGCAGGTGGCATACAGATGCGTGGGACGTCCTTGGTGGGCACATCCCACAGCTCAGTGTGGCACCACCCAGCCTGCTGGGATATTTCCACTAGCTTTGGTGGTGTTTGCAGCGTGCCCTCTCTGTTTGAGGTCTCAGTTCCCAAGCAAAAGCTCTCTGTAGCACTCTATGCAAGGTGCTTCTGTCACGTGTTCATTGAAATAGTTTATCTTGAGAAGATTTAGTTTTAGCCGTTTAAAAATATATATTTATTGAACGTGTCCATACAACTTTATTTTCTTTGCTTCTTTTCACATTTTTCCATTTGCCTCCTGGTTTTATTCTTGCTCTGGGCAAGGCTTGCCTTCAGACAGACATGTGAAACTGATGAAAATCCTGTGCCCAGAATGAGGACCAAGCCCTCTTGTCTTTGCTTCTGCTACTATTAATGCCTTCTCTTCCAGCCCCTTCTCTCTTTGTACTGACAGCTAAATTGGAAACCAACTGCAATTCTGCTCTGGCAGTACTTTGCCTGAGGTACTAACAATAGGTTAAAACTGATTCAGATCGTGATTTTAATTGGTTTGATTTTTGCCATTGGCTTTAGAAAAAAGAGCTATTTTAGTCCTTCCTCATCCTTGGTCGATTTTATTAATCCATCCATGGTTTTAAAAACCTCAAAGACTTTCACACAAATCTTTGAATGAGGCTCACTCTGAATTGATGATGCCCTGGTGGTACCTTGTGGTATTTGCTGGTATCTTACGTTGTTTGGTTTCCAGTGGACAACAACTTTCCATGTAGAAAACTGCACATTCGGAGGGACGTGACACCTACCAATTACTGCAAGGAATTTTTCATATGAGGCTGGAGGCATTTAAATGCCATTTTTTAAAACTTCTAATTGTTTTACTTTTGGTATGTCTCTTTGGACCGCTGCTTTTTGCTTCTAAGACCAGTGGAGGATTGTTGGCGCGTGTAACCACAGAGCTGAGCGATGACACGTGTCCGTGCTGTTTTGCTGGGGGATGAGAGTAGTCAGTTTGTTTTAATTTTTAATGCTTCGATTCTTTGGCAAACACCAGAGGTGTTGAAACTACTCACTCATGCAAAAAAAAATAAATGATGCATGTGTGCAGGTTGGGTGCCTGAAGGCATTTTCACAGGCGTAACTTCAGGCACACAGCTTCCAGGGCCTGAGCTCCTTACACATACATCTATACAGGGAAAGGACAGGGAGCCCTTTGTGGGTCCCTGCGGGCTTTCTTCAGCCCATTGCCACCCCCTGCCATTGCAGCTGTAGTTCACTGTTCTCTTGGTTGGACTGGTATAACCAGTAGCAGAATAGCAGATAATGAATAACAGATATACAGAAAGCTCTGTCTTTTTGTCCTTAGTGTCCAGTTGTGTGCAAACTTAGCTTGTCTCATGCTTGATACCTTGAATACTTGTCTAGTTTGAAGTGTAGTAGTCTAAGCCTGTATGAGATGTTAAAACGACGGAAGCCATTTGGGTTAACTCTAAAAGTTTTACATCCTTTGTTTCCATAAGGCATATCTGTTTGGCTGAGTTAGCTGCCAACTGCATTTCTGAAGAGTTTCTCGCAGAGACCCATAGCTGTGTGCTCTTTATGTGAAAGCTGTGTTATTCTCTAGGGGACATCATCCATCAGTGACTTACTGAGCTCAGGTTTCGCTGCCTGATGGTGCTTGCCTGGTACAACTTGGATTTTAGTGGGTACAGCAGAACTTGTCAGTATTTTCTGCCTCCTGTGAAGGCAGTGCTTACTGGAAGGCTTTTCCTTGCAAGTAAATAAATGAAGTTTTCCATGTCTGTTTGGCATGGAAAGCTCTCATCCTTAATGTTCTTAATCCAAATTAAAACGCTGCTTCTAGGAAGAGCTGTGGAGACAGCCAGCAGCACACAGGTGGTACAGTCAGAGGATTTATTACTCTCTGATCTAAAGTACTAGTAATAATAATTAAAACCCCTATGGATCTCTATATAACTTGTAAGAAATGACATGTAAAAGAACACTTATCCCAAACCTTCTCCCTCTACATGTTACATGAAAGAAAAATAAATATGCTTATGTTTGGGGGAAAAATATGCCTATCTGAGTGACAGAATGATGGAGTGTATTCCTGCACTTGCAGAGCTGCTGATTGTTGTCTTCTAAACCATTAAGTCCTTTCTCAGCGTAAGACACATAATGTGTGAAAGCTTTCCTTAATTGAACGGTAGATGTTAAATATTTCATATTTTGGGGATTTCTTGTTTACTTCATGTGTGTGGGCTCTACCACAGTGCTTTCACTCTTGAAAGTGAAGTGTATCCCCAAAAGAACCGATTTTCCAGGCTGCTTAGTTAAGTAAATTCTTCTCATTATGAATGAGATTTTCACAGTCTGGTGCTCCTCATTTCTTTTTTGGGGGGGGCGGGAATTAAATGACCATACATCGCCTCAGACTCATACTGGTGGCTGTGCAAGGAAACCTATCTAGGTGCCATTCTAACTGTTCATGATTAGTGTTTTCGTGTAGCTGTGTTGCTAACTAGTGAGACAGCGATGGAAGTTCTCACCAGAGAACCAAGCTGAGGCAATCTCAGAAGCAAAAAGTTGGAGATTTAGTGCCTTTAATGCCAATAATGCTGCAGTTTGGATGGCAGCACAGTCTCAGGATTATGTGGTTATTGCTCTTGCCATTGACTTTTTTTGTCTTCTGAAAAGGCATCTTTCAAAACATCATCTCACTGTCCCTGAATGTGCCTGGAAGAAGTTAGTTGTTGCAGATTCTTAACAGGAGCTGAAGATGTTTTTTTCTGTTGTTGCAGCAGCAGACTATTTTAACTGCCCCTGACAGGGGCACTTGCTTTCTTTTCCAGCACTCTCATTCATTATCTTTTTCTCCTGATGAAGTTTATCTGAGGGTTGTGGGATTTTCTGCTGTCCTCAAGCTTTAGTGGTGTAGTGGTTTTTGTTTTGCCCAGGCTTAGTCCAAAACTGGACAGAAACACTCAGCTCCCTGATGGAGCTGCTCAGTGACCACGCTGTGTGTGCCTGGTTATTGCGTGTTTCTTGTGTATGTGTGCCATGCTTCTGACTATTAGGAGGCAGCAAGGAAAACAAACAGAGGGGAAAGAACACGTTGCAGGATGAGCAACTCAGCAAACGCCTGTGCACTGCTAAATGACAGCAGTGAAACAAAAAATAGAGAAAAACCAAGAGCCAGGAGATCAAGAACACTCGCCCTTGACTTCTTTTCCTAAGTAACTTTCTTCTTGCCATAAAATGGCCATTTCCACTTTTTGTTGCTTTATAGTGCACTGGAGGATGATCATGCTGGGAAAGGTCTGCACATGCACAGCCCACGGGATGAGATACGCCTTGGAGAGGGGAGCGGGAGCAGCTGCAATGCTGTATGTGATGCCATGTTCACGGCTCCAGCTGTGACTGGGCTGGCACATCTGCATGGCTCGAGCCCTGAGGGCTGTGTCAGTTTCGCTGCTGCATCCCGTGGTGTAGCTCTTCCTCCAGCTCGAACACAGAGCTCCTGTTCCAACAGGAGCTGGCACTTGCCTGCAGCATTCTGCAGTGATGTGTGGTGCAGTGCACCCCTAAAGGTGCCAGGAAAGCAAAGCAGCACAGGTGCTGAGAGGTACAAGCTTTTCAGTAGTGAGCTGATTCTTGCTGCTCTGCAGGGTCTCCCTGTGTGTGTGGTGCTCTGTGATAAGTGCACTGATGGTTTACTGTCCTGGATGTTATGTGCTGTTCCTGATCCTCTAAACACTCACGAAAATAAAAAGAGGCTTTGAGGCAAGCAGTTCCCATGGACTGAGTCAGGCATCTGGCACCGGGAAAGGGGAAGGAAGCGATGCCTTGGAGGAATGTCTCCTGCTATTCAGTGCTGCACAGGTCCCGTAGCAGAAGTGCATTAAAATTAATCTGGAGCTAACTCTGCAGGCAGACAGCTGTGCTGTGCACCAGCTTCCACGTGGATTTGAACACCCCAGCTGATCCCAGGACTCTCCCTCGGAATTTCTGAAGGATTTTCACACTGTCTGGCTTCAGACCTCCTGTTGAGAGGCTCTTGTGGATGTGAGCATCCTTAGTTGTCAGGAGAGATGAGATTATGTCCTGCACCTGCCCTTTCTCTGAACCTAGTGTGGATCCTCAGCTCCTGGAGCACAACCAGAGATGTTCGTGCTCGTGGTGTCTGGGTGCTTTTGGGATCCACTCCTGACTCATTTCTCTTCCTCAGCTCCTACCTCCTTGCTTCCCTTTCTGCTCCACGGCTGCCAGCATCACATCTCTACCTACAATACCTTTCTTTCCTCCACAGTTGCTAATTGTTCTTTCCTTTAAGTTGCCTGATTGAATAACGTAATTAGGTTAATTAAGAGCAATTGTCTCAACCTGTATTTAGCTCGGAGTTCATTCTGTGAGATCTGGTAAGAGGATTTTTTGCGCCAAAGACTTGACCATTATTGGCCAGTAAATTAGCCAAATGACACAGCTCTTTCCTTCTGTCCTTAAACCACCACGGCTGCAGCAGATCTCCAGTTTGTAGGCATTAATTTATTTGTGTGCAGAACAGGCCCATGACTGATGCAGTTCAGTGATTTTCATTTAATTTCTTACAATTATGTTGGCTAATTGGAACTTTTAAGAGAGCTTTTAGTTGTTACAGACAGACAGGTGCCTCACTCTTTGTCTGTGGACTTGCCTTGTAACAGCTTCAATCATCAGCCCATGATGGCTATGTGTTAATTACTCCTTTTGTGAGATGAGGCTGGCAAATGAATCTTCATCAGGCAACTGATGAGTACATCTGTGACTTTGTAATTTAAAAGTAAGGTTAATAAGGCCGGGTCCTGGTGGGAATCAACTAGTGGTCTCTACTGCAAAGGTAATGAGCCTGGCTTTCCAGTTTGCATGCCTCTGCTTTTCAAGATTGGCTAAGTTAGTAACCAGAAGCAGATGAGAAGGATATCCACTCTGTAGATGTGAATTGCTGAATTGCATCTGTGTAGAATAAGCAAATCACACTTCTTCAGAAACACAGGTGTGTACCTTCTGCAGTGAAATGTCAGTAATTAAATATCTGTTCCCAACGATGCTGGTGTTCCAGGGTGCCTTCTGCAACCATCGTGCTGTCTTTGGGCTTCCATCAGATGAATTTCGGTTTTGCTGCTATTCTGTTATAACTCGTGGTTCGCTCCAGTGGGTTTATTTGGCACCTGAGGTGTGTGTTATTCTGTGCACAGCTGTGAGTGGCAAGTGGCTGGGAGGCACCTGTCCAAGCCGTGGAGATCAGCAGTCATTTATACTCTTGTTCTTTTTTCCTTCTTAGAGCTATTAAATTCCTATCTGTCTCATAGTCTGTCGCATGTGATTGTGTGTTTTATAGTGAAAAACGAGCCCAAAGATGAAAACCTAGGCATGATCACCATAATGCAGCTCAGCTGAAGGAAACAGAACTGACCTGTTTGAACCCCCAAAGCTGCTTCATCAATCTTGTCCTGCTTGGAAATTGGGCTACACCTTGGCACTGACACCTGCACCCAGAATCTTTCTTGTCACCCACCCTTACCAAAAAGGCTGTGCTTCATGGTGGGGTTTGTATTTTATACTTTTATCTAAGAACAACCTCCGTGTTTCTTATGCCCTGCTGATGATCTCAAAGGCAGTATGGGGATGGTGTTCAGAGATGCTCCCCTGTATCAGGGGGATTGAAAGACTGGCTGGAGCTGAGCCTGAGGTGGATGTTGCTACCTCCCTTCGCCATCTGTGACACTGACTTTAAAATCCAAGAGCTGAAACTGGACTAGAATGTTTATTTTATTTTTAGTGCAGCAAATCATGTTTTCCTGAAGCTTGTAGCTTTCCTGTTAATGTAAATTGTAGACACTCACTAACAGCTCTAAATACTAAATACAGCTATAAATACTAAATACTACTCTTGCAGTTACAAGGCAGTATTAGTGTATAATTTTAATCAGATTTATTATAGAATGTTGTTAAAAATGAGCAGGATTTTAAAATTAAGAGGTATCTCTTCATGGTATATTATGCTGTATGCACTGTGTGTTCTAGACTAGATTACATGTGAATGTTTTCGTGCTCTAAGTGAGAAGTAATCAGGAGTGAGAAGTCTTAAAAATAATACAGCAAAATTGATTCATTACATTACATTCATGTTCAGAACCAGGTGTAGACTCCCAAAATATATTCCAGAGAGAAGATAACTTGCAGAGTGGTGGATGGCAGGGGGCACAACGGGGATGCTAGTGCAATGGCTAGGAATATGTGCTCTGAGCAGTGTATATAAGAATACTTGTACAGATAAAAAAGAATATTTGTAAACCTGTTAGCTCTAATAGCATAACTTGATTTGCCCCGTCACTGTTTGTCACTTAAGATGTTTGCCTCTTTTAATGGTTTGAGAACCTTTTTTGGTAGGGCCCCTATTATCAGAAGATGGAGTTGTGTGCTGTACTGAGTGACCACCTGTCTGCTATAATGTGTTCATGTGAAAGTCACCAAACTTACAACACTGATATGTCGAAATAAACAGTATGAACAGACACCTCTTCCTTTGCATTCAGAAGTATGCGGGGTTAATAGTTAAGGCAGTTTTATTTATATGCCCATGGGTTGTTAGATTCTGGTGCTTAGCAGAATTACAGAGCTTAGCAGGCAGTTCCTCTAAAGCTGTCTGATGAAGCAGCAGATAGAGGACTTAAAGATGAGGTGATGAAACAGTCCTGGAAAGGGAAAATACTTTTGATATGATCAATACGTTGTTGCAAAGCACTTGAGTGCAGGATGCAGTGCAGAGCCCACTTTGCAATGATACTGTCTTTCACATGTAAAAATTTCCAGAAGCCTGTTAGTCACAATAAATGAACGAGCAGGGGCAAACTGGCTGGCAAATGTTCACCGTTGATGGGCTCAGCAGCTGCTTTTGTTAGGAAGAAGCTGCCTTTCATCATACCTAGCCCAAAATGCAGCAGTCAGGGGTTAATAAGATGCTTGTGATTATTTTCCAAGGTGCAGAGATATCTGAAGTTATTTACGTAAATAGTATGAAATGGGAAAAAAAAGCACAAATGCTGCAAATAACGGTCCCAGTAGCAGTTTGCCCTCAGAGTTGAGTTTATGGCTCCCTTGGTAGCTTGTGCTGTTGAGCATTGACTGTAGCAGTAGTTCTTAGCAGATGCCAGGTGAAGTGTAAGTCCTTAGGCTTTTAGTTGTGTGGTGGCAAAGAGTTAATTTCAATCCCTATACCATATTCTGCAACTTTTCCAGGAAACATCACTTTGAAAATGAAAAGGACTGATACCTTCAGGTGGGGTTGCACCCACCTCCTGTATTCAGAGCTGTGTGATGTCCCTGAATCAGCACAACTTGTTAAACGGACAGGAAACAGAGGGGGAACTGGGAGAATACTGCAGGGCAGAGCATGCGTGGACACCGTGGGGTAGAAGTGCTGGGAGGGGAAGAAGGCTACCAGGTGCTAAAAACATGGGCATCACTTCTGCTGCATGCAGAATTTGGTGGCTGTGAACTGTTTATCTAGACAAATGCTCTAATCCTACTTAAGTCTTGCAAAGCTCTTATGCTGACTTTGATGAGACTGGGACTTGTTTCATTGCTTGGAGCATGTGTAAATAGAGAGGGAACAGGAGGGTATGTTTTGAACTGGAAAGTGAGTGTGCAAGGACTTCTGTGTTAGGGGGAGAAATGCACTCTTATCTTTGCTATTGAGGAACAGGAGCATATGCTCTCCTTTTTTGTGCCTTTATATGTCAGCTGTAGCTCAGCTGAGGAAAAGGTTGAACATGGGTGTCTTCCAGGTACATCAGGAACTGGATGCTGAGCATGGCATTGTCCTGACCCAGCATCACTGTTGTACTGAAAGAAAGTATCCTAGAGAAGAAATCCCTTGCATGTGTAACACTCTTTTACAAGATATGCTGTAGGTCCCCAAAGCCACAAGTATGTGGCGGCCAGTGACTTGGGCATTTTAGCTTCTGCACTAAAATGTGTTTCTAACAGCCACTTTTGCTTTAAAAAGAGGAAAAAAAGGGCAAAAAGAATCATTGAAGAAGCCAGCTCTAACTGGTGAGAAGCAGCATAAATCATTGTTTGGTGGAATGTGAACCATCTCTGCATGAGGATGAAGGGAGGCATTCTGGTGAAGACCTCAAGGACAAAATGCTTCACTATGTGCATACCCCAGCCTCCCCTTTCCTGTTGCACAGCGTTCAGCATGTGTAACCTACACATACAATGGGTGGGTTACTCAATACCATGTTTGCTGAGAGTCAAAGCAGTTTGCACCTTCCTTTTGTTACTTCTTGGCAGGTCTCTCAAATAGATGGACAGACAAGTAGATTCACCATGGGTCTTCCATACTCAGCTGAAGTTTAGGGTTTTTGGTATCTTGAATGAGTGAAACAGAGCACTGAATTTTGTTTGTTGGTGGTAATTCCACAGTGCAGTGTTTGGTAGTATAGTGGAAAAGAGTGGCACCGAGCAAGAAGCAGCCATGTTAATAGACTGATTTGCTTTGTTTAATTTCTGTTATAGTGAGAATGCTGATGACTCAGTGAGCCATGTGAAGATGTAGTCTGGAAACACCATGGAGGATAATGGTCCCTTCTAATGTAGTTTGATCTGAATATTCCATATAGATTCATGTCATCATTGATTTTCTCTGTAGGAAGAGGTACTCGTGTCCAAAATATTGCAATTGAGAAGGAGGGGAAAAAATAAAGCAAGCCATATAGCCTGTGGCTGCTGGTGGGCTGATGAGCTAAACAAGTGGTGTGATTTGCTGTTCAGAATGACTGTGGCAATTATAGGACATTGCAGCTGAGCAAGGGTGGACTTCTTTATAGGAGAGGCTGTGCCTCAGTGCGAAGTGCAGGCACTACTGTGATGGTAGGAAACCACGGTGATATTTTGCTGGATTGATCCTACCTCAAAAAGCACCTAAGGGATGGCAGTGCATCTTTTGAACTTCAGAATAGTTTTCAATTACCGGACTTCTAAACTTAGGGCAAATTTCAGTGCATGCAGTTACTTTGGCTGCATCTCTGAGGCTGTATAATTCAGGTACTAAGGAGTGTAAAATCTGCCATTCTTGCACAACTTTTACTTAAAAAATAATTGAAAAAAAGCACAGACGTGTGTATCATTTTCTGCTCTGATTTTCCTCATTGAACCTGTGGCTCAGTACGTTATAGGGGAATTTAGTGTGCTCTATCTGCTCCATGCAAGGGGACGAGCTGGCACTGATAGAACTGTAGTGTTTCCTGTCTCTCCACAGCTGTGGGATGTAAAAAGTATTGCTCACTGCACACTACGTGCACCTAGGTCTATTTGTGCATGAACAATTTGGAATGATGGTGTAGAAAGGTGCTGACTTTGGGGTGGCTCAGGGTGATTGCAGAGGGAGAAGCCACTGGTCCAGCATGAGCTGCTGAGAAGAGACTCTGAAGGAGGAACTGTTTCCACACGTGTTGTAGGAAGCTCTCCTGCAGCAGTGGGGTCACTGACAAGTGCAAAGTGAACATTTGTGCACTGCTGCTGTGGTCTCCGCAGACAGGAGTGATTCAGAAGCGAATGAGAGCCGGTGAATCAGGCACTTCACATGCGGCGCTGCTGTGGGTGTTGTAAGAAAGTGGAATTTGATGAATAGGACTTATAAATTATTCAGAAGAACAAAGTTTTAATGGGGCAGGCAATATTCTTCGTAAATGGGCTTTGAGGTGGAGAGGAGTTGCTCTGGAAGACGATGTAGGCTGACTGGGTTCTGCTTCATGTCAGCAGAGGCAACAGGATTAGCATCTGTAGTAGCCAACGTGGAAGCAGCACCATCTGTCCTCCTAAACGTGCTTTCCAGAGGAAAACGCCATGATGTGGTGGGATGGTTTATTAGCTCTGCTGGCAGCATTACCTAAACAGCAGTGCTCTTCCTCTTTTGTGCATCCCCAGCATTGTACCTGTACTTGGATTTAGCAGCCCAACCCTGAGAAGAATACAAAGAAAGGACCAAAATCAGTGCTGCCTTGACCCTTCTGGGGATGTAGCTGCTAAAGGTGTCAGCTTTGAATGTTCCCTGTTCTGTTTATTTTGAGCAAGAGGAATTTATGGGAGAGTTAGCATGAGCTTGGCAAGATCCGTGAAACACGTTAAGACAGACCATGAAGCTGAAGTATTATTGACAATAATGAAGTACAGTCACCGCCACCTGGATCTTTTGACTAAGATCTGTAATGACTGGTTTATTTTTCTTCTATTATTACCATGCTGTACTCGAAAAATACCTTTTCAGAACTGCAGAAGTAGTTTTAATGGCTCTGTTATTATAGTCCCGTTTTTCTTTAGCATCTGAACAAAGTATCTTCTTAAAATACCCCATAAGAATATGTGCTCGCTAAGATAAGTGAATTAGAAATCGAAGAAGTCAGATTTATTTTGCTTCTGTGTGTGTTCAAAATTAGACTCAATTTCATGATACTTTCTGCAGTTTGACAAGAAGTAATTGCTGCTAGTGAATGTTTTCCATGTAGAAGTCACAATTGTTCTACGTTTTTGCCAGTCTGTTGCTATTTAAAACAAATAATGGGAGCATCTAATATTGGAAGCAGAAATGGAGATGAAGGGTGATGCTTTCTCCTGAGTGTTTTCTGACGTGCTTAATGAGGTGATACAGAATGCCTTTATTCTGGTGTTTTCTCTTTTCAGTACTATTTAGAAAATCTGCGTGTGTGTAATGTATATTATGTGAAAGCCATAATGAGTGAAGATCACTAATCTCCAGTTCCTGCCCAAGGCATCATTCACCATGCTATCAGAGCATCTAACAAATCAATTTGCTTGGCAGTCACTCTGTTTGACTCCTCTGCTACATCAAAAAAAAAAAACCCACTGAAGTTAATATAGCAGCTCCTATTGATTTCGGCGGCGTTTGGATCTTGTTCTGACTTAGTGTTTTCTTTCCTGCTCCTTTCCTTGTCTAATTCCCTTGTCTGGAAGGGATCAGGTCGTTTCTGATCCCTCCTCTGGAAGGGATCAGTATGGCTGCTGCTCAGTGGGAGGTGAGCTGCACTTCAGTGTGTCCCTGCCAAAGCCAGCAGCACTTGGAGAGATCTTCAGCAAGGGAGATCTGCTGATACTGAAACACCGAACTGGATTTGCTCATTTTCTTCATTCTTTCTTTCTTGTAACCTGGGGAGACTGTGGCTGGAGGGGAGTTATCTGAGACTCGACGGTTGTTCCTGTATAGAGGCTTATAAATCAAGGTGAGGGCTTTGGGGTGTTATCCTACTGAGAACAGTCACGTGGGGTGTGGTGGCCACTGGGCACTTTTTCCTTTGTTGGAAGATGTCTGTCTGTATGGGAGTCTATTTAGATGGGTGAGATGGAAGGTTCACTCGATGTATGCTGGCTACCATAGAATCATCGAACAGCTTAGTTTGGAGGGGACCCTAAAAGGTCACATAGTTCCAACCCCTGCCATGAGAAGGGCTCCTAGCCACTAGATCACACAGCCCAGGATCCCATTTGACCTGGCCTTGAACACCTCCAGAGACACAGCATCCATGGCTTCTGTGGGCTGTCTTGTAATCACATGGAGATGGGAGGGATTCATTTAATTTTCTACTCTGGAGAGCAATGGTAGGGGCAAGGAGAACTTGATCCATGGTCTGGCTGCCTCTTAGAAAGCAAAAAGCTGGAACAGGAGGACAGGCTGCTTGTGGTGGTGGTTCTCCTGGTAGGCCTTTCGCGGGCAGATAAATGCAAAGTAAACCTTCTAACCATCATCTGTACCAAACAGTTGCAAGGTCTGGGGGAATGATAGGCTGCTCGCTGGACTTCAGGCATGAAAATGTTTGATCAAATAAATTTTCAGTCTGTTGCTTGGTAGGTCTAGTAGCTGGGGAGTTTATGGACACATCCATGTATTTTTGCTGCTGATTGCTCTACCTGTGAGTTTATGTTGACAACCATAAGTTAAATTTTTTTATTTGGAAAAATGTGCTTGCATCTCGCACCACACTAACCCTTCTTCAAATGCATAGTTAACAGTTTATTTTAATAGTAACAGGAATCAGTATGTGAATTCTTCTGTTTGTTGGTCTGAGTGCTTGAGACTTCAAGGCACATCCTGTTGTGTTGAACAGAATACATTGCCGGTGGCTGGGATCTTAGCACACCATCTCAGTTGCTTTTGGGCGCAGACCAGAACGTGTTTCTTTTTGTGTTGTTCACCTCTAGATGATTTTGAAAGTATGAATGCAAGGAAACCTTTCAGAAATGGTAGTGGGACTGCTTGTGGTTTAGGCGGTTCCCAAAAAGCATTGGATGGAGGGCAATTACCTCTAGGTTAAATATAATCTTTTCACAGTGGCTGTCTCTTGACAGCTAATTGCTAATCTAGTTAAGATGCATAGATGAGAAATTCATATTTTCAAATAAACATATCCCAGTAAAACTGAATACATAACAGCTTCTTTTCAGTGCGACACCTTCAAGGTCACGTTTGTGTAACAGCCCCAGCTCGTGTTCACATGGACTGTAGTTTTCCATTGAACTGCGAAAAGTCTGCAGGGAAAACTGGTAAAAAGAACTGTAAGAGTGTCCTCCGCCATCACTGATGCATTTTAAGGTGTAAAAATAATATGTTAGAAATATTCGGGGGGAGAATTTTTGATGATGCAGTAGCTATAATTATTCCACATGCATTGCTACTTATTAAATCCACTGCTGGCATGGATTTAATAATGTAACTGGATCCCACAGAAGTGCTGGTTAGTAATTCTGGAGGGTCTCCAGCATTAACTGTGTGCTCCTTTCTCCCTCCGTAGAAGGGAGCTCAGTCCAGTCTCTTTGGAGCACCTTTGGAGGTGCCACGTTGCAGGATTTGGGTAGCCTTTAAGTGTAGAAACTGTAGCATTCCTTGCGTAGTATGACATTGACTAGGAGTAGGATAACAGCTTGTTGCTACTGGCTTCAGCTCTGAGGAAGAAGAAAGGCCTTTTGGATGAGCAGAGGAGGTTTTTGTTGGAGATGCTGTTTTACAGTGCAGCAGGTGCTAAGAATAAGTCTGAGATTCACTTTATTCCACAGTAGTGGGTAGCATAACTGAATTCAGCCAATTAGTGATGATTTCTTGAAAGGTTTTTCATTTATAAAAGCCTAGATGACTTTACTTTCAATGAGATATTGTCAAGTGAATGATTTTATTCGTGGCAAGCACGTATGTGTTTGAAGCCAAATTCTGTTGCTCTTACTTCCTTTTGTGAGAATAGTTTCAGGGTAACTGATGAGACAGCTCAGAGTGAAGACCTAATCAACACACGATTGTAATCCACATACTGAACTGAATACCGACAGCCACATCTCCTCCAAGGGAATACTGAGGGTGTGCTGCCAGATGTCGCAGCAAAAGGGAAATATGAAAACATGTGTTGGGAAACCACAAAGCTGGGATGTTAGCTGAGGACTGAAATATAAATAACTTTGCATGGTTTTTTTTTTTTTTTTTTTTTTGGCTGGGTGGGGAGGATGGAGGGAAGTTTACCTTCTCTGATTGAGCAGACCATTGACTTTTATGGCAAACCCCGTGCCAGAAAAGTACTGCCTTAAGGCTGTGCATGCATCCAGTTCCTTATTCTCTTTGCACTTAGGTACTACCAGTGACCACAGCTTTTAACGTCCTTAGCTTAGATCAGGGCTGCACTGAACTAGGTATTAAATGAATGCACCAGTGTAAGAGAGAGTCCTTGCCGTAAAGGTAAGTTCAAACAGATGAAAGGAGGAGTAGGGGAAGGGATGGAAAAGACAAAAGGCCAAGTGAGCTGTAGCTGATCACAGCACTTAGTGGGCTGCAGCAGATCTGTCAGTGGCTGTTAAATATTAAATGTGAAGATACACAGCTGCCAAGGGTGATGATTAGCTGCTGATTGCTGGGCCCTGCGAGAGGATGGTTTCATGCACCCTCAGTCCTCATATCGCTATCCTGGTACTTGCTGCTGCCGCAGGATGGAGCAGGGTGAGCCTCTGCCCTGACATGGAACATAAAGGTTGGATGTTCCATGTCCCCTGTCTCTTCCTCCAGTGTGTTCTCTCCAGAACCGTGCTGTCTCAGATATGTTTGTTGGGCGGTTGTTGTCAGGCTTCTGGTGCGCTTTATTTGGAGATGGGGTTTGAATAATGCTTTGGTATCGATATATTTTTAAAATAGGCTGGCTAAGTGTTTATAAAGCAATCAAAACCTCTCGACTTGGAGAGGGGAAAAAAAGCAACTCATGAGAAAATATTTCAACGTAATTTTTTTGTTAACTATGATTAGTATATTGCTTCATTTTGTTCCACTGAGATATCATTAAACTCAGCAGGCTTCCAAAAACTACTTATGTAACCAGCAATCACATATATGTTTTTAATCTCCTTTCATTTTCATAAACCTTTAAAAGGAGCAAAACATCTCTGTGGGGAGTTTTTTCAAAGACAACTTGTCATCCCACCTCCACAGCAAATCGGCCGTGTTTTGAGTACCAGCATCTATTTGTCTCTTGGAAAAGTCTCTGTTTGAACCCAAAATTGAACAGTGCCCTGACATGGGATGACTCCTGTGTCTGCATTACAATGTGTGTCTTGGGGCATCAAGGCCATGCTTGTTTTCTTTATTTTGCCAAAAATGTAAGCAGGAAAAAGCTTTAATAAAAAGGAGTGCTGCCATCGTGACGTCTTTACAGAAAGTGGCGGTGAAGTGTAGCTGTGACGTAGGTGTACCTTATGTTTTTGCTAAACACCGAAGCAATAAAAGACAATAAACCATCAACCAGCTTTGAATCGTGGTTGGAAATTTAAACAATACACCCTAGGCACCACGCAGGTGCACATTAAATGTTAACCAACCCGTCCTGTTTTCTCAGCTTTATTATTAAGCACACTTCATAACCAGATTAATTGTCCAACTGCCCAGGTAAAAAGTCATATAAAACCAAAAGTGTTACGCTTGTCTGTGGCCCTGAATATTTCATGAGAACTCAAGTCAATCCCGTATGTGGAACGCACTGCCTGAGGACTTGTATCCAAATGATATTTTTCACGGAGTCTCATACTTCTGTGGAAGAGAATGCTATGAATACCTCATGATTAAGTCACTTTGTATCTTGCCATACAAGACGGCGAGAGTATAAATTATTCAAGTTTAGTGGGTGTTAAGAGACTTCTGCATCAGTTGTGCTCTGAATATAGAAACTGGGAGGCTTATTCAGCAAAGAAGGATTTGAAACGGCTATTGGCAATTTTGAGAAATCTTGTTTTTTAAAAAGAAAGAGGTTGTGACGAGTCAAAAATATAACTGAACGAGCACATGGTTTTTAACAAAGAAACTGCTTGCTTGCTGAAGCTCTTTGTTGCCTGTGTCAGCGTCCTAATGTTGAAGCAGGATTTGGGGTTTCCCTTCAAGTTCTTTAAATTCATTTGGATCAAATGTATTTATAGTCGTAGAGTTCCTGATGAACTAGGTTCTGTCACTTCTAGGTGACATCCTTAACTTTACACGTCAAAGAGCTACGCTGGGGATGAAGGCCTGACTGATGTAGAAAAATCTGCTGCCGTCTTCAGCAGAAGATGACACCAGATTGACTCCAATCAAGTGGATTTAATTTTAGCAGTGGAATGCCTACAGGGTCTTTTATTGCCTTCAGCTCCTCTGTGCTAAAATAATTGTGATGAATCTGAAAACACTGAGCACTAGCAGTGCCCCTACTTCTACAGGGCAGCCAGGCCCCTCATGCCATGCTGTACCTGTTCTCCCTGAAACCGCTGCCTGAGCTGAGCACATCTTGGCCCTGCGTTCTCTGAGGAGTGCACTGACGTGACATTGGTTGGCTCTCATCATCCTTCTTCTGCTCAGTAATTGTTGATGGTGGCATCTTTCCTGTACATGCACTTGTTTTCTGTTCGTTTAGAAAATGGCATCGAATACGTGAGTTAGGATTGCTTCAGTACTTCTCATCTTACTTAGATCTGGGAATTTTAAATGCAAATTGAGGGTACTTATTGTTCAGCGCATGAAATGGCTTTGTCCTCTTTGGTAGGCAAGTGTTTCATTTGGTGCTTCAATAGAAGGATATTGGATTTGACTATTTGCTGTAAGACCTAGGCTTCACAGAAGGATATTACTAGAAGGATGTTAAATGGTACTGTTTGCAGTAGCTCTATTCCTATGACACAAACAAACTTCTTCAGTTTCTGTTTTATGGTTTCCAGCATTAGAAGAGTTTCTGTATCAAACTGTGTTTTTCTTGCACTTATGCCTCTCTTCTGTACTATTTTAGTACTACACTTGCAAACCTGCTGCTCAGTCCACAAAGAAATTACGATTTTATTTTTTAGTGTAAGGATGACTTCTTTTCTAGGCTGGCCTCCATGCGCACCTTTGCAATTTTGCCATGGAGGACATTTCAGTCTTGTCAGAGCTATGCATCTTACCTATTTGGTTTGCATTTACTCTTTATAGTCTTCTGTGGTTCATTTTCATATGTTGTTGATCTCTTTTCCATGTGCTGAATACACATGTTGCACATAGCCAAAATAATGCAGCTATGTAAAGAGATCCTGAGTGTGATGAAAATGGATCCTCTTAATTAATCTTACATTGCAATGCTCGAGCTTAAAAATAAAAAGGTCATACCATTTCAGTTAACTTGTGTTCCTTCTGATACTGCTAGCCACAACCATACCTATTCCATCATCTATACAACCTTATCACCCCCTTTCCTGCCATTTATAGCAGGCATCCACCTCCTGTCCTTTTGATTTGTGTTTTGGCCTGTCCCTTGTGTGCCCATCCTGTTTCCAGAGGGGTTCTCAGCACATGTGGCAGTTCAGAATGTTTTCATCGAAGTTTTTTTTCCCTTGTCTGTTCCATGAGCAGATTCCTTGCATGCTTCTGCCTTGCTGCTGGTAGTGCAAATCAGGAAAGTCAGATTAAATCTCTTTTAGCATAAAGAATTGATTGGCACCTTCTGTCTGGCTTTCATTGTATGAATGCTAAGGATGCCTTTTTTGGTTTGTTTTTAATTAAATTTGTGTTTTGTGAAGCACGGCTTTTAAAAACAAAAGTAATACAGAACCACTTCAAACAGTGGCCCATGAAGAAGTGGCTTGACTTATCCCAATAAGAATCATAGGATCATTAAGGTTGGAGGATGATCTAAGATCGCCTAGTTCAACCTTCACCTTCCAGTAATCATTGCCCACTAAGCCGTGTTCCTCAGGGCTGCATCTCCACAGTTCTTGAATGCCTCCAGTGATGGTGACTCCACTTCCCTGGGCAGCCTGTGCCAGTGCCTCACAACTGTCTCTGAGAAGAAATTGATCTTAATATCCCACCCAGATCTCCTCAGGCACCACTTGAGGCCATTCCCTCTCATCCTTTCACTGTTACTCAGGAGAAGAGGCTGAGCTCCACCTTGCCAGTAAGAAGTTATTGTCTACTCAGTTTTAGCTGAAGGATGCACTTGAGTCATCTCTGTTTCATGGACTGCATAGAGGCAAAATTGTTTGCGTGTCAGGTGACTGAGATGCCAAGGTGGTACTCTGGCAGCACTAGAGCATCCATGGTTGCAGTAAGGTGGGCTCTCTTGATCTCTCAAAGTTACTTATCTTGTCTGAGGAGGTTGACCTGCAGGAGTTCTCTGGGATGAGTGATGCTGTTGGCAAGGCGAAGGGGCAGTAAGTCAAGGGGCAGAAGCTGAGTAGTGCACATGAGATAAGCAACCTGACATTTTTGGCACCATTCAACCTCTGCATACCTACAGAGATATAAATTTAAGTGCAGTTTGTGTTTGGAGCTTCAGTACACGTGCAAGCATGACAGCACGTATCTGCTCACATTGTGTGCAATTCAGGGCTCATCTTCTAAGAGTTTGGCACCTACTTACCAATAGGTTTTAAATTGCCTGTTCCCTTTATAAAGAATTTATCAGGCGGTCACTCTTGGGGGATTGAGATCCCTTGCTTGCTCAACTGCTCTCTGAACATTTTTTTGCTGAGGTGTGTTTTGGGGTAATCGTTTTTCATTAAGCCTTTCACTGCCACTTGCCACACAGAGGGACTGTATCTCACCGGTATTTTTCCTGATGAACATCTCGATGAGTAAAAGTGTAATTTATCCGACATCTGCTGGTTCACAGACACACAAAAAAGGGCTGTTTACAAGTAAAGAGAAGTTATTTGTTGACATGGTAATTTTGCAGTATAATATATACCGCAGCCTCAAAGAGCTGCCAACTATCACACATTTAAAAATAGAAAACCAGAGAAAGTATGGACTGCTCTGGGAAATGCACCTGAAATCACTTATTTGTCATTGAAGACTATATTAAAATCTATTTTCCTTAGGAAGTCCAGAGACTGCAGTACTGCTACGGAAAAATGTCAGGAGAAAGCTGGGTCTTGCTCTTCTATCAGCTTTACCTGGGAAAGCAGCAAAAGGGGCCAAGAGAGCATTTTCCCTAGTGATTGTATGGTGGTATTTAATGTGAATTTTTGTTTTTATTTTGCCTGTTTACCCTTCAAGTGCACTTAGAATAGGTGAATTTTCTGTCTTGCTTCTTTCTCTACATCTTCCATATTAGTTCTATGTGTTGGCCAAACATGGTTCTCATTTTAACGTCTGTACTATCTCTTTGTGTGTAAGATACCTGGGATCCGATCCCATGTGGAGCAGGATGCTGTGTTTGTCAGTGTGTTCTTCCCTTAAGACTTACTGATACATCTCTGCAGAACAGGAGGTGTTGGACTAAGTTTGAATGGGAACACCGTTCTTGGATAGAAGTTTTCTATATTTAAATGTGTTCAACACATCTTTCTCTTATATATATGTATTATTATCATTACTATTATTTTTACTTGAGGTATTGAAACCAGCATGGTTTCCACTGCTGTGTCTCCTCAGTGTGTCTCAGTTGTTTAAGGATAAACAGCTATTTAAGAATATTACCCAAAGACCTGCTCCAAAGCTGTCTATCTGTCAGTCTGACAGAAGATGAGATATCATTATGTCGTATAACTTTACTCTCTCAACTTGCATGTAGAGTTATTGATGCTGTGAAAGGCTTCCTGTAGTATGTAATGTTCAGTGAACTGACACAATTCAGCACCTCACCTCACTATGTGTGCTCCGTTCTGATGTGTGTAATGCTACAGTGGTCGTATCTTTGTCCTGAACGTTGAGAAGAAGTTGACCTACTGTAAAGCTATTTATCCAAACAGTTTTTCCCCTGCTCCCGGCACGGAGCTGGTTCTTGGCAAGGAGCTGGGGCTGTTCAGCATGGTCTCAAGTGCTCCGCAGCCAGAGCTCGCTGCTAATGAAATGACCTTTTGATAACAGCTTGGCAAATACGTTCGATAACTTAGTTAATAAAAAGATCAAAATTCCCATGTATTGATATTAGAGTGTAGTTAATTTTGATGACACTGTATCCATAAACATGTTAATTATAGAACGCTTGATAGCAGATGATATTTTTTAAGCTTAATTTGATTACCCCACAGTAAACACACATTTTATTTTCACTCATCTGAGTGCAGATTTCCATATCTAGAAATGGTTTCAGACAGATGTTATGAGTGATCTAACATCCATAACCATGTGTTCATAGACCCAATGAATTGACATGTAAGATTTATGTTCGCATAAAAGCTGAACAGATAATTGACTTTTTTATAAGACAGGTTTTCTTCATCCTTATCGAGAAAACAAAGTGCTTGTAAGGATAAAAAATATTATATATTTGAAGTAATTCATTGAGTTTTCATGGTGAATTCTTGGCCTGTGTGTTGCTTATGGCAAGAGGCTTTTGAACAACCCAGTAAGAAGAAGTTGGTGTGAATTGGGCATTTGCAATAAATTCTTCCTCTGTAATGGAATTAGTCTAATGTGGTTACTGAGGTATTTCTTTTGACTGTGTATATGTATGTGTGTATGTATATATATATATCCTATTACTATTGCACTTCTCTGATATTTATCTGTGGTGGAATTCAGCACGTGTTTTCCTGCAAATAATTTAAAAAGACAGAGCCCATACTTTTCTTTTTTTAAACTTATTTCCTGCTTTGTATGGCTTTGTTTTATCTCTATGAAAACATACATATATTTTTTCCAGAACTGTGGTACCGCAGGGAAAATATTAAGGAAAAAAAGTTGAACTTCTCAGTTTTTAGGAGAGATTAAATACTTTGTAAGGAATAGTAGGAAGCAAATGACATGAAATCGGATCGTTTATTTGTCTGCTCATTAAAAAAAAAAAAAAAGAGAGAATAAATATAATAATAATAGGACAGAATTTTACCACACGGTGCAAAATCATACCTCCTACTCTACTACTAGAAACTCAGACGAGTTAATTGAATTTGATATTCAGACTCCAGTGCTGAAAACTTTTAAAAGCTCATGTAGTGCTCTCCTGATGTGATTAATTGGTTCGAGAAATAATAGTTTGGCAGTTCCTTTGTGCCAGAGCTGCAGCATATTTTCCTCTCTATTTTAAAATATGTTCTTTAACCTCTGTAACTTACACTTCGCTGAATACTAGGCTTAAAATTGAGAAGGAATATTAGCTTCGTGTTTTATTAGCTACATTAATTTGTATTCTGTTAATGCACTGAAACAGGCGACACAATCTCTATCAACATGCCAGTATTCATCTCTTAATATACTGCAACTTAAATTCTTAGTGCCCTCTAGTAAATCCCAGTCTTCTTTTTCTTCATTGAGACTTTTCAGACAAACTGTGTCCTACAGACAAACAAAGACAAACATTTCTGTTCTGTATTTATAATCTGCTGCAGCATATGGATAATTGTGGAGTCATTCAGGTTGGAGGAGATCTCTAAGATCATCCAGTCCAATTCCAACCCACCCCACTGTGCCTGTAGTCACATCCCTCAGTGCCACATCTCTGAGGTTCTGGAGTGCCTTCAGGTGATCCCCGCCCCCCTCCCTGGGCACCCTGTGCAAATGCCTCACTGCTCTTTTGGAGAATAACATTTTCCTAATATCCAACCTGAGCCTCCCCTGGTGCAAGTGCTTTCATGCCTCGGTTGGACCACTGTAGATGTAGTGGCTTTGAAGCAGGTGTGTGCTGCTTTTGTTCAGGAGCATTGGGATTGTTGGGACTGCAGGAGCCGGGTGCTGTTCTCACTGCAGACATGGCTGAATGTCACGGATAAAGTCCTGGCACTTGTGAGGACAAGTGCTATTGACCCTCAAAGGCTAGGGTTACAGGCAAGTTCTTTTATTTAGTCTGGACTAAAATGTCACGGCTGTCCCTTACAGTGTGCAGGTTCCCTGGCTCCGTGGGAAGGGGAGAGCTGCTGGGAGAGGGGCTGGGACTGCAGTGGTACCCGTCGAGTCCCGTTGTGGCTGTCCCTCATCCCCCTGGAGCCACGCGCCCAGGGAGGGGTTCCTGAATGGCTGGAGCAGAGGTGACGCTGAATGTCACCATTTTGGCATCCAGAGGGGTGTGAATGCCATTGTGGCACCTGTGAGGCCGCTCAGAGCTGCCGTCAGGCTGCATCAGGCGCTGAGCTTGTGAGCAGGGCTGCCCCAGGGAAGCCCCTGTTCTCAGGGTCCTTGCCAGCCCAAATTTGATATTTGGGCAGTGCTATCCTCTGGCGTGTGCTTGAATCACTGATTTCTGTTCGTTTTTGTTGTGGTCCTTCTTTCACCTCTTCACCCTGCTGGCTTACATGCTCTCAGCCATCTCATTCAGCTCTGCCCATGAGGCTGACTTGTGTTTTCTTTGTCCCTCATTATGCATTTTCTACAGCTTTCCAAGATGTGTGGTTGTGCTGAGGCCTCCCAGCCCACTGACATGTTTCTCTCTTGATTTTATCTGCAGAATCCATCCGCTCCTTTTCCCTCTGTTTGTGTTGATGTTGGTCAGGTAGCACTTTCATGTGCTGGTGTTGAGCTGGGATATATTTTTACTCCTTTATCTTTTTTTCCCCAGATTTCATCCTACTTTATTCTTTCAAGTGCTGAAGTGTAGCTTGTGTTGGAAAGTCTCATTAGAACAAAATCAAACCCCAAAGTCCACTTAAAAGCGAGCAGTCCTGATAGCCAAATACTTATCCATGGCTAGAGAAAGACCACATAACAAATAATCAAGGAGTGACTTGATGAGTTGGAAAGGACCTCAGATATGATCTACTTCCGTCCCCCCTGCTGCTATAATATAGCTGCAGTGTGCATTATCTTCCACTTTAATTCATTTATGGTGCAGTTCACATAAAATATATCACTGCCGTTTATTAATATCCAAGTATTACAACATGATACTTTTTCAGGCAACACTTAGTATATTTTTCCTGGGATTCTTTGGACAGATATATGTGCAGCCTTGAATTTATTTGCTTGTAAATATGTTTTGTGATACGCACAGCGAATAAGTCTTAGCTTTCCACGTATCCTGCACGTTAATACCTTTTACTGGGCAATCCAACATTTTGAAATCCCCCCAGAATGTATAACACTACATTCTTCTGACACAGAATCTCCAAGGCAGTGTGCACTTGGAAATGGAGACTGCCATTTTCTGAGTGTGGATTAGACAAATAAGTTGAAAGCTGTTTCTGGGGCAGAGAAGAAAAGTTGCATGCATTTCCATGGTGGGTTGTCTTCTAGTGGGCGGGAGAGGATTGGATTGCCATATCAGTGAAGCATGAGCAGCTTCACTTCTGCTCCCGCTGTATGCACTTGTTCCCTTGAGCTGTGGGCTTTGGATGCTCCAAACCCATTTGTCTCAGCTTCATGGCAGTTCCAGAATTCAGTTTTCATTCTCCTCCTTCCTAGAGCAATTTAGATGCTCGCAAACGTGTCCTCTTGCCCATCGCACCTGTTCTCAGGAACCTCGCCTCTCAGTATTTGTCACTCCTTTCCCTCTGTTTTTCATTAAGTTGTTATAGTAGTGTGACCATGCTAACACTGAAGAATATTTTCGGCATTAACAATAGTCCAAAAAAAAATCTCTTTACAAGCACACCTGATAGTATCTTGGCTGACAAGGACACAAAGTTATTGAAGCATGAGCTCATTTTTCAAAGCAGCGTGATAGCAACTCAAAGTGAAGCCTGGTCAGGGGTTGCCATGTACGAGGGGGTGGAACTGGACTCCTTTATGTGCTGGAGAAGCAGAAAGGCTTGACTGCTTTCTCTGATGCTGTTCTTGTCAGACATCTCTGTGAAGAATCAAGATAATACAGTCCTGAAGCTGCGTTAACTCTCCTGTGGAGTAGATGCTAAAATTAATTGCCTGCTGTGCTGCTCTGTAAGGGCAGCATGCAGTGCTTTGGGAAGAAGGATAGAAGGCTATGGCTGCACAAATGCCTCTGTCCCTTGTAAAGCTACACCTTCCTGCAGTTAGTCTGTTAGTGCAGGTACTTGGAGGTGAAACCTTGAGAAATGTCTTCTATCAACACACCAAAACTGTGTGTAGCATCTTTTGACAAGCTTTAGTGAATGTCTCATTTAAGAGATGCTGTTATGTTCAGCTGTGCGCTGCCCTGCAGGTGCAGACTGCATATCCTGCTTTGCAGAGTGGGAAGAATGATGCTATTTTTAATTATTTCTCTGCTCCCTAAGTTCACAGCACCTCTTGGCTTGGAACTGTTTTTGTGCACTTTATTTCAGCCCTTTGAAACATGAAGCGGATGATGTTGGCAAGGGAGTATTCTGCTCTGTCAAGTATTACAGCCTTATTCTGGAAGCAGCGAGTTGTCTTCAGGAGGAGGCTAAAATTAATCCCATCACTATTTCGTCAGATGTCTTCATCTGGAAACTCAAAGCCAGTGCAAATTGCAGAGGGGAGGTCACATGGAGGTATCAGATAATTACCAGCTATTTATCTTCGGTGACTTCTCAGCTCCTCGGAATAAATAAGGAAAGAAGATAGTGGATCCATACAAAGCCAGGATAGGTTTCTCTTTGATTATTTGAAATCATGTGGACATCATTGTCCCTATGTTGCTCTGAGCACCTTGTGATGGAGAACCAAGGGCTCTGGGAGGTGAGGTAGCTGAACCGAGCTGCCACTGGTTAGGGAAATATTTAAGGATATGTCCTGCTCAGCACGTGAGTAGGTTCTTTGAACTCAACTGTACTCTGCATTTGCTTTAAATAGCACAGGTCACAGAGTTTTTTGTGCAAGTGGGGCCTTTGGGACTTTTGTGTATATAACCAGGAGCAGGCAGGAGTGCAGCTGTGGCACTTATAACCACTTCAGAGCCAGTTGAAGCTTTGCCTGCAGCTGGGATCTGCTGCTGCCATTGCTTTTCAAGGGTTGAACTGCTCAGTAGAAGGGCCTGAAGAAGCAAAGCAACTTGCAGAGAAATGCTGCACTTTCATGCTCTTGGAATGCTTAGTAAAAGTAGTAGATGCTCTTGAAAATCCTTCTAATACTGGAAAAAAATGACAAAATCCTGGCATTTAAAAAATTACATAAGGGCTTTCAGAAGTGATGTATAGCCTCAACAACATATAATAATACTTGACATCTTTATTAGGCATGAAGATTTTGGGGGAACTGAGGTACAGAAATCAAGGAAAGCATGTAGGATGAGAGGTAATGGTCTTAAGTTAAACCTGGGGAAGGTCCAGGTTGGGTGTTGGTGATTTGAATAGATAAGTTTTAGCTTTGAATAGATAAGCCCTTTCCAATCCTAATGGTTTTGCAATTCTATGTCAAGGCCTTGACATAGACGATAAATATATGATTATCTGCTACTCTTTGAAAAGTAATAGAACATAGTACTTAGAGTATGTATGCATGCTAGGAGGTTTTATTTTAGTTTGCCTTGCTACAGCCTTGAAAGTCCCTATTTGTAGAGCTGAGAATAGAAAGAAAAATGTGTCCTGAGAATCTGCTTATCCTTAGTAGCTAAAGGTAGCAGCATCTCCATCATCATGGAGAAGTGTGTTTTTAGCAGTATTGATAAAGTAGTGCTTTAATTAGTGATACACAGATGTGTGGCTAGAGACAGACATTGCATTGCAAAGTGATTTATATGCTCATATAAATTCTCTTCACTGGAGATGAATGGTAGAGCTGCAGTTTTGTCTTCTGTACTTAGAAGTAAATGTATGCACACAGAAGCTTCTGCATGCATTGGAGATGTAAAGGTTGTGGATGCTAGTGAATGAGATGTGTACAATTCTATCCATTTGATGTTGTCCACCTATATGTTAACTTCTTCAAATCTAAGGCTGTTCAATCTTGTTGTCTGTAAAAATCCGAGTTTCAAATTGGGTAATTATAGGTAATAGCCTTTGATTAAGTTTGCCTGTTGTTTAGTAAAGTCTTTTTAGCAGGTTTGTGTCTGTTGCAACACGCAGAGTTAATAGCAAAGTATTCAGGATCATCACAAAGCAGAGGTTACCAGCAGGCACAGGTACTTGCTCTTGTGTAAGGATGTTGCATGACACTGCCTCCTTCTAACAAATCTAACTTTAAACACAGGTTTTGGACTTGTGGTAGTGCTTGGCTTGCCAGTTGCAGTGCTCAGAGTCCTCCTCGAGGCTCCCACAGCATTGGCAAGACAATGCAGGCTGCTGCTGCCCACATCCTGATTAGCAGGCTATTGCAGGGAGGGTAATCCAGATTCTTTTTTCAGCAAAGGCCCTGACTTCCCTCCTGAGTTTTTAACAGACATTCTTGTTAGCACTGGGGTTCAGGGGAGATCCTGTTTCTCATTGTAGGTTGTTGCATGGTGATGTCTCCATGCTGGCCACTGAACATGCTGCAGGCAGGTGACTTCAAGCCTTGTTATCCAGGAGACTTAAAATTGATGCACCTGTGATTTTAATTGCATATTAACTTCATTAATACCCCCTACTAAAAGCTCTTTTGAAGTACTGTCATATCAACCAATTTGAGTAAATTAGTAATGTGCTAATATATTCATCTGTTATAAATCACTCCTTATCCCAGTTCTCTACCTTCTGGTTACTGATCCCATGTTTGCTGAATCAGCGGTGTAGTGTCGCTCTGCAGCTGTGTGAAAGAAAATGTGCCATACAACAAAAGTGTGTCAGCAGGTGGTATTGCTCAAACAGGCTTACACCCACTGCTCCACTTCTCTCTGCATGGTAAGCACTGTTCCATGCGATATGATTATTTAATTATGTGATGCTATTAGTTCAGCCAGCTAATCTTGTGGCTTGATTTTTGTAGGTCTGCTTAAAGAATTTAGCAATAAGATGGGTATTCGTATTGTTATTTTCATCTAGGATTGCTGAAATGCAGCCACCTCTACTTTGAACTGTAACAGCAAGTAGCAGTGTGTAAACAGATCAGTAAAAAGTCTGAGCATCCTTGCTCCAGAGATCTCAAACCAGTTGTAGATATTGTTGTTTGCTTCTTTGTCTGGAAATGGTAAAGAGATGCTAATGGGTACGTGAAGTGGGCACTGAAAGCTTGTTGCTGCTCATGGTAGGAAAGGGCTCAGGTTCCTGTCCTATTCACCTGGTTGTTTTATAGCTGCAGGAAAGACTCTGAAAAGATTATCTGATATCCTTGAAGAATCTGTATTGAATATTCTTGTGCATATTATAGCATATAGGACACTGTTTTGACTAATGTACTGTTATTAAATTGCTGTGGGACTTGCAAATACCACTGCGATCAGGGCTGCAGCTTTTATTAATCCAAAAGAAAAATTAAAATGAACAATATTAGTGCGAGCTGGCATTTCTAAGGCTTATCTTTGATTTCTGATTGTGGAACAGTAGTATTTTCCTCTTTTAACAATATAATGAAGAAATAAATCCATGCTCCTTCAAAAAAAAAAAATTCAATAACTGAGAACAGTTGAGTGCTGCAGTACTGCAGTAGTTCGGCACAAGATGTAAATAAATTGTAGACTTGGTGCTAAGCAGGGGCAGCTCTTCTTGCTGAGTCCTGTGTTGTCTGTGGCTCTTTAGGACTGAGTTGTGTCACGGTCTTTGCTCATTTCATCTTTTTTCTCCACTTAATCTTCCAAAGATATGTATGAATGTATGTGTGATGCGGTTGGCAGTGTGCTGAGCAGCAGTGGATATTTTTTATGGAGGCTCAGGAACCAGACGAGAGGAGGGAGGAGAGATGGAGATTTGAAATCTTTCATCTCCATTGAGCTATTGTGAATTTAGGATCTAGGGCAGAGTGTTAAGAAGAATAAATCATTAATGAGCCAATAAAGAGTATTAAAAGACAAATTGGCTGAACCTTCCTGGCCTTTTTCATTTCCTTCTATGGAAACAAAGTATAGAGTGCCAGATGATAAATAGCTCCAGTCCAGCCGTTCTTGCAGGATTAGCGTTGCAAAATCTTGAATAATAGAAGCATCCACTCTTTAGCACGTTAACCAAATAAAAGCCTTCTCTAGCATGCCTGTTTTATGTACGCAGAAGCAGTCTGGAATAAATGTCTGCCTTCAGAGCAGTCTGCTGTGTTAACTCCTGGTTTTCTTCTTCTCCTCTGCTTCCCAATAAATTGATCACGTATTTCAGTAGCAGTATCCAGCATTGGTGGTTGGATGCATGGACATGGGGCTGTCTCTGCTACCACCACCCAGATGGATTCTGACTGTTATTCAGGTGTTTAAAAGACGAATTGAACTGATTGTGCTGTTTTAATCTCCAGTGAATTCATAATGATGTTTTTTGTGGAAGAACTGAATGCATTGTGTCTTTATTTCCAAGTTTTGTTGCATTGATGTTGAATTTTGAATGCCGTTCTTGCCAGTGCACAGACCTGGATCAATGTGCTGCAATGTCTGGTCCTGTGATCTGACTGTTGAGTTCTCCAGATTAAAGTGATGTAGAACCTGTAATTAAAAGGAGAAGTTGGTTCAGTGCCCGATGTGAATTTGAAAGGCTATTTAATAAATGTAAAAGCTCTTGTGATTTCCAGGATATTTGGATAGGATTTAACCCTAGAATTGCTCGAGGTTATCAGGTTATGAAAATACCTCTGGTTTCCTTACCCTTTCCTATCCGGGAAGAGAATCTGGTGGATTTTTACCCTTTGTCAGAGAGGCATAGGGTTCTGCCATTATGAAGGTTTGTCAGCAGCTTTGTAAAAGCTGGAGAGCCATGTTGGATCTGTGGCTCACAGTTGGTCCACTGGTTTCTGTCTCTGGCATAGGGGAGCAGCTTGTGGAGCTGCAGGCCCCACTCAGAGGCAGGTAAACCTTTAAATATGACAGATCTCTGTTGGCCACTTGAGCTTTGTGACCATGGGAAGTTCATGAATACCTTTCCCAGAACATCATTTTTCTGGGAGATTAAGTTTGGATCCATGCTGCCCTATTTAGTATCTGGGAAAACTGTGAGGAGAAGCACAGCCCATGTTGTACCTGTTTTCCCTCTGTTCTTCCTCTTCCTTTCAGCCCCCCTTGGCTCCTGTGGTATTCTTGGGGTGTTTGAGCATATCTCCATTGCTGAGTCAGAAAAGACAAAGCAGTTCCTTTCTTTATACCCCAGAAAGCATCCATCGCTACCTGCAAGTTCCAACTTAGGAATGGGGTCTTTCAGACACCCCGATAAATGAGTGTCTCTGTGACACAGGAAGCTGTTGGTTAATTACCAGTGTTTTGTGCTTGACTTCAGGTAGGTAGGTATTCAGTTCCCGGGCCCTCGGGCAGCTTAAGTAGGCAAATTCTAGAGCTCAGATAATGTAGTCAGCAGTTAATTGTGATAAATAAGCATCTGTGGTGTCATGTGCCCTTCCAGTGAAGGGCACTTTGTGTTTCCTTCACAATTGGTTGGGACTGCAGAGGAGTTCTTCAGCACTGGATGGTTACACTTGTGGAAGATGTGTTTCAAAAGTGGAGCTTGTGCCTGGTGTTCTTTGGGACAGAACTTGCTCAGCTGGAGAACCAAACTGAAAAGTGCAAATAGGAACAAACATGGTAGGAGTTGATCTTTCGTCCTCCTGTGCATATGCCACAAAGCACAGGGGTGTGGCTGTGGGAATGAGCTGAAACTCAAAATCGTGTTGAAAGAAAGAAAGGTGAGAGATGGAGGCTGCAATTTGAAAGGAAACTTGCTATTGCATTTCAAATGCTTGTTTGTCTCTTCCATCATGACTACTCACACATCTGAAGGATAAACTGAGCTCAAAGCTTTCATGATGATGACAACAGAAAAAAGAAGAGAGTAGTGGTTATCTCAGAGGTTGTGTTGCTTTCTGCTGAATGACTGCTAATTACTCATGGGACTCACTTGAAAGGTAGTGACCAAGCATCACTAACTGGTGATAGGATACATGTTTTAGGTCTTGTATTTTAGCTCTTATGACCTCTTGGGCTGAAGGGGTGGACCTGTGTTTGCTTCTCTGTGTGTAACACATCTCTGGTGCTCTTTCATCTGGCATTTAAAGAAATAAAAGAAAAGCAAGCTTCCGCTCACAAATCCCAAAAGTGCAGAAGGCATTTTGCAGCGATGCTGTAGTGTAAATCAGAGGCTGAAAAAAGATTTTGTGCTCGCAGTTGTGACTGCTACAGGGAAGTGCTACTTGGGATTTATGCCATGCATGTGAAAAAAACATGAGACTTGATTGCTTGAGGGAGGCTTCATTGTGAATGGCAGCTTCATGTCAATAATCTGGAAAGCTGTAGGTATGTGCCATACCATCAGCTTCAGCGTTACCTCTGTTATGATTTAGAAATCACTCATGAAACTGCTGTTTCACAGGGGCTCTTAGGTGAGTTTGTTGACTGTCAGTTTTTTCCTTAGAAATGACCCTGTGCTACTACTGTGTGAGGAAGATGCGAGCATTTTGTGTTAGGTAGTGGGAAAGCTCCTGCTGAAGTGAAGGCTGCCTTGACAGCAGGGCTGCGAGAGCTGAGGGATGGGGCATTCCATATACATGAATTACTTCTCTATCTGTTTTTCTGGATTTTCTTGATGTGTGGAGTTTTAAGAAGTCACCATGGTCACTTGTGTCCTTTCCTGCTATTAAAATTAACACATGCCTTCCAGTAATTCTATTTTGTCGTGAGGAATGTGTTTCTTCAGCCTGGCCCGATGTGGTACTCTTGAATTAGCTCAGAACAGCATATCATTCTACTCTGTCATTGTATGGAAATTTTCTCCAGAGATACCAATGACTTAAAGGAACCAGTTTAGAAAAGATAGGGTTTTCTAACCTTTAATTTCCATGTTCCGCTGGGAGACCACAGAGGCAGGACAGTTAGTACACATTTGTGAATTGTGCTTTTATTTTCTGCTAAAGAACTGGAAGCAGGAAAAGGAAAACGTGTAGCACTCTTTATTCAGTCTGCTTCATAAATGTATTTGTATGAATGTGAGAAGTGCCGATTCAGAGCATTTTCTGATGGTGTGTGGATAATGCCACAAGCTCCAAGGACGTGAGCTCTATGCAGACAGAACTTGTTTCACTCCTCGAATAAATGCCAGAATGGTTATTTCTGGATGATGAGCTTGACCCAAGGAGGAGAGTGGCTTAATTCTCTCCCCCTAACACATTATGTTAGTTATTGTGGCTGGGGCATGCATTGTGTAAGCTCTCAGCTGATAAGAGATTTGGCATCGTGCTAGTCAAGCGCCTTTTGTTCAAAGGATTGCAGTTCACATCCTCAACAACAAAAAAAATCTGTCTTCTGTTTGGACAAGATCAGTGCAAACTTCTTGATTTGCCTTCTCCTCAGCCTTCTTAAAATCTTTTTTAAAATGAGCTTGTCATGCTACCAAAGAAAAAAGCAGCAGGTAAAAAAAAAATAGAAAAATGACAAAAAAAAACCAAAAAACCCAAATATAAAGAAGTGACAAATAACTTCAAAAGCTGTGTGTGAAATTTGCAGGCTTTGAGCATCGCCTTCATTATTTATGTGAGTCTTTTCCCCCCCCCCCCTTCCTTCCTCCTCCCCCCACTGGATTTGAGGGAAAGAAAGATGGAATCTTGGTTTTGAAGAGTAAATTTTTAATTGTTTTCTTTTTTGAACTCTTCATAACAGAGAGCAAAATAAAACTAAAATAATAAAATAACAGATTTTTTTTGGAAGATGACAGCAGCTTTCCTTTTCCCATGACACACAGAAAATTCAAGAGATTTTGTCAGGAGCCTCCAAGGAAATATTGTGCGCTCATAACATTTGTAATAAATTGAGATCAGTGTATGTTTATCTTTCTAAAGTGTTTTTGTACAACTTCTTCCAGGGTCTGCAAGGAGCAGCAGAGTATCCGTACCTGAGCTCCAGCCTGAATTTTACATCCTCTCGTGTTTACTATGGCAGCTGGTGGTCATTGGGTACATGGCAGTCTGCTGCTCAGTATTGTGAGCAGCTCTGGGGAATCACTTCTCTTCCATGTTCTAGGGAAAGTAATCTGCATGGAGCCAGGGCAGATAGCTGAGCTACGTGGATTCAGAGTGTGAAGTTCTGACGCTTCAGCTGTCTGCTTTCATCCTTAATTAAGAGCTAAGGTTTGGAAGGGGCAGACCTGGAGCTCAGGGTGTAGGTGGTTGCAGTCACTGAGCAATGCCTGCTTTTCATGCAGCCCCTGTTCCTCATGGTCCTTGGGTGGCAAGTGTATGGCATCACCTGAAAGCAGCCTCAGGACACAGCTGTGAGTGGGATGAGATTTCATTGTGTAGAAAACAGATTGAGGTTATTTTATAAAATTTGATTAAAAAAAAATGTCCTCAAATAGAAATGCTTTGTTTTAGTACTCGGGATGAGAAGAAATATCATTTTACACATCAGGATGGGGTAAGTCCATGTGATGTGGTCAGAGGGAAAGGTATGCATGCTGTGACAGGTGAGGTCCCGAGAGCAGCTGAAGTAATCGCACCTGGAATGAGAACAGCTGAAATAATGGCAGATGGAACGGCTGCTGTTTAGTAATGCACTGATAAGATAAGAAAGAGCATTGTGATAGTGTGAGTTGATTCGATCCAAAGCATCTTGTGGCTGTCAGAAAATAAATATTCTAATGTAGCAAGAAACAGTCTGATTCCATTCCCCCAGCAGTAAAATGTGGATAAAACTTACCCAGCTGAAATTTTGTTTCCTTTCTTGCAGGAAAAGTATGCTTGTGGTTTTTGCTTTTGTTTTTTCTTCATTTTTTTCTCCTTCATGGGAATCTTTTATTTGACAAGGCCTGCAGAACCTCACGTGGACATATTGAAACTTTCCCTGCCACTTCTGGAAGTTGCCCTCTGATCACACCTTCTGCTCTGATTCCTGATGGTCATATTTATTCCCTTTAAGTCTCTGGTATGGGTTATAACTTGGAACAGCCTAAGGATATATTTTTAAAAACAAACCAGTCACTTGTGCTTCCTTGTTCTGCTCTTATCATGGTTATGTGTCACTGTGACTGCAGAAGATACACGAGCAGAAATAAGAGATTGTCTGGATTCTCTATTTTAAAAGAAATTCTGTCAAATTCATGAAGATTCTTTGTGCTTCACCCTCTTGCGTTTCTTGCATATTCTCATTTGAAAAACAAATTTCAGTGCAAATGCACTTTCCTTGAACAGAATGAGTGGTGGGAGTACACTTGCAGGTATATGTGCAGAGCAGGCTGCTATACAAGTCACACGTGTGGTTTGCCTGATGATGCAAAACAGTGGTAAGCAAAATAGCATTTTGTTTTGTAAGCTCCAGCTCTGTCAGTGTCTGAGTTGTCTGTGCCTTATGGTCAGATGTGTCAGCTTTTTCCCTGAATACTCTAAATGGAAGATAAGCTCTATAGAGATGGATTAAAATGCTGTTCTCTTTGTTTCAGTTCCAAGGATATCATTGCTCATCCTGTCCTTTTCTATTTTGCCAGGCATCAGATTGTTCAAAAGATGATTTTAATTCATATCAGTACTGCTGTACTTTTGACACTTCCTGAGTTGTATAGTATGTGACAGGGCTCGAAGTGAAACTTCATTCTATAAATATCCTTCCAGTTTTGATAAAGTAAAGGACAAACTCCACTGGCGATTTTACTGATTTTTGCCTTCTCTCTCAACCTTCTGTCAACTTGCACGCATACAGCTGAACCATTCTTGTCCTACAAAATGGATATCCAGGAGATATTCCTGAAGGTGTTCAAGGCCAGTTTGGGTGGGGCCCTGGTCAGCCTGAGCTGCTGAGAGGTGTCCGCCCGTGGTTGGAAGAGACCAACCCACATTGTTCCATGAATTGTGAGAACTTCCACCCTGCTTGATGTATTTGGACCCAGTTCCACAAATCCATTGTTACATCAGCAGTTACCTCAGTAGTGAGGGAGCTTCCCTTGAGAGGGAGGCGCATTCACAGATGGAAGAATCTGCCAGGTTGAGTCCTTACCTTTCATTTCTGATCCCTGTGGTATACAAAGTAGATATTTTCATAAGAGGAGAATGTTGCTTGGAGGAAAGTACGAGTGCCCTGTTGTCAGTAATCTTCCAGAAATCGCAGTCCGGTTGTACTCAGCCTGTGGAAACTTGCCATCTTACCATGAGTAAGTATTTGTTGGATTATTTTAATCTCTTCTTAGCAGACCTCATTTTGCATTCACCTATATTCATGTGTAGTCCCTAAGACCTTCGCCCAAGGGCGCAGTTGTTGGTGTCCTGTTGTGCTGTTCCCACCCTGGGATGCACAGCTGGCAAGGCAGTGAGGCATCTGATGGCCAAGTCCTTGGTTTAGTCCTTGCAATGCTCTCTGTCTGGTCAGTCCCAGTCATTCATTGTAGCACAGCATCTCCTTA